>CM065595.1:104187518-104900018 GCA_033119425.1 Bufotes viridis
GTAGAAATCTGATCAGGATAAGTTATCATGTTATAGTAGTCATGTGTCTATATCCAGAATAGGTAAAACTAAAAGTTCTCTCATGTCCTGCAGGATCAGCCCGTGCCTACTGTCCAGAGCTTTGTGCCTCCTGATACACATCTCTGCTGCTGTATAAGACCTCGGCTTGCCTACAACATCCTCTCTCTACCATCTTAATGCTGCTGATTTTACATCCTGTTGTTGCCCTGGACCTTGACTTGGCATCCTCCAATATCTGGCTGGCATCAGACTTCAACAACTCCTGAAGACCTCCTGAAGACCCTCTGCGCCCCAGAAATGGCCTGTGCTTGATTCCATCTAGCATCTGGTGAGTTCAGGAAAAACAGCCGCATATTGTAGCCCTGGGGCAGATAGGAGTGATCTTACCGGAGCGGCTGTTATCCCTGAACTCACTGATTTTCTCTGCACAGGCCTGGTAAGTAGCACACCTCACACACATACACACACACACAAGAGTAGACACATATAGATAGATACACAAGTAGAGACACATAGACACACATATATCAGTATAGACACAAACAGATAGCACAGATACAAATTGGCTTTGATCCTGGGACTTGTTCTGATCGCCATATTTGGGATCGGGAAGGAATTTTTCCCCCTTGAGGACATTCCTCATGGAGGTTTTTGCCTTCCTCAGGATCATCTCAGCCTTAAATAGGTTTAGTATTATAGATCTGCACAGTCACATATATAGCATAATATAAAAATCTAAAAAAAGAAAAAAAGTTTAGTTTTATAAAATTAATAGCTGAGATAAAAATATTAGAGTTATAAAAATATATTTTAAAAAACATGTTTTTACTAGGCAGATTAGGTAGTGACTTTTGATCCTGGGATTTTTTCTGATCGCCATATTTGGGATCGGGAAGGAATTTTCCCCCCTTATAAAGAGGACAATTGGCTCATTCCTCAAGGGGGTTTTCGCCTTCCTCTGGATCAACAGTCTATAAATAGGTTTAGTTTCATACATTTTACATATCACACATTAATATACAGTATATGATACTAAAATAGATTTATAAAATAAAAATAAATATTAAAGAGGACCTTTCATCTGGCTAAAAAATGTGTACTAAGTATGCTGACATGTAGAGCGGCGCTCAGGGATCTCCCTGCACCTACTATTATCCCTGGGCGCCGCTCCGTTCGCCCGGTATATGCTCCTGTATCTTCTGGGACTTGGTTATACTAGGCGGAGCCTAGTACACTTGGTTATAGTAGGCGTATCCCAGGCTGTAGCGCTGGCCAATCGCAGCGCTCAGCTCATAAGCCTGGGAGAAAAAAAAACTCCCAGGATATGAGCTGTGCGCTGCGATTGGCCAGCGCTACAGCCAGGGATACGCCTACTATAACCAAGTGTACTAGGCTCCGCCTAGTATAACCAAGTCCCAGAAGATACAGGAGCCTATACCGGGCGAACTGAGCGGCGCCCAGGGATAATAGTAAGTGCAGGAAGATCCCTGGGCACCGCTCTACATGTCAGCATACTTAGTACACATTTTTTAGCCTGATGAAAGGTCCTCTTTAAAATCAAATCTATAAAAACAGATAGGATAGACAATGGCTTTGATCCTGGGATTTATTCTGATCGCCATATTTGGGGTCAGGAAGGAATTTTCCCCCTTACACGAGGATAATTGGCTCTTTCCTCTTAGGGGTTTTGCCTTCCTCTGGATCAACTCAGCCTTAAAATCCCCCTCATAAATATCCCATCTCCTTTAACTAGTAAAAATAAAATGTTAGTTTTTGCCCCCTCCATTACATCGGTGTGTCCGTGTCTTTATTTCCATTAGATGCATAGTCTTCCGAAGAGTTAAGCGAACACCTGGAAGTTCGGGTTCAACGGGTTCGGCCGAACTTCACAAAAAAGTTCGGGTTCGGGATCCGAACTTGACCCCGAACCCCATTGAAGTCAAAATTTTGGGCACTAAAATGGCTGTAAAATAGCCCTGTAAGGGGCTAGAGGGCTGCAAAAGGCAGCAAAAGACCAGGTGAGTGACAGAGGCACCTGCCACCCACAAAACAGAGGATGTGGGGGCAACGCCACCACATCTGGCACCGTCACCAAGCATCTCCACCGAATCCCATGGAAGTGTTCAGCTATCAGCTCTCCATTTCCCAAACACTGGAAAGAAAGAGAAATAGAAAGAGGAAGTATCCCCCTACCCATCCGCGATCCCTGGCTCTGAATGCCTTGATTTCAAAATTCCTGGTCCTTTGAAATGCTGTCATTCTGTCTGGTGGACAGTTTTAAAAACCTTATGGCGGCCACTACTTTTGCAGGCGAGCCATCCCTTCCCTGCACAACCAAGTGTCGGACAAAATCAGGTCTGCACTGTGCAATGCCATCTGTGGCAAGATCCAAATAACAACCGATACATGGACCAGTAAGCACGGGCAGGGACGTTATATCTCTCTTAACAGCACACTGGGTAAATGCAGTGGCTACTGGGCCTGAGGCGCATAGCATTTTTGCGAATGTCCTTCCGCTCCAGAGGATTGCAGGGCTTTTCTCTTTGTATCCTGTTACCTCCTCCTCCTCTACCATCTCCTCATCCGCTCAGCGTAACACCTTCACCACCCACAGCAGCACAGCCAGAGGGAAACGACAGCAGGCTGTTTTAAAACGTGTGTGTTTGTGGTACAAACCCCGCACCGCGCAGGAGCTGTGGACAGGCATGGAATAACAGAACGATGATTGGTTGGTGCCACTGAACCTCCAGCCCGGCCTGGTGTTGTGCGCTAATGTGAGAAATATAATAGCAGGTCTGGGCCTAGCTGGTTTTGACACACATCCCCTGCCTGCTACATGTGCTGAATTTGGGATGCAGAAATTCCTGAACACCAGACAGTGAAAATCAATTCAGTTAATCGAACACACACAACACCCCCCCCCTTTTCACTCAAACCATTAACAAACTATTTACAAATTTACTTAAAAACATATTAAAATAACTATAATGCAGCTAAACTAACTATATAAACAAACAAAACTATATACACGCCTTATCCTTAATTTAAGGCCAGTGACATCCAAGTGGCTCGGATGGTAGGTTCCTGCACCAACATAGTCCCTGGCCTGAAACACAGTTGTCCAGCCAGGGCACAATTCTGGGGTATGAGGAGGAGGAGTAGGAGGAACTGTGTTCTCAGCATGGTAGCACCCAAGCCAGCTCATGGGCAGATGGGTCACCACCAGCACCTCAGAAGGCTGGGTTAGCATTGGCGAAATGTGGGAAAGCTTTGTCATCACGCCACAACAACCTGCACCACCAGCAGATCTGGAACGTCTTAGCAGGAGGCAGCATTTCAGCAACATGGTGGAACAGTACACGTACTGACTGATGGGTTTGCCCAGGGGCACAGCTACAGGGAAAGCTACTGCTTTGGGGCCCTGACCTAGAAGGGGTCCATCCAGGAGGAGGACTAAAATACTTTGTCAGGGCCCCCTCAACAGTATTATTCAATGAAATTATATACAGTGGCAGTATAGACAGTGTAGAAAGCGGATAGAACAGCTGCTGGGCCTGGTCTGAGAGAGCGATCTTTAGTAGCCCCAGGAATGGCGGCATGAAAGGAAGGGGTTGCGTAAAAATTACTGTGGAAGGGGGGGGCCCCAGTCAAATATTTGCTGTGGTGCCCAATCATTTCTAGCTATGCCACTGGGTCTGCCCCAATTAACTTCTGGGTCTTCTAATTGGGCACATGTCCTGAGGTTTCCCTTAACGCCTTGGAGGTGCTGGCCTACCCTGCAGCCACTGTATTGTCTGAACGTGTGTTTAGCATGACTGGGGGCATTATCACAGACAAGCGCAGCCGCCTGTCCGCAGACAATGTGGGAAAGCTTTCGTTTATTAAAAAGAACCAGGCATGGATTCCACAGGACTTGTTTGTACCTTATGCAGAATAGACATGTATACCGGCCTCACCAAACCATTGTTATACTACCGTGCACTTACACTTTGTTTTATTTTTTATATTTTCCCAATTTTTGGGGGTCTACAGCAATTTATTTAAAAAAATAAAAAACATGTTTTTGGCGACTACCTTTGGCTTCACAGCCCAAAAAGGCTTTATGTCATGCAAGAATATAACCGCCAATTGTAAGTTCCCTGACAGTTAGGCAGTGCAGGTTTTTTTTTTACTGGGCCAACAATTTAAAAGAGGATTTTATTTTTTATTTTTTTTAAATCAGATTTTTTATTTATCCAAGAAGAAAACATCACTGTATGTAATACATATTGAGCTGTGCCCAATAAAGTAGTATACGACATTTCCAGATTCTTAACAGAAAATCAAATAATACAGATGAAAAGATACATTCGCACATTAATGGGACAAGTTATAATAACAGATAACTTTAAACCCAAAGCCCCCCCCTTCCTCCCCCCGTATTCTGGTCTCACCTACCTACTTCTCCATGAGCTGCTACAGACATTTGTGTAATCCAGGGGTCCCACAATTTTTCAAATTTACTAGGACATCCCCTTTTCTGAAAGAGGAGTTTCTCGTATGCGACCATGGTATTCACCTTACGTTTAAATTCCCCTATTGTGGGAGGTTCTCTTTGTATCCAGTGCTGAGCTATCAATTTTCTAGCTACATACAGTATTCTACCAATAGCGATTTTAGAGACTTGTATAGTGTCCAGGTCAGACACATACCCCAAAACACATATTTTTGGATCGAGTAGAATGTGTACTAAATATGCCCTGTGTATGAGTGCAGTCACCTCTTCCCAATAGGCATTTAGCTCCCCACACGTCCACAGCATGTGAATAAGATCAGCAGGATCTGCATCGCAACGTGGACATTTGGCATCCGAACGGCAACCCACCCTGTGCAGAAAAACGGTGTTTTATACACCCTATAGATTATAAAGAGCTGTGATAGCTTCCCACTCTCACTCAGAGAGGATAAGGGCACTGCTTCCAGGATGTCGGCCCATTGTTCCTTCGTGAGGTCACCCACATCCACCTCCCACTTACTTACTCTATTTACTGGGTAAGATTCAAGGTATTTGTCCAACAACAACCTGTATGTCAAGGAAATCAGTTTCCAACTGGCACTACCTGAAACAATTTGATGCAACGCTACATCTCTCTGAGAAACCCCCACCCCACCTTTAACCATAGTGGCATATGCATGTCGCAACTGCAAGTATTGGTAAAATCGTCTATGTGGAATACCATATAGTTCTTGTATACTGGCAAAGGATCGAAATACTCCGTTGTCTAAAATATGTCCAATCCTAGACACACCTCTCCTCTGCCATTCCTCAAACCCCGAGAGGGCTGCAAAGTCAGACATGACCGGATTACGCCACAGTGGAGTATATTCTGTGATACCTGACACTCCTCTCACCTGTTTAATCCGCTGCCACACCAAGTACATAGTTCGACATATCGCGATCCCGGGCCCTACCGGCTTCTTTTCCAGTAGCAACATCAGCTCTTTATCTTTCAAATAATATCTAAATATTTGTCCCGTCATATCCTGAGGTCCCAGATCAAGCCACCCTTTAAAATGTTGGCTTTGAGCGGCCAGGTAATACACCCAGGGGTTAGGAACTGCCAGACCTCCCTCCGTCTTACCAAGTTGTAAAAACTCCAGTTTGATCCTAGCTTGTCCTTTACGCCATATAATATCTCTAAATATAGAATCAACCAATTTAAACCGGTCCTTAGGCAACCAGACCGGGGCGTTATGTAAAACATACAAAAGTTGTGGCATCAGAACCATCTTAATTAAATTCGCCCTGCCCACCACCGACAGGTACAATTTACTCCAAGCTTTACCCTTATTCCTAAAAGCTGTCAGCAACGGGGAAAGGTTCAAGGTCTCAAAGTCTGCAATTCTGGGTGAAACTTTTATGCCTAAATATTTGACTTCCTCCACACACGGAATCCCCTTATCCAGAATGACACTCGATTTAGGTTGACCATCTATTAGCATTATTGCAGATTTATGCCAGTTAATCGACAAACCTGACACAGATGTAAACCTGTCTATAAGAGACATGGCCGCCTCCACAGATTTTAACGTGTCTCCCAAAAAAAGCAAAGTGTCATCCGCGTATAACTCCACTTTATTTTGTACAGACCCATAGATAAATCCCTGTATCTCAGTGGATTTGCGTACAGTTGCAGCTAAGGGTTCTATCGCCAGTGCGAATAGCAATGGCGACAGAGGGCATCCCTGTCTTGTGCCTCGTGCAAATTGAAATCCCTCAGACAGACCCCCGTTCGCCCTTATCCTTGCTCTGGGACTGGAATAAAGAACCTTGACCCAAGAAATAAATCTCTGTCCAAAGCCCATCATGCGAAGTGTGCACCACAAAAATCTCCACTCTACACTGTCAAAGGCCTTGGCTGCATCCAAGGAGAGAATTGCTCTATCCCCCACATTGTCAGAAGGAATCTGCAGACTGGCGTACACTCTACGTATATTAATAGAGGTGGATTTCTGTGGCATAAAGCCTGTCTGGTCCGGGTTGATAATAGATAGTATTACCTTAGACCAGGCATGCTCAACCTGCGGCCCTCCAACTGTTGCAAAACTACAACTCCCAGCATTCCCGGACAGCGTAGAGCTATCAGCCTACAGCAGGGCATGGTGGGAGTTGTAGTTTTACAACAGCTGGAGGGCCGCAAGTTGAGCATCCCTGCCTTAGACAGTCGTGCAGCCAAGGCCTTCGCCAGTATCTTCACATCCACAGACAACAGAGAAATTGGCCTATAAGAGTCCGGAGTATGCGGATCTTTCCCTGGCTTAGGCAAGACCACAATTACTGCCTCCTGCATTGAAGCTGGTTAAAAGAGGATTTTTTAACATTTTTGGTCACTGTCACCTATGCATAGCAGGGCTTTGTACCCGGCAAAAATGGTAATCTTGCACCCAACAATTTAAAAGAGGATTATTCACATTTTCAAGTCACTGTCACCTATGCAGTGCAGGGTTACTTCACAGCAATTAATTGGAATATGTCAACCACTGAACTCCCAGACGGATTAACTATATTATTGTCCCCGGCACATATGAAGCGTGGGCCGCAAAGGTAATTCCTGGCCTAAAAAATTATGATTTTATCACCACCCATGGAAAACATGGATTTCAGTGGTATATTTTGGGGTGTAGGACCTCATTGTTCTCAACATCATCTTTCACCCAGTCTTCACGCCTGACCTCTTTGTCGGTCTGCACAGCGCAGAAAGCCGCAGCAGTTTGCACCTGTGTTTTGTCATCATCAGAAACATGCTGCCATGGTCTTCCCCTGTCCCTATCCTTCAACCTAAGTGGTTGGGCATCCGTGCACTCAATCTCTTCCACCTCTGGGGAAGGACTATGGTTATGGCCCTGGGAAACCCTGCCAGTAGAGTCATAAAGAAGCATAAGAAACTGCTGCATTTAACTGCCAATAGTCAACAATAAAGTTCACTATACAGTAAGGCAGTGCCTGTGTAAAACAGAATAAATTTCTTTAGGTCACACAACAGTGTAACAGAGCAATTCAATACAATTACTTCACTATCACCAACAATGTAAAAACAGAAGTTAACGATTTTATTTGACTGTCAGAAATGCAGCGTACACTGCAAATGTGCTATCTACCACAAAACCAGTGTGTTTGCAACCAACTACGTAAATGCGGAGTTCAAAAGGTTACTTTAAATGACTGAAATACAGGGTAGGCCTCAGATCTGCTACGTATCACAAAACCAGTGTTTATTGCAACAAACTACAGAGATGCAGTAGTGTCACTGCTAAATTTTAAAATATGTTTTTGTGCATTGTATGCCAAACTGCTTTGTGTAACAATACGGGTTTATTTCCCACAAAATACACTAATGCAGTATTTCACTGCTGAAATTTAAACGTAGGTATTTAGGCGGTTTATTGAAAACTGCTCTGTGGACCAAGAATACGTATTTTTTCCCCAAAAAAAACACTAATGCACTATTTCAGTGGGTAAATTTAAAATAGGTATTTGTACGCTGTATGCACAACTGCTCTGTGAAGCAAGAATACCGCTTTTTTTCAACAAAACAGAAAAATGCACTATTTCAGTGCTGAAATGTAAAATACGTATTTGGGCTGTGTATTTAAAACTGTTTTGTGGACGAGGAATACCCTTTTTTTCCCCAAAAAATACACTAATGCACTATTTCATTGCAGAAATGTAAAATAGGTATTTGTACGCTATATGCACAACTGCTTTAGGGACCAAGAACACTGCTTTTTTTTCCTAAAACACAGTAATGCACTATTTCAGTGCTGAAATTTAAAATAGGTATTTGTATGCTGTATGCACAACTGCTTTGTGGACCTGGAATACCGCTTTTTTTCCCAAAAATACACTAATGCACTATTTCACTGCAGAAATGTAAAATATGTATTTGTACGCTGTATGCACAACTGCTTTGTGGACCAGGAACACGGCTTTTTTCCCCCAAAATTCACAAATGCAATATTTAACGGCTGGAAATTAAACGTAGGTATTTGTACGCTGTATGCACAACTGCTTTGTGAACCAAGAACACGGCTTTTTCCCCCAAAATTCACAAATGCACTATTTCACTGCTGAAATGTAAAATTTGTATTTGGGCGGTGTATTTTAAACTGCTTTGTGGACCAGGAATACGGCTTTTTTTCCAAAAAATACACTGATGCACTATTTCACTGCTGAAATTGAAAATACGTTTTGGTGCATTGTATGCACAAGTGCTCTATAACACTACAATACAGATTTTTGCCCCAGACTACAGAAATGAACTATGTCACCTCTATATTATACAAAATGTAATGTAGGGGATTTTTTCCTTCACTGAGCCACCAAAAAGGATTAGACTGATGTCCCAGGCAGGCTGGCACACGAAAAAACACTTTGCAGTATCACTGGGCGCAGGGCTGGGTACAAAAATGTAGGATTGCAGTAGCACCCTCCCTCAATAATTGATGTAGCTTGAAGATTTCACACCACCAGGTTCAACAGATTTCTTTCTTAATCTCTCCCTGAGAGCACTGGCAGCAACCTTTCCCTATACTAACAGCAGCAGAGTCACGTGCAGCACTAAGTGACTCCAGCTTATAATAAAGAGGCTGGGTCACATGCACTCAGCCAATCACAGCCATGCCATTAGTAGGCATGGCTGTGATGTCTTCTTAGGGCAAAGATGTAAAACGCTTGCCGATTGGCTGCTCTGCAGCCTTTCAAAAAGCGTGAAGGACCGCCGAACAACGAACCCGAAATTTTATGAAAATGTTCGGGTTCAGGTCCTTGTCCCAAACATCCTAAAATTCCCCAAACAGTCAAAGATACGTGCAGATTATTTGGAAAGTAATCCTATGGGAATCTGACTGTCCTACATCGCCCCAGAAGCTATAGGGAAAATTGCTGTAATTTTAGGAATCAGTCAGGGTAAGGTTTTGGTCACCTTAGCATTTCTGAAGTCCTAAAGTGAATCTGTCACCACATTCCATAGCAAGGATCAAACCAAGCCCCCCACACAGGAAACCCCTAAACCCCTTTCAGTGACCCTTGGGCCACTTTTTCTACTGCCTCATTTGCTAAAAGTTGTTTCTTTAGAGGGTAGAGTCCTGACCAAGTTTTTACTCCAAGTAGAAGAGTAGATGATCCCAACTGGGCCCCCTCTTGCCCTGGGCCCCATAGCAGTCGCATGGTCTGCCGCTATGGTAGTTACGCCCCTGGATCCTATCCTGATTTCAAAGAAATTTGTCCTTTTCACAGATGCTATTTTACTGGTCTGTGGTACGAGTGTGTCACTATTTCACCTTCTAGCACAGACAGCTAGGCTCCTTACTCCTCTTCCCTATTGCTTCAGTTCTGTGCCATGAGTCACTTTCCACCCTCATCCAACTTTTTAACTTACAGCCAGGTATAGACATGGTCATGTGCGCCACTGCACCAATTACTGATTTCAGTGGTGATGTGTCCCCAAGTGCCATGTGACTGCCGAGTAAGAATTTTTCATTAGGTGATCCACACCAGAGACCATGGTAATAATTCCTGGAAACCCCTTGTAAAGAACTACACCTCCCAGTATGCCATAGAGTGCAGCTTCTCATTTTCTCTTACTCCTGTGTGGGTCACCAACTGGATATCTATCCCCGATCTATCCTGATATCAAATATCGATTTATCTATTCTGTCCCCCTCCAGAAATTACCAATGATTAGGGTGTGGGTCACTGTATGGGAAGAGCTGACTGTCAAAGTCCCCCTGTTGGTGCCTGCCTCAGACTCCCCTGCTGGTGCCCATACAGCTTACCTGCCCTTGATGCAGCATGATAGTCCTGAGTTTCGGGCACTGTCCTGCTGTTTCCAGAAGTCTACCATATGTCCTGATATATTCCATGAAATCCTATCTGGACACCACACGGTCAGGGTGCTTGGTCAAGAGTGTGTTTTTTAACATGCCAGGACTGATTAATAAAGCCGTAGTAGGACTGGTATGTAGCTGCCTGCTCTCGTGAGACCACAGAACATGATGCTGTATTGTCCTGTAGTCTTCTGAGAGAGAAAGTAATTATGGCAGTTACTGTAAGGAAAAATGGGCTCGTTTGGGCACCGATCCACCAGGCACCCCCTTACTAATAATATGTAAGAGAGCGGGAGGGGAAATAGCACTGCGGTATCCCCCTAAAAAGGTAGGTCAAAGCTGCAACCTTTTAGATGCTGGCAACCTCGAATTAATGAGCTAGCATAAGTGTAGTATGAAGATATATAGCAGTCACCTTGAATCTCATATAATAATTACAGAATTAGGCCCCTTTCACACGGGCGAGTTTTCCGCGCGGGTGCAATGCGTGATGTGAACGCATAGCATCCGCACTGAATCCTGACCCATTCATTTCAATGGGTCTGTGTACATGAGCGTTTTTTTTCACGCATCACTTGTGCTTTGCGTGAAAATCGCAGCATGTTCTATATTCTGCGTTTTTAACGCAGCCCTGGCCCCATAGAGGTGAATGGGGCTGCGTCAAAAACGCATTGCATCCGCAAGCAGGTGCGGGTGCGATGCGTTTTTCACTGATGGTTGCTAGGAGATGTTGTTTGTAAACCTTCAGTTTTTTATCACGCGCATGAAAAACGCATTAAAACGCATTGCACCCGCGTGGAAAAAACGGAACAACTAAACGCAATCACAGGCAAAACTGAATGGCTTTGCCTGCGAAATCGCACAGTTTTCACTGAACGCATCCGGACACGCATCCGGACACGCTCGTGTGAAAGGGGCCTTAGGGTTCCAAGATATATGGCAAGGCCCAGACTGGCCCACAGGGAAACAGGTGGGCTCCTGAGCTAGGGATGGTCACAGGTTCTCCACCCTTTTCAAAAGTGGCACATGGCACAGTAGATTGACTGCATTACATATGAAGAGTCAGCGTACAGAATGTCAACCAGTCTTTGCATCCATATTGTAGATGCCTCAGGTGGCAGAGAAGACTTCTAGGCCCAGAGAGATGACAGCCAGTATCCTCTTTTCCCAGGACCATGCCTTTTTGAAGTTGCTGCAGAGGCCCCTATAATCAATCACCTTGCAAAGAATAACAAAATGGGGTTAGTCAGCACATCCCAATATGCAGGTGCCCGTTGCTATGGCTGAAAACTAAACAAAATTTATAATGCAACAGCACTCTGCGATCCAAATAAAGTACAAAAATGTATTTATATTGCTAATGCTATGCTTAAATTAGAGATGCTTGGCAAATACATTTTGTACAAAATTATTTGAGCCCGTCTGCCACACGTCAAGGCGATCTTATGTGCCATAAACAGCTACCGTAACATTGAGGGAGTGTAGGTCCCACATGCATGCTGGGCCCTTTAAATATTGTCATTTTGGTGCCGAAATGGCCTCCATTGAATCTAAAGAATACAGGTACCAACATGCACGCCGAGGCCACTCCACACATCCCCTGGTGCCAAATGGCTACCAGTGGATGCAGTAAGAATACACCCCATACCTCTCCTGATGCCACAAGGCTTCAGTAAGTGGTGGAGGGCGGGCTAAGCTTTAAACTCATGCTAATTAAAATCAACCTATGAGGCAAACAGGCAGTTCAGGAGTGCACGACCGACTAGAGTCAGCCACAACTCCAGTACAAACTGCAAAGAATAACAAAAGGGGGTTGGTCAGCACATCCCGATATGCAGGGGCCTATTGCTATGGCTGAAAACTAAATATATTATGCAACAGCACTCTGCGATCCAAATAAAGTACAAAAAAGTATTTATATTGCTAATGCTATGCTTAAATTAGAGATGCTTTTCAAATACATTTTGTACAAAATTATTTGAGTCCGTCTGACACGTCAAGGCGATCTCTGATTAGACGGGTTTCTAACACTAAACCACACATGTTTACGTGCCATAAACAGCTACCATAAAATTGAGGGAGTTTGTACTGGAGTTGTCCCGTCTAATCAGAGATCGCCTTGACGTGTGGCAGACGGGCTCAAATAATTTTGTACAAAATGTATTTGCCAAGCACAGGGTCGTTTCTTTGACCAGGTGGCCACCGGGGGCGCCAGATGTGGCGGTGGCAGAGCACAGGGAGATGAGCGCTTCCACTGTGGAAGCGTTTATCCCATAGTCATCTGTATCAGCGTCCTCAGGACAGCGATATAAATGGCTGTGCTGCTGCAGGGGAGGGAGAGGCGTCTCTCTCCCTGTTCCTCTGATAGGCTGCAGGCACTTTACTGACACAAGGGGGAGAGGAGAGAGGCATTTTACTGGCACATGGGGGGAAAGGAGAGAGGCACTTTACTGGCACATGGGGGGGAGGAGAGAGGCACTTTACTGGCACATGGGGGGGTGGAGAGAGACACTTTACTGGCATATGGGGGGGGGAGGAGAGAGGCACTTTACTGGCACATGGGGGGATAGGAGAGAGGCACACTTTACTGGCACATGATTGGGGGGCACTTGTTGCTGGCACATGATTGGGAGGCACTATGGGGGCTTCTACTGAGGCCACAAAGAAGGGGTGTTTTATCTTGGGGGCTCTGTGTGGTATTAGTATTATCAGGGGGTTTATCTGTTTCTGCAGTATAGTATTGGGGAGCACATCGGCACAGTATTGGGGGTAGTAGGATGATTTGTCCAGAAGATGGGAGGATGATGGAAAAGTAGTAAACCCAAGATATTTTTTTTTGTCAAACTGCAAGAAAAATGGCGGAAAAATGGTGGTCTGAAAAGAGAAGACGAGGACAGAGAACATCTACATCAAAGGAGACGTCACCCTTGGATATAAGAGGTATGTGGGTCTGCTGCGCTGCCAGGCCCATGGAGAGGGAGAAATGTGCCATGGGGGGGACAACCTTTTTTTTTTACTTAAGCCCCTGCCCTTCGAAATCTCTGTGCACGTCCCTGGCGCCGGACTGGCCTGTGCCCAGTGGCGGGGCCCGGATCCCGCATTAGGCAAGGCATCAAGATTAGACTAAGTGAGCAGGGCCCTAGAAATTCTACTACATGGGGCCCCGCTCACTTAGTCTAATCATGCCTAACCTGAATGTAGGCAGGTTAGGCAAGATTAGACTAAGTAAGTGGGACGCCATGTAGTAGAATAGTCACTGCTCGGGGCCCCGCACTGTCATTATAAAAGCAGATGCGAAACCCCCCCCCCCCCCAGGGCTTGGGGGTCATTTACACTACAGGCACATTTGCGGATGACACATAGTAGCATAGCATAAAATGCTATATGTGTGTCATCCACAGATCCCCCCATAACAGTGTCACCCGCTGACCCGCAGATCCTCCAGGCTCCATAACAGTGCCATCCACGGATCAGATGCCCCCATAGCAGGGTCATCATCAGATCCTCTGTTATGGGGGATCTGTGGATGGATCTGTTATGGGGATCTCTTGATGCCTCTGTTATGGGGATCTCTTGATGGCTCTGTTATGGGGATCTCTTGATGGCTCTGTTATGGAGGATCTGTCGGAGACACTGTTACGGGGGATCTGTGGATGACACACTATTATGGGGGATCTGTGGATGACACACTATTATGGGGTATCTGTGGCTGTCACTGTTATGGGGAATTGGGGAATTTGTGGCTGACACTGTTATGCTAACATTATTAACAGTTTTTTTGTTTTGGACATTATTGATGATTGTATTTCATGACTACTCTCTTAAGGGTATTGCCTTCCTTTATGCTGCAGTTCTCCTGTACCACTCTGCCTGCGACTTTTAGCAGTTTAAGCAGTAATTTATATATAAATGGCGAGACGGTTGCAAGTACTCTTCTGATATAATTTCATCAAGCAGTTTTGATGGGGGGGGGGGTGCTGACTAACCCCCTTTTGGGATATCGGGATGTGCTGACTAACCCCCTTTTGTTATTCTTTGCAGTTTGTACTGGAGTTGTGGCTGACTCTAGTCGGTCGTGCACTCCTGAACTGCCTGTTTACCTCATAGGTTGATTTTAATTAACATGAATATAAAGCTTAGCCCGCCCTCCCCCACTCACTGAAAGCCTTGTGGCATCAGGCGAGGTATGGGGTGTGTTCAGGGGCGTAACTATAGGGGAAGCGGCTGCTTTGGGGCCCTGACCCAGAAGGGGCCCATCCAAGAGGAGGAGAAGTACTAAAATATTTTGTCAGGGCCCCTCAACAGTATTACACAATGAAATTTAATATAGTGGCAGTATAGACAGTGTAGAAAACAGATGGAACAGCTGCCGGGCCTGGTCTGAGAGAGCGATCTTTGCTAGCCACAGGAAAGGGGGCGGCATGAAAGTAAAGGGTTGTGAAAAAATTACTGGGGGAGGGGGCCCCATTCAAAAATTTGCTGTGGGGCCCAGTCATTTCTATTTACGCCATTGCTCCATGATAACTCTATCATGGAGATCACATCCATTATATTTACAAAACAGAGCCAGGACAGGGGCTGTGCTTCTCTCTCCCCTCAGCGCAGTTATTCTGTGAGGAGAGAGAGATCAGACTTCTGTCCTGGATCTGTGATTACATACTGTGAAAAAAAAAAAATCAAAATATAAACTGTCCGTCAGTAACTGGCGGTCAGTGGGAATCCGTGATTAGGCATCTGTCATTAGACGCCTATTAGTGACGGTCAATTATCTTTATTAGGGACCCTGTGTCCTTCTGTTACTGGCGGTCAGTGGGTGTCAGTGAGTCGGTGGGTGTCAGTCCGTCGGTGGGTGTCACTCCGTCAGTCGGTGGGTGTCAGTCATTTGCCGTCCATTACTAGTCTATTAGGGACGGTCAGTTATTTTCATTTCTTTCTGATCTTTACAGGAAAAAAAATGGCTCAGAGATTGTTAAGTGCGGAGCAGGCCTATAAATTTCTATGCTCTGACCACTCTGAATCTGACACCGCTTCAGAGGCGGAAATATTTTCAGATAGCAGGGACTCCGGTTCCCTCCCCAGACCCCATAGCCCTATGGTGGTAGAAGTCGCCGCCTCCTCTCATTCTCCACCCAGCGGTCCCGTCCCTTCTGCTACATGGGTTCCTGCCACTTCTTTCCCCCCGCCCAAGTACCCCAATTTCTATCCACTCCCCAAATTAATGTGGATGTCGCCAATTTTATGATTTTTTTCATTTATTTGTGGATGATAACGTCCTTGAGTTAATTGTGCAGCAAACTAATTTGTACGCTACACAGTTTGCTGTACAAAAGCTCATGTCTATTTATGTAAGACGGTGGACCCCACAAGTGTGCCTGAAAAAAAATAATTTGGGGCTTACCCTGAACATGGGCATCGTAAAAAAAAAACTCTGTCCGATCCTATTGGACTGCGAGTAATGTGCACTCAACCCCTGTGTTTGCAGCAGTTATGTCCCGTAACCGCTATGAAGTCCTAATGCGGTTCATGCATTTTTCGGACAATTCCCAAGTCCCCCCCAGAACTGACCCAGCCTGCGACCGCCTAAATAAATTGAGACCCCTTATTTCCCTCCTTATTTATTCTTGAAATTATATACCCCTGAAAAAAATGTATCCGTTGATGAGTCCCTCTTTAGTTTAAAAGACCACCTTTCCTTCCGTCAATAGATTCCCTTCAAGCGTGCCAGATATGGGGTAAAATTGTATAAGGTGTGCGAGAGCACAACCGGCTACACCTGCAGTCTGTCGAGTTATGAGGGCGGAGACTCCCAACTTAACCCCCCAGGCTGCCCTGAAAATATTGGAATATTAGGCAAAATTGTGTGGGATTTATTAGCGCCATTCCTGCACCAAGGGTACCATGTATACACAGATAATTTTTATACCAGTATTTTTATACCAGTCAGGGGTAGAATACGGGTATCAAGATAGACGGGAGGTGCACCCCCTGAGCTGCCATCCGGTCCCCTGTCCCTGCCTACTTGCACCACCCGCCCTAGATGACGGAGCGCAACTGGGCGACGGTCCCTAACCTACTAAGTGCAAGCAGAAAGAAAGAGACAGCAGGGAAGAGGACAGCCAGAGGGAAATTACAATAAGCGGACAAGAGGTAGAACAAAAACGGAGAGCAGGGCGGGTCAACTAGCCGAGGTCAGTCAAGAAGGTCAAGTCAGAACAAGGGAAGAGGCAAAGACAAATCCGTAAACTAACCGAGGTCAAAATCCGAGAGGTAGCGTCAAGGTACAGGGAGCAGGCAGAAGAGATGTCTGATCGAGGTTCAATTCCAGAGGCGGATCGAGGTTCAATTCCAGAGGTAGCTAAATCACAATAAACTACACAGTCTATAGGACGAAAATCACAGGCAACCTGTAGCCAGCAGGCCGCCTGTATTTATAATCAGGAGTGAGGGTTATGTGACACGGCCAGCGTCACATGACCGACAGACCGACAAGTCGAGCACCGAGTGATCAGCTCGGTACTCAAGGCAGACCTAGGAGCAGGGAGCCTCCCAGCTAACAAAGCCGCCCTGGGAACGAGGCCAAATACAGGTCCTCACTCTCGAAGCTAAACAGCAGCTGCGGCTGATGGGAGACCTCTTTATAAATCCCACCTTGCTGCAAACACAGGGGCTTGTGGGACAATCTGCAAAAATAGTGTTGGATACCCACAACTGCTGGTCTCCAAATGTTGCCCTCGCAAGTGACCAGCTGCTTGCCGTGAAGTGGAAGGATGTCTACATGCAGACACTACAGTAGCAGTTAGGGAGAGGGGGGCTACAGCGGACAAGCACAAACCAGTCTGTGTGACAGACTACAATAAATTTATGGGAGGTGTAGACCTCTCGGACCAGGCGCTTCATCCCTAACTGGCGAAGCGAAAAAACAGGGCCTGGTATAAAAAGGTAGCAATAGTTTTATTTTATTTAAAAAGTCCCAGGGAAACCTCAATTTCCTCGAATACCAGGAGAAGGTGGTTGAGAGTCTCCTGTTTGAGTCCCCCGCACCTGGGCAAGCCTTCGAATCGCAGGACGTTCGAAGGCTTACAGAACGCCATTTCCCTCACCCCGTCCCTGCTACTACCAGCAAAACTTATCCGCAGAAAAGATGTCGGGTGTGTAGCAAACATGGAAAGAGGAGGGACAACCGGATTTACTGCCCCAGTTGCCCATCACAACCAGGCCTCTGTAATTACCCCTGTTTTGAAACGTACCATACGGTTGCGGATTATTAATTTTATTTAATACCAAAAACATTCACATTACTGTATCATGATATTGGCATGATATTTTTTTATTTGGAGGATCTCTAATGATTGAGTTGTTCCTCACCAGTACACTAAGGGCTTTATTAAGAATTTTTTTGGGGGACACTCCACAACACGTCTAGAAATAATGACATTTTGGGAATTAGTGATCCATTACTGTTCCTACAGACGGTTCTGGACACTGTCCCTTTATATACTCTGTAGGTGACTGGTTGATTGTGTGCATAGCAGTTATTACCTTGCCGGGCAGGGGCCTGTTATGTTGCGCCGCGTCACTTAGCACGTTCGTCTTTCATATAGGGATAAAAAGACGTTGTACGACCAGTCACTATTCTTGAGTGCCAGCTTGTCATTACAGCCCTATCAGTGTTCTTGTATCTTGTGAATAAACTGGAATTTGCAACATAGCTGGAGACATGTTGTTCCATTTTCTTGGACTTGTTGCCTTTCACTACAGTTCAGGTTTTTTTTTCAGTTTTTTCCAGTTTGGCGAGACATAGTCATATGTACACGCAAATACCTTTTTAGAAATCTGCCTCCCTTATAAGTGCTAAGCTTCACTTCTCAACTGTAAGGGATCTAGTTTTTAAAATGGGGTCATTTATAAGGGTTTTCTATCATTTTGCAGCTCAACGCCATTACATGTGTGCAATGGGGACTGAACCATTTTCAGTTTATTATCTAAAAGACTCTAGGTGCTCCTTTATGTTTGGGCCCTGCCGTGTGACAAGACATAAGATTAGGGCCATATCGGGGGTATATCTGAAGACAGGAGAAATGGGGTGATACATTTTGGGGTGTACATCTTCATTTTCATGTGCTCTGTAGAAAAAAAATCTGTCTTTAAATTGACACTTTTGGGGGCGGAGCTAACCACCAGAGTGAGAGGAGGCTGTGTGCTGGAGCTCCTGCAGTGGAACCAGAAAAAAACCTTTTTTCAGGACTTTATTCACCCCAAAAGCGTTTTTAAACGCTCTCCATTATCACCGGAGACCACAAAGAACATCTTGACCAAGTTTTTTGGGATTAAAAGTGAGCTTTTATTCGTCTGTAACATCCGATCAGAGTGAGGCCTACACAAGCCTGAAGGCGCGGACGGAAAGCACTACTACACGGCCGGCTCAGGCTGAGGAGCTACTCCGACCGGGACTCTAAACTACAGGAGGGGGTGAGTGTTCCCCTCGTCCCCCCTTGAGAGCCCTGAACCCGTTCGCGGGGACCGCGACATACTGCAAGCAACTCCGGCCAGATAGGAGACCGAGACTCTCGGCTTCCAGCGTCGGCAGCCGGAAATTGCCGACTAAAGACGAAGTGCTCTGCGCCCTCTGTCTACAGCG
The DNA here is from genome assembly GCA_033119425.1 of Bufotes viridis. Taxonomy (NCBI): domain Eukaryota; kingdom Metazoa; phylum Chordata; class Amphibia; order Anura; family Bufonidae; genus Bufotes; species Bufotes viridis. The sequence continues at coordinate 104,206,543 of CM065595.1, forward strand.
GGAGATCGCGATTCGGCCCTCTTCGCAATTAAACTACAGGAGGGGGTGAGTGCCCTCTTTATCCCCCCTTGAGAGCCCTGTGACCGTTCACGGGGGCCGCGATATACTACAACCAACCCCGGCCGGGTAAGAGAGTGAGACACTCGGCTTCCAGCATTGGCAGCCGGGAATTGCCGAACAGAGGCGAAGTGCCCTGCGCCCCCTGTTGGAAAGTACTTGCTGAGTTTCCTGCTGGCTTAGATTAACTCTCTATATACTGTGTCGGTTTGTGAAGCGACCCTGCCAGCTCTAAAACACTAGGTCCCTCCTAGTTTAGACACAGAGAAAACTCCTGGAACTGTGGGGTGAATGAAAGAGGGATTTGGTTCCTATTCTCCAACCCCCACTGTCATACGCACAGCCAACCTTCCTTTAACAGCATATAGGAATCACCATTTTAACCCCTTATAACAGCATTGTACAAACGCCTGTCATCCAGGACATGCAGCCTTAACATCTTAATGTAAAGAAACGCCGTTGGACCTGGGCGCCGCTGCGGACGGAAACCGACATCCGTATTAACTACTGCGGCTACTACTCATCATTCTAGACATTATATGATCACTCCGACATTGGAGAAAAGCTATCTCTAGAAATCTTTTATCTGCTATCAATCCACTGTACAACTCATATCCCAAATTAACATGGGGAAACCTAGGAACATAGCAGACAATATGAAGTCACAACGCACTCCCAAAAGACCATCAAGTGTATCCAGACCTGCAAAACTGAGTGCATCTGCTCCGGAGTATTTTCCCGAAAATTCAAGAGTTCAAGACGACTATGAACCCCAAAATCAATCTGGATCTGAATCTGAAGATGATTCGCTACAGGTCAGGGAAGACCTTAGATCACACATTAAAAATCTTCCTACAATGGACAACATAAGGGGTTTATTTCAGGAACTGTCCACCTCACTGAAGTCAGACCTGTCTGAGATTAAATCTGAATTGAGGCAATTTAATGATCGTCTTAATGTAGTTGAAGACAATGCAGAACAATTGACGTCTTATGTGCAATTTCAAGACAGTAAAATACAAGCACAGCAGTCTGAAATACTTGAACTCAGGATGCACCTTGATGACTTGGAAAACAGGTCTAGACGCAACAATTTAAGGATAAAGGGCATCCCTGAGAGTGTGGAAGATAAGGAAATTCACACAGCCCTTAAATCCATATTTCTTGAGCTTCTGGACAAAGATGATACATTTGATTTAGGACTGGAGAGGGCTCACAGAGTCTACAGATCACGAAATGCAAATTCTGAAGCCCCCAGGGATATATTATGCTATCTTCTGAGTTTCACCGTAAAGGAAGAGATCCTGAGGAAATCTCGACAAACCCAAAAAATTGAATATGAAGGTGGATTAGTGACCATATACCAGGACTTATCAAGGCTGACGCTTGAAAAAAGGCGCCAGCTCATGCCATTGACTAGAGCATTAAGAGACACCGGGATCAAGTATAGGTGGCTATATCCTTTTGGACTGTTGATTTCATATCATGGTCGTCAACTAACAATTAGAACTTCGGAAGACCTAACGACTGCCCTCAAGAGGCTTGACATGGAACACATCAATATTCCTGAGTGGTTCCCTGAGGAGGAAGATCCAGCTCCACCTACTCTTCCCCTACTGAGAGGTACAGATCGAGATTCCACCCCTCAGGCCAAACGACGAGGAGAAGAGGGACCTCATCCTCCTAGAGCTCCTCGCAAGATGTCCAGAAACTCGACACCGATGGCCAGAAAGTCCACGCCAGGCTGAATCCTACCATCTTCTGGCCACATATCCTTTTTTCTATTTACCTTAAAAGTTGATAACCTCCAGAGGTTGTGATAACTATGTTATATTTACAAGTTTTCTTGGTTATATTCAGCTGCAAGCTGTTTCTCCTTCTGAATAACATTTAATATCGGTTGTCTGTTGATATATTATAATCATATAGAATCTAGTTTCCTATTCCCAGGTCAGTGTGTTCCTGGATGGGAATCGATTATCCAGTTCAATTGTTAATTGAGTAGTTAGCCATGAAAATAACTGCTGTGATAAACATAAGGATTCTTTTCTGTTTCTTAAATAGATTTCATTATCCGTCTGCGGTGGTACCTAGACCACCGACCTCTTAAATTAATATAATATAATTTTATCGTTACCAATTATCTAGTGCCTTCTGTATGAAGGTGCTGGTTAATTAAGATTAATCGCCGCTTTTCCCCCCCACTGCAGTGTCACACCTCATGGTGTGATTAAATTCGGTCCCACCCTTTTTGTGGGCCCGACACTGCCTTTTTCTATTTTGGTACTATTCCTCGCTACTCAGAGGAGTACCAACATACATATAAACCAGTTTACATCTATCTCCTTTTATATACAGGTTTCTCACAATTATAGTGTTACATTGTGTTTACCACTTTATTCTGGTCATCCCTAACACATGATGAAACTGAAATGTGCCTCATTGAATGCCAATGGGCTTAATATCCCAACAAAGAGGGGTCAAATCCTACACTACTTTAAAAAACAAAGGGTGGACATCTTGTTCTTGCAAGAGACCCATTTTCGGGCAGATCACACGCCAGCTATTAGGAACTCTTTCTTCAGACTATGGTTCAATGCCAACACACCACATAAAAAGGAGAAAGGCGTCTCCATAGCTATTAGCAAAAATGTTAACTTTAAAAAAACAGACGTGCTAAGTGATCCTGATGGGCGTTATATCTTCCTTAAGGGCTTTGTCAACAACAAGATGTTCTCCTTTGCTAACATTTATGCTCCTAACTATAACCAAATTTGTTTCTTGCAAAAAGTCATGGAATCCTTTGAACGATTCTCTGAGGGAACGGTAATACTAGGTGGAGACTTCAATCTCACCCCAAATCGCTTACTCGATTCATCTTCAGGTAGATCCCGTTCACCTCTGAAGAAAATCAGACAATTCAATGACTTGATGCGTGAACAAGGCCTAATTGATATATGGAGAGTCCTCCACCCCGACTCCAGAGAGTACTCATATTTTTCACCTGTACACAAATCATATTCTAGAATTGACCTTTTTTTGACTGCCCAAAAAGACATTGAACTAGTTCACAAGGTAGAATATGATATTAAAATTCACTCTGACCACGCCCCAGTTATTTTACAACTAAGGATAGGTCCCCAGGTAAAAAAGATGTTCAACTGGGTCTTAAATGAGAGCTTACTCAACAAAGAAGAAAATGTTAATCAAATTATGTCACAACTCAAAAACTTTTTCTCAGAAAACTTAGATAGCAATCCATGCAATGCATTAATATGGGAAACCCACAAGGCCGTTATTAGAGGCTTCTTGATGCAGTTAGGCGCCAGAGAGAAAAAAGCTAGAGAAGAAAAAATAAGATGCCTCCTTGACAAAATTAGGATTCTGGAGAGATCTCACAAAAATACACTAGATAATAAGGAAGAGATTGAGCTAACCAACCTTAGGTCCGAATTGAAAAATATCCTAGATTTAGCTCAGCAGAAATATATTTATTTCGCCAAATTCAGGCATTTCTTATATGCCAACAAATGTGGCAAGGAGCTTGCGAGAGTTGCTAAAAAGGAAAGAGCCAAGACAATAATAAACAGAATTAAATCCGCACAACATAACTTAATCTATGATTCTCCAGGAATTGCTTCAGTATTTAAAGATTTCTACAGCAAGCTTTACAATATTCATGATAATGATACTGCAGAGAGCAGCTCGCAACTAAAAGACAAAATACAGAAGTATCTAAATAGTATCCAAATCCCTTCTATCACTAGAGAACAAAGTAGCTTACTAAATTCCTCTTTCACTAACGAAGAACTTTTGAGAGCAATTAAAGCCCTTAAAACTGGTAAAAGTCCAGGCCCAGACGGCCTCTCCGCCCAATATTATAAAAAATTCAAAGATGTTTTAGCTCCCCACCTCTTAGAGTATTTTAACGGGATAGGTTTGTCGGATCATTTCAGAAAGGAATCACTCCTAGCCTTTATTTCTGTAATTCATAAGGAAGGTAAAGACCAAGACGACTGTGCAAATTACAGACCAATCTCACTACTCAACGTTGATTTAAAATTATATGCATCTATGATAGCCACCAGATTAAAAAGTATTGTCAGCGCCCTCATCGGAGGAGACCAGGTGGGTTTTATACAGGGTAGAGAAGCAAAAGATAACACTATAAAAATTTTGCAACTAATTGAACAGACTAAATTAAAAAATATCCCCATGTCTCTGGTCTCCTCGGATGCAGAAAAGGCATTCGACCGCCTATATTGGCCCTATCTGAATGAAGTTTTAGTTCGATTTGGTTTTCCCCCTGACTTTATCAAAAAAATAATGGCCCTTTACACCACGCCAGCTGCTCAAATCAAAGTAAATGGAATCCTTTCAGAAAACCTTCCCATAACAAACGGTACGCGCCAGGGATGCCCACTATCCCCCACTTTGTTTATCTTATCCCTAGAACCTTTCCTGATTAGAATCAGAGCTAACAAAAACATCCAAGGGTTTAGGGTACAAGACTCTGAACACAAAATAGCTGCATTTGCAGACGACACCCTATTTATACTGACTAACCCGAGATCATCTCTCCCCTATTTACTGAGTGAGTTTAAAGACTTTGCGGAAGTATCTGACTTCAAGATAAATCTATCCAAGTCTATAATCTATAATATTAATATAGATTCAGACTCCTGGAAAGAAATATTGGAATTTAGCAAGCTAACACCAGCAAGTAAATCCTTCAAGTATCTTGGAGTAAATATTTGTTCTGATGCCTCCGATCTCTTTAAACTCAATTTTGTCCCCTTTCTCAAAGAAGTAGAAGCTCAATACAAAAATTGGGAGACGCTTTGGATATCCTGGTTGGGGAAAATCAACCTGATAAAAATGATTGTTCTTCCCAAGCTTTTACACTATTTACAAACATTACCCATATTTGTGCCAAAAAGTTTTTTCACTAAATTTAAAACCCTGACCTCTAGATTCATTTGGAAAAATAAGACTAGTAGATTGGCATATAGTCTCTTATCCAGGCCCAAGATAGCAGGAGGAGTGGGACTCCCTGACCCTGAAAAATACTATAAGGCTTCTGTATTGACAAGGACTCTGGAGTGGTTAGTTTTTCCCGTCAGGAAGACATGGGTTGATATAGAACAAAAAATAAATGGGTGCAACCTCTCCGATTTCCTTTGGTCCCCCCCTACACAGGGAGGCCTCAAACGTAACATAAAATCTAGACTTACTAGATTGGCAGTCAAAAACTGGCACAAAGTGAATAACAGTACACACACTCTACCAGAGCTCTCTCTAGACACACCAGTTTCTAGCTTACTACCTAGAACCTGGACTTATTGGCACAAACATTTTACAACGCCCATAGACTCTAGGCCCATTCCCGTCAAAATGATTTTAAAGGACAATAAGCTCTTGAGCATCAAAGATCTGTGTAACCTTTTAAAAACTCTAAATATTCCTTATACTCAATATACTAAATTATCTAATCTATTCCAAACTCTCTGCCCGATACTACCTGCCAACATAGAAAACAGATGGTTGTCTGATTTAATCAGAGATGGCAAACAGGTTCATCATCTACTCTCGCTATGTCATGGACTTGTTAATAAGCATACTTCTCTACCATCGTTCTGTGATAAATGGAGTGAGGAATTATCACATGGTCTCTCTGAGAGCCAGAAAAACACGATGATAAGAAATATTCTCTCTATTTCCCCCTCTAACTCCATACAGGAGATGCAATATAAACTCACATCACGATGGTACAGAACTCCAATCCTATTACACAGGATCTTTCCTGATATCCCGGACCAGTGCTGGAGATGTAATGAGAGTAAAGGTACCTATATACACATATGGGTTGATTGTCCTAAACTGAAAATATTTTGGGAAGGCATCCAAACTATTATAAACAAGGTGTTTGGTACAGATATTAAATTGTCAGCGAATTTGATTTTATTCAATATCTTTGATACAAATCAATACTGTACTAGATCTGCTTTATGTTGTCATATCCTAAACGCTGCAAAGATACTCATTCCACGTCACTGGAGATCTTTGAACCCCCCGACCATACTGGAATGGTATAAAGAATTTAACAAAGTTAAAGACTTTGAACGCAAAAGATGGGCGCTGCATCTGAAAGAAAGAAAATTCCATCTTCTATGGGTGAAATGGTTCCTTTTTACCAAAGACCAAGATTTTTCAGCGATTATTTAAGCGTTATGTAACACTGTACCTTTGTTTTTTTTTCCTTTTTTTTTTGTTTTTGTCATGATTCTGCACTTAAATGCTATGATAACACTCTCATAATACATTCTCTTGATTAAGGCAAGTTTAATTGTGAAATTCTCACAAAATTGCTCTTCATTTGCTCTTTTACTTAAATGTTTTTTCTTTTTCTCATGTTTTTGCATGTTACTTACTACTGCTATATAACGAGTAATAACAGTTCTTATTGTAACTATCGATTATTACTTCTGGATTATTGTCAATATTATTTGTTTAAATTGACACTTTTGTGTAAAAAATTTAAAAAATTTTCCACCTGCTTTACATTAATTTCTACAAAAAACTAGGGGGTCTAAATGCTCACTACACCCCTAGATAATTACCTTAGGGGGTCTAGTTTTCAAAATGGGGTCCATTATGGGGTTTTCTATTGTTTTGGCAGCTCAACGCCATTACAAGTGTGCAATGGGGCCTGAACCATTTTCAAGCAAATTTTGTGTTCTGAAAACCACTGGGTGGTAATGTTTGGGCCCTGCCGTTTGTCAAGACATAAGATAAGGGCCACAATGGGAGTATTTCTGAAGACAGGAGAAACAGGGTGATACATTTTGGGGTGTACATCTTCATTTTTATGTGCTCTGTAGGAAAAATATGTCCCTAAATTGATACTTTTGTGTAAAAATATGAAATTTTTTTTTTTTTTCATCTTCTTAGCATTCATTTCTTTAAAAAACTAGTGGGTCAAAAAACTCATTACACCCATAGATAAATACGTTAAGGGGCCTAGTTTTTAAAATGGGTTCACTTTTGGGGGGGTTCTATTATTCTGACACTTATAAGCCTCTGCAAACTTGGCTTGTTGCAGGAAAAAATATGTACTTCAAAAAATTTAAAATTTATGTTAAAATGTTAAGTCTCCCAAATTAAAAAAAAGTTAAAATTTTTTGTAAGTGCAGCCAAAATAAAGTAAAGATGTGGAAATATATTTCTGATAAAAATATCGAATAGTATTTTTGTAGGTATGTGAAATATTGCAGTTGAAAATAGGAAAATGTGCCAAATTTTACAAATCTTCATAAATTTTCACTTTTTTTTAATAAAGATACGCATATTTTATCGGTAGAATTTAACACCTAAGTAAAGTACAATATGTGACGAGAAAACAATGTCAGAATTACTTTGATGTGCAAAACCGTTACAAAGTTATTCTAAGCTAAAGTGACACATGTCAGATTTCCAAAATTTGGCTTGGTCATTAAGGCCCAAACAGGCTTGGTCACTAAGGGGTTAAATACAATAGTTAATCTATTCCTTTCTTCTCCTTCAGTTTTTGTAGTGCTTTAACAATAATGGGCTGTGCTGACTGAACTGCAGAGCTGGCACTGCTAGTTGCTCTACTTGCTGATGCCTCAGACTGCACAAGTGCTAAAGCTACATACAGTATACTGCACATCCATACCCGGCGTGTAAGACGACCCCCGATTCTTGTGGGATGTTTTTAAGTCTAAAACCTCGTCTTATATGCCGGCAAATGCGGTAGCTTTATTTAGTGAGTATCTTTTTTTTTTTTCGGTATTACCAGATACCGATACCAGAAGTCCCATTAGGGAAGCCTTACACGCCTCCCAGGCTTCTTGATTAGCGGGGAAGCTGGATTCATGCTCCCGCTTCAGCAGGTGACTAGGGGCATGGAGGCAGCTTCCTGACCAATCAGGAAGTTGTGCAACATGTAATGATTTGCCACCCAGCTTCCTGATACCGGAAGTTCTGGTATCGGGAAAGGCATTTGCGCAATAGTTCTGGACTCTGCAGGGTGGCCATGCGGGGTGTCACTCAGATCGCCAGAAGCCTCACACATAGAACTAAGAAGTGGCAGAACTTTCTAGAAGTGGGGACATTTGCCAGTCACACTGTAGACACGTCAGCGAGGCTGGGTTAAAGGGATTTTGTCACATTTTACCCCGTACAGTTGAACATATCTACTTGTATGTCTACCAGAGCAGTATCAAATGATGCCCTTATTAACTAAGGCCTATTGCACACAAACGTGAGCACCCCGTGCCTGTATTACGGACCGCAATACACGGGCACCGTTACATTTCCGTTCCGCATCACGGATGCGGACCCATTCATTTCAATGGTTCCGCAAATCCAGAGATGCGGAACGGAACACTACGGAGTGCTTCCGTGGTGTTCTGTTCCTTACTTCCGTCCCGCAAAACGATAAAACATGTAATATCTTTTTGCGGAACAGGCAGATCGCAGTCCGCAATCCGCTGCGGCTGCCCCACGGTCGCTGCCCGTGCATTGCGGCCCGCAGCATGAGCCAACTACGGCCGTGAGCAGGAGGCCTAACAGTGTAGTATTATTTATTTATCGATTTTAGTGATATGCAAATGACTTACATAACGTGCCCAAGGGAATGTCCTTTCCTAACTTGGTGCCCAGCCGCACCCCTCGGTCCAGTGCCCAGCGCCACCTCTAAAATAATATATTCAAGAGCCGCACGCTAACTTAATCCCTGAGCATGTTGGAAATCCCGCGCGTGCACAGTACACACTGTAGTCTGCACCCGTGAGGACTACAGGTAACAGCACCGTCGAGCGAAGTGCGCATGCGCCAGCTTTCTGACATTTGTAGCATACCCTAGCGAGTGGGCTTCACTTATCAAACCTGTCTAGCAGGAAGTCTGGATGTTGCCCATAGTAACCAATCAGGGCTCAGCTTTCATCTCTCCACAGCAGTTTAAGAAATAAAAGCTGAGCTCTGATTGGTTGCTATGGGCAACAGAGACAGGCTGGCAGGTTTAAGGCCTACTATTTATTCCAAAATAAAAAAAAACGCCACAATAAAGGCACGTAACATGAAAAACCTCAGGTTTATCAGGGCAGGACGAGCAGGACCTCTCTGGCACAGTACATTTTCATCCGCTAATTCCTGTCAGGCTTTATACAGTGAAGCAGCATTCTCTGCTCCTCAGATAACTCCTACTGGTGCCAAGCATGATGTCAGCGCCAAGTGCTGTCCTTGGAGCCCACAACTCCCATCGTTGTCACGTTCCTCAAGAGGTGAGTTACTAAAAGCCCAGTCCACTTTAACATAGGCCACACGGTGGGACCCGCGCCAGTAAGGCCACATACTTACCAAGGTGCCACGGCTGCGGCCATGGGCAGTCTCGCCCGCTGGTTTGTGTTCCTTAGGGCACTCAAGTCTGCCCAATCACCATTAATAGGGGTTTCTGCTTTGTTTTGTGCGTTTTTATTTTTAAATAAAGTTTGCTCATTGTAGAGTGAAAGATTTTATTATGTTACAAAAAAATATATATAATAATTATAAATCTATATATTGATCCTGACCATGCCCTAATCACTCAGCTTCACAGTCGGTTGGAAAAAAGAACACAAACTGTTTCCATTCACTGACAGCAAGTACAGACAGTGAGAAATTAAAAGGGGGGACATTTATCAATGACAGTATGACGAATATTGCGACTTTTTGCCATTTTAGCCGGCTCTCATTATATATTTATTGCGGGTGGGGCAATGCACTGTGTAACCAGAGGAGAGGGGATCGATAGCCGGGTGCCCTCGGCTCTATAAATAAGAGGGGTTATAATTAGCAGCAGAGGCAAACTATATCCCCGGGATCGTCATGAAACAGTACAAGCACTGGAAGGGGTTAATCGCCACCCTCAGGTAGTCAGTCACTTCAGCCACTATTACCTCTGCGCTTCTGCAGGACCTGGATGACTGGAGCTGGATGACTTCCGTCCCGCGACGCACTCCTCTGTTCCAGACTCACTGCCTGCACAGCGCTGATAACATTGATGTAAGCAGTGCTGCCGGGCCCTACCTGAGATGAAAACCGGCCGCCACCCTAGCCCTGCAACTTGCCCGAAGCAGGGCTAAGCTACCTGAACAAACTACCTGCCCGGGGCCTGGAACTGCATGTCCCGGGCGTCGGGCGATACGATTTCCACACCACTGATGTGTGTAGTGAAAAGAAAATGATGCATGCTTTTTCAAAATTTTTAATAAATAAAAATTTGAGTGTGGCATGCATTTGTATTCAGCCCCCTGTGCTCTGATACCCCTAAGTAAAATACAGTGTGACCAACTGCATTCAGAAGTCACCTAATTAGTAAAGAGTCTACCTGTGTGTAATTTATTCTCAGTATAACTACAGCTGTTCTATGAAGGCCTCAGAGGTTTGTTAGAGAACATTAGTGATCAAGCAGAATAATGAAAACCAAGGAACACATCGGACAGGTCAAGGATAAAGTTGAAGGGAGAATGGGCCTGAGCGTGATACCGAGCACAGTCACTATACAATGTAAGGCACTGTGCTTGCTAAGCTGTAAGAAGGCTGGGGCGCTCACAGGAGCACCGGTGCCTTCTCAAACAGCTGATGAGAAGTGGTCCCTGGTGTCATAACTCCACCGATCAGATATTCATCAGTATCATAAGTCTGTGATTTTGTTTAGTTTGTAGTATATGCTTGAGGGAGTGGCACCTTCAAGTGTGAATGCGCTCCTATTTTATCCTGGGAGTAGCATTCTTTTGCATTTTTGCCCTTCCTATCAAACAGGCTGCCTTGATTAGGGTGATACATATAGATGTGTGTGCTCCTCCTCTCATTGGTTGGTGGATGCACATAGAGGTAACTAGGAGCAGCTCACTATATATGCAGAGTCTGCTTTCCTGAACATAGATGCCCAATGGCATAGGTAGGTTTAGCGTAGGACCTGCCTGACTGAGACCACCTTGGCGGGAGTAGGTGGGTACAGATGTGTTTGGATCAAAATATATTGGCTAAGTGTACTTTCACACTAGCATCAAAGTTTTCCGTCATTGAGTTCCGTCCTCGGGGCTCAATAACGGAAAAAAACTGATCAGTTTTATCCTAATGCATTCTGAATGGAAAGCAATCCGTTCAGTTTGCATCAGTTTGTCTTCAGTTCAGTCACTGCACGTTATTTTCATCTCCGTCCACAAATGCAGAAACACTTGACGGAATGACGGATCCGCCATTAATTTCCATTGAAATGTATTAAGGGCGGATCCGACATTGAAAATTGATGCATTAACAGATCCGTTCTTCCACTCTGTGCATGCGCAGACCTTTAAAAATAGTAAAATAATAGATAACGGATCCGTTTTTACAATACAATTGTCAAACGGATCCGTTTGCAAATTAAATCCATTTTCAAACGTTTTCATGGATCTGTCGGGCAGTTCCGTTGACGGAATCCTTCAACGCAAGTGTGAAAGTACCCTGAGGCCCCTTTCACACGGGCGAGTTTAGTCTATATATAATGCTTTCATCTATTGTGTTAGTGCCTTATTATTTGTTTTCTGTGATTTTTTTCATAAATGTAGCCATGGACATCCGCATATTTATTTATCTTATTGCGCTGGATGTTTTTATCTTAGTTTTTTAGCTTTTTTCTGTGATTTTTGTTTTTAGTATCTAAATCTCAGAAAACCCTTTTAAACATAAGGAGTAAAATGAAAAAAAAATTTAAAATCTAATTTTTTACCTTTCATTTGTTCTACTTTATTGCAAAAAACTTAATGTAACCCACCCCAGGACACAAAAGGTTTAGAAACTTTAAGATAACAGACAGGTCCTTACAGAGGATGGGATTAAGGCCTCTTTCACACTTGCGTTGTTAGGATCCGGCGTGCATTTCCGTCGCCGGAAATGCCCGCCGGATCCGTAACAACGCAAGTGACCTTAAAGCATTTGAAGACTGAACAGTTTTCAAAATGCTTTCAGTGTTACTATGGCAGCCAGGACGCTATTAAAGTCCTGGTTGCCATAGTAGTAGTGGGGAGCGGGGGTATACTTACAGTCCGTGCGGCTCCCGGGGCGCTCCAGATTGACGTCAGAGCGCCCCATGCGCATGGATCACGTGATCCATGTGCATGGGGCGCCCTGACGTCACTCTGGAGCACCCCGGGAGCCGCACGGACTGTAGGTATACTGCTCCCCCGCTCCCCACTACACTTTACCATGGCAGCTGGGACTTTAGCGTCCTGGCTGCCATGGTAACCATCAGAAAAAGCTAAACGTCGGATCCGCCGAAACGACGTTTAGCTTAAGGCCGGATCCGGATTAATGCCTTTCAATGAGCATTAATTCCGGATCCGGCCTTGCGGAAAGTGTTCAGGATTTTTGGCCAGAGCAAAAAGCGCAGCATGCTGCGGTATTTTCTCTGGCCAAAACGTTCCGGTCCTGAACTGAAGACATCCTGATGCATCCTGAACTGATTTCTCTCCACTAAGAATGCATTGGGATAATCCTGATCAGGATTTTTCCGGCATAGAGACCCGACGACGGATCTCCATGCCGGAAAACAAAAACGCTAGTGTGAAAGTACCCTAAGCCAATTCACTGTGAAGCAGCCAAATACCATCATAGTATGACCTGACCAAACCAGGGGCATAAATGGTCTGTAAATCCCTACAGGGATGGGTAATAGACACCTTTCTGTAGAATTGGCCATTTCCCGATGCACCTGAAGTTAGTTTTTATTCTGACATTTTTTTATTCAAATCATTTGTTTTCTTTTTTTTGGAACTTATTTCCAGTAATGAAACAAGTTGCAGCGAGCGGCCAAGGGAAATCAGTTGAAAGCGGCATGAAAACAGAAATGACTAATAAAAAAATGGGATTGAAAGGGTTAAATTAATTTAGGCCTCTGATCTTGCAATGCCAATGTACAGAGGGTGTTACCCTGCATTGTATGCAGTTGAGTTCAGCTTGGCAGAACCAGATTCTGGGCACAAGAACTGGCATCAAACTGGACAGACACTTTTCTTTGATTTGAAAAGGTTTGGTTGGGTTCACATTTATTTTGATTGACATTTCGGTGACTGAAGGAGCAGTGTGACGGTGCTTTATGTTCAGTTATTATCACATTGATGCTAGCTGTACGTGAAGGTCGTATTTTGCACCGTGTATTATGTGTATCGCCTCAATAGTCACAGTCTGGGCAGTAACCCATCCCCCTACTGGGTTATGACTGTGAGGGTCTATGCAGGCAATACATTTAACCCTGTGAACCTCACCTAGAACTGGGATCAATATGAAAATGTGGCAAAACAACAACTAAACATAAAGCTCCAAACATAAACCACAAATGTGAACGCCACTGAACCCGTTCAAATCCGTAAAAAGTGTCAGCCTGCCCACTTTAATGCCAGTTCCCGTGCCCAGTACCAGTCCGGGCTGGTCTCAGCTGCATACGATGCTGGGCGTCACCACCTGTATGTTGGCAAAGCAAGATCAGTGGCCCGAATTCATTTAACCCTTTAAACTTTGATGCCCATTTGTGTGCAAGTTATTTCTATTTTAACGCCGCCTTCAGGACCGCTCACTGCAACTTTATTACTGGCAATAAGTTCTTCTCAAAATTCAATATAAACGAAAAATACAAATGATGTGAATAAGAAAGCAGCTTCAGCCTGGTGGTCTCCCATCACTGGTGAGCAGCAGATCCTTCAGGAAGATGGAGTTTAGCCAAATCACCCTGAACTGACTAAGTACTACCTCTATTCCAGACCTGACCACTAGGGGCCGAAAGCTCCCCCCCAGTGATGGGAGACAGCGGCAGCAGGAGCGGGCTACGTCCCATCCCTGGTAAGGACCAGCTCAGACACCGCACTAGTCCCCGGCCACTGGGGGCCATTCCATCCCGCGCCATTCAGCCAAAATCTCGGCGTTGCGTACGTCATGCTACGTGGGCGGGCCCGTGTCGCCGGAAGTGACGTCAGCCCCCCAGACAGGAACTCTTGTCTTGTTTGAGTCTCTGGTGCTGTTATTGTGCCTGGAGGAAAGAGCGGCTCTCAGCACCGGACGTTCACCGGGGGACAGTTGCCAGCATGTCTGACCAGGTGAGGCAGCGGGGCGGGTAACCGGCTGTGCCCGCTGTGAGATGTGGAGGAGCAGGGGCCGAGCGTTGCGCTAGTGACGGGACATGCGCAGCTGCAGCTCGGCTGTTTCTGTCCTTATGTAAGCGGGTGTGCGCCCGGACAGAGGCTCTTACGTAACGTCTGCCCGTACCCCGCCCGTGTGCCCGGTGTATGCCCGGGGCAGAGGCCTGGCGCTGGAGCCCTCTGCTGGCTGCCCTGCATCAGGCCTCACCCTGAGCTAGAGAGCAGGGTAACCTAGTCACTCAGCCCCTGCGAGGAGAGAGGGCTCTTCTCCCCACATGCTGGGTGACAAGACAACCTACCTGTAGAGCTTGCCTTCTCCCCACAGGCTGGGTGACAAGACAACCTACCTGTAGAGCCTGCAGTAGCGACTTAAAGGTCTTTTCTGGGATTTTTATACTGATAACTAGTCTCGAGCGGATTGAGCTTTGGATCATTGATCCGAAGTCGATTTGTTTGTAAACAAAGGTTTTAGGGAAAAGCATTGGCTCCGTGGAGCCAAACGTCATTTCACCCGAAGTTGCGCGAGACTTCTGTGAATTAATTCGGTAGTCATTTCTGCATCTTTAAAAACATTTAAAACTAGGAATCCGAAGTCGGTTTGATACGTGCGACTTTGGGTTAAACAAAGTTTGGCTCCACGGGGCCAATACATTTTAATGCTGTATGGAGACTGCATTAAAATCAACGTTTTTGAACTTATCGACTTAAGATGGATGATCCGAAGCTTGATTCGCTCAACACTATGACCTATCTTCTGATCAGTGTGGGTCTGACACCCGCGACCCCTGCCGATCAGCTGATTTAGCCAGCACCCCTGTGAGTGCCGTGGCCTTCTCCAGTTTAGTCTAGGCTGATCGGTGGGGGTCCTGAGTGTCAGACCCCCACCAATCAGATACTGATGACCTCAGAAAACCCTTCCAATGTTTATCACCTAGCCATCCCAAATATGGACCTAGCTACGGTGTGGCAGAGATGAGTTCTTAAAGGGGGTGTCTGGTGGGATAGGAGCAGAATGGGTTAGAAAAAAAAAAAGCAAAACGGCTCATCTCCCCAATCGGGCACTTTCCGGTTCTCCACTGGTCTTCTGTTCCTCATTGAGCTCACAGGAACCTCTGTGAGATACCTCCTTAGCCAAATGCAGGTCACCACTGTGGCTATTGACTGGTGGGGACCTGAAAGTCCTGAGTGTCCGAGCATCGGTGACCTGTTGTGCTTGTACAAGGCAGCCAATACAAGCAGGCAGCGCTGCAGTGTAAAGCAGCTTCAGTCTGGAGCTCTGTTGAGACAGGACCTGGATATTATAGCTGTGTCTTAAGAAGATGGAACAGTTGAGCATGAACCATAGGTAGTGACTTCTGTATAGGGCATCACTGGAAATGTATTCAGTCTGAGAAATGCACTTCATGTGAGGGAACAAGATGTAAACTAATTTTTCTTGATGAAATGAGTTTGGTTGGAGCTGGTCATTTTAGGGTACTTTCACACTTGCGGCATGGCTATTGGATCCGCCATGCTGCAAGTACCTGTGTGCTGCCGCTCTGTCCCCATTGACTATAATGGGGGTGGGGGCGGAGCTACGGCACTGATCGCCAGACTAAAAAGTCGGACATGCAGTACTCTTAGTCCGGCGTCCTCTCTCCGTGCACTGCCTGTCCTGCGCCGTAGATCCGCCCCCATCATAGTCAATGGGGACGGAGCTGCAGCACACGGGTACTTGCGGCATGTCGGATCCGGTGGGCTGTTCACCCGCCGGAACAGCCTGCCAGATAGCCATGTGTGAAAGTACCCTTAGATCTCGTGTATTTGGCTTTGGCTATTCACAGCCTCCGTATTGTATGGAGCTGTAACTGCACACTCAAAAGTTTTGGGATCCATACTGCACCCCTGTATGAGTCCAGCTAAAAAAAAAGCACGACGCTCAGTCGAATCCTATATTAAGAACCCACAGGGGGCATTTCTTCTAGACTAGAATACCTCTCTATATCAGCACGGTGGCTCCTGGATTCAAATCATCTGCATGGAGTTTGTCTGTTCTCCCTGTGTTTGCAGGTTTCCTCCAGGTAATGTGGTTTCTTCCCCAAGATACTGATAGGGAACCTAGATTATGAGCCCATTGGGGACAGCGTGATGATGATGTCTGTAAAGCGCTGCAGAATATGTTGGTGCTATATACGCTACTTGACTAAGATAAGTAGAAGGTGCCGCACATAGGTGAACTACACAGCAGCGAGTTAACTGAGGCTCTATAGCAGCGCAGGATAAGTGCTGTCCCTTATTTTCCTGTACGTTTTCTCCTTGGTCACAGCTGTTGTGTACAGAGGATGGACTGAGGGGTAAAGGTTGAAGGGACCTTGGTTCTGTTATTCTCTGGATTAGTAGGGGTCCAAGATCTTGGATCTCTATCAGTCCCATTATAGAGTAACCTGCTGATATACCCCTACCTTTTCTTTACATAGAAAGTATTGGCATAAAATTAAAGGCATTTTCCAAGATTTAATTACCGATTATCTATTTTCAGGATAGGTCATCACAATCTGCCCAGGACCGCTGCAGATCAGCTGTTTGAGAAGGCACCGATGCTTCTATATGCGCCGCTGCCATCTCATAGCTTTTCCTAGGCCATTGACGTCATGGGTCACGTGGCCTAGGAGCAGCTCAGCCCCATAGAAGTGAATGGGGCTGAGCTGCGATACCAAGCATGGCCACTATACAATGTGCGGCGCTGAGCTTGGTGAGCATGGAGAATGCTGCTGTACTCACAGGAGCGTCGGTGCCTTTCTAAACAGCTGATCAGCAGAGGTCCTGAGTATCGCACCTCCACTGACATGCCTCCATTTTTACCCAGGCAGCCCCCCTGACTTGAGAAGTTCATGCTCCGATGCTCTTCTTTGCCCTGCACTAAATCGCGCAGGGCAAAGTCATTTTCCGGGGTTCCGGTGACGAACCGGGCTCTCCATGGGGCTGCCAGGAAGCCCGGTGACGTCACCGTCACTGATAGGTGGGCTTTAGTGCTGCCCTAGCCTGTAACGGCCAGGGCAGCGCTAAAGCCCGCCTATCAGAGCTGGTGACGTCACCAAACACACTGCCGGGCGAATCCGCAAAACACAGGTACTGGCCCGTGTGCGTTCTAACAAATTCAGTTTTTTTTGCGGTGCCAAAGCACAGAGAGAAACCCCACGGAAGTTCTCCGAAGGGATGGGTCCGCATTCTTGATGCGACGCGCACGTGGCCGGTGCCCACATATTGCAGGCCACAATACAGGACGACAACCGTGTGCATGCGGCTTCAGTCTGTACAACATACACCTCTGTGATGGTGCCGGAGAAGGGGGCTTTAGGCCTCATTTATCAAAACGGTCCTTGTTGCTCGTAGCCACCATTCAGAGCTCAGCTTTCATTTCTGCATCTGCTCCCATAAGATGAAAGCTGTGCTGCGATTGATGGCTATAGGCAGCAAGGACAGATACATCTGCTGTGTCTCGATGAGTAGAGAAGTCTAGTGAGTGTCATCTTTGTGCCGTCCATTCACACGTGGCGTGGCGTGCATATATTCAGCCGTAGTAAATGCTGAGGTTTCATGAAGGTGAGTGCAGCACAGACTGAATGCGCCTTCTGGTACGTTCTGCTTTAGACGCTCGTTGCCTTGCAGAATATTTTTCCTCATCTTGTCTGCATGATGAACCTGCTGATGCCACATACTGGAAGCCGCTCGCTCCGTGCAGGGCTGAATCAGCATCCCTGGGTATGAAAGGACATTAAGAAGCGTGAACAGACTGTTTAAATGGGGCATTAGGAATCTCGGCGCTAGTGAAGGAGGGGGGAAAAGGGAACAATTCCTTTAGCTGCCTATGGTCTGTCGCCTCAGGCACTACAGAAAAGACTGCAATTTTAACCTGTTCATATGAGGATCTGATAATTCTATTAGGAATGGAAATGAGCAGCACGTTTGGTCTCCTTCGCCTTTAGGCTGCTTTCACACTCACGTTTTGTGCGGATCCATCATGGATGGATCCGATCAGATAGTACAACCATCTGCATCCGTTCAGAATAGATCCGTTTGTATTATCTTTAACATAGCCAGGACGGATCCGTCTTGAACACTATTGAAAGTCAATCGAGGACGGATCCGTTTTCTATTGTCAGAGAAAACGGATCCGTCCCCATTGACTTACATTGTGTTTGGCTCAGTTTTATCAGACGGACACCAAAACGCTGCAAGCGGAATGGAGACTGAGCTGATGCAAATTGAGCGGATCCTTTTCTATTCAGAATGCATTAGAATGCAAACTGATTCATTTTGGACCGCTTGTGAGAGCCCTGAACGGATCTCAGAAACTTAAAGCCAAAACGCCAGTGTGAAGGTAGACTAAGTTGTCTTGACTCTTTCATTGATTTCATACCTAGAGGAGGCGACAGCAATCATAAAAGCAATGGGGTCATTTACTAAGACTGGCATTTCACACTCCAGATTTAGTAAAAACTACACCAGAGTAAGATCCAAACAACTTATTAAAGGGATTGTCTGGCTTCAGAGCTGAACCCGGATATTTCCCCTTCACCCAGGCAGCCCCTCTGAGATGAGCATCGGAGCATTCAAGGGCTTCTTTGTTTACATATTTGCACTACTAGGAAGAGGCTTCTGCCGAGCAGTCTTCCCGGTGACCACACCGGCACTAATCGTCGGGCTTTAGCCCTGCCCTAGGCGGTTTTACCGGCTAGGGCAGCGCTAAAGCACCGCCCCTTAGTGTCGGTGACCGCACCGGGAACACTGCTAGGCAAAAGCCTCCACCTAGCAGAGACCCGGTACGTTACCAGATCTATTGATTAAGCCCTTGGCCTGCGCAGTTCAGCGCAGGGCAAGGGAGAGCATCAGAGCATGAAATGCTCATCTCAAAGGGGCTGCCTGGGTGTAGAAGAGGGATACGTCCGGGTTCAGCTCTGTACCCGGGCAACCCTTTTAAGTGTATGTCTAAAAGTCATCTTATTTTGTAATGATACTCGATAGTGTCGCAGTGCAACAGTTGCAAAAAAATCATATTTTATTTATTTTTTTTGCGAATGGAAGATGGGTCGGAGTGTGTCGCATTGCGACACCATTGACTATCATTACAAAAAATGTCACGTGGCACAATTTTGTCTCGAAATGGCACTTGCTGCAAAATTTGGGACTTTGCTATGCCAGAAGCCTGGCGTAGAGCTATGGTAAATGACCGCCAGTGAAAGCAAAGTAACAGAACGTGTGATGTGCTAAAGCTGAAGAAGACTGGGTTGTGTGATCATCAGCCACGTCTGGAAGTGGAATGATGGCACCAGGAGAAGTCATGCAGCTCTACACTTACTGTGCACAGAATTCTAGGGGTGAGAAGGCTGCAAGTCTGTAAGTTATAAGTGCCATCTGGAGAATGCAGTGATATTACTAATTGGTCAGAACAGAGGAAACTGGCTCCAGAGATGGCCTGGCTCTCCGATTGTGTCGGCATTCTTCACCTCCACATTTTGCCTTTTAAAGGGGTTGTCTCATCTCAGACAATGGGGGCATATCACTAGGATATACCCCCATTGTCTTATAGGTGGGGGACCCAGCGGTGGGACCGCCACCTATATCGGGAACAGAGCCCCACAAAGTGGTGGCTGTAGGACTCCGGTCTGGCCACCACCAAGCGCTCTCCCCATAAAAGTGAATGGGAGAGCACCGTGTATGTCCGGCCACCGCACCCATTCACTTCTATGGGCCCGACAGAAAAAGTCAAGCCAGCTCTGCTCGGTGCAGGTCCCTGCAGCTTCTGTGTATTATAAATATTCTGTATATTTATTATAATGCTTATTTAACTGCTTCATACACGGTCGATAATTGATGCAAGACCCAGCTGGTTGTGGTGGGATCGCACATTTCTTTAGATTTAAGGCACTCCAGGTATCTTTCCAGCTGTAGGTCCAGTCCTGATCTAATATATAAGGCCACCTGTGCATTAGAGAAAGTTTTTCACTATCGATTTATCTTTAGAAAAAAAAACAATGTCTTTGTAAAAGAAAGTAATTTCATGGATTTATCATCTTCTTTTGCAGGAAGCCAAACCATCCAGTGAGGACTTAGGAGATAAGAAGGAAGGAGGCGACTATATTAAACTGAAAGTAATTGGCCAGGTATGGGAAGAATGTCTCAGCGCACTGCAGGTTTTTCCTTTGCGTTTTTTAATAACTGGCCATCATAAACTCTTTCCATAGGTTGTAACAAAATGGGGTGGTGAGGCCATGTGTAGGAGATTTTATGCTGCAGCTTTCACCCTATACATTTTAAAAGGGTGAAATTCACAGTATCAGTTGACATGCTGTGGATTTATAATCTCATCCGCTTTGCTGGTATGGTAGAAAGCTGTTGCTTTTCCACATTCCATTTTGTGGCAGCAAGTGTGAAACCCGCCACATTTGAACATATCCTAAATACCTCTCAATAAAACCTGCTGATGTGGGAGTTGTGCCCTTGTCGGGTGAGTTTAACCGTGTTGGTCCCATCTTGCTCTGTGGCCTCATTGCATAGAAAACCCAGAGATTTAGTAATATGCAAATCAGTCCCTGTGTGCACCAAGGGCATTGCCGTTGAACCTTGTTTTTTCCAGAGGCTCCGCTCACTCTCCTACAAGCTGTGTCCCCAGGACTTTGACTCTCGGGGCCAGGCAGTGAAGACCTAATAACACCTGGCCCCGAAATTGCAGGTGTGAGACCTTGGGGGGAGGCATGATTACATCTTCACTGCCTGGTTCTGTCAAAGTGCTGGTGGCAGCGCCTGTAGGAGAGTGAGTGAAACCTCTGGGTGCAACAAAAAAAAAAAAAAATCCTACACCCATGACAGCATTATGAGAGAGTGTCCACCTCCCAAGAGTGGAAACCTGCAAATATGAAAAGGTGGAACCTCCCACCATCCTCAGTGGTTTCCTGTCCTAGGAAAAGCACACCTTCAGGCACAGGGGGTGGTTTCTACCAGTGCTTTTGGGCTTTCTGACTTTGGGGGTGCGTCAGGTGAGTTCTCCACTCCATACCTTCCACAAATTATCAACGAAGATTGAGCCCCACGTAGTACCTCAAGGTCTTCATTGTTGCTGGATTAGGATCCGTTCTTTCTGCTCAGTTCAGGGGCGAGATTGGCATTCTAGGTGATCTCATGAGACTGGGTGCTGGTTGAAGTGCTTTCAGGTTATCGTGGGATTCCAGGTAAGAACCAGAAGGGGAGGACGGGAAGTGCAGCTCAGTGTGGCAAGAAAGTTGTTTCACTGAGACACTGAGAGAACTCAAGCAAAATGTCTGAGGATCCTAGCGGGGAAATAGCCTGATCCAAGTGCAAACCTGTTAGTCTGGCATGGAGAGTTCAGGCGAGACACAATGGGACTCCTCTACCCCATCAACCATGCTGTCTATGCTTGGAGCATAGGAGTTTTGTATATTGGGCTTGGGCTAATAGGGAGACTGTTTTGTTTCTTTTTTTTTTTTTTTTTCAGGATAAGCCTAGGAAGGCAACTGCTAAGATGCGTCATAAGGAATGCGCTTTATGAAAAACCAAGATGGCACTCCTGCATTGAAAAAATTTTTGGGTGGAGGAATATCCCTCTATGGTCAAATGTATGAAGTGTATGGTCAGGGAAGAAGTCCATAGTGCCCTTAACACTGAATCAAGTTGGCGTTCTTAAGGGTTTAGAGAGTCTATGGGTAAATCCTCATCTTTGTTACATTACTTGGATGTCTCTAGTTCTGGGTTGTTGAGTGAGGATTTAGATTCTGATTCTTCCTCTTCCGAGGAGGACATGGTGGAAAGCCCTTTTTCCATTTCATCCACCATGACGACTACACATAAGATTGACCCCTTGACCTCTGTAGGGGCAGGAACACACAAAGAGTTTAAAAGCCCCCACCCACTCTCGCCCATCAGTGTTTCCTGTCCCTACGGGGCATCTCACAGAGAGACCTCCCTTTATTCAGGTACCTTTCTCCTTTAAAGAACGCTGGTTGTCTTTCTTCCTTCTTTCCCCTCTGCCCTCCTGCGGCGGCTGCTAAAGCTGAGCAGAGTAAAATACTGGAGTTTATTCTAGTCCCTGAGAGCGGGGGCCTTCTTTCACTCCTTGCCGCACGGTCTTCCTTCCCTTTAGTGAGGAAAAGAGCAGGACGCTGCACGTTGATCGGGAGGCGTGAGCCACAGTCAGCGCTCTGTTCCCGACATTGCCAGAGGGGACGGAGCCAGGGAGCGTGGGCGCGCGCTTGTGACGTCAGATGCCAATCTTGGAGTAGAAGAGCGGGCGATTCGGTCAACTTCTGTCTCCACTGATTCCTGCTCCTGGAGTAGCTTACAGCAGGGTTAAGTGGACAAAAAGCATTCCTCCCTAGACAAGAAGATAAGCATCCCTTACCACATAAAGTTAGATTTAAACTGGTGGAAGGAAAGGGTGAATCTATCAAAAGAAGTAGCCTGGCTATCAGTGCCAGAAATACAGATCATGACCAATGCAAGCGGTTCCGGATGGGGAGCAAAAGTGGCCTCTTCAAACTGGCAGGGAAAGGGGTCAGATGAAGTAAGAAACAGATCCTCAAACGACAGAGAGCTTTAAACGGTATGGGAAACCCTAAAAGTATCAAGTCATGTTACACAAAAATCTAAAAATATTTTCAGACAATACCACGGCTGTCGCCTATTTAAAACATCAAGAAGGCAGGAGATCATCAAGCTTGAAACTGCTAGCGGAAAAAAAATTTTGTTGGGCAGAAAGGAACGTCCTTTCAATTACAGCAATCCATCTCAAGGGATCAGGAAATTTAGAGGCAGATTACCTGAGAAGAAGAACATTAGACCCGGGGGAATAGTTATTAAACCAAGAGATCTTTCAGAAGATTTCCGAAAAATGGGGTTTGCCACAAATACACCTGTTCGCCTCAAAGGCAAATGCAAAAGTAAGGTACGTCTGTTCTTTAAATCCCAGAGAAAAGCCATGGGCAGTAGACGCCTTTACAGTGAAATGGACATGGGACCTAGCATACACTTTTCCTCCGTGGACTCTACTCCCTCGAGTCCTGCAGAAAATACTAATGGACCCGGTAACAGTGATATTAATAGCTCCCTACTGGCCCAAGAGAATCTGGTTCTCCATCCTAAAGGAAATATCTCTAGAAGAACCTTTGAAAATACCATTGCAATGGGACATTCTGTCACAAGGCCCAATTCTTCATCAGAATCCCAGTCTTTTCAAGCTGTCAGCCTGGATCCTGAGAGCGAGCTCTTGAGAAGCTCTCAGACAAAGTTACTAATACATTGAAGGCTAGTAGGAAAAAGGTTACCTAAGTAAGCTATCTACCTTAAAATCTGGAAAAGGTACTGTAATTAGTTGGGGGAAGTTTCCCTGGATCTGTCATCCCCATGTGTCCAGAAAATCTTGACCAAGTACACTAAAAGTCCAGATCTCCGCCCTGCGACCTTCTATGATATGAATCTAGCCGATAACGGATGGATAAAAAGATTCATAAGTGCCGCATCCAGACTGAGACCATCCTTAACTCCAAAAGTTCCTCAATGGGATTTAAAATATATTTATTTTCTTCAAAGACCAACAGAGAAGTGGCCATATTTTGTTCCAGGGACCACCTGGTAACAGATGGTTTTTTGCTGGAGTGGGAGTCTTTGTTATGCTTTTACCCCTCTGCAGTTGATTCCCATAGTGTTGAGGTAGATAGAGGACAGAGCAAGAATCATTCTGATTGATCCTTTTTTTTTTTTCCCCGATCGAGCTTGGTTCACCTGGCTTGGAGTGCTCTAATTAATTGACCCTTGGATTCTGCCAGAAGTACTGTATCTTCTTATGCAGGGTCCTATAGTTCTAAAGCCCCTTTCACGCGAGCAAATTTTCTGCACGGGTGCCATGCGGGACATGCATCCGCACTGAATCCTGATCCATTAGTTTCAACGGGTCTGTGTACATAATCGTTTTATTTTTTTGCGTGCATCAGTTCTGCGTGAAAAATGCAGCATGTTCTATATTCTGCGTTTTGGCCCCATAGAAGTGAATAGGGCTTTAGTGAAAAAAGCAAGTGCTGATGCAGTGTGTTTTTCACTAATGGTTGCGAAGAGGAGATGTTTGTAAAAATTCTTTTTTTTTTTTTTTTTTTTTCGCGTGTGCGAAAAACGCATTACAAAATAGTGCGAGTTTCACTGAACGCATCCGGAGCAAATTGGTCTCGGTTGTGTGAAAGAGGCATAAAGGTCTTCACCTGGTGGCATGGCTTTTGAAGGGGGATTAAGCAGGGGACTTTCAGGTTCTATAGTGAGCATGTTGCTGAAATGCAGGAGGCATGTCTTTTCGAGAGTTTATGCCAGAACGTGGTTTTTAGGGATCAGTCCTTCTGCCTGTATCCAGCTCAGCTCACCCCAGGTTTTAGATTTTCTTCAGAAAGGCTTGGATAGGGGGTTGTCACAGTATCATGAAGGTGCACGGCGCTTAGTGAGTGTGATGTCAGACTGGCTTGTCACCCTTGAATTTCTCGTTTCATAAAATCAGTCTCAAGAATGGTTCCAGTAAGGCTTTCTAAACCTCCTCCCTTCAAACCTATAGAGAACACCCTCAGAACATCTCAGAATGAAAGGTAGTTTATTTGCCTGGATGTTAAAAGATGTGTCTTGGCTTACTTGGGTCAAACTAGAGAATGGAGAAGGTCATATTTCCCTTTTGTAGAGTTTGCAGGGGCAAATGTTCCATAGCCAGGTGGATAAAACAGGCCATATGTTTAGGTATGTGACTAGGAAGTCAGACCGCTCACGTGGCGGGCTGTGTCCAAGTTATAGGTTAATAGAAAATTTCAATAATGGCATAGTCAGTAATTAACAGGCTCGGAAACGCGTTGGAGGAATCAAGTCCCTTCCAGGCTTCCGTACAGCTGTGACGTCACGAGCTTTCAGAGTTTCCAAGCAACACCTCGGCTCCCTCGCGTGTGCACGCGCTGCCGGCCGGAGCACTGCCACGCTAGCAGGTAGAGCCTCGAACTACTATTGCCAGATAAGTCAAAGGATTGAACTCCATCCAGGATGGACTTCATACAGTCTTTTAGGTAACGCAGCAGTTTTTTGCATTAGTAGATGAACTTCAAGTACTAACTGCTAACGAACTGTTAATTACGGACTATGCCATTATTGAAATTTTCTATTAACCTATAACTTGGACACAGCCCGCCACGTGAGCGGTCTGACTTCCTAGTCACATACCTTACCAGCGCGGACGCCTCAGCCCTACACGTACCAGTGAAGGGCTTTTATCATGTATCATTTGAGTAAATCGGCCAGTACAGCAGGCCGGACAGGCAACCAGCACCGGGCATTGACCTAGCGGATACACGCTAACATCAGTGCAAACACACACGGGAGTGCATGTGTACATCTTGACATAAATACTTACAGGCCATATGTTTAGTTTTTCTCTCCATGCAGAAACCTGTGCTGGCGGGACTGATGGCCCACACGACTAGATCAGTTTCCACACCTTGGGAAGAAAGAGCGTGACCTTTGAGGACATCTGTAAAGCAGCTACTTGGTCATCCTCTTAATATTTTTTTTTTTTTTTTTAAGCACTTTATCACTTTTCTTCTGGCCTTTACTTTGACTACAAGTTTTCCCAGGTGGTAGTCCCTTTCTGATAGTTTTACTCCTCCGTTATCTATCCTGGTACGTTCGTTGTTAAAGGGAAAAATGACGATTACACTTACTAGTAATTTGGTTTTCCAGGGCCCATGACGGCACCCTTTTAATTCCCTCCCTTTTTCATACTCCTGGGGTTTCTGGTGGATTGGTGAAGGTGTCCCTGGGTGTGCATTAAAAAAATAGACCTAAACGAAGATGCAGCATAAAAGCTTGTCTGGATCCTTGGATATGGATTTTACACTCTTGGCGACCGCTCTTCTCTATAAATCACTGAGGATGGTGGAAAGTTCCGCCTTTTTTATATCTGCAGATTTCCTTTCCTGGGAGGTGGACCCTGCCTCCTGGTGCTGTAATGGGTCCCTGAAAAATCAAATTACAGGTAAGTGTAATCATAATTTTCTCTGCAATGTGGTCACTGAACAAGATGGGACCAACACCATTAGTTTCAGCTGACAATAGCACATCTTCCATGTCAGCGGGTTTTATTAAGAGGTGCTTGAGATGAATCCCTTAAAGGGGTTGTCCAGGTTCAGGCCTGAACCTGAATATATTTACAATTCTTACCCCATTCAGCCCCTCTGACATGAGCATTGGAGCAATTCATTAATTTTTATTTTTATTTTTTTATTATTTTTTTTTTTTTTTTTTTATAACCTTGGCTATAAAGGTAGGCATGAATAGATGACGGGTGATGGCCTGGTTTCTCCAAAGTTTGTCTTTTAGATGTATTATCCCCTTTTATTGCACCCAGGTCTTTATAGTGCACCCTTCTTTTTCAGGACAGCAGTGAAATTCACTTTAAGGTAAAGATGACGACGCATCTGAAGAAGCTGAAAGAGTCCTACTGTCAGAGACAGGTAAGAAATGTTTTTCCATCAGTATAGAGTCTGTCTACTGTTTCCACTATAATATGCTGCAACACTGCGAGGATCGGCTTGGAGTTGCGCATTGGCGGACTAACAAGCTACCTGAGGCGTGACAGTGTTGAGACCCTTTTAAAAACTTATAATAGTATATAGTTTTTTCAGTCATATTGGGGATGACATTGAATATGCCGCTACCCTGTATGACAGTAATCTAAGTAAGCTTCTAATCTTAGAATAGGCCACATGTGCTAGCTTAGATGTGAGATTTTCTGAGATTTTTTAACTAATGACCTATCCTGTGGATAGAAATCACCGAAAAAAAAAGATAATAGTGCACTAACAAAATAGATGCAAGGGTTCTGACTCCCGGGACCCCCCAATCAGCTCTTTGATAAGGCAGCGCCACCCATAGTATAGCCACAGCCTTCTCGCAGGTTTGCCTAGGCCGGAGATGTCACATGGCCTAGGCACAGCTCACCTCTGTTGAAGTGTACCCGATGCCACTATCTGCTGTGATTATTACAAGGGCACTGGAATTTCTGAAAAGGGCATTGAACCAATTTGCATATTTTAGGGGGAAAAATTCCTTCCCGACTCCAATCAACACTCCATGGATCAACAATCCTTCTCCAGAAATCTACTAACTAACCTGTAATATTAATACACTCCAGAAATACATCCAGGCCCCTCTTGAATTCCTTTATTGTACTCACCATCACCACCTCCTCAGGCAGAGAGTTCCATAGTCTCACTGCTCTTACACCTGTGGAGTCATAATGATCACTACACTCACAGTAATTCCCCATATAGTGCCCTTATATAAAAAATGCCCTGGTAATGCTCCCTGTTAAATATTATTTTTATAATATAAATATATCACAGTATTAAAAGTCCCCAGTGCCACCAGTAATGCCCCTGATGCTGTCCCCACTATTTAAAACATTCCCCAAGAATGCCTCCAGTAATGCTGCCAGTTATGTCCCTCCAACAGTGCTCCTCCTTTAGTGATGTCCCCCCCCCCTCACAGTGCTCCTCCTTTAGTGATGTCCCCTCACAGTGCTCCTCCTTTAGTGATGTCCCCTCACAGTGCTCCTCCATTAGTGATGTCCCCTCACAGTGCTCCTCCGTTAGTGATGTCTCCCCCCCCCCCCAGTGCTCCTCCGTTAGTGATGTCCCCTCACAGTGCTCCTCCGTTAGTGATGTCCCCTCACAGTGCTCCTCCGTTAGTGATGTCCCCTCACAGTGCTCCTCCGTTAGTGATGTCCCCTCACAGTGCTCCTCCGTTAGTGATGTCCCCTCACAGTGCTCCTCCGTTAGTGATGTCCCCTCACAGTGCTCCTCCGTTAGTGATGTCCCCTCACAGTGCTCCTCCGTTAGTGATGTCCCCTCACAGTGCTCCTCCGTTAGTGATGTCCCCTCACAGTGCTCCTCCGTTAGTGATGTCCCCTCACAGTGCTCCTCCGTTAGTGATGTCCCCTCACAGTGCTCCTCCGTTAGTGATGTCCCCTCACAGTGCTCCTCCGTTAGTGATGTCCCCTCACAGTGCTCCTCCTTTAGTGATGTCCCATCACAGTGCTCCTCCTTTAGTGATGTCCCATCACAGTGCTCCTCCTTTAGTGATGTCCCATCACAGTGCTCCTCCTTTAGTGATGTCCCATCACAGTGCTCCTCCTTTAGTGGTGTCCCATCACAGTGCTCCTCCTTTAATGATGTCCCATCACAGTGCTCCTCCTTTAGTGGTGTCCCATCACAGTGCTCCTCCTTTAGTGGTGTCCCATCACAGTGCTCCTCCTTTAGTGGTGTCCCATCACAGTGCTCCTCCTTTAGTGGTGTCCCCTCACAGTGCTCCTCCGTTAGTGATGTCCCCTCACAGTGCTCCTCCGTTAGTGATGTCCCCTCACAGTGCTCCTCCGTTAGTGATGTCCCCTCACAGTGCTCCTCCGTTAGTGGTGTCCCCTCACAGTGCTCCTCCGTTAGTGATGTCCCATCACAGTGCTCCTCCGTTAGTGATGTCCCCTCACAGTGCTCCTCCGTTAGTGGTGTCCCCTCACAGTGCTCCTCCGTTAGTGATGTCCCCTCACAGTGCTCCTCCTTTAGTGATGTCCCATCACAGTGCTCCTCCTTTAGTGATGCCCCCCCCCCCACAGTGCTCCTCCTTTAGTGATATCCACCTCCCCACAGTGCTCCTCTGTTGGCACTGTCCCTCCCCCCACAGACAGTGCTCCTCCGTTAATGTACCCATCCAGGAATATACCCCATATTTACCCTCCCAGGAATGTCCCACATTTTGTCTCAAACCACCCACAGTGGTTTCTTTCCTGCCAGTAATGTCTCCAAAGTGGGAACTGAAAAAACTAATATTCACCTGTCTCGTGTTCGCCGACATTTACGATGCAGGCTGCAGCCTCTTGTCTACGGCTTGGGTTTGTTGGACGCAGGCAGTCAGACGCACACACATCAAAATAAGTGAAAATAATCAATATAATAAATTAAAATAAAGAATGACATTGCTGTTTTTTATGTAATAACTTAATAAATGATGGTCTGAACTACTTATTTGCTCATTTTTAGGGTGTGCCCATGAATTCTCTAAGGTTTCTCTTTGAAGGGCAGAGGATTGCAGATCACCAAACCCCGAAAGAGGTTAGTAATATATGAATCAAGGCTGTGGAATTGTGAAAGAGCATCTGTCAGCATGATCAACCCTATTAAACCAGGCATGATGCCTGTTAGGGTTGATTATGCGAAGTAAAATGATACCTTTCTTTTGTCTCTACAGTGAACTGCAGCCGAGAGATTTTTATACAAATGACCTATTTTGAGCGCTGGTCATATCGTTTGGAGCACTGCTAACACAACCCACTCATGCTCTGTGCTTTCCCACTTCCCATTTGATTGACAAAGCTAGATATCTTGTCTGACCCTGTGTTCTCACACCTGTGCCAAGTTGGTTTAATGACTCGGCCCTTGTGCATTGGATGTAATGCTGCCTTCTGAGCTCATCAGATCCACTGCGTTGGAGCCGAGTAACTGAGCCGACTCGGCACTTGCCCAATGGATCTGCTCTGGATTGGTTCTTGAAATGGGCCATTTGCATAAATATAAAAAGTAATAAATCTCAGCAGCAGTTCACCCTGTAGAACAGGAATCGGCCACCTCTGGCACTCCAGCTGTTCTCAAACTACAACTCCCAGAATCTTCCTTTCACTTCCATGGGAGTTACAAGAACAGTCAAGAAAGTGTGCATGCTGGGAGTTGTAGTTTCAAGCAGCTGGAGTGCCGAAAAGTTGCTAATCCCTGCTATAGAATAAATAAATATATAATTTCACTCAGCACGATAAACCCTACCAGGCAATGTGCTGACACTCATTCTGACTCCTCCATAAGTGATCTAAGGGTGTATTTTCAGGCCTGGCCGCTTCTCTGCAGCTCAGTGTACAGCATGGCTTCTGAAATAAATGTATAGAACCACGGCACTCTCGTAGCATTAGTTTCTTCTTTTATTTCTCCCAAGACGCGACGTTTCGACTTAACACAAGTCTTTTTCAGCATGGCTTCTGGGCAGTAGCCTGTTAGCCCTCCTGTACATCTCCGTGCCCAGCCATCTCCCTTCCTTCTGCAATAGAGGAGAAGCTGTTCTTGGCACACACTGCGCTACGGATAACGGTGATGATTTTTAGAGTAAGCTGAGTACATACGGTACATAACTACAGTCTGCTGACTGAGAAGTAAGCCTCTCCATGCATAGACACCAGTTTCTCTAATGGTGCACATGCATCCAGTGTCTGCTACTCAGCTAGTGACTGCAGTTGTTCGTAATAATATTTATAGCGGCTTCGGGAGCATGAACTTAAGTGGTCATGTAATAAAGAGGCTTAATACTACCCCCCCCCCCCCCAAGCTGTAGAAAAGCGTGAGGGGCTGCCAGAAAACATCCTATAGACTGCAACAGTATTCTATTGCAGTCTATGGTACAAACGATCAGAAGGTTACATATTTAAGTTCCGCATGATTACTTATTTTTTTTAAATTAAAGGGAATGTCTCATCAGAAAGTGACCTGCTGTTTAAATCACATATCTTTAAAGAATTTTTGATGTTTTTTTAATTGTCCATGTATTCCGTATATTTAAACAAAAAAGATAAAATCCTGCAGTTTTCGTACTGGACACTTCTTGGTCTGTACCGATCACTTTACTGCAGTTATACATTATTCTAAACCTGCCTGTAATGAGATCACCTCTGTGTATAGATAAGACAGGATCCTCCATTACCAATAGGTGATTGTCAGAACTTATCAATTTTTTCTTTTTACAATGACCTCTGCACAGATCACAGAACATGCCTAGAAAACTCTCCCATAGAAGTCAATGAGGTCCCCTCCAGACCATTGTGTCTATGGCCCATGGGGCTGCTGTAAAGCAATTTTCTTAATGCTTTGTAAATGCTGTTAAGAACAGCTCAGGCAAGATGGCCGCCCCCATAATCATGTTCAGGAAATGGAATAAAAAAATATTCAATCACAAAATAAAAACCACAAAAATAATAAAAAGTCAGATCACCACCATCCCAATTCCATCCTAAATTTCCTGAACTATGAATGCCATAAACAGGAAAAAAGTAAAAAAAAATCTGCAAATCGCAATTTTTTTTTTGTCAAGTTGCCCCTCCCACCCCACAAAAATTGGAATAAAAAGTGATCAAAAAGATGTATGTACTCCAAAACGATACTACAGCTTGCCACACAAAAAACCCGAACCTTCAGCTTTGTAGAGTTGCCCTGATCACGGTCTATGAGTTGTATACAGGGGAGATCGGCCTGCAGCAGAAGGGGTGGCAGCTGGATAATACAGATCTTCGGAGAGAGAAATATCTCAGTAGTAGCGCAGCATGTGTCCTCTCCCCTCCCTTCTCCTTAGACTTCGATTGGCTGTGTATGGACTTCCGTGTACACAGCTCATTGAAATAGGAGGTTTAGGTGGGATTTAAAGGGGTTGTCTTCTGAAGACAACCCATATGCAGGTGGCTATAGAGTGGAAATATGTCACATCACAACTGTACGGTGCTGATGATGTTGGCCAAGTGTGCATGTTATTCCTAATCCAAGAGACTAGTAAGCAGATGTACTGTTCCCCGGAGGACATTTCTACGTCATGTCATTATGTGTGTATGTGATCTGACTGAAGAGTTTGACACTGTCTGCCATGGTATCTCTTACCTGTGACTTCTTCCCTTACAGCTGGGCATGGAGGAAGAAGACGTTATTGAGGTTTATCAGGAACAGACTGGGGGCCATTCGTTGATCTAGCGTTTTGTTATTTTTCCTTTGGAAATTTTTGACATTCTGGATTTATTTTATTATTTTTTATTTTGTAATAAGTTGTTTACCTCCCCCGCCATATGGGTTCCTTTCTTGTTGTAATCCACTTGCTGTCTTCACCTTAAGATCGCATCATTTCAGCAGCCACACTATGTACCAAGATGAGCAGCATCTGCACACTTCACCAGTTCAAGCCTTTTTGTCATCTTTGCCTCTGGGCCGTGAGGATCCAGCTCGGAGTCTACTTGGTGACTTTGTGACAAGAGGAGAGAACTTACTGGGGACTCTGCTTCATATTAAAGTCTAATAACCTTGGCACCATACGTTCATCCTTCCAGCGCCTGCCTAGAAGAGTTAGGAGTTGTGTTTTTAGAAGTGGTCATGCTAAAAAAAAATCCCCTATGTATAAAGAATTGTTTGTTGTATCTCTTATTTTTGTGGGGCATGGGTTTTAAGAAAATAGAAAACAAAGAAAAAAAGTGCATTATCTGTATTGGCTGAAGTAATATTAAAAAAAGAAACCTTTGTAAAATCTGAGATCACATTTTGTTTTTGTTGTGAGCGCTCCAATCCATTATTATTATGGTCTGGGCTTATATCCGTGGACTGCTAGCCTGTGATGACGTAGTCCTGGTCCTACAGCTTCTCTGAATAGACTGTAAGTGAAGGTGTTTGCAAACTACCGATTCATAATAGAGAAAAATGTCCAGCAAATGACAGATCCAGAAGCGACAAAGAGAATGGTCTACGCGTTTCGAACCGCCAGGTTCTTACCGTAATCTGCCATTTTAATGGACATTAATAAATATACGTTTTAGAAGATTATTCCTTTCTTGGACATTTTTCTCTATTACAAGTCTTTCTACTCCAGGAGCCCATAAGAGGTTTTTATTATTCCACTGGGGTCAGAGCGAGCACTTTGTCTTTGTGTACTCAAGATTTATATACTTTTGGGGTCATTTATCAAACTGGTGTAAAGTAGAACTGGCTTAGTTGACCATAGCAACCAATCAGATTCCACCTTTCATTTTCCAAAGGAGCTGACAAAAATGAAGGGTAGAATCTGGTTGCTATGGGTAACTAAGCCAGTTCTACTTTACACTAGTTTGATAAATGACCCCATTTGTTTTTTGTGTGTGTGGTCTTGACTTGGTGTTTTCTGTGCCACCTTTCACTACCAGGGAAATTTTCATACTTCACACAAACATGAACACAACTTAAATCCTATTTTATAAAGCACTGGTCTTGTGCTTTTGTCACTTCCAAAGGTTAGTCAACTTTTATTTGCATGCACTTCAATCCTTATCGGCCCATTCTAAATTTGTGTACTTAGGCCAGGTTCTGATCTGTCAGAGATCTGTTATTTTACACAGGGGGAAAGTCCTGCATGCATGGCTTTTTCTCCTGTCTAAAATAACAGGTCGATGCAAAATAAGAACAGATGTTCAAAATAAAGGATCCATAAAAATCTGTTCTTCTAACAAAACGGTGATGTGAACCCAGCCTGACTTGTGACATTTAGGCCACACTTGACTGAACTGCTGCTGTTTTGCATGTGCCCAAATCTGTGGCGTCATACAGTGCCAGTAAAGGAGATTTTAAGAAATCTCATTCATGCTGCATAAAAAAATATAAAATTAAATTGACCTGTGTTGAGGATTTGAAATCTGTAGTATCTGTCAGTTTATGCTGCAGATCTCCACTGCGGATTTCACCCTTTGCAATGGAAAGGGTGTAATCCACGGCCATTTCCATGCCAGATATAAAATGTGATGGGGGGGGGTGGGGGGTTTGCCGTAGAGTGGGGCAAGACCCGTAACTGCCTTTTCCAGCGTATTTTCAGTCATGTATAAACATACCCTTTAAGCAAATTTCACACAAGTGCGTTTGGTCTGGGGAACTCGTTCCATATGATGGCTGTATTTCCCGGATCAAACACTGCTCCACTGACCGGAGCTCACAGATCTTAATGACTTATGCGGTCAGTTCATACCTGACCGTGGGTCTACTATGCTGTACTAATGGCATTATGTGAGTACAGTTCTGTAAACCCATGGTCGGGCACGAACTCGCAGCACCATAAATCGTTATGATGCTGTGTTTCAGGAGCAGTGTTTGGTTTGGGAAATGAAGCCATCACACGGTGCATGTTTCCTGGACTGAACACACTTGCGTGAACTTACATTTAAAGTCACGATCCATACTACCACCAGTGTTTGTCCAAGCAGTTTGCATAGCTAGGTGCTTGATTTAATGCACTAGTTTGAAATCTGTGTGGCTGAAACCGGATCTCAATGACATTAATGCAGGGGTGAACAACCTTTTCTGAATGGGGCCGCATTGTCATCCTGAACCAATTCCAAGGGCCGAAAATAAAACTTAAAGGAGGTATTACCAACTGAAAGACTGTATTTATGGCATATTGCACATACAGTATATATCATTAATGTCTGGTTACACTTCTAGTACTCCCATCTAATGGGAAAATACATAAAAGATACATTTTAGAAGACACTAGACATATATATCTGTTACCAGATGGTTGGGGGCCGCAAAGGATGGTATTGAGGGCCACATGTGGCCCCCGGGCCGCAGGTTGTGCACCCCTACATTAATGCTTATGAAAATTTGTAGAAATCGGAGTCTCGCTTCCTTCTGGGATTGACATCCCCACCTATCCCTTGGTTGAACTTGCTGGACTTATCTAGTTTTTTAACCGTATTAACACCAGGGTCCTTATACAGATGGGTTCAAAAAATAGCATCCACAGGAAAAGCCTTTATTCATTAAACAAGAATAGTGCAATATTTCTGCTCTAGAGAGCCTTACTGAAAGGGAACCTGTCACCTCTACTATGCTGCTCTCACTCAGGCCAGCATAGTATAGTGATAGACCCATTGCTTTCATGATTTCAACAGGCTGTCACTTTCAGGCTAGTACCTGCCAGCGCTGTAAGGGAGATAGGTCTGAGAGTCTTTCCTGTCAGTCATTGTCAGGAGGAGGCCGGGGCTATTCTCACTAATGTCTCTTGCAGCGCTGTGGCGAGGTTTGGCCTGTCGGTACTGTATGCTAGCCTAGAAGTGACAGCCCACTTAAATAATTGGGTCTCGGAGCTCAGACCCACACCGATCTAAAGTTTTGATATGTCCCACTAACATATCAAAAGTTTAATGAAAGTAAAGTGCCACTTCTAGTTTACATATTCTTTGATATCTTTGTGAATTGTGCATTGATTCTCCAAAGCAATGTGAAAAGGATAGAAAATAGGATGTACAAGTGCATACAAATAATACTACAGATTGTAGCAAGACAATTGTGGTGCCAAAAAGTTGCAAATTTCTTTTTCTTTTTTTATTTAAAGTATGTGGTAATATGTTACTATGCAATGCTAATAGTGGGACTGAGGCTGAAAGCCATTTTCTTGCTGGTAAATGGAAATTCATATCATGCCTTATTTCCCAATATTTTAGGTGTTACACCCACTTCAGTTGAACCTGTAGACGTGTGTTGTATGTTTTCAGCTTATTCCCCTTCTACTGGAAGAGGCATTCCAAGTAGCTCCAGAAACTCAAAATAGGAGAAAACCCAAGGTCTGGAGATGCCTTGTGTCTGGTCCATGCCAACTGATTCCTTCAGAAGCCCTCGATTAAACTGCAGCTGTTGCTCCAGAGCTGCTGTTTGCCTGGGAAGATAAATGATGTATTAGCCCTCTACACACAACTCCATCATTTTCTTGTAGAATCATAAGTGTTCTACCTATACACAGTGGAGTATATAAAGGATAGGGGGTGACATAATAGTAATGATACAAATCAGGGTTACTATTATATTTGCTTGATGTGATCACACTCCTAATCACCTGCGACCGGAGGCCTTTGTGCCCATATCCACATGTCATCCCTCAAGTACATTTTCTACATCCCTTTTTGCCAAGATTGTAACCCAATGTCCTTTGTGCAGGTTCTCCCCACCCGTGAAAATGGGGACAGGATCAACTGAAATGGCCCTCGCTCTCTAGGGGCCTATAACAACGACATGGTCTGCCTCTGTGGTACCTATGTCAGTGACTATACATCACCTGGTCTTTCAGTCCCAATGTTAAATCCCTTACAGCATTGTATTTATGAATATGATGAATATTGGTGTCCTAGACCACGCATGGGTGATTTATTAGACACCGTGCTAGTTATCAAGTAGTGCCACTACATACATGATAACCCTTAGTTAGCTAGTACTGTTATTTTAAGACCAGGCCATTTACCAATCACCCTCTTTTTTAATTTTAGTATTTTTGTTTTCATTTTATATAATCAGGAAAATGCAATGAATTAAAAAGTCTTTCACATTCCTTAAAAAAATGTGGAAAGTCTTCACGTTTCAGATACTGCATCAGCAGCTCACGCCACTCTCATGCCTTGATTCAGGGGACATCACATCGGGACAGTGATGTAATGGTGCATTAGGGCCAGGTTCCAGGATAGGGTTGCCCTGCTCAAGGCAGGTGCTCTGTATATGAGGGCATCTAGGGTGAAGTTTAGGGAAAGTATCTCCCAGTTCACAGGTCTCTTAGTGTTCATACTTAGCATGGGTAGTGCCTGGACCCTCTTTTTCATGTATTTCTTGTGGGTTGGCGTAATCGTTTATCTTTGTGTTAACTAAAGGTTATGTTTTATGTAATAATGCCTTCAGCGATATTAGGGATGTCCCGATACCAGTATCAGTATCGTGACCGATACCGGCATTTGCACGAGTACTTGCACGAATGCTGTCGATACCAAAAGTTCCGGCCCTGCAGCTCCTATACCGTATTTATGTAAACCTAATCTATGTAAAAGTAGCCTGAATTTACTAACTATTGCGGCGCAGTCTCTCTCAGTTCCTCCATGCGCCTCCTGCCTCAACTGCATCCTTTATTCATATGGTGGGCGGAGCAGGAGGCGGGACAGGAGGCGCATGGAGGGACTGAGCGCTCAAGCTGATAGAGACTGCTGAAGTTAGTAAGTTTGGGCTAATTTTACATAGATTAGTTTTACATAAATACTGTATAGGAGCTGCGGGGCCTGTGTATTAGAGTCACACTGCACCGGCCGCCGCAGCCCCCGCCCCGGACACTTGATGATGACCCTGTCATGGGGGGGGAATCTGTGGGTGACACATATATAGCATAAGATGCTATATATGTTTCATCCACAGATCCCCCATGACAGGGTCACCCACAGATTTCCCATAAAAGCGACACCCACAGATCACCCCATAGCAGGGTCACCCACAGATTCCCCATGACAGCGACACCCACAGATTCCCCATAGCAGCGTCACCCACAGACTCCCCATAACAGTGACACCCACAGATTACCCCATAGCAGCGTCACCCACAGATCCCCCATGACAGGGTCACCCACAGATTCCCCATAGCAGCGTCGCCCACAGATCACCCCAGAGCAGCGTCACCCACAGATCACCCCATAGCAGTGTCACCCACAGATCACCCCATAGCAGCGTCACCCACAGATCCCCATGATGCATATTGGTTGGGAAACACTGTTATATGCCCATATTATTAATTTATTAACCCTTGTACAAAGGAAAAGTAAAGCCGTTGTCCATAGCAACCAAATTCCAGCTTTAATTTTTTTCATTGCTATCAGCAACTGCGCCTCTGTTTCTTTATACAAGGTTTGATAAATCTGCCCTATGTTATAATTGGTATTGGTAAGTACTTAAATATAAGTATCGGTACTCGTACTCGGTATTAAAAAAAGGGTATCGGGACATCCCTAAGTGATATGTCTGCTAAGACACAGCAGCTCGTACAGAACCTACTGAACACATCGTTAGGATTGGAGAAAAAAGCAGCATTGTCACTTCCTGATCTGTATACACAAAGCTCATTGACATCTAGATTAGAGTGTTTGCAGTCACAAGACCAGAAAAGAAGCAGGATTATTTTGCACTATCTTTATACACTTACTTGGCCAACAGTTGAGCTTGTCTCAGTGCTTCTTCCATTATAGCCTTGGCTTCTTCATCTGCCTTCCGTTTCCTCTCCTCTGCTTCCTGCCTGGCCTGTTCTTCTCTTTCCCGCTTCTTTCTTTGGTACTCCTCTCTTTCCTCAGCTGCCATATCTAGAAGTCGCAGACGTTCTTCTGCTTCTAGGCGCTCCTGTTCTCTCTGTCTCTGACGCTCCATTTCTGGCAAAAAGTTGGAAATTCAAATTTGGAAACTTTCTATGGAAGCTTACCTCAGCCTACCTTCTCATCCGTATCATTGGGGGACACAGGTTTGACAATGGGTATAGCTGCTGCCACTACACTAGGAGGCGACACTAAGCACAAAAGGGTGAGCTCCTCCCTTCAGCTATACCCTTTCAACAGGGACAAGCTAAAACAGTTTTAGCTTAGTGTCTGTAGGAGACAGACCTCCCTACTTTGCAGGTTTGCTGATTTTTGTATTTTTTTTCCTTTTTCTTTCTTTTTTGGGTTACAGTCAGCTCAAGCTCCCTGTGTTCCCATCCAAGAGAGGGGAGACCAGAGGGTCCCCAAGCCCGCTGCTCGTTCATGCTCTACAGAAGAAAAGGAGGACCAGAGGTTCCCAAATCATCTGCATCCTACCAGCCTGCGGGTCACCATGGCCGCCTACCTTAAGTCCCCTCCCCAAGGGGCCGCACACCGAAGGTGGTGACCCAGCTGAAACCAGGGCGGCAGAACACGCCAGACAGGTGAGTATGTTTGGCCCCAAGAACTCCCTCCCCTTTTCAGGTTCTTTTATGTGAATGAACCCCATGGAGGCCTGGTCCCCTCCATACGCCTCTCTCCTGTCAGAGCTGGGGAGTGGGTGGGGAAAGGGAAGCCTCTGGGGCATGCAATGCCCTTCTTTCTATGGGATTATTTCCCCTGGTCACGGCATTCCCGGGCCCATCCTCCGCCAGGGCCACCTAGGCCCCGGCTTCTCAGCGGCCTACTCCCGAACCTGTTCCCCGCGGGTACCTTACACCCGGCCGGCTTCTCCGTGTGCCCGGGGCTTACAGCGGCAGGGGGGGGCTGTAAAGGGGGGGCAGGTCTCTTCAGGAACGCCAGATAGCTCAGGCCAACGCTCTCCACATTTTCTCTGGGGACCGACACCATTTGTGGGGGCGGGGCACGAAGTTCACCCTGCTTTGCCCTCCTTTCTCTATGCCTGGTGCGAATTTTTGCGCTCCGCCCACCTCCTGCTTCAGGAGGACCTCTGCGGGACTCTGGCACAAGGAACCTCCAGACGAGCTGCATTAAGGGACACAGGTCGGATAAGCTCTTTCTCTCCCTACTACAGGGTCTAACCTACCCCCCTCATTCCCCTACCTGTCTCTACAGGGTACTCACTATGTCCGAACCCATGCCTCAAAGCTGGTGGTCACTTCTGTGCGTCATTTTGCCTGTGCTTCTTGTCGCTCAAAATGTCCATCCGGTCAATGAGATTCCCTCTGCTCTTTGTGCTCTGCTCTGCCGCCAAGTGGCTCTTGACCCAGTCGCCCCTACCACCCAGCCCATGGTAGAACCGGAGTGGGCGCGCTCCCTGTTAAAGATGGTGCAGGAAGTCTCCCATACCAACAAAGCCATTGAGGAACCACTGGGACGTTTGTCCGCAAGGCAGTCCTCTGACCAGTCCGACTCTGTGGATCCTGGGACTCAGTCCCATTGCGGCCGCCCTACTAAAAGGGCCACACCTCCCTTCTCCAGAAGGGTGTCTGCATCTCCCGTTTCTTTTGCCTCTCCGCCACCTGCCAGAGAGTCTCACTCCTACGTGTCCTCCTTGGAAGAGGCATGTTGCAAGGGACAGTTTTCAGATGCGGACTTTGTCTCTCCTGCTGACCAGTCTTCATAACTGTCCTCTAAGGTTTCTATAACCACTGTAATGAGATTGTCCACCATACAGGTTGAGGACCCTGTGCCCTCCACGGCCGGCTCGAGCTTTTCCTTCAGGCGGTCCCGTCGCTCGCCCAAATGTTTCCCCAGCCACCAGGAGTTTGATTCCTCTCTTTCCAAGGAGTGGAATTTTCCCGACAGACGTTTTACTTTGCCAAAATGTTAAAACGTCCTTTATCCTTTTCCGGAGGATTTAGGCTCCATTCACATGTCCGTGTGTGTTTTGCGGATCCGCAAAAAATGGACACCGGCAATGTGCGTTCCGCATTTTGCGGACCACACATGGCCGGCACTCTCATAGAAAATGCCAATTGAGGACAAGAATAGGACATGTTCTATATTTTTGCGGACCCGGAAGTGCAGATCCGCAATTCCGGATCCGGGCGGTACATAGTGTGTCCCCAAAGAAATGAATGGGTCCGCAACTCCGTTCCGCAAAATGCGGAACAGAATTGCAGATGTGTGAATGGAGCCTTAGCTAAGGAGTGGTCGTCCTCACCTATTGTTAATCCTTCAGTATCCCGCATGGCAAAACATACCACTTTGCCTATGGTGGATGGGGCCTCCTTTTCTGATCACAGGGATAAAAAATTGGAATCTTTCGCGAAATCATCCTTTGAAGCAGTGGGCACCGCACTGCTCCCAGTATTTAGTAACATATAGTAACATAGTTTATAATGGAAAAAGGACATCTGTCCATCCAGTTCGGTCTGTTATCCTGCAAGTTGATCCAGAGGAAGGCAAAAAAAAACCTGTGAGGTAGAAGCCAATTTTCCCCACTGAAGGGTGAGCAAAGCTATGGCCTCATGCACACGACCGTTGTTTGTTTCTGCGTCCGTTCTGTTTTTTTTTTTCACGGATAGGATGCTTCCCCATTTATTTCAATGGGTCCGTCAAAAAATGCGGATGGTCAACCGTTTTTGTTCCGCATCCGTGGTCCGTGTTTACATTCCGTCAAAAAAATAGAGCATGTCCTATTTTTTTCACGTTTGCGGACAAGGATAGGCATTATTACAATGGATCTGCCATAACAACGGATCCGGCAAAAAAAACGGTCCGTCATCTGTTTTTTTTGACGGACGCAAAATTTGCGGACGGAACGGACGTGGAAACAAACAATGGTCGTGTGCATAAGGCCTATGGGTGAGTGGGCAAACAAATTGCGTCAAGGTCTATACTTGGGGGATCCCTCGGAGAAACTTTTCAATATTGCCCTGCAGCTCTCCCATGCCAGTTCGTATACTTGTATAGCCTCTCTAGACTAATAGCCCGCTAGTCAGCCCTTTTAGTGGCTATTCGCCATACCCTATGGCTTTCCTGCTGGGTGGCAGATAATGCCTGGATGAGATCATTTCTGACGCTACAGGGAGAAAGAGCACTAATTTACCACAAAACAGGGCGCGTTTCAACAAGTCGAAAAAGCTTTTTCGCCCCTTTCAGAGTTTCTCCAGCCCCAAGCAGCCAACCGACAAGTCTACCCTGGATCAGAAGCGCAAGCCTTTCTTGAAACCTATGAAGTCCTATAACCCCTAGTCCTCCTCTGCATGATGTGCGGCTTTCAGCACCCTCCGGTCAAGTGGGGCCGCCGTCTTCATCTATTTCTTCATGTCTGGCTGGTTCATGTCTCGGATGCCTGGGTGAGGGAGGCCATCTCAGTCTCAGGTTCCTCCGTCCCAATTTTTTTGCTCGTCTCCATCGACCTCTCCCTCCTCCGCAAATTATCCACACACTTCTGCGGCAGGGAGTGATCATCCCGGTTTCTGCGCAAGACCGTTTTTGCGGGTTCTACTCCAATCTCTTGAAGGGTACGTTCCGTCGCATTCTGGACCTCAAAGCACTAAACCGCTTCCTTTGGCTCTGAGTCTCTGAGATTGGTCATTGCCTCCATCGAACCGAGGGAGTACCTGTCCTCGATAGAGATCAAGGACGCTTATCTCCATGTCCCCATCTGCGTCAAACACCAAAAATTTTTCTGGTTAGCAGTGGGTCCCTTTCACTACCAGTTCATGGCCCTCCTGTTCGGCCTGGCCACAGCTCCCAGAGTCTTTACGAGGATTCTGGCAGCGGTCATGGCCCTGCTCCATGCCAGGGGTATAGTGGCGTTTCCATTTTTAGACGATATCCTGATAAAGGGTCTGTCATTCCGGGCAATGGCGGACAGGCTGCGCATAGTCCTGGACACTCTAGAACGCTTCGGATGGATCCCGAATCAGACAATCATGTCTTTATCCATCTCAGCGGCTAACCTTTCTGGGCATGTTCTTTGACACCTGTCAGGCCAAGGTACTCTTGGCCCCAGAGAAGCTATCCACTCTCAGTCTTCAGATTCTCCCCTTGTTGCGACCCCGTCCTCTTCCCGTTCGTCACTGTATGCAGGGTCTGGGTCATATGGTCTCTAACTTCGAAACAGTCCCCTACGGTCAGTTCCATACCAGGACTCTTCAGCGAGCCATTGTAACCGATTGAGACCATTTCCCAGCCTCCCTGGATCAGCTCATACATCTCCCTGCCCTGACACGCCGGGCCCTCAGGTGGTCTTTGATTTCTCTGATGACACCGGGCCGCTTTTTCCTTCCCCTACGCTGGACGGTGCTGACAACGGATGCAAGCCTCCGGGGCAGGTGGGGAGTTATGATTAATCTATCCCTTCAAGGCATGTGTTTACGCGAGGAGCACTCCCTCCCAATCAACATTCTGGAATTGAGGGCGATTGGTCTCTCTCTGCTTCACTGGACCGACCATCTCCGGGGACATCCAGTTCGAGTCCACTCCGACAACTCCACGGCTGTGGTGTACATCAATCATCAGGGCGGTACCCGGAGCCCGGCAGCTATGGGAGAAACAGCAATGATTCTCAGCTGGGAGGAGTGCCTCGTTCTGGCGTCGAGGATCGCCGACTTCCTCAGCCGGGAGAGTCTCGATCCCGGGGAATGCTCTCTTCACTTGCAAGTTTTTCTGGCCATCTGCGAGCGATGGGGTCGGCCGGACGTGGAACTCATGGCCTCCCACTTCAACCACAAGGTCGAGACCTTCGTCGCGCGGACCAAGGATGCCATGGCCCTTGTATACGATGCCCTCATGATTCCGTGGCGTCAGTTCACATTTCCTTACATGTTCCCCCCTCTTCCTCTCAATCCGCGTCTCCTCCAGAAGATCAGGTCCGAAGGTCTGCCCGTCATTCTCGTGGCCCCTGATTGGCCGTGCCGGGAAGACCTCTTGTCGCAGAGATCGATCTTCCATCCGAATTTAGGGTCTCTACATTTAACTGCATGGCTGTTGAAGCCGCCGTACTAAGGGCTCGGGTTTTCTCAGATACTGTTGTCCAGACCATGATTCGTGCCCGGAAGCCGTTGTCCTCTCAAATCTACCACTGGAGCTGGAAGTC
Organism: Bufotes viridis; assembly: GCA_033119425.1. Classification (NCBI taxonomy): domain Eukaryota; kingdom Metazoa; phylum Chordata; class Amphibia; order Anura; family Bufonidae; genus Bufotes; species Bufotes viridis. The sequence continues at coordinate 104,249,911 of CM065595.1, forward strand.
CTACTTTAGTTGGTGCGAGCATCACCAGCTGTCTCCCATTCGCTTCTCGTTGCCACGACTCTCATCTTTCCTGCAGTCGGCATGAACTTGGGGCTGGCTCTGATCTCCCTCGAAAGGGCAAGTTTCGGCTCTTTCCATTCTTTTTCAGCGGAACTTGGCTTCGCTTTTTGATGTTCGGACCATTCTGCAGGGGGTTGCGCATGCTGTGTCCCTTTATTGTCCTCTGTTGAATCCTTGGGACCTTAATCTGGTGCTCAGCGCTCTTCAGGTGTCCCTTCGCTTCTTGCCCTACAAGGTGGCCTTTTTAGTCGCAATCACTTTCATCCATAGGGTGTCGGAAATCGTTGCTCTTTCCTGTCGATCGCCTTTCCTGATCCTCCATTAGGACAAGGTAGTACTCCGCCCTGTTCAGTTCTTCCTTCCAAAGGTTGTGTGGGCATTCTATCTCAATGAAGTGATCATTCTTCCTTCCTTTTGTCCTACCTCGTCTCACCTTCGTGAGCAGTCACTTCACACTCTGGATTTAGTAGGGGCTGTTTCTATCTATCTGTCTCAGACGTCATCTCTTTGGTGGGTTTCTTTGTTTATGGGCCACCCTTGGGACTGCTCTGTAATGTCCGATGGTCAAGCTTGTGTCCCCCAATGACACAGATGAGAAAACTAGATTTTTGTACTTACCATAAAATGGTAAGGGGGACATAGCTCCCACTCGTTCTCGCTTTTAAGGGCCTCTTATGGCCTTCGTGATTCTGGGTTTGTACATTGTTTGGTTTCCTGTTTGTTCTTGCTTCTCCTACTGCTTTTGCCCTAACTGTTTTAGCTTAGTCCCTGTAGGAAGGATATAGCTGAAGGGAGGAGCTCACACTTTTGTGCTTAGTGTTCGCCTCCTAGTGGCAGCAGCTATACCCCATGGTCAAGCCTAAGTCCCCCAATGAACGGAAGAGAAACAGATATGGTAGGTACAAAAATCTATTTTTTTCAGTACTGCTAGTCCACCAGGCAATTACACCATTTCACTTCATTCTGTGGTGCATCTTTTTTTAGCATTGAATAATCATTTTTAGAACCTTCATTTATACAGTCTACTGGTCTTCATACATTTTTTGCAACATTTGGTACTATCTCAGGAAAAATAATTGTAGGCCAGTCTGGTCATGGCATCCTGAGGCTGACCGTCGGTGGATGCACAATCTGCTCAGGGCCAGGCCCTACTGTGCAGAATACAGAAGGTCAGTGCTGCACAATATTGAAAGGCTTAGGGAGGGGCAGAGGAATGGAGGCTCTAAGCTATACAAAAAGTAAAACGGGCAGATTGTAATGAGGTTGCTCAGGCCCAGAAATTTAGATTGGACCACAAGATTACCCTTGTTATTCTAACTAACAGTACTAGGATGTCAGCAAAATGGTGTAAGATGCAACTGTGATAGCTGCTGAGGGTGTCCAGCTGCTGCAAGCAGCATGTATAGACTGTCTTTATAGAATAGCACCACTGCTTTATTAAAGGAGAGCCTTTCAGTACTTTTGACCGAAAGGTGCTCATACAATCAGCACTATTGGTCAGCCAAAAAGTTATACATGTGTGTACTGTAAAAGCATGCCTGCATTAGTAGATGTATGAGTGTGAAAGCATGCTGGTATGTCTAGAAACGTGTGTAAATGTGTTCTTGCATGTTTAGAAGTATGTGTTTATAAGCATGCTTGCATGTCACTATTAGGAATGTTTAGGGATTGCTTTGAATAACCTTCCAATGGTCATTCAAAAGAGTGTTTCTTCAGGGAGGAACAAAAATAGCAAACTTCAAAAAAGCAGAATTTAGCCAACTAAGGCCTCTTTCACACGGGTAATTTTCCGCGCGGGTGCAATGCGTGAGGAGGACGCATTGCACCCGCACTGAATCCGGACCCATTCATTTCTATGGGGCTGTGCACATGAGCGGTGATTTTCACGCATCACTTCTGCGTTGCGTGAAAATCGCAGCATGCTCTATATTGTGCGTTTTTCACGCAACGCAGGCCCCATAGAAGTGAATTGGGCTGCGGGAAAATCGCAAGCATCCGCAAGCAAGTGCGGATGCAGTGCGATTTTCCCACATGGTTGCTTAGCAACGGGACCAGATCTTTATTATTTTCCCTTATAACATTGTTATAAGGGAAAATAATAGCATTCTTAATAAAGAATGCTTAGTAAAATGAAGATGAAGGGGTTAAAAATAATAAAACTTAACTTACCTTACCCACTTGATCGCGTAGTTGCGATCTGTCTTCTCTCTTCAAGCTTCAGCTAACAGCTAAAGGACCTGTGATGACGTCACATCACATGGTCCAATCACATGGTCCATCACCATGGTAAGATTGACCATGTGATTGGACCATGTGATGTGACGTCATCACATGTCCTTTAGTTCTTAGCTGAAGCTTGAAGAGAGAAGACAGATCGCAACTACGCGATCAAGTGGCTAAGGTAAGTTAAGTTTTATTATTTTTAACCCCTTCATCTTCATTTTACTAAGCATTCTTTATTAAGAATGCTATTATTTTCCCTTATAACCATGTTATAAGGGAAAATAATAAATTCTCCAGAATACTCTACCCGAAACCGGACTTCAGTGATGAAGTCCGGCTTCGGGTCTGGGTACCAAACATGGCGATTCTTCACACGCGCGTGCAAAACGCATTACAAACGTTTGCACCCGCGCGGAAAAAACGCGCATATTCCCGCAACGCACCCGCCTCTTATGCGGGCATCAAACATGACGCCCGTGTGAAAGAGGCCTAAGAGAGGCCATAGACCCAACTAACTGGGACAAAGTAAAAATACAGCCACAAAATGGGATATTTTTTAAAGCATCCTAAAATCTAATTGTGAGAGGTACATACCTTATGGGAATAAAAGGTTAAGGAACAAGAAAAAATGTGGATAAATAGAATTGTAAAGAAAGCAATAAATGACAAAAAGAAAGCATTAAAATAACTAGCGTAACACTGACATGGAAAAGGATCTAGGAATTTTAGTGAACAGCAAACTAAGCTGTAGAAACCAGTGTCTGCTGCCAAGGCCAATAAAATAATGGGTTGCATCAAAAGGGTCATAGATGCCAGTGATGAGAACATAGTCCTACCCCTTTACAAATCACTAGTCAGACCACACATGGAGTACTGTGTACAGTTCTGGGCTCCTGTGAACAAGACAGACATAGCAGAGCTGGAGAGGGTTTAGAGGAGGGCAACTAAAGTAATAACTGGAATGGGTGGATTACAATACCCAGGAAGATTATCAAAATTAGGGTTATTCACTCTAGAAAAAAGATGACTGAGGGGAGATCTAATAACTATGTATAAATATATCAGGGGTCAGTACAGAGATCTCTCCCATCATCTATTTATCCCCAGGACTGTGACTGTGATGAGGGGACATCCTCTGCGTCTGGAGGAAAGAAGGTTTGTACACAAACATAGAAGAGGATTCTTTACGGTAAGAGCAGTGAGACTCTGGAACTCTCTGCCTGAGGAGGTGGTGATGGTGAGTACAATAAAGGAATTCAAGAGGGGCCTGGATGTATTTCTGGAGTGTAATAATATTACAGGTTATAGCTACTAGAGAGGGGTCGTTGATCCAGGGAGTTATTCTGATTGCCTGATTGAATTCGGGAAGGATTTTTTTCCCCCTAAAATGAGGAAAATTCTACCTTATGAGGGTTTTGTTTGCCTTCCTCTGTATCAACTTTACAGGGGGAATGACTGGCTGAACTGGATGGACGGATGTCTTTTTTTAGCCTTATAAACCATGTTACTATGTTCAAACGGCTTAGGCTACTTTCACACTCGCGTTTTGGCTTTCCGTTTATGAGATCCGTTCAGGGCTCTCACAAGCGATCCAAAACGGATCAGTTTTGCCCAAATGTGTTCTGAAAGGAAAAGGATCCGCCCAGAATGCGTCAGTTTGCCTCCGATCAGTCTCCATTCTGCTCTGGAGGAGGACACCAAAACACTGCCTGCAGCATTTTGCTGTCCACTTGACGAAACTGAGCCAAACGGATCCGTCCTGGCACACAAACCCCCCCAGTCAATGGGGACGGATCAGTTTTCTCTGACACAATCTGGAACAATAGAAAACGGATCAGTCTCCCATTGACTTTCAATGGAGTTCATGACCAATCCATTTTGGCTATGTTACAGATAATACAAACAGATCTGTTCATGACGGATGCATGCAGTTGTATTATTGTAACAAGTCAGTTTTTGCAGATTCATGACGGATCCGCCCAAAACCCGAGTGTGAAAGTAGCCTTAATAAGGACACAGGACGTACATGTACGTCCTGTGTCCGGTCTTTAAAGATGGCGCCCGCTCCTGCTCCATGCGGGCGCCTTAGCCGCGGGTGTCCGCATGGTTCCTGTAGCAGACACCCACGGCTAATGCCCGCAACCGGCAGCGATGCCGATCACGGACATTTAACACCTCAGATGCCATGGTCAATCCTGACCACGGCATTTGAGTGCGCACAAACCGAAAGTTTTACTTTCGGTTTGCGCTCCGGCTCCCCGGTGTGGCGATCGGAGGAGCCGGAGCATGCCTGTAGTAGCCTGGGTTTCTATGAATGAAACCCAGGCTGCTGTATAGTATTTCCTATGGAGCCTTGCCTGTAATAGGCTTCATAGGAAATATGCGATTTTTTTCATATCGCAATTAGATGATTGTAAGTTATAGTTCCCTATGGGAACTGTATAAAAGTGTAAAAAAAAAAAAAAGTTAAAAAAATAAATAAATTAAAAAAACATAAAAGTTCAAATCAAATAAATAAAAATTAAAAAACTAAAAAAAAATACACATCATGGGTGTCGCAATGTGCGAAAACGCCCATAGTATAAAAATATAAAAAAAATATTCCCCATACGTCAAACAGCAAAACGGAAAAAAGCGTCCAAATGGCGGATTCGCTTCATTTTCCACAAAAAATTACATAAAAGGTCAAAAAGTCATACACACCCCAAAATGGTATCAATAAAAAGATAAGATTATGACGCATAAAATGAGCCCCCATACGGCTCTGTACATATAATTACAAAAAAGTTATAGGGGTCAAAACACGGTGACAAAAAAGTAAAACTGATTTTTTTCCCACTTTTGAATTTTTTTTTCACTATCAAAAGGCAAGAAAACCTATACATATAGGGTATCGCCGGATTCGTACTGACCTGTAGAGTAAAAGTAAACGGTCAGATTTATCGCACATCGAACGTCGGAATTTAAAAAGCCGCAAAACTGTGGTGGAATTGTTTTTTTTTTTTGCAATTTCACCCCATTTGGAATTTTTTCCCCGCTTCCCACTACATCATATGCAATATTAAATGGTGGCGTTGGAAAGTACAACTTGTCCCGCAAAAAACAAGCCCTCATATGGCTATGTGAACCGAAAAATAAAAAAGCTATGGCTATGGGAAGGCAGGGAGCGCAAAATGAAAACTCAAAAAGTAAAAAACCTCCGGTCCTTAAAGGGTTAAATCCATGAGAGCAAAACCAGTGGCATATCAGCATGCTGACCTTGTTACTTCTCAAGTGTATTTGAGGACAGCAGTATTAGAGCAGCAGTAGTGTGATTGTTTTACAGCCAGTGTCCTACTATTAACAAAATTCCGAATGTGCTTGACACATCATGGTGTGTTATATGGTCAGGCTATCTATTTTATGTTCTCATCTTACCTATTCTTGCCATCTCTTCCTGCTGTTTCCTCCTCTGTATTTCTTGCAGCTTGTGACGGTGTTCCTCTTGCTGCTGCCTCGCTCTCTCTAGTGCTTGCTGTTCCAGTTGCATTTTGCAAGCTCTCTCCTGTTCCTGCCGCTGCCTTTCTTCTTCCTCTTGTTTCTTCCGCAGACTGTTGAGACAACAGTGTAGTGATTAGTGTTAATGACTATCATTGCTAATACCGAACAATTCACTGCACTGCTCACTGACTGCATGAGTTGAGGACTGCATCAGTTTGACATAGCTAAGTATGTCAAGACCTTGTATCGATCCACTTTTGCACATATGGATATACTCAAACCGGCCCAGGCTTTGAGCGGTATGCTCTGATTGGATCGCGATCAAAGCCAGGGAAAAGGAGACGCCCATAGAAGAAGACTGCGTCTCCGTCCTGTTGTGAGTTTGCAGGTCGGTACAATACAGAACGGGGCTCCCACAGCGGACAAATGAGGGGGGGGGTTTGGGTCATAGTTAGCCTATGTCAAAACTGATGAAAGGTCCTCTTTAAGGAGTCCACAAAAAGGCTCACTGGCTCACTGCTCTTACAGTAAAGAATCCAATTTTTATGTTGGTGATGGGTTCGCTTAAAAAAAGTGTACTGTACTGTGCTCACCAATGATGAAGCCGCATTAACATAGAAATGAATATGGTCGTGTTCATGAGGAATTATACTGACCGTATTTCCTCTGCCCTTCTTAGCTGCTCTTGCTCAAGCTCTTCCTTCATTTTGTCCAATCTTTCCTGCTGCTCTTTCTCTAGGCGTAACTGTTCCTCTCGTTCTCTTCTTTTCCTTTCAACCTCAAGTCTTCTCCTCTCTGCTTTCTCTGAGATCTCATGGGCTCTTGATGACCTCCTCTGTCGGATAGAACTGCTTGTGACCTAAGAATTAGGAATATACATGTTTAGAAGATAATTTAAGACAAAATACAAATCACTTAATTCACCAATTTCATATTTATAAGCTTTATACGATTTGATCTACCATTTATGACATTCTAGATGGATCAGGGGTGAACAAACTATTGATGCAGCCTATGTAACTGGACAGAGGCCCATACCACAATAAAAAGGCACTGAGGTTCCCTAGGCTTAAAATTAATGACAGCTGTTCACATGGGCGGTCTTAAGTTAGAAATATTTTACAGAATCTTTTCCCACAAAATTAGATATCAGTCTGCTCAGCTCCTCTTGCTGTATAACATGCTGCCCGCAGGTTACAATACATTTTGTGGTAACAGGTCCACTTTAAACAGCACGGGTTCACATGCTATTCTTCCACAGGGACCCTCTACTGTCCCTGATATAGATATATGGCATATAGCCCATTGATGTATTGGTCAGTTTTCTTACACATCTGAAGCTCGGAAAGTTTTAGGCACCTAAATTCTTCAAACTCACTGGGCTTCTGCCATTTTGGCAATGTATAAACATAGTAACATAGTAACATAGTATATAAGGCCGAAAAAATACATTTGTCCATCCAGTTCGACCTGTTTCCTGCAAGTTGATCCAGAGGAAGGCAAAAAACCCCTGTGAGGTAGAGCCAATTTTCCCCACTTAAGGGGAAAAAATTCCTTCCCGACTCCAATCAGGCAGTCAGAATAACTCCCTGGATCAACGACCCATCTTTAGTAGCTATAGCCTGAAATATTATTACGCTCCAGAAATACATCCAGGCCCCTCTTGAATTCCTTTATTGTACTCACCATCACCACCTCCTCAGGCAGAGAGTTCCATAGTCTTACTGCTCTTACCGTGAAGAACCCTTTTCTATGTTTGTGTACAAACCTTCTTTCCTCAGACGCAGAGGATGTCCCCTCGTCACAGTCACAGTCCTGGGGATAAATAGATGATGGGAGAGATCTTTGTACTGACCCTGATATATTTATACATAGTTATTAGATCTCCCCTCAGTCGTCTTTTTTCTAGAGTGAATAACCTAATTTTGATACCCTTTCAGGGTACTGTAGTTGCCCCATTCCAGTTATTACTTTAGTTGCCCTCCTCTGAACCCTCTCTAGCTCTGCTATGTCTGCCTTGTTCACGGGAGCCCAGAACTGTACACAGTACTCCATGTGTGGTCTGACTAGTGATTTATAAAGTGGTAAGACTATATTTTCATCACGGGCATCTATGCCCCTTTTGATGCAACCCATTATCTTATTGGCCTTAGCAGCAGCTGCCTGACACTGGTTTTTACAGCTTAGTTTGTTATTTATTAAAATTCCTAGATCCTTTTCCATGTCAGTGTTACTGAGTGTTTTACCATTTAGTATATGCGGGTGACTTGCATTATTCCTTCCCATGTGCATAACTTTACATTTGTCAGTGTTAAACCTCATCTGCCATTTCTCTGCCCAAGCCCCCAATCTATCCAGATCCCTCTGTAGCAGAAAACTGTCCTCTTTAGTGTTAATTACTTTACACAGTTTAGTGTCATCTGCAAAAATTGATATATTACTGTGCAAGCCTTCTACAAGATCATTAATAAATATATTGAAGAGAATAGGGCCCAATACTGAACCCTGAGGTACCCCACTAGTGACCGTGACCCAATCTGAGTGTGTACCGTTAATAACCACCCTCTGTTTTCTATTACTGAGCCAGTTACTTACCCACATACAGATATTTTCTCCCTAGTCCAAGTGTTCTCATTTTATATACTAACCTTTTATGTGGTACAGCGTCAAATGCTTTGGAGAAGTCCAGATATCGACATCCATTGATTCGCCGCTGTCAAGTCTAGAACTTACCTCCTCATAGAAACTGATTAAATTAGTTTGACATGACCGATCCCTCATGAAGCCATGCTGATATGGTGTAATTTGCTTATTTTCATTGAGATACTCCAAGATAGCATCTCTTACAAAACCTTCAAACAGTTTACCCACAACAGATGTTAAACTTACCGGCCTATAATTTCCAGGCTCTGTTTTTGGACCCTTTTTGAATATTGGCACCACATTTGCTATACGCCAGTCTGGTGGAACATTCCCTGTCAGTATGGAGTCCGTGAATATCAAAAATAAGGGTCTGGCTAGGACATCACTTAATTCCCTTAGGATACGGGGATAACTGTAGCCAATCTATGATGTACAAGCACTACTGTTCAGTTTGGTTGTTACAGACTACATTAGTACTATAGTACCCAATCAGTACTGTTAAAAGAGGACTTTAACCAAAATCTCTCTAAACATCATGGCATACTCTATGCTATGTCCCCTAGAAGCACTGATTATAGTAGCGTTATACTGTTTCACAGTGTACTTCTGTGGTCTACTATGGATCCGGCTGTGCGTTTTCACAATGAGCACTATTCAACTGATACAAATAATTACATGGTACTACAACAATTCATACATATGAACAAATTTGATTTTTTTTTGCTGATTTTCATAAATTTGAGTCCTACACCTATAAACGAGGAAAGAATAATCCACCACTTCCATTCCGATGCTTCCAATCCACTGCCAATCTCTACTTCCTGGTCTCCAATTACTGGCCACAGTGATGACCTGCTTCAACCAATGATTGGCATTTCTGTGACCAGGAAGCAGAGATTGGCGGGGAACCCAGGAAGCATTGGAATAGGAGCGGATGCGGAAAAGGCCATACAAGTGATCAATAGTATTTTATGAAAAAGCAGAAGGTACCTCTGATGTTTCACTATATGAATAATCATCTTCATTGGCTTGACTTGTTACTTCAAGGGTGGCAGTAACCTGGTTGTCATCTGTCTGTCCTGATATCTCGTTGTGTGACGTGGGTGATTCAGGATAAATATCTTTGGACTGTGTTGGAGTTGGGGTTCTCTCGTCATATTCAATGACAACATAAGAGTCTTCACTTTTTTCTGAGTCATTCTCCTCCTCTTCTTGTATCTCTTCAGATGATTCCTGAGTTTCATGAATGGTATCTTCCACCATCACTTGTATTGAAGGTTTCCTTCGATAAGAGTTGTTGCTTTCTCCTTTCTTATTTTTGGGTTTCCCTGTAAAATACAATAAGATACCTTGGCAGCGAAAGACAACGCATAGGAAATTGAGAGATAACTGGTCCATGAATAGCACTAGGTATAAGGATATAGTAACTATAGTACTATATATTGTTGGGGCTGAAGAGTCCTGCGAGCACCTTCAAAAGAAGGAGTGCAGTACCATTTTTAAAAGGATACTATGTATAAGGAACCATGAAAGCTTTTTTGGGGACTTTCATATTGATGGCCTAGCCTAACTTCAAGTGAATGAGACTGAGCTGCAGTATCAGGCAGGGAAAAGAACAATGATGAGACAGCACTACCCGTGGAACAGTGTCCACAGGGCCGGCGTTACCCATAAGCAGAGTACGCCACCGCGTAGAGCGCACTCTTGCTGGGGGTGCCAGCTCCCGCCCGGGCTGACGTGTCCCTGTGTGCGCACCGCCCGGGCGCAGTATTAAGGCAGACAGTGTGAGCACTTCCCTAGTGTCAGTCCCTGTGGAGTAGCGTGGCCGAGCTCTGTACAGTCCGCAGGTACAGGAGCTTTTGTTTCCTGTACCTGTCCGGACTGACAGGAAGTGCTCACATAGTGTGCACTTCCTCTCAGTCCGGCCGGGTACAGGGAACAAATGCTTCTGTACCAGCGGAACCGGACAGAGCTCACGCTACTCCACAGGGACTGACACTAGGGAAGTGCTCACACTGTCTGCCTTAATACTGCGCCCTACTCCACAGGGACTGACAGGAGGGACAGAGTGACACAAGGGGGAGGGGGAATGAGAGTGATTGGGGGGATGAGAGTGACAAGAAGGGGCGGCCACACCACACCAGAGGGACTGACAGGAGGGAACAGAGTGACACAAGGGGGCAAGAAAGAGAGTGACTAGGGGGAATAAGAGTAATGATGGGGTAATGAGAGTGACAAGAAGGGGAAAAGAGTGACACAAGGGAGGGGGTAAGAAAGAGAGTGACTGGGGGAAAGAGTTTGACATCCATCACACACACACACTGCATCCCTTACACACACTGAAACACAATTCATCTCTTACGCTCCAATCACACGTCCAAGTGTGTTTTGCGGATCCGAAAAACACGGACACCGGCAATGTGCGTTCTGCATTTTGCGGACCGCACATCGCCGCCCACTCTCATAGACAATGCCTTTTCTTGTCCGCAGTTGCAGACAAGAATAGGACATATTCTATTTTTTGTGGGATGGTAGTGTGGACCCGGGAGTGTGGATAGAAATAATTGGTCCACAATTCCGTTCCGCAAAATGCGGAACAGAATTGTGGATGTGTGAATGGAGCCTTACACATGCAAACACAGATTCACAGAACGCACTCTGTACACACATTCAGAAACACACAACACAAACACGAACTTCTTCCTATCCCTTACACACACACTGCATCCACTCACACACCACACTGCATCACCGACACATACTGCATCACCTACACACTGGTCTCCCTATACACTCCACACACACACACACACTGCTTCCACTGCACACACACTGCAGTCCACTACACGCACACACACTGCATCACCTACACACACTGCTATCCCTATACACTACATCCCATAAGCACACACATTAGATTCTCTACAGCAACACATAACACATCCCCTACACACTTCACCCACTGTGAACAAACTAATGGATGGAACATGTAGGTGGACTTATGGGTGGGCCTTATGGGCATACTCTCCTGGGGCCCAGACCTTGAACTGTGTAAAGGGCCCCAAAAATGGAGCCGCTTCCCGTTCTCCCAGAACATTGATTTTTGCCTCCAGAGAGCCTGTCCCACACCAGACCAGTGGAGCCAGAGCCCATCATCATCCTCATCTGGGTGTAAGTAGGCGATCTAGTACATTATTCATGGGACTAGTCTCTAATTTACCTCACATTAAAGGGACACTATAGTCCCCAGAACCTCTGCAGCTTAATGTAGTGGCTCTGGTGTCTACAGCCTTTCCCTGCAGGCTTTTTAATGTAAACACGGCGGCACTCGCGTTAGTTATTATGGCAGATCATATGGGTGGGGCATTGTGATGTCACATGGGGGGGGGGCGGCAAACTTTTCTTTTGCCTAGGGCGGCAAAAATCCTTGCACCGGCCCTGAGTGTCCACTAGTCTATTCCGTGGCGGTGCAAAGCAATGCAAGGTCCTGGCCTTAGGGACCCCACCAGTAGCGTAGAAAACAAAAATCACAGCACTCTAGTTTCTTCAATCCAAAATATTTATTCCACCAAAAGGATGCGACGTTTCGACTCAAAGAGAGTCTTTAACAAGCATACATATCTGGAGTAGCTGTCAGGTGCTCGTGAGGTTCCGGTCACACGACCTGCCGCATACACGCATGTGATACTAAACGCCTGACGTCATTGCATATTGGGGGCAGAGCTGTTCAGTGTCACGTGGAATGCTAGTCCAGCCATACATGTTTAGAATGGATGGGCTATGGGATGAATCAGTATAGGCTATTAAGTAAAGGCAACTTGGGCAACATTTTTGATCTCTTATCTGAATTGACTGGGGACAGATGCAGCCTCATCGCAAATGGCATAGAACAAAATACACAAACTTGCACCGTCATACATAATGCATAAAAGTACGGCAAAAGGACCCATTAACCCAAGAGCTGGTCAGTACAGTGACAACACCAAAGACTACAGTGGGTGGTGTTGCACAGGGACACACAAAAAGGGGCATCAAGATGGACAAAATTGCCCTGACCATTATACATGCAGAAAACATCGGAGGCCAGGGTAGACCCATCTGGCCTTGTATGAACAATAAATCGTAATCTCAATTTTGAGAGAGAGGTCATATACTCCCACGGGTGAGAGTGGTGCAAACAGAGGTAGGCCATGATTCCTACATACAACTGTCCATACACTCATGCGCATATGTCAGGTGATTCCTATCCCTGGCACATGGTTCCATTTATACCTTTGTTCCAATTCGCCATGTGTTTCAGGCGCACCATTCCTGCACTCGTCAGCGTAGAGTCTCTAAGTATCACAGGTATGGTTTGTTAACATGTAGGACTATGAACATGGTTGATAGGTTTCTGGGTTACTTTGCACCATCAGTTTGGTGTGTATTATATCTGTGATGTCACTAATTAGGGGAAGGGGTTGACCCTGATTGTTTTACCCCAACCAATTGTGTATGTGCACTATGTATATATATGTCTCACTTGATGTAACATGTATGCTTGATAAAGACTCTCTTTGGCACTTCCTAGTGTCAGTCCCTGTGGAGTAGCGTGGCCGAGCTCTGTACAGTCCGCAGGTACAGGAGCTTTGTTTCCTGTACCTGTCCGGACTGACAGGAAGTGCTCACATAGTGTGCACTTCCTCTCAGTCCGGCCGGGTACAGGGAACAAATGCTTCTGTACCCGCGGAACCGGACAGAGCTGCACGCTACTCCACAGGGACTGACACTAGGGAAGTGCTCACACTGTCTGCCTTAATACTGCGCCCTACTCCACAGGGACTGACAGGAGGGACAGAGTGACACAAGGGGGAGGGGGAATGAGAGTGATTGGGGGGATGAGAGTGACAAGAAGGGGCGGCCACACCACACCAGAGGGACTGACAGGAGGGAACAGAGTGACACAAGGGGGCAAGAAAGAGAGTGACTAGGGGAATAAGAGTAATGATGGGGTAATGAGAGTGACAAGAAGGGGAAAAGAGTGACACAAGGGAGGGGGGTAAGAAAGAGAGTGACTGGGGGGGAAAGAGTTTGACATCCATCACACACACACACTGCATCCCTTACACACACTGAAACACAATTCATCTCTTACGCTCCAATCACACGTCCAAGTGTGTTTTGCGGATCCGAAAAACACGGACACCGGCAATGTGCGTTCTGCATTTTGCGGACCGCACATCGCCGCCCACTCTCATAGACAATGCCTTTTCTTGTCCGCAGTTGCAGACAAGAATAGGACATATTCTATTTTTTTGTGGGATGGTAGTGTGGACCCGGGAGTGTGGATAGAAATAAATTGGTCCACAATTCCGTTCCGCAAAATGCGGAACAGAATTGTGGATGTGTGAATGGAGCCTTACACATGCAAACACAGATTCACAGAACGCACTCTGTACACACATTCAGAAACACACAACACAAACACGAACTTCTTCCTATCCCTACACACACACTGCATCCACTACACACACCCACACTGCATCACCGACACATACTGCATCACCTACACACTGGTCTCCCTATACACTCCACACACACACACACACACACTGCTTCCACTGCACACACACTGCAGTCCACTACACGCACACACACTGCATCACCTACACACACTGCTATCCCTATACACTACATCCCATAAGCACACACATTAGATTCTCTACAGCAACACATAACACATCCCCTACACACTTCACCCACTGTGAACAAACTAATGGATGGAACATGTAGGTGGACTTATGGGTGGGCCTTATGGGCATACTCTCCTGGGGCCCAGACCTTGAACTGTGTAAAGGGCCCCAAAAAATGGAGCCGCTTCCCGTTCTCCCAGAACATTGATTTTTGCCTCCAGAGAGCCTGTCCCACACCAGACCAGTGGAGCCAGAGCTCATCATCATCCTCATCTGGGTGTAAGTAGGCGATCTAGTACATTATTCATGGGACTAGTCTCTAATTTACCTCACATTAAAGGGACACTATAGTCCCCAGAACCTCTGCAGCTTAATGTAGTGGCTCTGGTGTCTACAGCCTTTCCCTGCAGGCTTTTTAATGTAAACACGGCGGCACTCGCGTTAGTTATTATGGCAGATCATATGGGTGGGGCATTGTGATGTCACATGGGGGCGGCAAACTTTCTTTTGCCTAGGGCGGCAAAAATCCTTGCACCGGCCCTGAGTGTCCACTAGTCTATTCCGTGGCGTGCAAAGCAATGCAAGGTCCTGGCCTTAGGGACCCCACCAGTAGCGTAGAAAACAAAAATCACAGCACTCTAGTTTCTTCAATCCAAAATATTTATTCCACCAAAAGGATGCGACGTTTCGACTCAAAGAGAGTCTTTAACAAGCATACATATCTGGAGTAGCTGTCAGGTGCTCGTGAGGTTCCGGTCACACGACCTGCCGCATACACGCATGTGATACTAAACGCCTGACGTCATTGCATATTGGGGGCAGAGCTGTTCAGTGTCACGTGGAATGCTAGTCCAGCCATACATGTTTAGAATGGATGGGCTATGGGATGAATCAGTATAGGCTATTAAGTAAAGGCAACTTGGGCAACATTTTTGATCTCTTATCTGAATTGACTGGGGACAGATGCAGCCTCATCGCAAATGGCATAGAACAAAATACACAAACTTGCACCGTCATACATAATGCATAAAAGTACGGCAAAGGACCCATTAACCCAAGAGCTGGTCAGTACAGTGACAACACCAAAGACTACAGTGGGTGGTGCTGCACAGGGACACACAAAAGGGGCATCAAGATGGACAAAATTGCCCTGACCATTATACATGCAGAAAACATCGGAGGCCAGGGTAGACCCATCTGGCCTTGTATGAACAATAAATCGTAATCTCAATTTTGAGAGAGAGGTCATATACTCCCACGGGTGAGAGTGGTGCAAACAGAGGTAGGCCATGATTCCTACATACAACTGTCCATACACTCATGCGCATATGTCAGGTGATTCCTATCCCTGGCACATGGTTCCATTTATACCTTTGTTCCAATTCGCCATGTGTTTCAGGCGCACCATTCCTGCACTCGTCAGCGTAGAGTCTCTAAGTATCACAGGTATGGTTTGTTAACATGTAGGACTATGAACATGGTTGATAGGTTTCTGGGTTACTTTGCACCATCAGTTTGGTGTGTATTATATCTGTGATGTCACTAATTAGGGGAAGGGGTTGACCCTGATTGTTTTACCCCCAACCAATTGTGTATGTGCACTATGTATATATATGTCTCACTTGATGTAACATGTATGCTTGATAAAGACTCTCTTTGAGTCGAAACGTCGCTTCTTATTGGTGGAATAAATGATTTTTTATTGTTTTCTACGCAGTATCAGGCAGGGCCACAATTGTTTGTACAGCATTGTTCCTATGTAAACAATGAAGGAGATGAGTGTCTTGCCCCTTTCTTCATCAGCAGGGGTTCCAGGAGTAGGGCCACAACTGAGAAAATATTTATCGCCTATCTTAAGGAGCCCACACATGAGATAAATATTGGCCGAAATTACAGATCTTGTCCATTTTGCCTGACCATTGTTTGAGAATGTAATGCAGTTTGCGATCACTGACAAAAATGTGATCCACCCAGTTGGAAAATTTGAGTGGTGGTTGGCCAAAAATACAAGGAGATTATATGATCAGCCAGATTCATTTTGTGCAAGTCAAGTGTATTTTTTTTCCTAAACTGTTTCCTATTTCTGCTAGGCCAAACCTATCTAATGTGTATGGGAATCTCCTGACTCTCTCCTAACAGATGACGTAATAGGGAGAGATGGATCAGACGCATTCAATTTATCGCCTGATCATTTTGTATATAGATGCTTGGCTGTTATACCTGGAAAGTGACAGTGATCTTTTTTGGGTGTGATCCTGGAGCACTCTGCTGGTGGAACCACTGGGGAGATTTAGTAATCCTGTGTAACATGTAGACAGTGTAAACAGCAGTCTAATGTGCAACAAATTTATCTTAGTGGCCCATGCACATTGAATCTTAAGTCATGCAAACTATCCCACTGAGGCTAGGTTCACACTTGCAGCCTGGAGATCCGGCCGTCTGATCCGGCATAGAATGCCAGGAAGTGGTTTGTGTCCGGCTTATTTTTGCCATTTTCGCCGGAATGCAGCTGGATCTCTGCTGGACCCCATTATACTTAATGTGGCTGGCAGGCATTCCGTTTTCATCTGGAAGTGCCGGATCCGGGCAGTGGTTTGTGTCCGGCTGATTCTTGCCATTTTTGCCGGAATGCTGCTGGATCTCTGCCGGACCCCATTATACTTAATAGGGCTGGCAGCCATTCTGTTTTCATCCAGAAGTGCCGGATCCGGAAAATTACAGCAGGCTGTCCTCTGCTGGAACAGTCTGCCGGAATCCATGCTGCAGATGTGAAACTAGCCTACCCCATGTCCCCTGGAAAACCAGGCAGAATGTATATTTTAAGGTACACCTTAGGGGAAATTCTCAAACATTTGATATTAGGTGTTTTTTTTCCCCTCGACTAATAAAAGTCGTAATCCCAATTTATATAGTCCACTGCTGGAGAGCTCGGTAATTCTGGCAAATCACTTACCAACAACAAAAGCCGCTTTTCCTTGCTCTGCTCCAGCTTTCTGATTTACTTTTTTGGCTGATGAAGCTTGAGCCTTCTCTGGTTTTTGTGCCTTTTCATTTTTGGCTTTCTTCTTTCCCTTAAGCTTTGTAGTGTCTTTTGCCTACATACAAGTAACATTAACCATATTAAAGCAGGGATATATCTAAAGACACTTCTATATGGGCCAACACTACAGGTAGTTATTGGAACAAACCATTAATTCCCGATAATTGCCTGCTCGTCAGAGGAGCAGCATTTATATGCAGTGATCACCTCTGCTTTATGGCATTAATTGTTTCTGGCTGTCAGATAGCTGTTTATACAGCACAATCTGCCGCCCAGAAACAATGATTTAGGTGACTGCACCAGTAATGCTTTCACCGATGAACAAGTGTTTGCTTGTTCACCGCGTGATTGGTGGATCGTTACACAGGGCAATTATTGGGAATGAGCTTTCCTTCCCAATCATTGACCCGTGTAAAGGGGCCTCAAAGGGGTAATCCAGTAATTAATATCGATGATCTATCCTGTTTTACAAACTAGCATTGTAGCCGCACAGATTAGAAAACTGTGTTTTAGATCAACTTTCTAAATGTCGCCTGAGTAGGACCTGTCGTGAGATGTGACATTTTGAAAAGTCTCAAAACATGAATGAGTCATAATCCCGGTCTAATCTAACGTTATCATCTCGAAAACAGAACTCATGAGGAATTGGTGAAGAGACACCAAAGTCACAAAAACACACTTTGCCACTTTTTTAGACAGAAAAACCAGCTTACTTGTCCTCATATATGAGCCCCTTTTATGTCTAGTTAAAGTCACAATTCCTTTTTGTTTGCAATCAATATTTTGTTATCCAGTGAATAGAGATAGATGTGAGTGTAGTAGTAGTGGCAGCCTGCAGGATACTGACCACAGCGCTGGTGGTTTCCTGGAGAAGTTCCAGCTCTTCTTCTTCTGTTAATTGTGGCTTCTCATCAGTGCAGCTGTTTTCCTGTTTAACTTCGGTCTGCTGTGGAGTGACAGGCACATTCTCTTTCCTCTCAAAGGACACTTTCTCCACATCTTTAAAACTAAGAGCATAATGGTTTAGATTCCTTAAAGAAAGACTTTAAGCAGTATGCAACGGAATTCCCAGGGATAAAGCATGATATTTTAGTATGCAGCTAGACATTTACCGGTTCCACAATAGTAAAAGGGTTTGTCCCAAAATGTCAACTTACCAGCGATCAAACGAATGGGGAGGTCATCAAGCATGCGCACTGCTGCTCCATACAGGGCTCTGCTTCCTCTGGCAATTTAGCCAGGCACTAAATTTATCATACAGCTTCAATGGAGCTGTCCAAAGCTGTGTAGTGTAGTGATGTGTAGTGCCCTAGAGCAGGGAGTACTTTGACATTGGTGGACATTTGCCTATATCTCCTATGCAAAGTTAAAACTTCTTACTTAGGGTTAACTTATACTGTTTAATACTGTGTACCTGCATTTTAAATGTTGTAAAATATATCCTGTTCATTATCACTGTGTTTACATGGCTCTGTGGAAAGGGTTAATGAATACTAAGTGACTGTTAGGGCTTTGATTGAGAAGCTGGTAATTTTCCACAGCTGCCATAGGGTTTAAAGAAGACCATGTTTTTTAGGGAAAAAACTCCTACTTGTTTACCACCATGCTTTGGAGGGAAAAACCCAGGCTTGTTTACCAATAAAAAACAGACAGCCTGACCTTTTAACCCTTTCAAGCCCAGAGTATTTGTTTTTTTTTTGCGCTTTCCTTTTGTGCTCCCTGCCTTCTCAGAGCCATAACTTTTTTATTTGTCT
Source organism: Bufotes viridis (assembly GCA_033119425.1). NCBI lineage: Eukaryota > Metazoa > Chordata > Amphibia > Anura > Bufonidae > Bufotes > Bufotes viridis. The sequence goes on from CM065595.1 coordinate 104,268,783, forward strand.
GCTCACATAGCCACATGAGGGCTTGTTTTTTGCCGGACAAGTTGTATTTCCCAACGCCACGATTTAATAATGCATATGATCTAGTTTGAAGCAGGAAAAAATTCCAAATGGGGTGAAATTGCACGTTACATGTGCGATAAAACTGACCAGTTACTTTTATTCTACAGGTCAGTACGAATCCGGTGATACCTTATATGTATAGTTTTTCTTGCGTTTTGACAGTGATAAAAAAATAAAAAAGTAGGGGAACAAAATCTGTTTTATTTTTTTGTTGCCATATTTTGACCCCTATAACTTTTTTGTAATTATGTGTACAGAGCTGTATGGAGGCTCATTTTTTGCGGGGCGATCGGAACTTTTCATTGATACCATTCTGGGGTGTGTATGACATTTTGATCACTTTTTATTTATTTTTTGTTGTAGAAAATGAAGGGACCAAAAACGGTGAATCGGCCATTTGGACATTTTTTTCCGTTTTGCTGTTTGCCGTATGGGGAATATATTTTTATACTATGGGCGTTTTCGCACATTGTGACACCCATGATGTGCATTTAAAAAAATATATATTTTGGGAAAAGGGGGGTGATTTTACTTTTTATGTTTTTTCTTTTACACTTTTTTATAGCTCCCATAGGGAACTATAACATGCAAAAAATCTATGATGATTTCGCTATTTTCCTATGGAGCCTTATTACAGGCAAGGGCTCCATAGGAAATACTATGCAGCAGCCTCCTGTGAGTCACAAAAACAGGGGCTGCTGCATACAAGCATGCACAACCAAAAACTAAAGCTTTCGGCATTCATCACGCTTAGATGCCGTGGTCAGGATTGACCATGGCATCTGAGGGGTTAAATGTCCGTGAACGGCATTACTGCCGGTTGCGGACATTAACCACCGGTGTCTGCTATAGGAAGCAGGCAGCCACCCGCGGCTATGGCGCCCGCAGCGGGCAGTAGCCATCTTTAAATACACACCCAATGATGTACATGTATGTCATCCGGCATGAAAGGGTTAAATGTCTGGTTTTATCTACGTTCTTATGTCTGGAAAATTGTTTTTGTCTGGAAAACCTGCTGTGTCATTGCCATTGAGTATTATTGAAGCTTTAATGTAAGTCTATACCAGACGGGAGCTGAAACAATGTATCTGTTTGTGCTGAGTTTCTCCACTCTACCCCTCCCACTAGAAGGTTCTAGTCTAGCGAAAACTGTATATAAGGAGATCAGTCAGAGCCTCTTGTGTGCTGCAGTTAGGGACCAGTGCTTGGAGGGGAGACTCATGCCCGTCTGCATACATGAGTGACCAGAAGACACTGAGATGGGGACGCTAAGCCACAGACCATGGGTCACTAGCCCTGTGACCAAGGAGCCACCCGGACTACTGAGCTACAGACCGTGAGCCCTTGACCAGGATGCCAGCCTTCAGCTAGCTCAGGCCTTTCCTCAGTATCAAACCCTTCTTCTGAGTGACCAGAAGAAGACGCTGAGGCGGGGATACGCTGCCACGGACCCTGGATCACCAGCCTTGGACCAGGGTACCTTCTGTAGAGAAAGAGGGACAGCTAGCTCAGGCCTTTTATCAGTATCAAACCCTTCTTCTGCCAGGGAGGAGACTGGAGAAGCCAGCCCAATGTCTCGCCTGTATTGTTTTGTTACCTGAATTCCTCCAATAAAGAAGCACCCTGGTTTACTGCAGACCCTGACTCTCTAGACTTATTTCCCATTGGGGTGCACCACACCTTACTATCCCTTCCGGAGAGCAGCAACACGTGGTGACACCTCGACGGTGTCCGGGGGACCCAGCGTAGCATTGGGACCACCCCAAACCCGGACACTGCAGATGAAAAAACTCAGAAGAGTTTACCAGGTCTCTATACCACAGAATCCCTTAACATGTGTGTTGGGATATGTGGATAACCTACCCCTGCAGGACGGTGATAAAATGGCAATAGCAAAGGTCTTATACCAGGCTAGAAAACTAATAACATCTCTGTGGAAAGACCAGGAGGCCCCTACTCTCTGCGCCATCATGAAAAGATTCTCGAGTCTACTCAAGTTAGAAAAAGGAATTTTCATCAAAAGGGGAACACAAAAAAGATATACTGATCAATGGCACACATGGATAGAATATTATGGATTGTCTGCCCTTAGAATCAGAAGCACACAATCTTAGTGTATCAGGAATGACTAAAGAGATTTTACCCTCTATAGTATAATAGGGACTATTGACAGATTACCTATTTTTTCTTTCTTTCTCATTTGCTGGTGGTTGCTGCATGGGGTGGGGTTAAGGGTTGCGGGTTAAGGGGGATATCAATGTGAAATATTTTGCTTTCGATATTCCTTTGTATTCTGGAATACCGTGGTTTGGGGTTGTTACTGTCATTTTTGTATGTTATAAAAACTCAATAAAAATGATCTGATACAAAAAAAAATCATCATACAGCATGATAAAAATGGTGCATCTTCATTTATTATGACCCTCTATGCCAGAAACTGGAGTAAAAAGTTGCAACTTTTTAAATGATAAGTTTCCTTTCTACGCCACCGTGGTCACTTTCTGAAAAGACGAATGGCAAGAGCAGGGGCATCGGCCCCGATACATTCACCATAATTTCTGCAGTTTACCGGCTAAATGCCGGCTGAAATCTACTCCAGCTACCAGGTGGAGTACATTTCAATATGGGCGCATGGACTGCTGGAGGATGTGTCTAATTTAGGCCTCATGCACAGGAACGTATTTTCTTTCCGTGTCCATTCAGTTTTTTTTTTGTGGACCGTATACAGAACCGTTCATTTCAATGGTTCTTGAAAAAAAAAAACGGAAGTTACTCTGTGTGCATTCCGTTTCTGTATGTCTGTTCCACAAAAATATAGAACATGTCCTATTATTTTCCGCATTACAGACAAGGATAGTACTGTTCTATTAGGGGTCGTCATCTGTTCCATTCCGCAAAATACGGAATGCACAGGGACGTCATCTGTATTTTTTGCGGATCCGTGTTTTGCGGACCAAAAATACATACGGTCATGTGCATGAAGCCTAATGATAAGGCATGGGCTAGTCATAAATTAAGCGCATGCTCCAGCAACACAGCGGAAAGAATGGCGTAAAAACCCGGTCTTTGATGAAGGATCAGTCTAATGTATGCTGTGTACATTTGAAACAGAATTAGTAAATCTGCACCTGGGTTTTTCGCTCAAAAAGGTACAACATTCAAGGCCACATGGATTTTAAAAGAGGAGTGTCCAAATGGCCTATGACAAGGATAGTAAAACCACATCCACACCTTCACCACAGTAACTTTCTACATGTACTGCCTATCACATTAACACGTTATAATAGTATCCTTGCTGCTCTAGGAAGGTTTAGGGGTTAATACTTAAAATCCCCGTGGTCTAGGTTGGTGGTTTACAGTGGGCTACTTCAGCCTCTGAGTCCCACAGTGTCAACTAAGGCCTCATGCGCACGACCGTATACATTTTGCGGTCGGCAAAAAGTACGGATGACGTCCGTGTTCATTCCGTATTTTGGGGAACAGAACTGCTGGCCCCTAATAGAACAGTACTATTCTTGTCCGTAATGCAGACAATAATAGGACATGTTCTATATTTTTTGCAGAATGGAAATACGGACATACGGAAACTGAATTCCTTTTTTTTTTGCGGACCCATTGAAATGAATGGTTCCGCATACGGTCTACAAAAAAAATAGAACAGACACGGAAAGAAAATATGTTTGTGTGCATGAGGCCTAAGGCTGTAGATACATCTTTGGTAAGGAAATATATAAAAAATCACATAAAAAGGAAGTCCTCCTTAGAGTTCAATGAATTTACTGACGACTGAAGAGAATGGGATATCTCTTGCAGCTGATATAGTTCACTGTATGGAGAAGATGTAGAAATTTGATTTGAAGATCAAGGATCTCAGAGGAAAAGCAGGAATTCTGGATAAAGGACAAAACATCTAAGAACCTTTGATGATTCCAGGCAGGGTACTCACATTTCAGGATTATTTCCATTTTTATCATTGGGCTTTGGATTGTGTGCCTTTGTGACTTCTGAGGTCTTGGATTTTAGTTTTGGTTGTTTTCCTGAGTCTAGTAAAGAAAATTCAAGGATTAGCATTTTAAAGGGGTTATTCCATGTCTCATGTAAAAAATAAAAATCTGACAACCTCTTTCTAACACCGCTAGAACCAGCCCTGTACCTGACATGTATCCAGGGATCTCCCCAGTCACTGCTCCAATTGTTCTACTAGATTTATTTCAGTGTGGCAGCTCGGTGAGATGTGTCCTTTCTAAGGGGGCATGTCCTTTCTGCTGCAGCTCTTTCATTGTAACTGCCACAGCTTCTAACAGAAGATATCACGGGTGGCAGTTAAAGGTTTAAACTGAGCATGTGTGACCACCAAAGTGAGATGGACAGAGAAATAAGGTGCTGGTTTGAAAAATGTAGAATATTTTTTGTGGCACAACCCCTTTAAATGCAAGCATAAACCATAATTTTAAAGAATAGGCAATCTGAGCATGGAGGAGCAACCGACCATGCAGGATCAACCCTATCAAACTTTGCATAATGTCTGGTAGGGTTGATCCTGTTGAGTAAAAGAATACCATTTTTATGCAGATCTGGTGTGCAGTTTCTGTGAAATTTATATTTTTATGTTTATGCAAATGATGGCTTCAGTACTCTGAGGGGCAGACCTGAGTCCTTCAGCGATGGTCACTCCCCCTTTCCTTGATTGACGGGCCAGGAATCATCAGCGTCCTCTCACTGTAATCCCACACTTGCACCATACATTACACAATCAGCACATGCGCGAGTAGGCATCTGTGCTGCCTGGCAAGCAGAAGCAGATATACTGTTCATGCACTGATGTACATTATATTGTAAAGCACAAGATTACAGGTCTGACGAGAGGACGCTGATGATATCTGGCTCGGTCAATCAAGACGAAGGAGAAATGCTTATCATTGCACAAATCTGGAGCTAAGGTATATCGGGGCGCTCAGGACCACCCTGGGGTGCACTGAAGCCCTCATTTGCATAAACATTACAAGGTGAATTGCTCAGTAACATTGCTATAGATCTGCATTAAAAAGGTATATGTATACTCAGCAGGATCAACCTCACCAGGCATTGTGCCTGATTTATGCATTATAAACACAATACAACTAAAAATATTAAGATGTTCAGATGAATAATATGAAATAGCAGGGGCTGTTTCTTGTCCTAAATGTGATCAACCAGTGGACCAATATGCCTACCTTTAATGACTTGTCCAGACGTCTGACTGTGGTTCGGATCCTGGCCAGTAGAGGGGGCTGCAGGATCACTGTCTGCACTTTCTTGTGAGCTATCCGGTTCAGAAGATGCACTTTCAAGATGTGATATCTCCTCCATTAGTCTTGGTCTGATGTTTGTGGCATCTGGGTAAACATAAAGGTGGTAGAAGTATGAAATAAGGTCAATGGTTTTTATTACCCTCATTAAAAATAAATTGTCTTGATTTATTTCTTATCTAAGATTTTCCACACTGGTAAAGATGTCTACACTTTACACATTTTCCTGAAAAGGGATTTTCTGGGTAAAGGTATGGCCACATGTGCAGATTTGTTATGTAGTTTTTTCTGTGCGGGAATTGACCAAATTTCCAAATCTGCAGCATGCAGTTATGTTTGCTGTTTTAGTTAAGGATTTCACCTTTTTCCAATCAAGGATGAGATCTGCATCAAATCTGCTGTTAGAATTTGTGGATTTCTGTTCCGATATGCAGCAGAAACACACATGAATTCACACAGAAATTCTTGTGGATCCTGTCTGTGTGCAGGCGGCCTATAGATATTAATGACCTATCCTTAAAGGGGTAGTCTGGGTTCAGAGCTCGGATGCTCCCCTTGTCCTGCGCTGGATCGTGCAGGGCAAGGGCTTTTTTGTTTTAATTTTTTACTGCTAGGTGCCCAATAGGTGTGTATAACAAAAGATCCATGTGTGTATGCAGCCATCTGACCAATGATTGGTCAGAAAATCTGTCAGATAATCTGTTGGTGTAATACAGCTCTAAAACTATTACTAGGTTTACTGAGGAACAGTGGTAACAATACTCGTAATTGTAATTCTCTTGATTAAAGCTATTCTGCTTTAAATAACAATCCAACCCTTATAGGTGTTATCCGACTTGCGCTGACCCATGTGAGACCACTTCTGGGTCACGTGTCATACATTTGGCACGTGATTCCTATTCTGGGGTTAGAACCCACAGCGCGGATGCGCTGTGGTTCTAACACCATGTACGGTCATGTGCTCCATGTACAGCAAGTGATCCCAGAAGTGGCCACCGCACTGGAGTTCAGCGCAAGTCAGATAACCTCTTTAAATATGTAGGTCTTTATTTTCCCATGACTGTTCTTTTTATGTACCAATCATTATCATGTTTAAATGGATTTTACGGGAATTAAAATACTGATGATCTATCCTCAGGATAGGTCATCAATATCAGATCTGCAGAGGTCCGACACCCTGCACCTCCGGCGATCAGCTGGTTGAAGAGGAGGCCGTGCTCCATGCAAGAGCTTCCATCTCTTCATTGTTTACCCGCTCGCCATCGACACTGTAGCATTGAGCAGGTGTAATTACACATGAGCCGTCCCATTCACTTCTATGGGACCGCTCATTCTTATACACTTGAATCATGTCACAAGTTTGTCTATGTGCTGCCATCCAGTGGTTGTGTTGTGTATTGCATGTCAAGGATGTTTTGACAGGATGTTGTCATGAAACAAAATGACTACAATATAGAGTCCTTAACCAAATTAGAGCCAAGGTAAAGGTGGGCACATCTGTATTCTACTGGATTTTGTATTAGTTACAGAATGCACAGCAAAAAAACAGAAATAAATCTATTTGTATGAACACAGCCTTAGGGCTCGTTCACACGAACGTTTTTTGCGTTCTGTATACGGTCCGTTTTTTGCATTCAGTATACCGTCCGTATACGGAACCATTTATTTCAATGGGTCCACAAAAAAAAAGGAATGTACTTCGTATGCATTCCGTTTCAGTTTTTTCCTTCCGCTACATTTTTAGTCATGTCCTATTATTGCCTGCAAATCACGTTCCGTGGCTCCATTCAAGTCAATGGGGCTGCAAAACGGAATGATACGGAATGCATCCATATGACTTCCGCATCCGTTCCGTTTTTGCGGAAGCATCTATTGAAAATGTTATGCCCAGCCCAATTTTTCAATGTACTTACTGTAAAAACATTATTATATGCTTCTGTTTCCTTTGCGATCCGCAAAAAATGGATCACAAACGGAAACCATACGGAAAAAGAATGGAAGCGGAACAGAAACGGAAACACTACTGAAGCCAAAAAAGGAAAAACGGATCAGTTAAAAACTGACCGCAAAACCATACGGTCGTGTGAACGAGCCCTTAGTTATACATTTGCAGCCAAATCAAAACCAAAAATTAGCAATAAGGCCTCTTGCACACGAACGTTTCTTTTCCCGTTTTGCGGGCCGTTTTTTAAGTTCTGTATACAGTCCGTATACGGAACCATTCATTTCAATGGTTTCGCAAAAAAAACGGAAGTTACTACATATGGCTTCAGTTTCCGTATTTCCGTTCTAACATAGAACATGTCCTATTATTGTCCGCAAACCACGCTCTGTGACTCCATTCAACTCAATGGGAATGCACGCGAAAAAAAAAAACGTAACGCACACGGAATGCATCCGTATGTCTTCTGTATCCGTTACGTTTTTGCAGAACCAACTATTGAAAACATTATTGTATGCTTCTGTTTCCGTGTTTGCTATCTGCAAAGAACAGATCACAAACGGAAAAAACGAAATGACAAAACAGAATGGAAGCGGAATAGAAACAGAAACACTACTAAAACAAAAAAACGGAAAAACGGACCGCAAAACCATACGGTCGTGTGCAGGAGGCCTAAATCTGCAAATGCTAGTTTGTTGAGTGATGTGGCACCAAAAAGCACCAAAATATTCAGTGGTTGGCAGGCAGTACGTTGCCCGCTGTAAAAAGGGATGTGCTGCCAGCAGACAATGGAGCTGTATAGGGTGGAATGATTGCAGTAATATTTCTTCATCCCCATATGATAGCCATGATGGTTGCATGATAATGAACTTCCCCATTCCCAATCATTGCCCGCTCTGCTGTTCCACATAAAAGGGCCCTAAAAGTGGTTGAGCGATCCAGTCTGGTGGTGAAGTTGCCGACCCAGGGAAGGTGCTCAGATTAATTTAGATAGGGGCTTCCTCAGTAAAGGACTTCCAGTGATGGAAATCATTCTGAGGCCCCAGCCCCCACTTATACTGAACATGTCCATTTTAATTGCATCATAAACCTTTTTGATCATTTTTTACATACAGATAATATCACAAATAAGTGAAACAGGGGATTTATCAATAAACCCTTGTGACCAGGGGCGTAGCTAACGGCTCATGGGCCCTGGTGCAAGAGTTCAGCTTGGGCCCCCCTTCCCTCAGTGCTTTGTGTGTATTCTTATGCAGCACAAGGGTCTTTGGGCCCCCTCAGGCTCCTGGGCCCGGTAGCGACTGCTACCTCTGCACCCCCTATAGCTACGCCCATGCTTGTGACAAGTGACTGGCTCCAAGTGGATTTGTCTTCTGCTGACCCTTGTAGCCCAGGAGTAAGCCTGATGGGCTAGTTATTTCAGATTTTTTTTTGAAAAGTAAAACTAAACATTATGAATTGTCACCTGGTAAAGGATGGTGGCCCTCCTTTTTTGTCCGTTGTTCTGTTCCATGTTTTTTTTCTATCTGTTGCTCTCCTCGCTCATTTTCTTTCTCTTGGCCTGATTTATGATAATCTTTCCGCTATAAAGTAAAGAATTGCTGAGATAAAATACCTGTAATCGGGCATTATTACAACATACCAGTAAGTGAATGCAGCCATCTGTTCTTTACATGTATTTAGATACAACATTTTCAGCATATAATGTTTTTTTTTTTTTTTTTTTAACTTTCAGTTCTTTATTAGGTTTTTCAGTACAGGTAAACGCATATAAGCATTCACTTCAGATGTCATCTAAACAAAGCAATGACACAAAGGAAAGAGCATCTGACATCCTTAACACCTTCAAGACCAAGCCAGTTTTCACCATAAGGACCAAGCCACATTTTTCAAATCTGAAATGTTTTTTTTACTTTATGTGGGAATAACTCTGGAACGCTTTTACTTATATCAGTGATTCTGAGAATGTTTTCTCGTGACATATTGTACTTCATGTTAGTGGTAAATTTGAGCCAATATGTTTCATCTTTATTTATAAAAAAATTCCAAACTTTACAGAAAATGTAGAAAAATTCACCATTTTTGAAATTTGAATGTCAAAATATATATATATTATTTGCTGCTCAGAGGTGCAGTTATATGTTCTAAAGCCCTTTTTGGCGTGTATTAGTGGCACAAAAAAAAGTATTTCCCGTTGTGTGGTGAAGTGAGAAAATGACATCCCTTTTTGGCATGTATTAGTGACACAAAAATACAGATGAAACTCGAAAAATTAGAATATCGTGCAAAGTTAATTTATTTCAGTAATGCAACTTAAAAGGTGAAACTAATATATGAGATAGACTCATTACATGCAAAGCGAGATATTTCAAGCCTTTTGTTATAATTTGGATGATTATGGCTTACAGCTTATAAGACCCTAAAGTCACAATTTTGAGGTACCCTTTGCTCAGGGGGTATGGATTAATTAGCTGACTAGAGTGTGACACCTTGAGCCTAGAATAGTGAACCTTTTCACAAAAATCTAATTTTAAGCTGCATTAATGCAATTCCTTTAATTTGCATTACTGAAATAAATGGACTTTTGCACAATATTCTAATTTTTCTAGTTTCACCTGTATATATTATTTGCAGTTCAGCTGTGCAGTTATATGTTCTAAAGCCCTTTTTGGCATGTATTAGTGGCAAAAAAATATATATTATTTGCCGTTCAGTGGTGCAGTTATATGTTCTAAAGCCTTTTGTGGAGTGTATAAGTGGAAAAAAGTAAGGGCCTATTTGCTGTTCAGCGGTGCAGTAATATGTTCTAAAGCCTTCTTTGGCGTGTATTAATGGGAAAAAAAGGTCTTATTAGTCGTTGTGTGGTGAAGTGAAAAAATTAGATACTTTTTTGGGGTGTTTTAATTTCCTTTTTATTTATTTTTTTGATCTAACAGTATGTCAGACAGAGAAGTGACAGGTCCTACATAGGGGAGTGGCAGATGCCTAAATGTTTCTGGCACAGGCACAGGTTGCAGCAGAGTAAGGAGGCGTGGCAGAAGGAGTCACTTAGAGAGGCCTGAGCTCCCGGTGTCATCTAGCGGTTGCGTCTTGACCAGCAACCCAGTGGCTCTTGAATGGTTGACTCGGTCATCCATTTCGTCCCAAATGACATCAAGCATCCCCAGCCAAGAGTCGGTGGGTTCGTCAGACATAACCCTTAGATGGCATGGCCCAGGAGCAGGCCCTGTGCCCTCCCCTGTCCTCAACCTGCCTCTGTCCTCTACTGTTCCCTCAGCCAGACAAGTATTATATTCTGTGGGCTCAGCTCCACTATAGAGTGAGGACGAGCTACTAGAGGACAGTCATCAGCTACTGGCCAGCCAAGATGTGGAGGAGACATGAACCGCTTCCTCCGGTAGGCGGGCAGGTAGTGATGAGGAGAGTGGCATGGGAGCTGGTGTTGCGAGCGGTCAGGCTCCTGACCCAGAGACCATTGAAGAGGACATCAGTGATGTGCAGACAGTACTCGATGATGATGATGTAGCTGACCGCTCTTGGGAGCCAGGTGAATTAGGGGCTTTATCATCATTGGGAAAAGAGGGTGGCAGCTTGGCTGTGAGGCAGCGGCGGAGCCAGCAAGTCGCAAGCGTGGCCGGGAGTCAGCAGTGGGAGGTCGGGAGCCAAACGTGCTTGGGTAGACCACCCGCTTGGCAGGAGCCTACCTGCCCGGAAAGTAGTGGTACAGGGGTTCACGAAAGCAGTGGCGGTAGCAGTCAGTCAGTGCGGAGTGTTGGAGGTAAAATCACCTACTCTTCAGTTTTTTGTTAAGACGCCGAAGGAGGTGAACATGGCCATTTGTAGTATCTGTGGGCAGAAGATGAAGCGTGGCCAGGGTGCCAATGTTTGCACCACGGCCCTGCGTCAACATATACAGCGTCACCATAAAGTGGCCTGGGAGAACTGTGGCTCCGATGTGGTGTCCAGCCTGCCGCAACCACTGCTGCATGACCCAGTGGCATGCACCCAATTTCAGGCAGTCAAGGCTCCACCACCTTAGCCGAAGGGAGCTGTCTGTCCCTTCCATCATCTGCTGGTCCTGATGCTCCTGCTCCTCCTCCTCGTCAGTCATTCCGTCAGCAATCGATCACCGAAGCGATTGCCAAGAGACAACAGTATGCGTGCACTCATCCAACAGAGCAGAAGCTGAATGTGCTCCTGGCCAAGTTGCTGGTGCTACAGTCCCTCCCCTTCCAAGTGGTGGACTCTGCATCTTTCAGAGAACTGATGGCTTGTGCCGGAATGAGGTAGAGAGTCCCAAGCCATCATTTCTTTGCCAAAAAGGCAGTATCAGCCCTGCATACGTACGTAGAACAGAAGGTGGGCCAGTTCTTGAGCCTGTCGGTGTCTGCCAAAGTGAATGGCAGCGCCGACGTGTGGAGCTGTAACTACGGTGAGGGACAATACATGTCCTTTAAGGCCCACTCGGTGAATCTGGTTCCTGCACAGCCACAGCAGCAACTTGGCCAGGTGACGCTGCTTCTGCCACTATGTTCTCACGCCGTTGGTCCTGCGACAATGTCCGCCACTGCCGCCTCATCCTCCACCATGTCCTCAGCCTCCACTGCAGAGACAATTTAGCCCCCCTCCAGCATACCACATGTGCAGGGCACGGCGGTGTCATGCTGTTCTGCACCTTGTTTGCCTGGGCGAACGGAGTCACACAGGGGAGGAACTGCTCCGTGTCCTTCATCAAGAAATCGAATCCTGGCTTTCTTCGCGACAACTTAAAATTCGGAACCATGGTGACTGACAAGGGGAAAAAAATGGTGTTGGTGCTGCGTCAAGGAAGGCTGAGCCATGCTCCATGCATGGCACATGTGTTCAATCTGGTTGTCAAGCGGTTCCTGAAGTCTTCCACTCATCTGCAAGACATCCTAAAAATGCCCAGGAAACTTTACATGCACTTCAGCCACTTGTACACCGCAAAGCACACCCTCCTTGAGCTGCAGCAGCAGAATAGCATCCCCCAACATAGGCTGATCAGCGACGTTTTCACCCGTTGGAATTCCACTCTCCATATGTTGGATCGACTATACGAACAGAGAAAGGCCATAAACGATTTCTTGATGTTCCAAGTGGACAGGCGTACTCCCCTGTGTAACTTTGATGTCAGCCAGTGGCAGCTCATGCGTGACACCTGCCATTTGCTCAGGCCCTTTGAGGAGGCCACTTTATTTGTCAGTCGCCAGGACTACGGGATGAACAACATCATCCATTGCTTTATGTCCCGGAACAGATGCTGGTAAATCTGGCTGGTCAGGGGACTGGAGGTGTGATGTCTAAATCTCAAGGCCACATAAGCCCTGTGGAAGGCTTAACTGGAGGAGGAAGACATTGAAGCACAAGCAATGTGTAGCGAAATGGGTGTTTTGTATACACAGGTGACAGGAGAGGAGGAGCAGAAGCAGCCAGAAGAGCTACAGGGCGATGAGAAAGACGAGGCAGAGGACCCAAACACACCGTGGCAATATGTAGTGGAGATGGAGGCAGGGAGTCCCTTCGAGTCACTAGCATAAATGGCTCGATGCATGCTCACTTGCTTGCAAAGTGACAGCCGAATTGTCAGCATTCGGCAGAGGGATGACTTCTGGCTCTCCACCTTGTTGGACCCTCGCTACCGGTCCAAAATGGGCGCCTTTTTTACACCCGCTGAGAGGGAGGATAAACTGAACTTCTATAGAGACATCCTATTTATCAGTTGTCCGCTGCCTATCTGCGTCATCGTCCATCCTCTCACAGGTCTCATCGGGGGGGGGGGGGGGGGCCTTTGCGCTCACGTTCCTCTGCCATGGCTGCTGTGGCAGGGTGGGGGGTAGAGCAGTTCCAGCTTCATCAGCAGCAACTTGAGTCTGGAGTCGATGATGAGCAGCTTTCTTCACCCGCCTAGTGAAGAAACTACTCACCAGCAGCAGCAGCTAGACCTGGAGCAGGACCTGAACCAGCAGGTGATGACATACTTGGACAGCACCCTGCCACCCCACATAGAATATCCGCTGGACTACTGGGCAGCCAAACTGGATTTGTGGCCGCAACTGGCAAAGTTTGCCCTGGAAATGCTGTGCTTCTCGGCCAGTAGTATGGAATCAGAGCGGGTGTTTAGTGCAGAGGGGGCCATAGTTACCCGAAGAAGAACTCGCCTGTCTACCCAAAATGTGGAGAGACTGACCTTTATCAAGATGAGTCAGGCGTGGATCAGCCAGGATTTCCACCCACCAATGCCTGATGCATCAGACTAGATCATCCATGGTGCTGCACCAACACTTTGACAAAAGAGACCGGTTTCTTCTGGCTCCCTGCTTCAGCTACTATTCTGATGCTGCCACCTGCCTGATGCCACACATCTGATGCCAAGTGCTCCTTTTTTCACCCACCATCTTCAGCTGGTACTGGTATTGCCACCCACCTCCCCACTCTGTCAACGGGTCACTCTGTGGTCTCCTGATGCTGCTGCCACCTCACCACTCGGGTCTCCTGATGCTGCTGCGGCCACCTTCACACGGTCATTGTGCCATCCTGTGGCCGCCTCCTGATGCTGCTTCTGCTGCCACCTCCACACTCTATCATTGTGCCACTGTGGCCTCCTGATGTTGCTGCTGCCACCTCCACACTGTCATTGTGCCACCCTGTGACCTCCTCCTGATGCTGCTGCTGCCGCCATCTCCACACTTTGTCATTGTGCCACTCTGTGGCCTCCTCATGCTGCTTCCAGCTCACCACTATGTCATAGGGCCACTCTGTGGACTTTTCATGCTGTTCCCACCCTCCCCACTTCATGACTGGGCCACTATTTTGCCTTTCGGCCTGGCTGACATCATCATTTATTTGACCCTTCTTCTGATCTGTCAGAAGCAAGGAAAAATGAGACGCACAACGGATCCTGTCTATGTAACAGCGGTAAGGCCTGCATGACGGTCCCTCTTTTGCATCAGAATTGGTTTATGATTTGGTAGCCAAAAGCAGGAGTGGGTACAAAACACAGAAGACATGCAAATATTCGATTCATGTGTCATCTCTGTTTTGGATCCACTCCTGTTTTTTTGGCTTTAACAATACTGATGGATTACTGACCAAATGCTGACCAAGTGAAGGTGGATGCTTCACAGATAGAGAAATTCACTCATCTCTAATTATAAGTTATCTTCTATCCAAAGGATAGGGTATAGCTAGCTAATCTCTGGGGTTCTGACCACTGGGACCCCAATGATTTTAAGAACGGGGATCTCAATGGAGGTAGGGTGGCCCAAATAAGGGTCGTCAATCTCTGGCTCCCATAGAAAATGAATGGAGTGGCAGCACACATGCACAACCTGTCGCTTCATCATGGGGATAACAGGATCCCCATTCTCGGGATCGTTGGTGGTCCCAGCGATCAGCTACTTATCCGCAATCCTGTAAATAGGGGATAGCTTTTAAACTTTGCACAACCCCTTTAATATTGTAACTTGAGGGGTCATTGTACAGTAGACCTCTACTAATCTCTGCTACTTTTCTACAATGTATCATTCTACATTCCAGGCTGTTCACCTGGAAACAAAAATCACAGCATTGTGCTGAGTCTTAAATCCACAGTACACTCATTTTGTGCAGAACAGCTGTGGATTCTCACTGTGGACTCCACCCTTTACAATATGTTGCATTCCAGTAGGCTGAGATACATGCTGAATCTGAAGCAAACCATTGCAAAGGGCGAAATTCAAGATGAAAATCTTCAAGCATGAACATGCCCTGATCAGGGGTGGCCTAGGAACTTAAAGTGTCCCTGGAAAAACAACTAAAAGTGGCACCATGCTGTAGGCAGGTCCAAGCTGACAGAAGGGCTATACAATTAGACAGGTCCAGCAACACCATATACTGCCCTAGCAGAACCAAATACGACCATGCAGCACAAAATTCCTCCCCAGTAGCCATACCTCTATGGCCATTGCCAGGTGCCACGTTCTGTCCTCCTCTAGTTGCCTTAGGTTGACAATACATTTGAATTCAGGAGTCTGGAGGGCACCTGTGGCCCCAGACAGGTACATACGTTCATTGAAACTCCTAGCATTAATTAACTCAGGGTGCATCAGATAATTACTTACCTGGCTGGTGACTGAGTGGGGTCCAGGTGGTCCTCTGGGCATCAGCCCACCAAGAAGTTTCCCTGCAAAGTCTATGGCCAGTCCACCCCTAATTCTTATACTTGAGGATGGGATTAGAAAATCCCACTGACTTGCACTTTGTTGTAAATTGTTGTGGATTTTCAATGCAGAATCCACACTGCAGATCTGCAGCAAATCTGCCACATCTGGACCTACCTTAGCACAGACTATTACGTAACCAGAGCTGATCAGGGTTGAATCTCTACCCTATCCATCCTATCGCTCGAATATTGCATAAGTACAGCACTGAGCACATCCAAGGTAAGACATAAAGCTGTTTAGGGCGTTCTCAGGACAATGATCAGACTATAAATCGAGCCACATACTGTAAGGACACTGTGTCTCTTGTTATTCAGCTTGTCAGTGTATGCGTATGAAGAAGACCCCTGCTCTAATACCAGTGTGGCCGAATCCAGCTGCTCCTTGTCTGATGTGCTCCTGCTAGAAGCCTCTGCTTGTATCTGATAAGAAAGGAATGCAGTAGAGCGAATTAGTGTATTTTTGTGTCAATCAGTTGTTGAATGAAACAATTTTGAATGGTTTATTGTGGTCATGATAAATCATTTTGCTCAGAACATCATTACATACATGATCGTAGTACATACCGGCGCTTTATTAAAAGGTGTAAGATCCTGTGGTTGGCTGTAAGGGCTTTTTGGTGGCTGAATGTATTGCTGTGAAGGCTGACCAGAATTAGAAAGGAAATGTAATACATTAAATGAAATATACTTGGCACGTACTGAAAGGCTATGGACACATTTCAGGCCAATTTTTTTTTATTGCTTTCTATTATCCTGGGCTAAAACTCATTTTTACTATATTTTTTTCTTCAGGTTTCAGTGCCTCTGCAGACTATTCTGATTTTTACTGAAATCCATAAGAGGCTGGATGTACAGCTCTTATCTCTGCACTCCTGACAGCTCATAAACACACATTTAAGCTAAATTATGATCAAACTAAACTGAAGAATTTAGCTGAAATGAGTGTTTGAGTGAAATGAGTGTTTATGAGTGTCAGCGGCCTAGAGAAAAGACGGAATACAGGATGAACCATCAGAGCAGCTCTCAAGTTGAAAATTTTTAATAAATAATAAAGTGGAAAAATTATTTTTAGCCAAACATAAGTTCAATGTAATAATAAAGAAAATGTCCCAAAAGGTGTCTATAGCCTTTTAGCAATCATCTGAATACATTGTCATTAAAGGGTTTGTGTCTCTTCAGCAGGTGGCATTTATTATGTAGAGAAAGTTTATTCAAGGCACTTACTAATGTATTGTTATAATCCATATTGCTTCCTTTGCTGGCTGGATTCATTTTTCCATCACATTACATTATACACTGCTCGTTTCCATGCAGTCCATAAGCAGTGGTCGTGCTTGCACACTATAGAAAAAACCACCAGTCTCTGAGCTCCCACGGTCTTGGCCACCAGAGAGGCCGGCTCTTTTTTCTATAGTGTACAAGCACGACTACCACTGATGAATTGCAAGGTGGTTGTAACCATGGAAACGTGCAGTGTATAATGCGATGGAAACATGAATCAGACCAGCAAAGGAGGCAATATGGACAATCACAATACATTAGTAAGAGCCTTGTATTAACGTTCTCTACATGATAAATGCCATTTCCTGAAGTGAGACAACCCCTTTAAAGAATTGTAATTATTTGTACATTACATGTATGTGTAGTTCAGCAACTATATTAAAGAGTGATATATCCTCTTAAGTGGGCCCTTCCGCCCAACCTATCGATACAAAAAGGGTTTCAAGTTTGATTGGTCAAGCATGCACGCTGCCACTTCATTTTAGGAATATGGAATTGACGGAAACAGATGAGCACTGTACTCACTGTATCTCAATTGGTCCCATGGACTTTGAATGGAGCAGTGTTGCACATGCTTGATCCCTGCTCCATTCAAGCTCCTCCCTATTGTGACTGTGCAGTGAAAAGAAATGGGGGGCTTAGGAATACTATTCTAGTGATTAGTGGAGGTCCCAGCAATGGCCCGCCATCGAAGAGGTGATAAATGTCATTTATGGAAATAACTCCTCTAAAAGGGCTTTCCATCTGGGACATTGAAGGCATGACTCTTAGGACAGGCCATCTATATATAATAGCTAGTGTCCATCCCCTTCGCTGATTATTCAGGTAGCGTGATATACATACTAGTATGGCTGTTATTGGTACTGCATAGGGTGTGTACAAATCTGCCATGTGTATGTCACCTTCAAAAACTGAAAACCAGAAAGTCGATTATTTTAATCTACTTTGGGTGTGCAAATGCTTTGTTGTTTGAAACATACCTGCATGTTTTGGTCAGGTGTACCTTCTTCTTCAATGTATTGATCCTGAAAATCATCGACACTTGTACTAGAGGCTTCATCACCGTCTTCAGAACCATTTTCTGCAGAATAGTGTTCGCTTTCCTGTTGTGATACAGAAAAGTACACTATATTGGTTCACAAAGCCTACTGGTGTCCCTGCTTTCTTCTGATTTCTGCCCGATCTGCATCAGATTATAGTTATCATGACATAAAGGGATTGTCATATAAGAACAAACCCTTCTTCTTTCCCTATGTCTATTAATATTGCATATCCATTAATTACCTATTTTTATGCCAGATGAAAAAAAAATACCTTAATTGTCATTATGTAAGAAATGTATATAATAAGGATGCTTCCTCACAATAGTGAGAAGAAATATTTTTACGTGAATACTGGCACCTGTTCTGGAGATCTTGTCCTTGAATTTCTTTCTTCTCCCCTTTGATCACTCTCCTCCTCAGTCAGTTTGTTCAGTTTGTCCTTCTTCATCCCACTACTGACATCTTTCTTATGCCCTTTGTGAGTTTTTTCACTAAACCTATGTTGTTCAAGTTCCTAGAAAAGAAAAATAGTTTGTGCAATAATAAAACAATATACAAGACTTTCTAAAGAAATAAATCAGTAAATGTAAGAAAAAGCAATCGTTTGTAGGGCTATTCTATATGGGTAAGTACAACTCACACAAGCGTCTATAGTCATAATCTCCCAAAATAAAAGTACAAAAAACAAACAATAGATTTTGTGTAAAATTTACATTGGTAGGGCAATTATTACATGCAAAAGATCATATCATAAATAACTCAACTATATTTAATATTGCTTTAAGATTGAGTATTAGTAGAAGTCTGATAGTTGTACTGAATTAAACACCTATCTAATGCTTGTAATGTTTGTAGGAGTCATGTCAGGCCAACCCCTGTCTATGTGCCCTATTAGGATGTCATATATAGGGGTATTCTGCCCAGGATAATCCTACATAAGCCAGAATGAAGAGCCGCTAACAAGTGACTCCTGGTTTGGCGGACTCCCATCATGAAATGATGCCAGTACCCACCACAGTAGTGTTGCCATAACCACATTAGTGCCCAAATCACAGTGCCAACCACAGCAACACTCTTTGCACTGACACCCACTGTACTACTCCAATCATAGCAACAGCCTGACAGGAACACTCACCATTGTGTAATATATGCAAGTGCCAGAGCGTAGTGTGTAGTGAGGCCAAGTCTCCTCACCCCCCTCGACAGCTCTGCAAGCTCTGGAGGCAAACAGTCCTGCTCACAGTCTTGGACAGGTTACTGGTGGCCATTTTAAATAATCCCGAAGAACCCCTTTAAATTTATCTATTGGTAAAAATACCTGCATGGCATAGATCGGATTGAATGTAGTCACCTATAGCAAACACTTTGTAAGAATTATTTTTCCTGTGTTTTTTTTTTTTAACAAAATATTCTACACTATGATATAAAGCTACCATCACTCATTTTAACATATCCAGGTATTTACCCCAAAAAGTTGAGAACAATTAGCAGGACTGATATCTGCTCTCTGCCAGATGGTATAATTCTCCAACAAAGGTGTCTGGAGCTATAAGACACAGCTCACCTATATCCGCTAAACCTGACAACATGAAACCTGAGGACTTCAAGGCTTGCATACTTTGCAAGGTAGTAAATATTCAGAGAGTGCATTCATAAATAGTGCATGGTCTCCCAGCAGGGTGCCAGATCATACAGGAGATGAGAGAGGATCTGGCGGCTCAGGGGTGTCTGCCTGGGTTTTTCCGTATGCTCTTTCATCCCCAGCTTCACACTACTTATTGTACCGCACTGGCCAAAGTGCCATGGGAAGGAGGGAGTAGATAAAGTAATGGCGCTGTGACTAAGAAAACAATTCAAAAGTTATAAAACTCCTTAAAACTTTTAGTTAAAGCTAAATTCCAATATAAGTAATTATATCCTAACTCAATACCAAACACTCTTCTTGTACACTGCTATACTGCCATCTTAGGGTCACACTGCTTTTCTATATGTATATATATATATAATATTTGAGCTGGGAAAGCATTGTACCGATGGATACATTGGGTGGATATCTGCTCGGGTTTCATTTTGTTCTGCATGGAATATCTACTGTGTACTCCATACAGAGCCATCCAGTAAAAAAACGAATTCCACTCGCTATACAGATCCTATAGCACAGCTTCCTATGGGCAGTGCCACAGTGTCCTCAATTAAACTCATGTGTCCGAGGTTTCCATTGGCAGATTGGCCATAGACCTTACAGGGAAATTTTTCAGTAGGCCGATGTCCAGGGGGAAGCCAGAGCCCTTCTCACAGCCAGCCAGTGGAAGTTTTTGCGGATGTATTTTGTGCTGCTGGCAGTATTATGTGATGGACTGTGGTATTTGGCTCTGTTGGGGTGGTATAATGTGCCACAATATGGTATTGCTGGCCCTGCCTTCCATAAGTTTGGACCCAACTACAAAACTTAGCCAATTCTGGATATTTTTTCAAGGGCCACTTTAAGTTTTCAGTCCGCCCCTGCATAAGTCATTGGCAGAACAGAGAGCACGGGTAGTGTGGTAGACGGAAATGAGGGAGGAGCACTGTGGAGATCTTTGTGGGTGAGAATGAATCCTATATTGTATGGGCAACCAGTGCAATGACTGGCACAGGGCGGAGGCATCGAAGTAGCGGTAAGACAGATAGATCAGCCTGGCAGCTGCATTCAGAATAGATTGGAGAGGGGAGAGTCTGGTAAGGGGGTGGGGAGACCAATTTATAATGAGTTACAGTAATTGAGACGGAAATGGATAGAGATGAGCGAACTTCAAAAATTAATTCTGCGTTCGTGTTGGGGTAATCGCCGCATCCCGTTATGGATTCCACTACCGTGGACTATCCCGGCATATGGAATCCATAAGGGGCGGCTTCCACGAACCCGAACTTTGGAAAAGCCGAAGGACCTGGGGTGAATCCATAACGGGATGTGGCGATTACCCCAACCCAAACGCCGAACTAATTTTTGAAGTTCGCTCATCTCTAGAAATGGATTACGGCAACAATACATTTTTTTTTGTCTTCCCTTTTTGTCATCCTTTTGTGAAGGATGATGTCTCTTAAAATTTTGAGACCCCTTAAAACACTGAACAAGAAAATGGGTGAGTCTGCTAAAGACCTTTTGAAGGCATCTCGTGAAGCTTCCAAAGCCAGTCTAAAAAAAGGAAAGCACCAACCTCCAATGACATTCAATCCGGGACATTTCCACCAGCCAAAAAAGCTATGGCAGAAAACACATCCGCTTCATCTACCAAAGATGTAGTAAGCCCGAAGCTGGGAACACCACAAGTGGAGATGGCCTATATCTGAAGAGCACAGAACAACTTGTCTCCAGAGCACTTATCCATCCTGAAGAGCAGCGGCCAGAAAGGCATGCTGGTTGATGATATCATTAACAAGGCTCAGGGTCTCCTGCAGAATCAGTTTGGGGACTTTAATGGCCTGCAGTCGCCGCTGCTATTCTCTTTCCAGGGTCAGTGTTCTAAAGAAGGCCGTACAAATCCACTACGATGAGGACAGTGTGCACTGGCTGACCACCTGCTTCATAAATGGCGACATCCTATTGGCCAACAGCATCCAGACCAGCAATTTGCCTCTATCTGTTTGTGAGCAGATTAATAACATCTACAGTGTAGTGGTCCATGAGCCCCTGAAACATCTAAAATTTCTGAACGTGGATCAGCAGAGAAACACCTATGACTGTGGGGTGTTCGCCATAGCATTTGCCTTTGAGTTTCTGGCAGATGACGGTAAACGCACGTTGATCTTCCAGCACAGCGTGATGAGAGACCATCTAATAGCCTGCCTGCAGAATGGCAGGATCACAGGCTTTCCTAAAAAGGTCAATTAGAGACTCCATTTCTTTAATGACATGTCGAGTCTATGATGGGCCAAGAGATCGCCCTGACCAGAAGTCTGATATTACCCAAACAGACCTGGAAGTCCTTCAGCCATGGCTCCCTAGAAGTTTCCTCCACTGGGGGTTTTTCCTCTCCTGAGTGCTGAAGGCCCGACTCTTCATGAGTCAAAGGCCCATCATCAACAGGGCCACAATTAAGACCAGTGCCCTGACTTCTAATGAGAACATCTACTGTACATTTGATACCTTACAGTTAATAAAGAAGTCAGTGTATATTAAGTCGTGGGGTGTCTGATCCTCTTTATTAATCTTTATAGTCAACTGGATGGGGGTACAGGGTGTCAGACCCCTGCTGGTCAGATAATGATGGCCTTTCTTGGTTTTACAGCTCAGCTTATTTTTTTATTCCCTACCTATAGGATAGGAGATAAGTATCTGATCAGTGGAGACTGCTGGGTCCTCCATAATCATGACAATGGGCATCCTCTGTCCCCAAAGAAATGGAATGGTAGGTCAACCACATTACCTTCTGCTTCATTAATGTCTATGGGACTTCTGGAAATAGCTGAACTTTGAACTTGGTTATCTCTAGAAGTCACATAGAGAGTTAACAGAGTAGCTATGTGCATGCTCGACCTGCCACTTCCTTCATAAGGGGACACAGAATCCAGTTCTCGTGATTAGTGATGGTTCCAGATATTCTGTGGCTATAGGAAAGTTTGGTATTGACAGAAACTATCTCTGGACCAAATACCCATTGAAGTCAATGGTCCTCAAAAAATGTTGATGCAACAGGGAACATCCATATTTTTTGCAGATCTGCGATTTGCAGACGGCAAAACGAATATAGTTGTGTGCATGGGGCCTTATACAGTCAGCGGTGTACATCCAACAGAAGCAGACCACGCAGCTGCTATGGGGCCCCTAGAAGAAGGGGGCCCGGTCTAGGACAGAAGGTGACTTCTGAGGAAACCATGACTTTAGGTGAGAAGTGACTGTGCTGTCAGTAACATGTGTTTTGGGTATGAAGTGAACCCCTTATTCCATTGCTGAACTCCCAGTTCTGCTCTGCAGATGAACTTGAATCTTTACCCTCTCAGTCAGTGACAAATTGTAATGTCGCCATGCCCTGCTGTGTGCACTCAGGTACAGTAAGTGTCTTTGTGTCAGCCTAATGATTAACTTTTGTAGTGGTCAGGAAGTCACATGCCCTGCAGCCACCACAACGGAACATACCCAGGGGTTTATGGTTCAACCAAGTATACCCTCCTTTGAGTGAGAATAATGGCTATGGACCAGCCTATCTCCTATACTCCTGCCTTTGCGGTAGATTATACTTGGATGTGTCAAGATAACATCAGAGAGTTCGGGGTCCAGAAGTAAAACTTGGGGCATATCTTGGCAGCATTTTTATTGTTTACACTGTACCCTATTATACAGTTCCAACAGCCTGCCAGGGTCTGACTGACTGGACTGGTCCACCAGAGGAGTCTCTGAAGCCAAAGTGGGCCCTGAAGGTCCAGGAGAAAAAAAACATTTGGAGCTAATCCCTTGCCACTAGGGTCTATTACTTTGATTGAAAATCTATTAGCCCAGGATCCCCAGTCTGCCATTGCACCCCATACCCTCCAATCAGCTGTTGTGCAGTAGGTCCGGCGCTGGACGTTGGCACAAAAGGAAACCGCTCTCTCCATTGTGTAGTGGACAGAGGTGGTAACTACAGAGCTGCTCCCATTAAAGTGAAGGGGTGCTGTGCTGCAGTTACCAGCGCTGTCTGCTACAGAAAGGATAGAGTTGTGCAGAAACACTGCAGAAAAGCTGATTGGCAGGGTGCAGGACCCCTGCTGATCAGATATTAATGGCCAGAAAATCCCTTTAATAATAACAGTGGCAGAATTGTATCTGTGTAAGAGAACTATTAGTATTGTAAAGCACCATTTAAAGAGGGACCTTTCATGGGTGCAGACAATATGAAATAAGTAGGGGGTTGTGTAGGGCATAATTCATGGATGTAATATCGCTTACTAGTGTGTCTGTCCGGCGCTCTATTCCCCCGCTGTGGCCCCGTTCACTTTGCCCGCCTGATATGCTTATTAATAGCATCGGTACAGGAAGGGGGGGAGACTGCCCTGTTTCTTAATGGGTGTCTCCTTCTCCCTGGCTGTAGCGCGGTCCAATTTCAGCAGAGAGCGTCACAGCCAGGGAGAAAAAAAACTCACCTTCTCCCGGCTGTGACGGAGCACTGGACAGACACACTAGTAAGAGATATTACATCCATGAATTATGCCCTACACAACCCCCTACTTATTTCATAATGTCTGGACCCATGAAAGGTGCTCTTTAATTTCAGGGCACTGTACATATGGATTACATTACAATCGTTTTAGTACATAACATGAGACAATAAAACCAAACTAAATATTAACTAAATGAGTGACAGACTGGTACAGATGGGGAGGACCCTGTCCACAGGGGCTTGCAATCTAGCAGGGTTATTGCAGGCTTTTCTAAAAGGGTACATTTTTAGGTTGCTTATGAAGGTTTTTGAAGGTGGGTGAGAGCCGGATGGGAGTAGCGAGTTAAAGAGTATGGGTTACAGAGTGCCATCTCAGCCCTTTGAAATTTCAACCTCACCTTCTTTACCTGATTTCTATTTTAGAAAAAGTGGCACAGGCTCATTCTGATCATCATATTTCTCAATGTATTTACACCAGAGATCTGTTATAAATACACTGATCATCTCCGCCATACAGCTCTAAACGTCTCTTTACACGGGATGATATTACAGCAGATAGTCGGGAAGTAAGCGTTCCTTCCTTACAATCTGCTGATCGCTGGTGGAGGAGACCAGTACATTTACATGCAGTGATCTCCTCCAGAGTATGGGGAGGGGTGATCGCTAATGCCATCTCTCCTTCCTATAACAACTCGTCATTTCCCGGCAGCAGATCGTGTTTACACAGCACCATCTCGGTGTCGGGAAATGAGGATTTTCATGTTCACACAACTGATCCAATTACACAATGAACAAGCGTTTCATTCGTTCATCTGGTAATCGGCAGTACATTTACAGCGCCAGATCATCGCTAACAAGCGTTGCTATGATCTATGCGATTTTCAGCCCTTGTTAAGGGCCCTTAAAGAGTTCCTTTCACTAAGATTTAGGTAGTGAAATACTTGCACTACCTTCCTGGGCGGCCCCTGCTGACATCCAGGCAACATTTTCTTTCAAAATAACTCCCCGTTTGTGCGCTCCGGTCCCTGTTAGTTTTCATATACAGGGATTTCTTGTATGAGACGGGGACTTGTCTTTTGCCTGGGAGTGGTTTTCCTCTCCCTTGCTGCAAGCACAGCCAATCATAGCGCTCGGCTCGCAGCCAGGGAGAGGAAACCCACTCCCCAGGCAAAAGACGATTCCCGCTTCATACAAGAAATCCCGCATGTGAAAACTAACGGGGACCGGAGCGCACGAACAGGGGGTTATTTTGAAAAAAAAATGTCGCCTGGATGTCAGCGGGGGCCGCCCAGAAAGGTAGTGTAAGTATTTCACTACCATAAATCTGGTGGCCTGCAGACACCATCAGGGGGACTCGGTGCATAGGAATTTAGACAGTTACCATTGAATTGCAAGCTGTAAAGACATCTTTGCACTGAGCTCCCCCTAGAGGCAGTTACAGAAAAATGGCCTGGTTTTATGCTGGAAAGAAGAAGAAAGGGTCCAGCATCAGGCTGGCCCTGACCTTATAGGCCCTAATAGCAGTTTCATGCTTTGCTTTCATAGTGAATACGCCACCAATGGCTACCTAAGGCCTCACTGTGGAAAAACTGCTGCGTAAAACAGTACCAACAATTTTTTAAAATTTACATTGTCAATTCTTTGTACCGTTCTTTTGTGCAGATTGTTGTAAATGGCCGAGTAGTGTACGTGGCTATCTCTGGCCATCCCATAGTGTGTCAGTTTATATGCACTTCCTGACTCTCTATTCATTTTGGAGGGGCCCTGCGGGGTATGGGGCCCTTATTCTCATGATTTGTTGGTGTCCTAGCAATCTAATAGTTATGTCCTATCCTGTGGATTGAGGATAACCTGAAATTGCAGCAATACCTCTTTAAGGCCTCTTTCAGACGGGCGTTGCGGGTGCACTCCGTCAAACAGTGCGGGTGCGTTGCGGGAATTGCCGCGATTTTTCCCTGCGAGTGCAAAGCGCTGTCATGCGTTTTGCACGCGCGGGAGAAAAATCGGCACTTTTGGTACCCAGACCCGAACCTGCACTTCTTCACAGAAGTGCATGTTTGGGTCAGAAATTATCCCGCTGGTATTATTTCACATTATAACATAGTTATAATGTAAAATAATACCATGCCATCTCCCTAATGTTGAACCCAGTGCAGAATGGGTTAAAAATAATAAACTAATCATAACTTACCTGGTCCATTTGATCGCGAAGCCCGGCCTCCCTCTCCGTTAGCTTGAAAGATGTAAAGGACCTGTAATGATGTCACAGCATCACATGGCCCAATCACCTGCTCCATCACTATGGTGATGGAGCATGTGATTGGTCCATGTGACCACGTGACATCATCCAAGGTCCTAAGCACTATCCACAGCCTGAGGATAGTGATTAGGACCTTGGATGATGTCACATGGTCACATGGACCAATCACATGCTCCATCACCATAGTGATGGAGCAGGTGATTGAGCCATGTGATGTGACGTCATCACAGGTCCTTTAGATCATCGATGCTGCAGGGAAGAGAGGACAGATCGCGACTCACGCGATCAAGTGGCTAAGGTAAGTTAACTTTTATTATTTTTAACCCCTTCCTCATCATTTAACAATGCATTCTTTATTAAGAATGCTAGTTATTTCCCTTATAACCATGTTATAAGGGAAATAATAGAGATTGAGTCCGTTGCTAAGCAACAATGCGGGAAAATCGCAACGCATCCGCACTTGGTTGCGGATGCTTGCGATTTTCCCGCATCCCCATTCACTTCTATGGGGCCTGCGTTGCGTGAAAACGCAGAATATAGAACATGCTGCGATTTTCACGCAACGCAGAAGTGATGCGTGAAAATCACCGCTCATGTGCACAGCCCCATAGAAATGAATGGGTCCGGATTCAGTGCGGGTGCAATGCGTCCTCCTCACGCATTGCACCCGCGCGGAAAACTCGCCCGTGTGAAAGGGGCCTAAGGGTAATGGGTCATCATTAAAGGGGTTCTCTGGGAATGAAGAAAATGAAAATACTTAAATATTACTTTAGTATAAATATATTCCCAAATACCTTTCATAAGTTATAATTAGAGATGAGGGAATTTCTCAAAAATTAGATTCAGCCGGTTCGCCGAATTTTCTGAAAAGATTCGATTCGAATTTATTCGCGGTGAATCGCGTTAAAAAACACCTATTTCCTGGCTGCAGAGAGCCTGTATAGTGGTGTAGAACACTGTTCCTTGCAGTAACACGCATAGTCTGCTGTGGTAGTGAAACAATACTGTGATTCATTATGACATGCACATGACATGGCGTCGCTCTTAGAATCACTGCACACTTCATTTACTTGGGCAGTTACGGGGCCAAAACTGACCAAATAACTCAATTGTGAACTCAGCCTTACAGGTCGATGAGCGACAGATATAAAGAACTGTGCAGAGGCCCAAGATCCTACTGTAGCGTGAAAGGGCGCACTCCTTTTAAACCGTCATCAGCTGATTCCACATAGATGTCTACAGAACCTGTTCTATGAAACACTTATACAAGTAGAGCCCCCTTACAGAGTGGAGAGGGTGTCAGCAGTAAGTTTCTGTTGACATCACTGATTATTTTGCCCTTCCTCTGATTCATCAGAACAATAACCCCCCAAAAAACGGATCCTGTCTGTTGAGCATCCCCCTTCACTCGGTCAGCATTTGGTCAGTAATCCTTCAGTATTGCTAAAGCCCCAAAAAAAAACAGGAGTGGATCCAAAACAGAGATGACACGTGAATTGAACATTTGCATGTCTTCTGTGTTTTGTACCCACTCCTGCTTTTGGCTACCAAATCATAAGCCAATTCTGATGGGACCATACAGGCCTTACAGCTGCTATACAGACAGGATCCGTTGTGCGTCTCATTTTTCCTTCCTTCTGACAGATCAGAAGAAGGGCCAAATAAATGATGATGTCAACCAGGCCAAAAAGGCAAAATAGTGGCCCAGTCATGGAGTGGGGAGGGTGGGAGAACAGCTTGAGAAGTCCACAGAGTGGCCTAATAACATAGTGTTGAGGTAGCAGCAGCATGAGGAGACCACAGAGTGGCCCAGTGACATAGTGGGGAGGTGGCAGCAGCAGCATGAGGAGACCACAGAGTGGTCCATTTACATAGTGTTGAGATGGCAGCAGCATGAGGAAGCCACAGAGTGGCTCTGTGACATAGTGTTGAGTTAGCAGCAGCATGAGGAGGCCACAGATTGGCATGGTGACATAGTGTGGAGGTGGCAGCAGCAGCATGAGGAGGCAACAGAGTGGCACAATGGAGGTGGTGTAAGAAACAGCCCAATGATGTCCCAAGTTTCATTAGTCTGTTTAAACTATGTTAAAGTTGAATGTATATGTGTTCCTGTGTTTCTGTGATTATGGTCCTTTTAGACAGCAGCCATTGTAATTTGATTCTGGAGTGACACGCACCCAGTGATGTTAGCCTTTCTGTTTGCAGACAGAGTGTGAGAAGAGAAGCAAGAAGTGACGAGACAGGGAGCAGCAGCCATCTTGGCAAGAGAAAAGACAGGTATCTGTGCTGTATTGAGAGTGTGTGGAGATATTAGAGGACTTTCCTGTGCAGCCAAGCTGTATGTATTTCAGTCCAGAGGCGGACGGAGTATAAAGAGACAGTACGTTTAGTGGAGCCACGCTGAAAGGACTGTGCTCAGTGGCTAATCAGTGAAACTAAAATTGTGGCTGTGCATATTGCCACCAAAGTTAGAGACTCGCAGTGCTGTTGTGTAACGGACAGTAACTGCAAAACCCCGTCTTACATCACACCTCAGTGTATGGATTCTGCAGTACTGTCAGTGTTCTGAGTGATACCTACTGTTGGACTCCATTGCAATCCATTTGGTTTCCCTGCCTGCTGAGGACGATTTCATTGCTTCGGATATTGTGATAACCGTGAGGAGAGGACGCTATCAAAGAAAGGAATGACATTGGGCCCCACTGCGCGCTTCTACTGACTGTAAGCAGTCCACCTGGACCACTGGGAAAAGGGGGGTGCGCACTAAACTGTGAAGTTAGGGTCAGTTAGGGATAGTTTTGGGAATATTGTTCATTCAGTGTCCATGCTGCGGAGGCGGACGTAGTAAAAGTGAAAACTTTGCAGAATCTGCCTTGAATTGTTCATACTATACTGTGTATTTTGCCTGTCCTTCTCCCTGTTCTTTTATCTTTACCTTGCCTTTATTAACCTGTAGTAAATGCATTTTTCTTGAACTTGAACACTGTGTGTGCATTATTTTCTCGTTACCACAGAGTGGCCCAGAGACAGAGTTGTGAGTTGGCAGCAGAGAGTGGCACAATGACATAGTTTGGAGGTAGGAACAGCAGCATGAGGAGACCTGAGTGGTGAGGTGGCAGCAGCATCAGGAGACCACAGAGTGAGTGACAGAGTGGGAAGGTGGGTGGCAATAACAGTACCCGCTGACGATGGTGGGTGTAAGAAGAAGCACTTGGCATCAGATGTGTGGCATCAGGCGGGTGGCAGCATCAGAATAGTAGCTGAAGCAGATAGCCAGAAGAAACCAGTCTCTTTTGTCAAAGTGTTGGTGTGGCACCATGGATGATCTAGTCTGATGCATCAGGCATTGGTGGGTGGAAATCCTGGCTGATCCAGACCTGATTCATCTTGACAAAGTTCAGTCTCTCTACATTTTAGGTGGACAGGCGAGTTCTCCTTGGGGTAACTATGGCCCCCCCCGCACTAAATACCCGCTCTGATGCCACACTACTGGCCGGGCTTGTGCTCCAATGTCCTCCTCCCCAGTTCAGCCCCTACAGGGCTCATGTAGCCATGAAATGTAGACGCCACGTCTCCAGTCCCCTGACCAGCCAGATTTACCAGATTTGCAGATGGGTGGAAGATTTCAGAAACCGCTTGACAACCAGATTGAACACGTGTGTCATGCAGGGCGCATGGCTCATTCCTCCTTGATGCAGCGCTGACACCATGTTCTTCCTGTTGTTGGTCACCATGGTTCCGATTTTCAGTTGTCGCAGAGAGAGACAAGATTCGATTTCTTGATGAAGGAAGTGAATCAGTTCCTCCTCTGTGTGACTCCGTTCGCCCAGGCAAATGAGGTGCAGAACAGCATGACACCGCCATGCCCTGCACATGTGGTATACTGGAGGGGCACTGTGAATAGTCCCTGCAGTGGAGGCTAAGGACACGGTGGAGGATGAGGAGGCAGAGGCGGACATTGTCGCAGGACCAACGGCGTGAGAACGTGGAGGCGGAAGCAGCGTCACCTGGCCAAGTTGCTGGTTTGGCTGGGCAGGAACCACATTTACCCAGTGGGCCGTAAAGGACATATATTGTCGCTGACCATAGTTACACCTCCACACGTTGGCGCTGCCGTGGCAGACACCGACAGGCTCAAGACTGGCCCACCTTCTGTTCTACATATTTGTGCAGGGCTGGTACTGCCTTTTTAGCAAAGAAATGACGGCTTGGGACTCTCTACTTTGGCTCGGCACAAGACATCAGTTCTCTGATAGGTGCAGAGTCCACCACTTAGAAACGGAGGGACTGCAGCACCAGCAACTTGGCCAGGAGCACATTCAGCTTCTGCGCCGTTGGATGAGTGCACGCTTACTGTTATCTCTTGGAAATCGCTTTGGTGATCGATTGCTGGCGGAGTGACTGATGAGGAGTAGGAGGGCGAGAACCAGGAGCATCAGGACCAGTAGATGGTTGGAAGGACAGACAGCTCCCCTTGGCTGGGGTGGTGGAGCCTTGACTGCCTGAAATCGGGTGCGTGCCACTGGGTGATGCAGGGGTTGCTGTGCCAGGCTGGACCACCACATTGGAGCCATGGTTCTCCCAGGCCACCTTATGGTGACGCTGCATATGTTGACGCAGGGCCGTGGTGCCAACATTGGCAACCTGGCCACGCTTCACCTTCTGCCCACAGATTCTATATATGGCCATGTTCACCTTCTCCGGTGGCTTAACAAAAAACTGCAACACAGCCGAGTAGGAGATTTTACCCCCAACACTCCGCACTGACTGACTGCTACTGCCGCTGCCTCCGTGAACCTCAGCACCACTACTTTCCAGGCTGGTAGGCTCCTGCGAAGCGGGTGGTCTACCCAGGGCATGTTTGGCTCCCGACCTCCCACTGCTGCCACCCTGCTGACTCCCGGCCACACTACAGACTTGCAGGCTGTGCCGCTGCCTCATGCGCAAGCTGCCACCCTCTTCCCCCGATGATGATGAAGCCTCTTCATCACCCAGCTCCCAACTGCAATCGGCTAATAAGCCATTATTTTTTTCCACTTATACACGCCAAAAAAGGCTTTAGATCATATAACAAGGGCTAATAAGACGTAGAAATATTTCCTAGTAATACATCCTGTTATTGGCTGTATTACACAGCACTTGCACCCCAATAAGAAGAAAGGTTTGCTGGAATTACAGAAGTATCCTCTATTGCAAACCTAAAAGCAGCAGTATAATGGCAATTTGGATCCACAGTCAGTGCAGCAATGTGTAATAGGATTGTTCCTATTACCCAGGCTGTACACTCCCCTATTGGACCCTGTTCTCCTTTTATAGTGTGGAATAATTCATCCCTATCCTTTCCCTACACTGTTACTGATCTTTCCCTGAACTTCTATTCAGGAAAATAAAAGTTTTCAAGTCTTTCCTAGCACTTTCCCTAGCGCCTACTAACGTCTCTCCCTGCACTAAGTACACTGGAAAATGCATGAATCCAAGATGGCTGAGGCTATTTATAGGGCTGGCTGGCTTCTGATTGGCTGCATTCATGGCATTGTGGGTGATCCCTCGTTCCCAGAGTTCTTTGCTCCATGTCCTAACGTGCAGTAGCCATTTTAGGAAAAAATTTGATTCGTTACTATGAAGCATCAGGAAATTTGGATTCGGTGCAAATCCAATTTTTCCTGAAATTCGGATCGAATTCCACTTCGTCAACTTCGAATCACTCATTTCTAGTTATAATGGTTCATTTTGTCTAGGGAGCAATCATTAGGAGAAATAAAATGGCCGCCGTCCTATTAGTACACAGAAAATCTGTCCTAATTACACAGGACAAGGACAAGTTACTTCACAACACTGAGGTAAAGAGCTGCCTCTCTACTCTACTTGTTACCCTGAATACAGCTGATAAGCTTTTCAGCTGAATCTCTGGGGGAATGGAGTTCAGGAAGAGACAGCTAAAGTACAGAGAGAATGGACAGGACAGACTATGGTAATGGAGACTGTATACAAGGACTGCTGCTCATTATCTACACCCCCACTATCCTCTCTGTACTTCATGTCTCCTCATAAACTCTCTTCCAACAGAGATTCATCTGAAGATCATATTAAACTGTATTCAGGATCATAATCCCTGACAAGTAAGAGAGGAAGATGGTGCAGCTCTTTAACTTGTCCTCTTGTGTAATTAGGACATGTTTTGTGTGTACTAATAGGACGGCGGCCATTTTATTTTTTCCTAATGATTACCCCCTGGACAAAAGAGCCATTATAACTAATGAAAGGTATTTGGTAATATATTTATAATAAAGTAATATTTAAGTACTTTCATTTTCCTAATTCCCGGAGAACCCCTTTAAGAATAATCCAGAAATCTTGCAGTTTTCATGCTGACGTGTTTCTCTAGTCCGTGTTATGATTTTCAACCCATAAAAATAAGCAGTGGCCCTCATTATCCAAATTAATTTTTCGTTTATCATTACTGTTCATATTTCAAAGAATTGGCCCTATAGTATTTTTCAGACACCAAATTATTGTATATTAAAGTATATAATCACCTGTACACTCACTTCAGTACCTTCCCCTTGCAGAGACGACTCACTATTGGGGTTCTTCCTTTTTCCCTTCTGAAATATACATAAAAAGTCAGACGTGCACTTATAAAGAATGACAAACAAAATACATTGGGCAGATTCAGAAGCAGGCAGAGCGCATTTTTTAACATTTTTATTTTATCACATACGTATGGCATAATAAATGCACTCCATTTCAGGGATATTAGAAGTCAGAGGAGCAAGTTTAGTGTGTAGTAGGTAAACACTGGCATAAAAGGCATCCTAGTTAACACACAACTGCACAGGTTTTTTTTTTGTGACTGTTAAAGAGGTTGTCTGGCCTAGGAGCTAACAACCCCCAATGGATGGAATGGTTTACTTGCCTCTGCCTTGTTCCCGTCTGCTTTCAGTAGCCGCTGCACCAGGAGTGGCTTGGTTCCGTGACTGCTATAGTCAATCACTGGCTTTAGTGATCATACGTGCTTGCACAGTATGCTAGTGATTGGCCACAGCGGTCATGGGATCAACCCACATCTTCTCAGGTGGGGACCAGAATAGCCAAATAGCTAGGAACGGGGCAGTGGGAATGGTGGGACTGCAGACAGTTCTTTTTTTTTTTAAACTGGGCACCATTTCCTTCCATTGGGGTTGTTGGCTCCTAGGCTAGACAACCCCCTTAGTGACACTAAAGATGCTAATTTGTCTTTGGAAAAAGGCGTTTTACATGGGATTTTTCAAAAGGTAATTGTTTTGTTTTCCGTTCTTCTAAACAAACAAACACAAAAAAAAACGGATCCTTTAATTTGAGCATCTGTTGTGCTTACTTTGCATCTGTTTTTGTCAGTTCCATCTGAAATCCGTTATCGCTTCGTCAAAAATAAAGGATTTTAGACAAAACTGACAAACATGGATGCATTGAGGATGCTCAAAATAAAGGATACTTTTTTTTCTTTCTATTCTTCTGACGGATCAGAAGAACGGAAAACAAAATGGTGATGTGAACGCGGCCTTAGGTATGTTTGTCACATCTGTGTGACAGATTCATCAGAGTCTACAATCGTGTTGTCCAGATCACAATTTGCATGTTTCCAAGTAATTAAGACAATATTGCTTAATGTGAATGTTAGAAAAGATCCATGACAAATGATAAAACTTTTTGACCGTGCCCCGCATGCAGTGGTCAACCATGCATGGTGCCGCTCCATTCACAGTCTATGAGACTGACAGCGACAGTCAGATAATGTAAAACACATTATCTTGCTTTCGTTGTTAGTTATGATAACCCATGGAGCTTTCCAGCAATCCATCAGAGTACTGGTCTGTATTCTGCACTCAACGGTGAGGTTTTACTTCCAGAATTTATTTTGTAATACAGTACCTTTCCTTTGCGGTAGGAAGGTGTGGACACTCTTTCTGAAGAGCCTGAAGAGTCCCGGAGAGAAGGTGGGTTATAACTGTCTCGTTCTGAAAACAGAAGACAAAAAAAAATGGTATTCCTTATAGTAATTTTATATCAATGATCCACAGAAGAGACAGGTAGGACTTTATCACTTGCTTTATGGCAGAAAACTGGCCTAAAAAATTACAAATTATGACAGTTTTTAGCCAATCATTGCACTTGGGCAGATCTTAGAGGTAGCGTGTGGCTATCCTCAAATATACACCACACCTCAGAGCTAGTGTAAATGATTTTTTTCTGGTGAACAGTCAGTGAATGCGATAAATTTAGGCCTCATTCATGCGACCGAATCAGTTTTGCAAATCACGAATCCACAAAATACGGATGCAGTCTGTGTTGCATCAGCATGTATTGCAGACCGATCGGCTTCAATGGGTCAATGGTCGGAATTTTATGGAAAAGTATAGGACATATTCTTTATCTTTTTGGGGAATGGACATACAGATGTGGAAAACACATGGATCATCCATGTGCTATGCGCATCCATATGTCCATTCCACAAAAAGATAGACTATGGGGGTCATTTATCAAGCTGAAATTTGCCTAAATTAGGCGTATTGCATGTGCAGATCACGGCGCAATGGTTAGTTGCTCTGCAATCTGCGACTTTTCCTCACTCATTCCAGGTCTACATAGGCGAGCTTGGCATAGGCCAGGAAGGGGATGGGCTGGCAGGACTTATTTACCATTTTCTATGCCTGTTTTAGGCGTAGAAAAAGGTCTAAATGTAATACAGCTAGGAAGCTATCTAACATTCAGAAGTGGCGGAGAGGCCAGCGCGTCTTAATAAATGACCTACTATGTCCATAAAATGCAGACCACGGGCCTATTGAAAACAATGGGTTCTCAGGGGCAGCTGGCGTGTGCTGTCCGAATACAAATCCTAGCTCAGGACTGGCCAACCTGCAGCTCTCCAGCTGTTGTAAAACTACAACTCCCACCATGCCCTGCTGTAGGCTGATAGCTGTAGGCAGATTGGGCATGCTGGGAGTTGTAGTTTTGCAACAACTGGAGAGCCACAGGTTGGCCAAACCTGTCCTAGCTTATATTTTGCCAATATGTTCTGCACTGCTTTACAATCATACATTCAATGGTAGCATAGGTAGATCAGATAATAAGCTATAAATTGCATTAAAGGCATTAGTCCATTGCCAGGATATGCCACCAAAGTCTGACAGGTGCAGGTTCCCCCTGCATATATCTCTAGAACAGGTACCCTAAGGCTGGGTTCACACTTGAGCGTATTTTACAGCGCGTTTTTGGAACTAGGAAACGCGCGTTCATGTGATTGACCACTGTGGCGTCAATCACAATAAGCGCGACAAAACGCCCCAAAGAAGCTCCTGTACTTCTTTGGGCGTAGGGTGTTTTACAGCGCGTTCGGACGCGCTGTAAATGCTCAGGTGAGAACCATGCCCATAGGGAAACATGGGTTTTCGCCTGTTGAGCGTTTTACAGCGCGTAGGAACGCGCTGTAAAACGCTCAAGTCTGAACCCAGCCTAAAGTGAACCAGGGCAACACCGCACAAGCACGGCCACCCTCCATTCACTTCTGTGGGAGTGCAGAAAATAGCAGAGCGCCGATTTGGCTACTTCCAATGGAGAGGTGGCCATCTGACCAGTGATTGGTCAGAAAATGTGTCAGATAATCTTTTGGTGTAACACAGCCCCTTAGACAAAGCAAACAATCATACTAGCACAGCAGTACCCGTCCTTTGCCACTAGAGGGGAGTGTTGTACAGTGACAATACTTGGGCTCCCTCTTTTGTTAGTTTCTCCATTTAGAAGTCAATACATTCCAAGGCAAAAAGTTGCCACATTTCCAATAACACAATATAATGCAAAATGTTCTCATAGACCATTAATCTACGGATACTGATTTCTATCAACAGGCAAACACCTTGCATAGTGTAGATTAATTTTACTAATAATACACCACAGTAGTTTTTCTGGGAAGTAAGCCCTTGGCACCTTTTCATTCCACTTTATCAGAAAAGATGGGAGAGTAAATTACTGCCAGAGAAAAAAGATGTTACTTGATAAGGTGATATAATACAAATGTTTCTACAAAACCGTCATTTGCAATTGTTTTCTCTCAAATGCATTTTCCTTAGAGGCATGATAGGTTTCTAAAAACATTCTTCCATGGCTGGCTCCTGGAAGAGGAAAGGATATGAAAACTTAAAAGCTTGGCTTGTGATGATGGCTGAAAGGCCCAGGCTCTCCATGCAGTGTGTGCAGGCGGCAGTGAAGACAGAGCCATGGCACAGACACTTAGAATGAGGAGGGCTGCTCTGTGATGAGAGGCAGCTGTCCGACCTCTCTTTGAGCTCCTGATACAGCACAGACAGCCAGGCTCCAAAACCACCAAACCGTCCAGCACTGACACAGGGGTCGCATAGCTTGCCAGACCCAGGATGCCATCACTATCTTTAAAGTGGGGTGGCGCGTGTTGCCAGCTTACCTATAATACCCCTGATAACACTAATGCCCTGCCAATAAGTAGTGATTGTTTAAGAGCTGAATGCCTTCAATTATAAAAATTGGGGCCTCTGTCATAAAAACACTTGGAGGGAGTTGCTGTAAATGGGCCAAGGTCACAGACATGATATGAAGCATCTGGTTGTTCCACTTCAAAGCTGAAGGTTTTTTACACTTTCAGCCACTGAAGGTATGGAGGTCATGCAAGTGGAAGTAGTAGTGCAGAACATGATATATACTAGGAATACAGACAATAACGGAGCAAAATCACAATTACATATTGGAGAAGTGGAGAAGTGCTTCTGAGTTGAAATATGCAAGGGAATATATAATATAACCGTTAAATACAGACACCAAGGAGAAAAGCAGGCCTTACATAGAAATAGGATAGTTAGGCAAAAAACAATAAGATGCAGCTGCACCCAAATCACACAAAACCCTATGGCCCCTTTCACACGGGCGAGTTTTCCGCGCGGGTGCAATGCGTGAGGAGGACGCATTGCACCCGCACTGAATCCGGACCCATTCATTTCTATGGGGCTGTGCACATGAGCGGTGATTTTCACGCATCACTTCTGCGTTGCGTGAAAATCGCAGCATGCTCTATGTTGTGCGTTTTTCACGCAATGCAGGC
This sequence comes from Bufotes viridis, assembly GCA_033119425.1. Taxonomy (NCBI): domain Eukaryota; kingdom Metazoa; phylum Chordata; class Amphibia; order Anura; family Bufonidae; genus Bufotes; species Bufotes viridis. The sequence continues at coordinate 104,306,101 of CM065595.1, forward strand.
CCTATAGGCCCCTTTCACACGGGCGAGTTTTCCGCGTGGGTGCAATGCGTGAGGTGAACGCATTGCACCCACACTGAATCCGGACCCATTCATTTCTATGGGGCTGTGCACATGAGCGATGATTTTCAGGCATCACTTCTGCGTTGCGTGAAAATTGCAGCATGCTCTATATTGTGCGTTTTTCACGCAACGCAGGCCCCATAGAAGTGAATGGGGCTGCGGGAAAATCGAAAGCATCCGCTAGCAAGTGCGGATGCGTTGCGATTTTCCCGCATGGTTGCTTAGCAACGGGACCCGATCTTTATTATTTTCCCTTATAACATGGTTATAAGGGGAAATAATAGCATTCTTAATAAAGAATGCATAGTAAAATGAAGTGGAAGGGGTTAAAAATAATAAAAGTTAACTTACCTTAGCCACCATGTTAAGATGGACCATGTGATTGGACCATGTGATGTGACATCATCACAGGTCCTTTAGTTGTTAGCTGATCCTGGGAAAGAGAGGACAGATCGCAACTACGCGATCAAGTGGCTAAGGTAAGTTAACTTTTATTATTTTTAACCCCTTCCTCTTCATTTTATTATGCATTCTTTATTAAGAATGCTATTATTTCCCCTTATAACCATGTTATAAGGGAAAATAATAAATTCTCCAGAATACCCGAAACCGGACTTCAGTGATGAAGTCCGGCTTCGGGTCTGGGTACCAAACATGGCGATTTCTCTCACGCGCGTGCAAAACGCATTACAAATGTTTGCACACGCGCGGAAAAATAACGCATATTCCCGCAACGCACCCGCCTCTTATCCGGGCATCAAACATGATGCCCGTGTGAAAGAGGCCTATGGCAGTAAAATGAAAACGTCAATCCGATTCAAATGGTTAACCTGTGGGCATCTGAGAGAGGAAGGGGGTCCTCTCTGTTCGAAGGGTGTGTATGGGCAGCCTTAAAACGCTGTGAGCTCTCCTGACCTGTGTGTTTCAGTGACTACTTGTATTCCCCACATAACAATTCTGGAGCATCTATTCTTATAGCTCTATGATGTGCCTTTCCTGTATTATTCATGTTAAAACTTATGAATGCATTGCTAACAGTTTGCAAGAAAGGTTCAGATGGGTGTAACCACTTTTACTACTTGGTGGTATGTCCCAGTATGCACTGACGGGATAATGTCAGACTGTGCAGGGACACCCCCACAATTGGTAACACCCATCTTGAACTTCATTGCAAACTGCTAGTGATTCATTCAGAATTTCTAGCAGGAATAATGAAATGTAATATTACAGAGTCATAACAATAAAGGGGATGCAAGTAGTTAGTAAAATACACATGTCAGGAGTGGTAACAGGTCCTTACATTAGTGTATTGATAGCCGAACCCACCAAGAACAGCAGATTCAACAATATGTATGAGGGGCATCCCAGCTATTCCGTGACAGATGATGTCGGCGTGAGAGAAGGATCTGGTAAAATGAATATTTTTGCTCAATCCTTTTGTTTTCCTAGAAGATAAGCTTCTGCCACAAGTGTCTAGTGGAGGCTTCCCCCTCTCTCCCCAATGAATACACAGCTGAACCGAATGTGTATACGGTATGTATGGGGGAGTTCGGGTAGATAACTGTTGGCCAAACAATGTGTATGGGAGCTTTGTAAACCAATGCTGGGTTTACACGCTCCAACCAGCCTCCACTTATCGAGAAGGAAGCACGGCATTCACATGCAGCGATCACCTCCACAGTATGAGAATGAGCGATCGCTACTGCTATCTCTTGTCCTCATACAGCTGCATTGTTTCTGGGCACCAGATCTGCTGTTTAGACCCGACTGTATGTATTTGCTGGTCCGCAAAACATGGATCCGCAAAAAATACGGATGACGGATATGTGCATTTTGTATTTTGAGGAACGGAACAGCTGGCCCTTAATAGAACAGTATTATCCTTGTCCGTTATCCAGACAATAATAGGACATGTTCTTTTTTTTTTTGCGGAACAGACATGCAGACATACGGACACAGAATGCACATGGAGTCATTTCCATTTATTTTCAAGCCCCATTAAAATGAATGGTTCCGTATAAGGACGTTAACCCTTAGGAAATAAAAAAGCAGCTTGAAGCAGGAACCATGTTCAAATGCCTAGGGGGTCCTGTGACCTCCCATAGTCGGTGATCGCTGCAAACCAATTCAGACCTGTGGTTTGCAGCGCTTAGTGATCTTCTGATCCCCGCGGTCTGTGCCGGCGGGGATCAGAGAGTTAATGCCTCTAAAGTTGTAAACTTTAACCCCCCTGCAGCCCCCAATCATATTGTAGTTGCGGGTGTGCAAGGGGGGTGGTTGCGGGCGACGGGAGGTGCCCAGTGGATCTATCAGAGTGTCAGCATATTGCTGACACTCTGATAGAAACTGCTGGCATCTGTGCTTGATCAGATGCTAGCCGTTTAACCCCTTCCATACCGCGGTCTGTATGGACCGCGGTATGGAAGGGTTAACAGGGAGGGAGCTCCCTCCCTCTCCCATTGGGGGGGCTGCTGTGCCTTTGCAGCCCCCCAACAGGATGGGATCGCAAAGGGAGGGAGCTCCCCTCCCTCCCCATCCATCACTCGCTGCTCTCTTATGGCAGCGGGTGATGGTTGCCATGGAAGCAGGACGCTTTCAGAAGAGTCCTGCTCTCCATGATACTGAAAGTCTGAATAGACCTGCTAAAGGTCTATTCAGACTTTGTAAGGTAAAAAATACAGCACAGTGCACTATATAGTGTATTGTACTGTATTATACAGACACCAGATCCACTGGATCTACAAGAACCAAGTGGGTCTGAGTCAAAAGAAAATGTAAAAAAATGAAAAAAACACATATCACTGAATAAAAATTAAAAAAAATTAAATACACTACACATATTAGGTATCGCCGCGTCCGTAAAAACCTGCTCTATAAAAATTTCACATGACTGAACTCCTCAGATGAACGCCATAAAAAAACAAAAAATGGTGTAAATAAGCCATTTTTTGTAACCTTACATCACTAAGGCCTCTTTCACACGGGCGTCATGTTTGACGCCCGGATAGGATGCGGGTGCGTTGCGGGAATATGCGCGATTTTTCCGTGCGTGTGCAAACGTTTGTAATGCGTTTTGCACGCGTGTGTGAAAAATCGCAATGTTTGGTACCCAGACCCGAAGCTGGACTTCATCACTGAAGTCCGGTTTCGGGTTGAGTATTCTGGTGAATTTATTATTTTCCCTTATAACATGGTTATAAGGGAAAATAATAGCATTCTTAATAAAGAATGCATAGTAAAATGAAGATGAAAGGGTTAAAAATAAAAAACTTAATTTACCTTAGCCACTTGATCGCGTAGTTAGTGATCTCTCTTCTCACTTCAAGCTTTAGACCTAATTCACACGTCCGCAAAATGGATCCGCATCCCATCCGCAATTTTGCGGAAGGGTTGCAGACCCATTCATTTCAAAGGGGCAGGAATGGATGTGGACAGCACACTATGTGATGTCCGCATCCGCATTTCCGCATCCGTGTTTCCGCATCCACGTTTCCGTTTCCGCAAAAAAATAGAACATGTCCTATTCTTGTCCGCAATTACAGACAAGAAAAGGCATTCTCTATATAGTGCCAGCAATGTGCGGTCCGCAAAATGCGGAATGCACATTGCAGCCATCAGTGTTTTGCGGATCCGTGTTTCCGCAAAACACACTACGGACGTGTGAATTAGGCCTTAGCTGTATTCTAAAGGACCTGTGATGACGTCACATCACATGGTCCAATCACATGGTCCGTATATGACCCCCCAAATAGTGCCAATCTAACCGTCACCTCATCCCGCAAAAATTATACCCAACATGAGACAATTGCCTAAAAACTGAAAAATATATGGCTCTCAGACTATGGAGAAACTAAAACATGTTTTTTTTTTTGTTTCAAAAAGGATATTATTGTGTAAAACCAAAATAAAAGGTATACATATTAGGTATCGCCGCATAAGGACCTGCTCTATAAAAATATAACATGACCTAACCCCTCAGGTGAACGCCGTAAACATAAAAAATAAAAATGTTGTCAAAAAAGCAATTTTTTTGTCACCTTACATCACAAAAAGTGTAATAGCAAGCGATCAAAAAGTCATATGCACCCCAAGATAGTACCATTCAAACCGCCATCTCATCCTGCAAAAAATTAGCCCCTACATAGGACAATCGCCCAAAAAAAAAAAATATATGGCTCTCAAACTATGGAGACACTAAAACATGATTTTTTTTTGTTTTAAAAAATGATATTATTGTGTAAAACTTATATAAATAAATAAAAAGTATACTTATTAGGTATCGCCGTGTCCGTCACAACCTGCTCTATAAAAATAACACATGACCTAACCCCTCAGCTGAACACAGCAAAAAAAAAAAAAATACGGTGTCAAAAGCCATTTTTGTCACCTTACATCACAAAAAGTGTAATAGCAAGCGACCAAAATGTCATATGCACCCCAAGATAGTGCCAATCAAACTGGCATCTCATCCCGCAAAAAATGAGCCCCTACATAAGACAGTCGCCCAAAAAAAAAAAAAAAAAACTATGGCTTTCAGAATGTGGAGACACACTAAAAAATTATTTGTTTCAAAAATGCTTTATTATGTAAAACTGAAACAAAAAGAATAAAAACGAAACGGAAACAGAAGAAAAATATGTTTGTGTGCATGAGCCCTAAAAGTGGTGTAAGGTCTGTGCTCCAGAATTCTGGCTCAGTCTGCAGTATCAGGGCTCATGCACATGAACTTATTTTCTTTCCATGTCCGTTCTGTTTTTTTTGCGGACCGTATGCGGAACCACTTATTTCTATGGGTCCACAAAAAAAATGTAAGTTACTCCGTGTGTATTCCTTTTCCGTATGTCTGCATGTCTGTTCCGCAAAAAGATAGAACATGTCCTATTATTGTCTGCATTACGGATAAGTATAGGACTGTTGTTCCGTTCCGTAAAATATCGAAATGCACACGGACGTCTTCCGTATTTTTTGTGGATCAATGTTTTGCGGCCCACAAAATACATACGGTCCTGCCTGTGCATGAGGCCCTAATCTGCCCCAGTGTCTCTATCATACTACACACGCATATAACTTATATAACAAGGATTTCTTCAAGGCTTCAATACATAAAGAAAACAGGAAAGCTCTCCCTTCTATCAGTTTACAAGACTGTTTCTTTCTGCCTCTCGTCAGCCAAATGAAAACTTGCCATGGCCCAACAGATAATTCGACACATATGTGCTAATACCATGTATTGGTTCCAATGATCTGTGCTTCTATGGCAATGAAAGAACTGCTTCCAAGTGATTGAAATCTGATGCATTTGTTGGCTAATTTATTGGACGTGCTTAAAACGTTCTCTGAGATGATTGTTACAATGTAACTCGTGAGAATACAGAAGTGCAAATGTAGAAATTCAGAGACACAGAGGCGTATCTAGAAAAGGCCGGGCCCCATCCACTACAGCCTGGGCCTCGTCTGCCAGTACACACACACACAGCGTTACACTGTATATGTGTATGTACTGGCAAGCAAGGCCTAGTCATGACAGAGAGGGCCCCCCTGCTACCGTGGGCCCCATAGCAGCCACTATGACGGTAGTCTCGCCCCTGCAGAGACCATTTTGCTTCCCTGCCATCCCATCAAGAGGCAATTCACTATTTTCTGAGAGTCTATATACAGTCTGCAGCCTAATTGTTTCACAAATGAGTAAAGAAGGCGTACAGCGGCAGCCATTAACTCATGTATGTGATGTCAATGGAGTAAGAGGATAAAAGCTGTTACCAGACACTTCTGGCTATGACTTATCTCCTGGAAGAACAAAAGGATCAGGCAAAACTATTCAGTTTGCCTGATCCTTTAGATGATGTCAGGGTTGGGAGCTCCCCATACACATTAAATGGTGGCCAAACCCCCCGTTCTCAACAAGTGTGGCTAACAATGTGTATGGTGGCTCTTTTCGACCGGACAGAGGGCCTATTAGGCAGAGATTATTACTTAAATTGTCATGTAATCACCAGTCGTTAACTACTTTTCACTCTAGAGTTTATGTTCATCAAGTACTCTAGCTCCCATTGCTCCTGGACAGTTTTTTTTTTTTCAATTTTTTATTAAATTTACCTCATTTGCAGTTTTATGGTCCCTTTCATACGGGCGTGATTTCCGCGCGGGTGCAATGCGTGAGGGGAACTCATTGCACCCGCACTGAATCCTGACCCATTCATTTCGATGGGGCTGTGCACATGAGCGGTGATTTTCACGCATCACTTCTGCGTTGCGTGAAAATCGCAGCATGCTCTATATTCTGCGTTTTTCACGCAACGCAGGACCCATAGAAGTGAATGGGGTTGCGTGAAAAACGCATTGCATCCGCAAGCAAGTGCGGATGCGATGCGTTTTTCACTGATGGTTGCTAGGAGATGTTGTTTGTAAACCTCCGGACCTAATCCGGACACGCTCGTGTGAAAGAGGCCTATCTTAACCCCTCCATTGCTTGAATCCTACTTCCTGGTTTGTCATGTGTCTACTGTCCCCTCATGCCTTAGGGCAGTGACATCAGCAGGACATGTGGACATGTTGCACTAATCAGTCCATCCATAACTAACACTGCCCATAGAGGAGTGGTTATTGAAGGGAAGGAAGAGATGCGCTGTGAGCATGTGCGTCCTGTATACAAGGCGCCACTCCAGGACGTAACCAACAGCAACTGAATATCAAAACTGAATTGCCACAGGCTGCGGTGGTAGGCTAATAACTTTAAATAAGGCAGTTACGATAAATGGTGGTATTTAAGGAAAGTAATATAACAGCGATTTCTGTTGGGCAGGATACATTTATATTAGTGGCACAACCCCTTTAAGACCTTATATAAACTACATACATTTTTACCACCATTGTATATGGAAAAAAAATATAGATATGAACTATTACATGGCCTAAAAAGTCAATGTAACCTCCAAATTCTCTCTCTTTATAGCACTACAGCATTCCTATCTGACATTTAAGACCAACTAACCTCATGTTAAGGTGGCCATACACATTAAACCCACTAGTTTGGGGAGATCTGCCGACTATCCTATGCATATGGGAATGTACTGACTCTCCCCCAACAGATGTCACTGTAAGGATTGGGCGTATTGAGTATCAACATGCCTGATTCTTTGTTGTCATGGGAGAAGCTACTGGCAGAGGTGTCTGAAAACACATGCATGCTCAGCTGAACTCAGCATGTAGGTGTATGGGCGCCTTTAGAATTGGCACAAAATGTTGGCAAGCTACACAGATGCTTTGTATTTCTCATCTAATACCACTTGAGTTACAGCACATTTTTTATATTCGTTCACATCCAAAGCTAATTCAAAAATCTGTCCGTGTTGTTTTCAGTGTAGTGGGAGCTGAGATGATGAGAGTGACTTAAAGGGAATCTGTCACCAGGTTTGAGCCCTGTCAGCTAAACATATGCTGACGTTCAGGGTCTCATTAGCATGCCTAATATGGGCTCATCTAAACAAATGGTAGCGTAATTTTGTCAAAAAACAGGTTTAACTAACCTGTCAATCACACATATAAGGAGCCCAAGGGGAGGTCCAGCGATGCAGGTGCGGGCCGCAGACATTGCTGTGTGGCCAGCGCCGTCCAAATGCTCCAGTGCCGCCTCTCCCTCTCCTCCTGCTGTAGCGCTGGCTCAGACGCACACGGCGCGTGCGCACTTCACTTCAAGAAGCCGATCCAAGAAGTCGCGCGTGCGCACAGGCATGCACCCGTGCGGACTTCTTGGATCGGCTTCTGAAGTGAAGTGCGCACGCGCCGTGTGCGTACGAGCCAGCGCTTACAGCAGGAGGAGGGGGAGGGAGAGGCGGCACGGAGCATTTGGAGGCGGCGCTGGCCACATACAGCAATGTCTGCGGCCCGGCACCCTGCATCGCTGGACCTCCCCTTGGGCTCCTTATATGTGTGATTGACAGGTTAGTTAAACCTGTTTTTTGACAAAATAACGCTACCATTTGTTTAGATGAGCCCATATTAGGCATGCTAATGAGACCCTGAACGTCAGCATATGTTTAGCTGACAGGGCTCAAACCTGGTGACAGATTCCCTTTAATTACAGCTGATCTGTGGGGTCACCCAGATAAACTGCTGTCTGTCTGTGTAGGACTCTCCTAGGGTGGCTGCACACGGTGCAGATGCGGTTTTTGATGCAGATTAATTTCTGCACCTAAGGCCTCATGCACACGGCCGTTGTTGGGGTCCGCGTCCGAGCCGCATATTTTGCGGCTCGGGCACGGACCCATTCACTTCAATGGGGCCGCATCCGTTGCTCCGTTCCGTGCCCCCGCAAAAAAAATAGAGCATGTCCTATTCTTGTCCGTTTTGCTGACAAGAATAGGCATTTCTATAATGGGCCGCGCTCCGTTCCACAAACTGCAGGACGGGACGCGGAGCAGCTTCCGTGTTTTGCGGATCCACGGTTTGCAGACCGGAAAACACCAACGGTCGTGTGCATGTAGCCTAAGAAACATGAGATTTGTATAGTCTCATACACTTTGCTGGTACTGTACATGAAATTCGCACAGAAAAACCGCAGTGTGGGTGAACACACATAAGATCCACACAAACGTTCGTGCTGATTTATTTGCACTACTGCAGCACATCCGCACTAAAATCTGCAATTTCTAAAACTGCAAACATAATTGACACGCTGCGGATTTGGAAATTACCGCATGGAAAAAATCTTCAAAGTGTACATTAGATTTGTGTAATGTCACACACTTTGCTGGTATTGTAATGCACTGTGGTTTTTCAGCACAGAAATCCTCGCTCCAAAAACTGTGTGTATTCTGCAACGTGTACAGGTGGACTTAGGGTACAGCTGAACAGGGTAGACCATCTACAGCAAAATTTCTGCTGCGGATTTTGAAGCAATTCAATAATGGAAATTCTGCTGTGGATTTGTTGCAGATTTTGCTGCAGATTATCTGCGGCGACAAATCTGCAGACTGTCCGTCCAATGTGCATGTGCCCTGAATGTTTTACCCTCATCTGAGAAGTGTTCAAATGTTTTTCATTATCGGGATACGGATCAAGATACTGGACAAAAATGCACAGATATTTCCGTTTACGGGAAAGTTTAAGTTGTTTGAAAACAAACTCATTGTACGAGCACATGGGATATATACTCTGCGGATTTGTCGCGTGGCCAAAATGCAGTGTTTCACAGTATTAGCAAAGTGGATGAGATTTTAAGAAATCACAGGACAAGAATATCTGCAGCGTAAATTGATCTGCTGTGCACATTTTATATCCGCAGCATGTCAACTCATGCTTTAGATTTCCACCGCGGATTTTACCCTTTGCAATGCAGAAGATGAAGTCCCTGACAAATCTGCAGCAAAATATGTGCAAATCTATGTGAGAAAATTCTGCTGCAGAGAATCCGCTTGTGTTGCTGTACACTAACAGGCATAGGGGTCATTTATTAAGACCGGCGTTTTACCGAATGTTTTTTCGTTTTTGTTTTTCTTCCCTGTTTTCCTGGAGCCATAACTTTTTTATTTTTCCGTTCACATATCCATATGAGGGCTTGTTTTTTGCGTTGTACTTTTTATTGCCACCATTATATATGGTATACAATGTAGTGGGAAGCGGGAACAAAATTCCAAATGGGATGGAATTGGGGAAAAAAAACTACAATTCCTCCACAGTTTTATGGGTTTTGTTCCCATGGCGTTCTCTATGAGTAAAAACTGACCTGTGCCCTTAATTCTCTGGGTCAGTATGATTACAAAGATACCACATATGTTTTTTAATACTGAGAAAATTATAAAAACTTGTTTGGGGGCTCATTTTTTGAATGATCTGTTGTTTTTATTGATACCATTTTGGAGTATGTGACTTTTTGATCACATTATATTCAGTTTTTTGGGGGGTAAGAGAATCAATGAAAATATTACAAATTGCCCATTTTGAAACTTTTTTCCATTACTCCATTCACCGTATAGGATAAATATTTTTTATATTTTAATAGTATGGGCATTTTCAGATGCAGCAATGCCCATGATGTTTGTATGTTTTATTTTTTATGTATTTATTTTTTTATTCTAGGGTAAGGGGGTGATTTAAATGTTTTTTTATATCCCCTCTAGGAGGCTACAATATGCAGTACTTAGCACTGAAATAGGTATTAACCCTTAAAACATAGTTTTTAATAATAAATACATTTAAATAATCTCCCACAAAACAAACAAATATAGATGTCACAAAAATGATGTTTATAGAAGACAACTGGTCTCGATGAAGATTAAGGTATGCTTTATTGATACTTACCCTATAATTATCTACTGAATCAGTGACTTCTTATACTGTATTCCCATAGAATGACAGTACAAGCTGAATTTGCTGATATCCTATGTTGGCCTGTCACCTGTTGGACAACATAGGAACTGCAGCTCTTATACACTGGGTCTCTTCAGAGAGACTCGTGTATTAGAATTAATGAATGACTGGCTTCCCACGGGGAGCCAGTCTTAACCTGGAAGCGCACGCTTCTGGGTTTTTCGCTATATACCGGTAGATACCGTGGTTGCACTTGACCATAGCATCTAAAGGCTAAAATATCTGTGATCGGCATTACTGCCGGTCGCAGGCATTAGCCACGGGCCTCTGCTGTTTAAAACAGCAGAGGACCGACAGCTATGGCATCAGCTGCACACGTGAGCAGGCGCCATGTTTAAAGACCCTCCCAGGACTGTACATGTACAGCGCTAGGAGCCTAAGGGTTAATACCCCTTTAGCTGCAGTGGATGCAACAAATTTATGTAGAGGCGTCAGCCTTTACATAACTTCAGCGTATCCACCGCTGATTCTAAATGTAAGCCATCTCCGTCGCACCACGCCCTCTATTTTAGACCTGGTGTGGGAAAAAGTCACAGATTGTGTCGCAAATAACCTTTGCGCCACAAACTGCAACAGATATACCCCAAAAAGTGGTGTATATGTGTTAGTCAATGACCTCCATAGTGCTCGTGCACTGCCCCACATTTTTTGCAGATTAGTTAAAGGGAATCTGTCACCAGCATATTAGCTAATTTTTTTTTTCATGAATCCATGTGTAAAAAATTACCTTCTTTCCATATCTGTTCTTGATTTACTTGTGTGCCTTGTCATTTCTTAAAAAAAATGCTTTTTACGATATGCAAATTAAGCTGTAAGGAGCCCAGAGGGGCGTTATTCCTTTACCAAGGTGCCCAGGAACGCCCCCCTGATGTGCCGGGCCCGCCTAAATTTTAAAAAGAAGAACGCCTCTAAGATGTAAAATCGCCTTCCAGAGGCGAGGCTAAGTGCTCCGCCCCACCCGCCAGCTCCTCTCACTGCCGCAAATATCCCCGATCCACCTCTCGCTGGCAGCCTGAAATCCCGCGCAGGCACAGTGCGATTGCCTGCGCGATGATATGGAAACTGAGGGCAACAGCCTCAACAGCGTCACTGCGCCTGCGCGGGATTTCAGGCTGCCAGCGAGAGGCGGATATTTGCGGCAGAGAGAGGAGCTAGGGGGGGGGGGGGGCGGTGCACTTAGTATCGCCATTTTATATCTTAGAGGCGTTCTTCTTTTTAAAATTTAGGCGGGCCTGGCACATCAGGGGGGCGTTCCTGGGCACCTTGGTAAAGGAATAACGCCCCTCTGGGCTCCTTACAGCTTAATTTGCATATCGTAAAAAGCGTTTTTTTGAAGAAATGACAAGGCACACAAGTAAATCAAGAACAGATATGGAAAGAAGGTAATTTTTTACACATGGATTCATGAAAAAAAAATTAGCTAATATGCTGGTGACAGATTCCCTTTAAGTACTATACCTATATAGCAACAGATATATTAAAGCTTGTGTGATAAATGTTCCAATAAATTTCATCTGGAAGCAACGGATACAATAAAGATGGTTGATAATTAAGACAGTTTTTATAACCGTTACATAGATGAGAGCTTTCCACAACAAGCCTTCATGGGATTCTTTTTACATAACTGCACCTAATTTTATAATATTATAAACTTTACGCTATGATTACAAACAGCATTCCTGAGAAAACCACAATGACTGTGTAATCTTAGTAGTTATACCCATGGCATTTGGCTTCTCTTTTTAATTTTAATATGAATACTTTTTATGTATCTTTTTATAAGCAATTTCACCACACTGGTACCTGGGAGACAGAGTCTCCTCCCCGACACGTTTCAAACAGTAATAATGCAAAGCAGATGGAGACCATTTTAAGAGGAAACCGCAAAAAAATGTCAAATTATTATGTCTTCTACCCTTCCCCCAGCCCTACATTTAGAAGCTGGCCTGTTCAATAAAAGAACAGTGAAAATTTATCTGTTTTCTGTCAATTCACAAGGGCCAGAGAGAAACACAAAGGGTTGATTTGAGAAGCCAAAGGAGCCTAAATGTGTAGTGGAATTGGGTTACCCTATCAACAAGAAGCAGACACCACGGAGAAATCAGACTGGCAAAGGAAGCTCGGTAACTGGTGTTTCTTTACCAAAGACCCAGGAATGTGACCTGTATTAACTCTGTTTCTTGTTCTCAAAGATACTAATAGGTTTGGACAAGGTGCGTGGGAAACATCAAAGGGCATCGCTGCATATTTGTGATATTCACAAAAATGGAAAGAAGCGCAAGGCAGATGGAAGAAGTAGAAGAAAAATTACTGTCTGTCTGCAACATTATTTGGGGATCTCTAAAGTGAAATAGAAACAGGTCAAAGACTAGGAGAAAGGGAAACAGGTATAGGTGATCTGGTTTGCCGTGGAGCAAAGAATGTCCATCTGATCGGATATATAAGAAGAGATTGCCTAAAATGACCACACCATTAAAGGCAGGCATTCTCAAATGCGGCCCTCCAGCTGTTGCAAAACTACAACTTCCAGCATGCCCGAACAGCCTACAGATATCAGCCTACAGCAGGGCATTGTGGGAGTTGTAGTTTTACAACAGCTGGAGGGCCGCAGGTTGAGGATGCCTGATTAAAGGGGTTGTTTCATGAAGTTAATCCCTTTTTTTTTAAAAAAAAGCTGATTCCAGATTTTTTCACCCCTAGTGATTAGCTGTTATGGCTTGAGGAAATTCAGACCAGCCACACAATTCCCTCATAGAAATGGTCACCCATGTCATGTGTGGATGCGATCGGTCTGCTAGCCCCCCTACAGAGCAGTCCTCCGTTCTGGCGCATAGAATGGGTGTCCTAAATGTGCATCAGTAATAGATAAGTTACTACAAAAAGTATGATCTAATCTAGATTTCTTTCAATAGTAAGGGCCCATGCACATGGTAGTCTAAGGCAGAGTTCACACTTCAGTTATTTGATCAGTTATTTCCATCAGTTATTGTGAGCAAAAATCCGTAGTGAAGCCTACACAGAGATACAGATATTCACCTGTTCTGTGTTTTTGACCCGCACCTGGTTTTGGCTCACATTAACTGATGGAAATAACTGAACAAATAACTGAAGTGTGAACTCAGCCTTACAGCGGCGATGACCTCTTCTGCCAAATCTAATATGTACTAGGCTGCTCATAGACTTCTATGGGGCTCTGCTGCAACTTAAAGAGGTACACAGAGGCTTACAGGTTCCTGCACCCGGCTCTGCTATGTGCATGGGGCTTAAACATGTCTTTTGCTCCATTGCTGAGTTTTGGTAACCATGTATTTTCTTTTATTATCTTAATATGCTTGCTTATGTTTGGTTACATTGTTTGGGGTTCGACGCTAAATGTTAAAAAGGTTTTTTAAACTGTTTCATTGCAGTTTTTTTTTAAATACAACAGCGCAATATATGAATAAGGATGGATATTTCTGACATGTCTGTAGTAAACCTCATCTGTTGCACTCTTTACCGTCAAGAGACAATACATGATTGACGTGACCGCTGCAGCCAATCACTGGCCTTAGCAGTGACTCTTGCATGTATGGCATATTACTGCTATGTGATTGGCTGTAGCAGTCATGTCAACGTCATGGCTGCAGGATCAGCATGGACCACTTGCACGGTGGTGCCTGATGGGGGGTGGATTTAACGGATACGCAATGGTTATTTTTATATCACATCCTGCTCATAGAACATTTTCTTCAAATCACAGACAAAACCCTTTACCAGTAGCAAAAAAGGCTACTTTAGGCATAGAAGCTGATAACTCTTTTGGCAGCCCAAGAGTTAAATGTGCCAGTTTACAGGAATTCAGTAGGTCCACCTTTGAATTCATGTGACAGAGCTGAGGTATTAGGTTGAAGGCAACAGAAAGCCTGAAGGAAAGCAGTTTTATTTAAACAAATGCATGAAGACCAATTAGTTATTGCTGGAAAGAGATCTGTAATCACTTCAACATGCGGTAAAAATCAGTCCTGAAAAACAGGGATGAAACACTTATCGGTGATGTCAGGGTTACCATCTGCCTTATTGTTTCCAGACCTCCAGAGGAATTTGGCTTTTTTTCATAAAATTTAGTTACGCACTGTTACCGCTACAGGGGCACAATAACAATCATCTTGATTTGGGACAGTCTGAGCACGCTGTCCACACTGCTCTCAGTGCTCAGGACGCGGTGACACTCTGACCTTCAGTCACTCTATTCATGAGATGTTTATTGCTCACCGCTACCCCTATACAATGCAGATTACATATAGGCTTTGTTTCAGAAATATTCACAGCTTGTGTACACACTGAAAAGCTGGAAATAAAGCTGAATGACTTATTATACTTGTGTTATTAATAAGTGTTAGCGCTTGAACACGCGAACGTGCCGTGTTTAGCGGTCCGCAAATTGCAGATCTGCAAAACACGGATGCCGCCCGTGTGCCTTTCTCAATTTGAGAAACAGACGGGGCCCTTTATAGAAATGCCTATTCTTGTCCGCAAAATGGATAAGAATAGGACTTGACTCATAACTTTTGCGGATCCATGGAACGGAGCAACGGATGCGGACAGCACACGGAGTGCTGTCCGCATCTTTTGCGGCCCCATTGAAGTGAATGGATCCGTACCCGAGCCGCTAAAAATCCGGCTTGGAAGCGGCCCAAAACCAAATGTGAATGAGCCCTTAGACTACTTTCACATGTGTGTAGGAAGCTCTGTTCGGGGCTTCCGTCACAGAATTTGTTAAAAATAACAGAGAGAAAAGTCCTGCATGCAGGACTGTTTTCTCTGCTTCAAAAACATTCTCCTAAATAGAAACCTAAAAGATCCCATTATAATCAGTGGGGGTCTGTTAGGATCCGTTTGGTACCGTTATGAGCCAAATCCGGCATTTCCATAATTTTCATTCTTCCGCTCCTATAACGGAGCAGAACAATGGAAATAACAAACGCTGATGTGAGGGTAGCCGTATTATTTATTACAGAAGCAAACAAACATACTTACCTGTGCCCAGGTGGGTGAGAGGTGGAAAAAATTATGAATTGACGTCAACCAGCATAGGGGGAAAAAGCCCTTCTTTTGTGGTACATTCACACGACTGTAATTCTGGGTCCTCATCAGTTCCGCTATTTTTCAGAATGGGTGCGGACCCATTCATTTCAATGAGGCCACAAATTATGCAGACAGCACACAGTGTGCTGTCCGCATCCGTAGTTCCGTTCCACAGTCCCGCAAAAAATATAGAGCATGTCCTATTCGTGTCCACAACCATGGACACAAATAGGCATTTTCTATATGGTGCCAGTATCCGTTGTTTTGCGGAAACGCAATTTGTGGACCACAAAACACAGCATGGTCGTGTGAATGGGAGCGGCGCTGCAGTAACTAGGCCCAGCCACTACACAGTGGGCAGAGCTTGTGTAGCTTGGGTGACTGGCTGAGGTGCCAAAGCTTATAACAGCAGCTGATCGACGGGGACACTGGGACCCCCCACTAGTCACTTTTAACTGCAACTATTAATTTTGTTATCAACAGTATGTCTAAGGGCCCCATTACACCTGAACATAATTGCTCAGATTATCGCTAACAAGCGTTCCTATGAACTTCCTTTAGCGATCATCTGGCAGTGTAATACTTTTAGCAGGTTTAAAAATCCTCACTTGGCGGCAGATCGTGCCATCTAATCACGGATCTGCTGCCGGCAAACAGTGATTCAGTATGAGGGCGAGCGATGGCATAACTGAGGAGGAGATTTCTGCATGTAATAGCAGCAGTCTCCTCCTCTAGTGAGCAGGCGATTGTCAGTAAAGAACGCGTCCTTCCAGACAATCACCAGCAAAATCTGCAGGTGTAATATACAGCGGGCGATTGTCAGTATGGTACGCTTCCTTCCCAACAATCGCCTGTTCGCTAGTGGAGGAGACTGCTGCTATTACATGCAAAAATCTCCTCCTCAGTATGTGGAGGCACGATCGCTAATGCCATTGCTCGTCCCCATACTGAATCACTGTTTGCCGATAAGAGTGATGATTACACAGTACAATCTGATGCTGGCAAACAATTATTTTGATACATGTTGAAAGACTTGTTCATCAGGTAATTGGTGGCAGTATTACACTGCCGGATCATACGAACAGTTGTTAACGATGATCTTAGTGATTATCTGTAGGTGTAATAGGGCCTTTAGGGCTCTTTTACAGGGGAGGAGAATCAAAACAATCATCGGTGACTAACGTTCATACAATTGTTACCTATACGTGTCCAGTGTAAATGTGCTGCAGATCATGTGACGAATTAGCAAAATGCTTGATTGCATGTTCCATGCACAGGTAAAATTATCGTTTCCCGGTAGCACATTGTGCTGTGTACATAGGGATGTGCTGCCGACAAACAATAAATCTTTATGGGGATCAATGATCACAGTAGCGACTTTTCATCCCCATACTGCTGTATGAAAAATTTAGCTCTACTGCAGTTTAGGCTGGCAGTGATGGTTCATTCCCGATCATTTCCCTGAGTATCGGGCTATGTCAATGCACCTCCATTGTATCAGCCCCTTAGTTATCAGTCAGTGAAACTTCTTTCCTGATACCCAGTTATCTTGTACACTGCAGGGTTTCTTACCTTTCTCAGAATCCTGCTGACTACCAGACCATTGTTCTTCCTGACCTGCAGATTCCACTGGAAGGCAATCTAGAAGTCACACAGATAAGACATGTTTACAATGGAGCATCGTCTCTATGAAATGCAGACTGAAGTGACATCATTCATGTAACACTGATTACACAGCTTTCCCAATTAACACTCAGCTCTTGGGTATTTCTGGCCTCCATAGCAAAAGCAGAATGTAGGGCTATCAAAAAGGAGATGAATAATCAGGCCTTATAAAGCAATGGTTCACATTCATGGGCCGCTATACAGGCTGCTGATTGGAAAGCGTTTGTTTCTGACTATTGCCCAGTTGTTAAAGCTGCATTTTTACATGCAGCAATTATCCCCTCTGTATGGACAATCGATACTACGATCATTCATCCCCCTTTTTAATTCATTGTTTGTCGGCAACAAATCTCTGTTTTTACAGAGCGATGTGCTGACAATTTAGTACCCCTGGGGGTATCTACAAATGTAGTTATGTATTGTCATTGTTATGTATTTTAATGTATTGGCCATATGTTCCTGATAGGGGAAGGAATGGTTGACAGGAACAGGGCTAATCACCCTGTTCTTCCCCATTGGTAGCAGTGGGATGGTGCTGCTTCCTGTCAGAAGGGGTAGTTCCAGGTCAGCTAGAGAAGGAAGGGGAAGCACATCAGCAAATACCCCTAGGAACCAGATGTAATTCTCCTGTGAGACCAACACTCCAGAGAGACCATCAGAATACAGAACACAGCTTCAGTAAGCATCAGTGTGTCAAGAAAGCAGAGTGATTTTACAGCTCGACAGACACTGCTGCAAGGTGAGGGACTACGGCTCAGACACCTTTTAAACCCATTACTAGGCCAGACTACCATCATGCTTGTAACACAGTGAACACCTAGTACATATCCACAAGTGCCCGATCATGCCAATCGATTGCTATGCAACCTGCCACCATACCTCCTCATCTGGTGCCAGAAAATGCACCACCCAGAGCATGCTGAAATTTAAGAAAAATCTAATAGATCAAAAAACTAATGCAAGGAAAATGTCTAAAAACTGTTTGTAGGTCCATTATATTTTTCAACTGGCCGAAATGTAAAGCAGGCTGTGATGATTTTTGTTAATAAACCAAGCAGCGCTTTTTATATAAAAAAACAAAAACAAAATCTATGAAACCAACCTAAGGCCTCATGCACACGAACATATTTTTTTTCTGTGACCATTCCATTTTTTGGGGGAAGTTACTCCGTGTGCATTCCATTTCCGTATATCCTATTATTATCCGCATTATGGACAAGGATTTTTCTGTTTTATTAGGGTCCAGTTGTTCAGTTCCGCAAAATACGAAATGCACACGGACGTCATCCATATTTTGTGCGGATCCGTTTTTTGCGTGTGCATGAGGCCTAAGGCCACTTTTAGATGGTCAGTATTTGGTCAGTATTTGATTGTAAGCCAAAACCAGGAATGGGTCCAGAACACAGAAGAGCCACACATATTTCCATTATACTTTTGCTCTGTAGGTTCCAATCCTAAATTAACATGATAAATACTGACCATATTAGCCAAGTACTCACTATGTGAAAGAGCCCTAAAAGCAGTTTTCCTGGAATTTACTTTTTTTTTTAAATATATTTTAAATACAAACATACAATAAGTATTTTCCTCATGAAAAACATCACTAAAACAATTATTTTCCATAAAACTTTGTTATCACTTTGCAGTAGTAGTTAATAATCCTTTTGATGATCTTGCGCCAGGTCTGGTTAACTGAGTGAAGGCAGTGTTTCTGTTAATTTCAATAAAGAGACGGTGACTAAAACAAAAAAGGGAAGTGATAAAATAAGAAAAGTAAATGAAAATTAGCGTCCAGAACACGGATGGCCTTGGCTGCTCCCTGATTAACATATGTGGTAACTACAGCTGTGTTTACTAGCAGAGTACTGTTAAATAGGGGAGTCTGTAAATTATAAG
This sequence comes from Bufotes viridis, assembly GCA_033119425.1. Taxonomy (NCBI): domain Eukaryota; kingdom Metazoa; phylum Chordata; class Amphibia; order Anura; family Bufonidae; genus Bufotes; species Bufotes viridis. Next base: position 104,325,154 of record CM065595.1, read on the forward strand.
AGTCTGCAGCAGGTCCCACAATTAACATCCTTTAGCTAATAACCTCATAAAGAAGGCGAAAATAACATCTTCTATCCGAAGGCACAAAAAACACACACATATAAAAATGTCCGAAAAAAAGTGAAATCCTTTAATATTAACAGAGCGCCTTGGATATTTTCTTTTCAGGACTGTTTTCTGGACATCTGTCTGACATTCGCCCAGGCTTGTATTCTTTGCTCTCTGCTGGGACCTTTGTCAGCGAGGTTTGTTTTCCTTCCTGACAATCACAGTGTGATGGAGTCAAGCCTGCAAGTGTGGACTATTGATTTAGTCTGGAGCCGATGAGTAGAAGGGCCAAAACCAGGGGGTGGACGGCTATGTGAAAACATGAAGGGGGAGGAGGAGCCGCCTCTCCAGTCTAACTCAACACTGAAGACATAAGGGAGGGGGGGAGTTTTAAAACGGGTTTGTCCCCTGTGGCTCAGTAATCGCTAATAAGAACCCCCTGTGAACCAACAATGAACTTCGCTTCCAACCCCTTTTTTCATTGGCCATAAATCAGTAGTGAAGTCTAGCCTAATAATATTTCAGTTTCCAGTTGGTCGCCTCTATAGTCCATTATCCCAACAGTATATAATACCGAATATTAAGGTTATTTAGGCCCTGTTGTTGAGAACTTTCCCTCTGTGCACAAAATGGTTGGTGTAATACTCGAAATGTTATAGATCTTGTTAAGATAAGGAGTAATTGCTGTACGATCCCTAGAGTGCAACAAAGGGTTAATTTTGTCAGAGTGCTACCACTTCAGGATAGGCCGTTACAGCCCACCAGAGTAGTTCTATAAATGGAACACACATGTTTTTACATCTGTACTTGTCAGAAGCCCCCCAAAACAGCCTCCCTCCTATTAACCCGCCTTCTTCATAAAGGAACCAAGGACAGAACATACAAACATTTAATAGACCTTGTATGTCTCTCTCTCTCACAGGACAAAAGGACCGCCAGATACATTACAGAACCGGATTACTTATAAGACAGGCAGGCATAAAATGGATAGGAGATAGATATGAGATAGATAAGATGAGATATATCTGAGATATATATATATATATATATATATATATATAGATGTGGGATATGAAATAAATAGATACAAGACAGATAGACAGATACATATGAGATAGATAGATAGATAGATAGATAGATAGATAGATAGATAGATAGATATGAAATAGAAATATGTGAAATAGATATATATGAGATATGATAGGAGATATATATGAAATGATAGATCGAAATGAGATAGAAATATATGAAATTGGAATTCATGAAATAGATAGCTATGAGATATGATAGGAGATAGATATACTGCATATGAGATGATGATAGATAGATAGATAGATAGATAGATAGATAGATAGATAGATAGATATGAGTTAGAAATATATGAAATAGATAGCTATGAGATATGATAGGAGATAGATATACTGTATATGAGATGATGATAGATAGTTAATAGATATGTAGATAGATATGAGTTAGAAATAAATGAAATAGCTTTGAGATATGATAGGAGATAGATATACTATTTATGAAATGATGATGATAGAAAGATAGATAAATAGATAGATAAGATATATATGAGATGAAAAAGATAGAAAGTAGATCGATAGACAGATTTTCTATTAGGTCCTGAAGGAACCAAACTAATGGTATTATCTAAGCTTATTGCTTATATCATACTAAACTGAATCCATAAGTCCTTAGACCAAAAAACACACATTTCAAGGAGTTGTCTATGGATGACAGACTCTATTTCTGTACCCTATTAAGGTATATGGATGTCATAGAAGGGACCATGAGGACCCCTCCTTCATGTGTGAGAATGGAGAGCAGCACTTGCTCCAGTGGACCCAGCCTATCCTTGCATTAGATGGAGAGCCATTTATTTGAATGACCACTATGTAATGCTACCTGCGCCTTGCAGTGACAGTTGTAGGGGAAGTATGTGCAGTATCCTCCTGAGATGGGTGATAGCCAATGGTGAGGGAAGTCAAACATCTCCCATCTAGCACTCTCGCACCTCTCCAATATATCCTCAACTCTGCTGCCCGACTAATCCACCTCTCACCCTGTTACTCCTCTGCCTCTCCCAGCTGCCAGTCTCTTCACTGGCTCCCCATTGCCCAGCGAATTCAGTTCAAAACACTAACCAATACATACAAGGCCGTCCACAACCTGTCCCCTCCCTACATCTCTGAGCTACTTTCCCGATACATCCCTACACGCAATCTCCGATCCTCACAAGATCTCCTTCTCGCCTCTCCTCTTATCACCTCTTCCCACAATCGCCTCCAAGATTTCTCCCTTGCATCCCCCACGTTCTGGAACTCGCTACCCCAACATATCTTAGACTCCCACCTACAGTGGAATCCTTCAAAAGAAACCTGAAAACCCAGCTCTTCAGACAAGCCTACAACCAGTGACCCTGCTGCCTCTATACCGCCATGACCAGCTTCACCCTCACCTACTGTCTCCTTCCCCCATACCATGTAGATTGTAAGCCCTCACGGGCAGGGCCCTCTATCCTTCTGTACCAGTTTGTAACTCGTCTTGTTCATGCTTAGTGCAATTGCCTGTATTATGTATGTGCAGCGCTATGGAATGAATGGCGCTCTAATAACACATAATAATCATGTGATGATCTGCTGATGGCCACTCTGGCTTCTTTTTGAAAAAGGGCTGTCTACAGGAATAAAACTATGGCATAAAAAAAAATAATCTGGGCATATCTATCCATATAGTTCAATAAATGTTACCTTCTTCTTCCTCAGGAATGAAATCAAAACGAATGGGAATGTCTGCATCCCGTGTTGCCCCCATCAGAGAGAGGCACACAATCTCCCCGTCAGGACCCATTATAAGGCTCCCTACAGAACTGCCTTTACAGCACTCTGGAAAAAAGCAGACATACATTGAACAGATTTATTGGTCTATAGTTAGGAGTATAGAGGGAATTATCACAAATAACTTATATTTATTAGACAGCTGCAAAATTTTATTGTATAGAAAAATCAGCAGCTACACCCAATATAATAAACATCTAAATATCTTTTACTAATATACATACAATTATACAAACAACTAAAATTGTGCACTTTTTCAATTTAAAGAGTCTTTCACCTAAAATCACCATTATATCACCAACACTAACATCAGGATCTCCATTTCATTCCCCATATTATAATGTTACCTTTCATGTTGCTGTCCATCGCCTATTTTCTCAGAAAAACGCTTTTATTCCGTATGATAATTAGCTTCTGAAGGTGCCCAGGGGCGGCGTTCATGCGGCCAGTGCCCATGCCCCTCGGCATTTTTCAAACCAAACACCTCCCCTTTCACCCCTCTTGCCTGCCCTAGGTTCTTCTGATTACCTCCTCCATTCAGTAAGAAATCCAGCGCCTGCGCCGTTTAACAGAATCTCCGAGTCTGCGCACAGCATTACCCATTATGGGCAGAGGCACCAGAGCGTTTAATGCGTATGCGGCGGCCCATACATCCCTAATCCGGCGCATACGCATTAAATGCTCTAGTGCCTCTGTAATGGAGATCCTGATGTTAGTGTTCTATAAGGCCCCATGCACACGACCGTTGTTTGTTTCCGCGTCCGTTCCGTTTTTTTCTCGGATAGGATGCTTCCCCATTCATTTCAATGGGTCCGTCAAAAAATGCGGATGGGCAACCGTTTTTGTTCCGCTTCCGTGATCCGTGTTTTCATTCCGTCAAAAAAATAGTGCATGTCCTATTTTTTTCACGTTTGCGGACAAGGATAGGCATTTTTACAATGGATCTGCCATAAAAATCGGATCCGTCAAAAAAAACGGTCCGTCATCCGTTTTTTTTGACGGACGCAAAATTTCAAGGAGGAGCGGACGCAGAGGCAGGCAACGGTCGTGTGCATGTAGCCTAATGGTGATTTTAGGTGAAAGACTCCCTTTAAAGATTTTTGAATTTCTTTTTTAAAAGGCAGGTCCTTTCATCTGCTGTTTTGGATATTGTCAGCAAATCTTCAGTTCTAACCTGAAGTATATGGGATAAATGGCCAATCAAACATTATAACTGAGCATGCTTTTATGACTTGTTCTGCCTCCATGGGTATTGTTAAAAACTGCCCTCATATCTACTGGTTGAACAGATAAAGTTGGTCATAAACTGGAGATGTAATCTAATTTCTGCTAACCACTGCTACCTTCTACATGGCAATAATGAATGTGATGGCCAATATCATATGTCTGTTGAAAAGTTTATCAACCATGTTGGATTTATTTGCTCGTTGTCGGGTAATATTAGTGTAAAATTGGTCAAGGCTAACTACAGATCTGCATCCAATCAATGGAGGCCCACAATAGGTCATAAATAAGGGAAGCGGTGTGTCGGTGGTTTGTCATTTTAATTTATAGCCTTGTTGAAAAAAATAAAAAAACAACCATCACAGACCAACCATGAACGACAAGTAGTTTAAACAAATCGCCATCTGAAATTATCACTGTGGCCACCTTTAGGTTGGAATCACAAATGCAGTTTTTGTGGCAGGTTTTTGAGCCAAAGTTAAGAGTGGATACAAAAAGAAGACGGATAATTTCTTTGAATCTGGAACTGCCACAAAAAACTGCATGTGATTGCAGCCTTGGTATAAAAAAAAACTGCATTTATTTGCCATGGTTTTCCTGGTGTTTTTGTGCAATTTTTCTTGCCTAAAATTGCTATGGCCAGATGTTACATGAAAGTTTACAGTGAAATATAAAACACCTTACAATGTCCCAGATTTATTAATACTTTAATTTGTAGACAGAGTAAACTTAGACAGTCTGAGACAGTCTGAAGTGTGGGTCTGGAAAACAGGCTCCATTTGACGGCTCCATTTCCCGGACCAAACACTGCTCCTCTGACTCAAATCACAGCATTATAATGATTTATGATGCTGTGATTTCCTGCTTGATGGTGGGACTACTGTATTATAGGCATTGTGAATACAGAAGACCCACAATCAGGCAGGCGCTCACAATCATTATGATGCTGAGAGTTTGCGTCAGAGTGCAGTGTTGGGTCCAGGAAATGCAGACACACTGAGCGTGTTTCCCGGACCAAACACACGCGTATGAAATTAGCCAAAAAGTATAAGGTCTCTCTTACACTGTATTTTTACCTGTATTTGTAAGCCACAAGCAACAGTGGGTCCAAAACACAGAAGAGGCTCAAATCTTTCCATTATACTTTTTCTCTGTATCTCCCTTTCCTAGTTTGGCTTAGGCTACTTTCACACTAGCGTTACCAGTCTCTTTTCCAGCAAAGAACAGCCTACAGGAGCTCTCTGGATCCGGCATGGCCAGATGTTACCGCAATGCCCACCAGCCCCATTCCCTATAATGGGATCCAGGGGAGATCTGGCTGCCATCCGGTAAATATGCCAGGATTCGGATGGACAAAAACCGTGGCATGCAATGATTTTTGTCTGACTGAATCTTGCATATTTGCAGGGTAGCGGCCAGATCTCTGCTGAATCCCATTATAGGCAATGTGGCCGGCAGGCATGGCGGAGTAACAGCGGCTGATGTGCGCCAGTGTGCCCCTGCTTACCGCCGCAGTCCCGGGCGCTGTGTTCAGTGGTAATCTGCTGTCAGTGCTTCCCATTCACAGCTGCAGTCCTGGGCTCTGTCTGTGTAGCTACTGTTGTTCTGGGATCTGCTCCACAGTTTCCTCTCAGCCCTGGCCACAGCATGTTTGCTGCTTGTTCCGTGCAGCACTTTCTTAAGGACCGGCGTGCATCATTTCCACATATATAGGTGGCTCAGCCCCCTTCCCAGATGCCTCACCGTCAAGGTCCTTGTGTCCTGCTAAGGTTCCTGATATCTGCTTGTGTTCCTGACTCCTACTTGTATTCCTGGACTCTGCTACCTGTTTGATCTCTGCCTGCTTGCCTTGACTCTCCTGTTGCCAACACGGATTGCCTGACCTGTACCTGTGCCGCCTGCCCTGACTATTGCCTGTTTGACTTCGTCTCCGTCTCATCCCTCGGTTCTGCATTGTTCCTCCTAGTTTACGACTCGGCCTGCTGACAACACCTGTGCCTCTGGTACCTCGCTCAGGTACCTCCTTGTCCGCCTGGACCAGCTGCCTCAGGTGCCAATCCTCCTCAAGAGGTAGCGACCTGGTGTTCCCCTTGGGAAAGTCTATCCCCATCATCAGAGGTACTGTGAAGATCGAGGGGTTCACTTAGACAACACCCTTAGAGGAGGTAGGACATGTGGCACAGTGCGTTCACCCCCTCTGGTTCGTGACATGCGGTAACATTCGGCTATGCCAAATCTAGAAAGCTCTGGCACGCTGTTCTCTGATGGAACAGCCTGCCAGGGACTGGTAACGTAGATGTGAAAAAGGCCTGACAAATACTGATGGAAAATACGGACCGTGTGAAATATAACAGCTACAAGTATCACTTTAGTTATCTGCTAGGAAAGAGTAACAACAAAGCTGAAAATCCATGTTGAGTATTCTCAGTAGCAGGAGATGGCAACCTTCAACTATTTAAGGAATTTAAAAAAATTAACTCCAGATGTTCAGGTACGCAAGCAGCAATTAACCATGCCAGTGAAAAGCTGCTGGAGTCTCTCTGAAAGCCAGTGAGTGTTTTTTAATACAACTGTAATAAACTAACATCTGTTAGAAGTATAAGGTCTGTACAGGTTTTTTATCCTTATTTGCATAAACAATGTTTCCTTTCAATAACGACAGAGATCTTAAAAGGTAAAAAACTGACAATACAAACATGCAAAAATATATATTTAAACACAGACATTAAAGTGTACCTGTTGTTTCAAGTGACCTTTCAGAATAAGCTGTCTTGTGCATATGAGGAATAACACTTTCTGGACATTCTATGACTTGTACCTAGAATTGTTCACCAGTTTTCCCATCTCCTGTCTGCATCTCTATTGTCAGACTCCTCTAAACTAGAGATTAGTTGCTATGATGTCTCCCATACACAGCGCACACAGAGAAGAGGAGATCTTGTTCCTCTATCTCTCTGTAGTACACTCTAAGAATCAGCAGCATGGAGAGCATTTTACAACAGTACTAAGCAGTGCTGCTATGAATCTAGCACTGGGGTGAGATAGAGCCAGCAGAAGCTCACTCCTTCTCTCGCCTTTTTGTAGACTTCTAATGGGCAGCATGTTACCTGATCTCTCAGTGAGCCGATAATCTGTCTCATCTCTGAAGGTGTATTTTGGCTGAGCATTTCAGGAGGCAGAGGGGAAGAGAAGTGGCTGTGTAATATATCATATAATATATATTACACAGATTCTTATTTTAGCTGGTACTATTGATTTATGAAAAATGTGTTAAAGGTGTAGTGATTATTTAAGATGTAAATAAAAAGGGGAAGACCACTTTAATAATAGTGACATAACAAGGCAACAAAATTTTATTGAGAGCTGTTTTTATAGGAGTTGTCGGCGCCTATACTACAGACCTGCACCCCTGAACTTAAAAAAGAAGACCTGCCACATTATGTCATTGTGGTACTATTCATGCTGATGCAACCACCAAGGTCTGTGATTGGCTGCAGAAGTCACGGAACTCAGCCAATTCCTGGCCCCATGGTGAACAGAGCAGCAGCGGGACCGCGGACAGGTGAGTCTTCTTTTCTATGTTTAGAGGCACAAGTCCGTAGATAAGGGGTTGTCAGCTCCAAGGCCAACAACCGGTTAAGGTCAGCATCACATATAGCATTGTACTGCACTTTTGGAGTCTAAAATGATTCAGCTAGATGCATGGTAGCAGACTATGGCAACATATAAAAATATCTACATATACAACATTATAGTTTCAGGAGTTTTACTGGTGTTTCTGAAGTCAGTGGTGTCTTTATTAAAATATAGCAAGCGGAGGAATTGTGTTTTTTTCAGGCTTCTTTCTCTAAAGGATTTTAAATATAAAAATCACCTGGAAGAATGCTGATATGAAAGGGCCCATAATTAAAATACATGTTAACTTCCCCCTACTGGAAAAAAAAACTGTGTGAAGGATGACTGGAAAAGAATATACAAGTCTATGCATCAGACCTTGAAGTAAGGGCAAGTGTCAGTACCAAGCAAACCTTGGTAGATGCCAAAGCTCACTTAGTTTGTACAATCCATGGTGATCTGGATAAACATGCTCTATACTCATCAAGCTGGCCGGAGTGCCAATCACCCAGTGGTCCACAAGAACCTTGAGTAAGGCAATGGTGACATCAAAACCCACTGGATGGGCATGCAAACACACATTACTGTTAACCAGGAAGATGTCTGGGTCCTATTAGAGCCAGAGGTTCTCACTTACACAGAAAATCCTGATGTTGACATCACTGAATTTCCATTAGTAGCTGCTGCTTCCCCCTGTTACATGCTAAATTAGCGAGAGCTCTCTTGTCCTGCATTTAAATAGCACTGGATATCTGTCATTTATTTTGTACTGCATTTTCTCAGTGCAAATTAGGTAAGTAGCAGGTGTAGTAGCTACAATCTGAAACTGCTTAAAAAGCACCATTTTGCTAATGTTTTTACGTAGTTAATTGAATACGATATTGTTCTTGTGTGCTGCATAGTGATTATGTCATGCTATCATCATAGTTTTTAGCTGTTGAATAATCTGAAGAACAAGTCCATTTCCCAAAAGGCAGTTTAGCATAGATCACATGAATGGTGCATCTTACAAACAGTGTACAGTGCACTCGGTTCTGGAAGATCTTGTACACCATCACAATGCTTTCTTACCTTTGAGTTCTTCTGGGAGAGATCCTCTAATGATACCAGTTGGCAAACCTTTTGGGTTTATTGCACTGGCACTACTAGTAGCATTGGCTGCCTTTAAATTTGACATGCTGCTTTGGTTCCCACGTCCCTTCTTGCCATTTATCGGGGGCAGAGAACCTAGTGGAGGGGCCTCTGGGGCTGGAAGATCACCACCTTGTCAAAAGAAACATTAAAAAAATGTAAGTGCATTACAATGGACACTGGTACTTTGATTCGGACACGTTTCCTTCATCGATTTCACATGGAGCATACACTGTTATCCTGTTCCAGCTTTTTCATATATGTCACTGGATAACAATTTATAGTTATATAAAATTCTGTTCCAACCACAAGCTCTTCTGAGAAACTGAAACACCATAAACCACAATGCACACCGATATAGATATAACACAATTTAATATAATCTCTCTCTTGTCATTAGAAGCCAGTAGTGGGACAGTATTTATATGCATGGGAGTAGCTTTAGGGTAAGCGGCCACTTTGGGGCTCAGACCCACATGGGGCCCCCTCAGGAGAAGGACTAAAAGATGTTATTGTCAAGGCCCCCTCAACAGTATTATACAATGACATTATATACAGTGACACTAGGAAACGGATGGAGCAGCTGCTAGGCCTTGTCTAAGAGTTTACTAGCCACAGGAGTAGGGGTTGCACGTGAGTTGAGGGTTGCGAAGAAATTGCTGGGGGGGGGGGGGCGTTCATAAATTTTCTGTGGGGCCCAGTCAGTTGTAGTTACACCACCAGGGGAGGATTGGCCATAGACCTTACAGGGAAATTTCTCAATGGAGTGAAGCCCAGCGGGCCGCCCAAGTCCTCCTCTCTGCCACTAACTGGATACATAATGAGTTCTCAGCGATAATTAACACTGTGAGAATCAGGTACTCGTATATTCGCCCAGCGACCACATATCTCCTCCTGAATTCAACTGCTGTGGCCTACATCACACCTCCTGAGCTTCTTCTCCACATCTTAATCACAGACAACTGAAGGAGGAGGATAGAAAATGGCATCTATAGATGGCCATCACGGAGGGACAGCTTTTGGGCAATATATTCTGCTGCATTCTGGTATATGGTTCTGCTGGGACGGTATTTTGCGCTATGGTATTGCTACCCCGCCTACTTGTGTTGCCCACCTTCTGTCAAGTTGGACGCCCTTACTACATGGGGCCACTTTAAGTTCCCAGTCCGCCCCTGGTTCCCACTACATACATTTATGCCTTTTATGGATTATAGAGGAAAGGATATATGTCTGGTGTAAGCAGCATCTAATCTAATGTTTTTGGATATAAAAGTTTGAAGTCACTTTATGTATTCTACTTCCTGTCCTGGCTTTTTACCTTCCTCTATTTTGGACTTGTAGTAGTCTAACTTAACTGTCTGCCCGGCCATCACTGTAGCCAGAGAGAGCCCCCCTCTTAGGCCCTATTCACACATCCGCAATGTAGTCCGCATGTATTCCGCAATTTTGCGGAATACATGCGGACCCATTGACTGTGAATGGGGCCGGGAAAGATGCGGAGAGCACACACTGTGCTCTCCGCATCCGATTTTGCGGAGCGCGCCGCCGATTTTCCGGTCCGCGGCTCCGCAAAAAAAATAGAGCATGTCCTATTCTTGTCCGCAATTGCGGACAAGAAGAGGCATTTTCTATGGACTTCGGGCAATGTGCGGTCCGCAAAAATGCGGAATGCACATTGCCGGTGTGTCCGTGTTTTGCGGATCCGCGGCTCCGTGGATCCGCAAAACACTTGCGGATGTGTGAATAAGGCCTTAGAGTATCACACATTACACTGATAAGTGCAGTGCTCTTCTGTGGGCGTCGTTCTCTAGGCCTATCAAGTTCTACATCTGCTGTTATAATGGGGATTACCTTGCAGATGACATCTTCCCCTCACAGTAGCAGTACACTGACAGTGGATTACCTATCTATATAGGAGGTGAACTACAGATAGATAATATTTTTTTATTAGATTTTTAATGGCATAGTACGGCCAAAAGGAAAAACAAAACAACAAAAAATGTATGAAGTTTTTAAAATAACCCTTTGTGATTGTGTCCTTTTATGGTACCAGTGTTTTTCTATATTATACTTATGAAATGTGTATCTGGTTGATTTTGTAATAAAGGACTGAAAAAAAAGCTAAATACCGGCATATTCTTATGATATATGAGGAAGTTCCATCTCTAGTACCAGCCCCCACATCCATGCAGAGGCAGAATAGATGGATGGCTCCTCTCCATTCAGTTTTATGGAAATTTGGAAAACAAGACAGCAAGTGTGGAGTTGGGCTCTTTCATACAATTTTCCCGACTGGGTAGTGTCCATGTGTAAAACAGACAGCAACCGGGCTTAACTCTGAACCGTTAAAGTTCATATGACTGATTTTCTGCTTGGTCCGTAAAGGGACAATGACAACATGCACCATCCCACTCCAACTTTCCCACAAAACTCATTCACTGAAGTCAATGGCTCTGCGAGAAAAAAAAACGCACATGGAAGGCATCCATCTAGAACACAGGTTTCATATTGGTTGTCTTAAAGAGCCCAGAGGCCGACTGGCAACTTACAGTGGCCCTGGAAATAAACTAAAAGTGGCCCATGCAAACTGACAGAAGGTGGGAGCAACACATACCAACATATACCATATGCAATGCAAGCCACAGGTGGGGTGAATGGCAGAGAAGGAAACCATGGGCTCCTGTGCCAGCCACATTATTTAACTGTATCACCATCTGGATAATGATAATACAGTTGAATTCAGGAGGCATTTGTGGTACCTGGCTGGGTACATAAGTACCTGATGTTCCCATCATTAATTAAAGTTGAGAGCGTCAGACTGTTAAATATGCCTGAGGAGGGCTCGTTTGTTACATATGCCTGGGCACCAGCCCACCAGGAAATTTTACTGTAGTGTCTATGGCCAGTCCACCCCTGAAAGAGCCTACATAGAAACAGCCAAGCAAGCCATTGGCTGCCTGAGGGATGGAACGAGCTTTAGACACCCTCCATTCTCCAGAAATGTCTATGGTCTGTTGAAACTGACCTAATATGTGTTCTGGATGCATTAAATATGCACTTCAGGTAAACGTTCTCACATGTATTTCTAAGCTACAAAAGTTTATCAAAGAGTATATAAAACATATGACAGTGAGGTGCATTAGTAATGTGCCTACCAACAGGCTTTACAGAAATAACATGTGAGTGCGTTTAACACTTCAAAGACAGACATGTTGTTCCGGCATGTACTAACTCATGACAAATGTTCTAAAGGCCTGAACATCATAAACTTAGAGGAATCTGTCACCAGCAACTTTCCTATCCAGCTGTTTGCATAGACACATAGCTGTGGTTCACCTGATTAAAACGCAGTTTTTCTTTTCTCAGGCTCTGTTCCCGAGGTAGGCTACTCAATACCCGAAAAAAACGTTTCTGCTTAGTCCCCATGCATTCTGAATGGAAAGAGATCTGTTCAGGATGCATCAGGATGTCTTCTGCTCCGGCAGCATTCAGTTTTGTGACCGGACCCAAAACCGCTGCAACCTGCGGTTTTGTGTCCAGTCATAAACAACGGATCTCTCACTGAAAACAATGTAAATCAATGGTGACAGATCTGCTTTTTTAGGAGCCTAAAAAACTGATCTGTCACCCTTTGACTTTCAATGTATTTAGTGACTTATCAGTTTTTTTCCGTGTTGATTTCACACAACCAAATCCTAATGAAACGGATGCATCCTGATGTGCAAAATTAAAACGGATCTGTTTAATTCCAGTATTGAGATCCTCTTCCAGATCTCAATACTGGAATTAATAACTCAAGTGTAAAAGTAGCCTTATGATACTTTCTCTTAATATGTAATATAGGCATTTGGTGCAATGGGGATGTCACCATTGCTCTTCTTGCATCCAATTGAGCGCAGCTTGGGTGCAACAAGAGCAATGCTGATGCCCTCATTGCACCAAAGGCCTAATTTGTATATTAAGAGAAAGTACCATAACTCTGGAACAGAGCCTCAGATCAACAAAATTAAAACAGCATTGTAATCAGATGAACCAGAGCTATGTGTCTATGCAAACAGTTGAATAGGGAGGTCCCTTTAAATCCAAATTTGAATGTTTTATTTTGACATTAAATGTAAAGATTGGATGTAAAATACAGATATTACAGTCATGTAACTGAAGAGATTAAGGCCTCTTTCACATGAGCATGACGGATTAGGTCTGGATGCATTTAGGGTGCGTTCAGTGAAACTCGCACCATTTTGCAAGCAAGTTCAGTCACCTTTGTCTGCGATTACATTCAGTTGTTCAGTTTTTTCCGTGCGGGTACAATGCGTTTTGATGTGTTTTTCACGCGAGATAAAAAACGGAATGTTTACAAACAACATCTAGCAACCATCACTGAAAAATGCATTGCATCCACACTTGCTTGCGGATGCTATGTGTTTTTCACTAAAGGCCTATTCACTTCTATGGAGCCAGGGCTGCGTGAAAAACGCAGAATATAGAACATGCTGCGATTTTCACGCAACGCAGAACTGATGCGTGAAAAACAACGCTCATGTGCACAGCCCTATAGAAATGAAAGGGTCAGGATTCAGTGCGGGTGCTATGCGTTCACGTCACGCATTGCACCTGCGTGGAAAACTCGCTCGTGTGAAAGGGGCCTAACTGAAGAGAACCTCCAGCAGGAAGACAACACTCTTCTGCTCTCTACCACACACTACTTGTAAGGCTATGTTCACATGATATCTGAATGGGGTTGTTTCTACAGCAAGTACATTGATTTCTGCAAGCCCTGTTCAGATGAATAGGATAGTCACAGAAGTTTCTGCAACAAATCTTCCACATGTGAATTAACCCTAAGTCGAAAAATAATTAACTTACCTAATATATCCAGCGCTGGCGAATGGTGGCCATCTTCCTACAACAAATGGGGTGGAATACGGTAACATCTCCCTAGTATAAAAGTCACCAGTCTAAGGGATTATTGCCAACCAACTTGGCAGATCAGCTATAACCATGGAGAAGTGGGAAAAATGGTCTGTATTTATGAGATCATACAGGGACTGAAGGTCTTACAGGGTGATTATTATGTTTTCCCTTTGATCATTTTGTTTTTCTCTCTGTCTTCCCCCTTTTATTTTCTTTGACTCTGGATATGTAATTTTCCAACTATTTTTTGACTTGACTTATATAAGGAATGGTGTAAGTTGTAAACAATCCCCAGTTATGGGACGATGGAAGTAGCAGAGATAATGCTAATGTCATTTTACTAGGCAATTTGTGTTTATTGTTATATTTCTTTTGGAAATATAGTTTTGACTGTAACTGTTTAAGTTCTACAAAATCAATAAAAAATAAGTTTTAAAATAAAATCGCCAGGCTGGTCTCAACAAGAGCATAGAAAACCAACGGGGTCACCTCTGGAGACATGGCTAGGCTGCTAAGCAGCTGTCCAAATTTTTGTTCTCTAGCCTATTAGTCATGTCAAGTAGAGTTTTCTTAGTTTCAGAAAACATATGATTGGAATGTCAGAATGCTATGTGCACCTTATGCGGTAGATCAGGGTATAATGATAAGGGGTTGTCTGGCTGGTAAAAAAATATTGAAATCAAAATCGCTCAGAGTGGAATAAATAAAAAAAGAACTGATACTAACTTTACCGATTCCCCAGTTCATCTCTACACACAGGAAATAACTGCTTAGCTTTCCTGCAAGCTGAGACAGATGAGCAGAAACCAGGGGACAAGGGAATCTTGAGAATGGGAGTGGCGAGAGATCGGTAAAGAGATTCTTTTCTTTTGTTTTGTTTTTTTATTCCATTCTGAAAATTTTTTACCAGTGAAAAAATCCCTTTAAATTATTTGGGATTCATCTAGTCACAACTGCTAAAAACAAGTGGTTAAAAAGATTTCTACAGCAATGTAATAAGTGAAGACTGGCTTCATTTAGGAACTGTCAAAAAGGGGGTTGCTCATAGGTGACGATGAAAAGTCTACCAATTATTGAGATGGATGAATCTTTTCTATCTCAATTAATATTTAAGCTTGTTTTAATGAGCATAGACTGAACTGTACATTGCCCAAATATCTCGCACCTCAATACAGAGAGCTAATTAGATAAGCAGAGAAATGATTTGTGGCTTCTTTGAAGAAATTGTTGCCAAAGGAATCTGATGGGCATGCATTATATAATGTATAGCGTTTTTGCCGATAATTCAGAATGAAAGTGAACACTTTTCATTGGTTGAACCGATTTACATTTGCAGCTTACAGTTCACATTTAGCATACTAATCAGATGCCACATCATAAAGATCTTTGGCTCACCGGCTTGTCATAAATTTTGCAATAGTTTCTAAAAAAAATGTAAACTGTATAAAATAAGTGAATCAGAATCTAAATAGTTAATTCTGTGCTGATTTTTCAATATAGCATTCTAGGAATGGGTTGCTCATTTTCTGCCACCAGCCATTTAAAAGCTATGTGCTTTTTTAACTATATTTATCGCTATAATATATATAAAATACAAAAAAGCAACTTTGCAATTGGTCTTGATTTAAAAAATCATCTACTTTTACAGCTCATATCTAGACCTATGTGTCTTCATGGTTACAGACTACAAAGAAACCCCGTGTGACGTCTGACCCTTCAGGAAGACTTTCTTTTTCTCTTTTCCATCCTCTCCTCAAAAAAATAATAGTTTTTCTTATCAGTATATAAAATTATGACTGCCTCCATGAACTACCTCAGGATAGGTTATCAATATCTGATCAGTAGAGGTCTGACAGCACACGATCCCAACATTAAGCTGTTCTGCAGGAGCTCTGGCACCAGAACTACACAGCTCTGGCCTCTGTCCATTGTATAGTGAAAGGAGCTGGGTAAGGCCTTGTTCATACCTCAGTTATTTCAATCAGTTTTTGTGAGCCAAAACCAGGAGTGGAGGCTACACAGAGATAAGGTATAATGAAAAGATCTGCAACAGTTCTGTGTTTTTGATCTGCATCTGGTTTTGGCTCACAATAACTGATGGAAATAACTGATGAAATAACTGACGTGTGAACAAGGCCTAATGCAGTTCTGTTCCCATTAAAGTGAACGGGAGCAGTGCTGTAGTAAGCATCAATTCACTGCCCCTCAAGTCCCTCCTCCTCCAGTTGTCTCTAAGACATGGAGGAGGGAGCCGAAGAAATGAGATGTGGGGCACAGCTAACTTCTAGCAGGAATAATAAAGGAATAATACAAGTTGTTATGACAAGAGGAAAATAAGTAGTTGCTAAAACACATATCAGGATAGGTTACAGGTAGGGATGAGCGAACGTGGTGTTTACAAGTTCGGGTTCTGGGTGAATTCTGTTATGGATTCCGTTATCGCAGAATATAATGGAATTCTATGACAGAATGTACCATGGAAGCCTTTAAGAGGCATACCATTTTGCAATCTGTCATATTAGAAGTCTATGGGCAACATAACGGATCCGGCCGGTATGCAAGTTCACTCATCACTTGTTACAGGTAAATTTAGATGACCTGCGCCTCACCTAGCCATATGCCGCGCCAGTTTAGGATGTGCTGTCTTTAAATAGAAAATTCACACCGTATAAAGTCAAAGGGAATCTGCTACCACAAAAACTCCCCTAAACTATTGTGAAGGCTGGATAGTTGAAAAACACAGATTTACAATATTCCATTTTTATCTTATTACTCATATTCTACCGCAGTAAGCAAACACAAAAGGTCAGTGCGCTATATGTTAAAGCACACCCAGGACTCCAGATTATCGGGAACGAACATCTTTGCTAACGCTTGTTCCCTACAATCTGTCCTGTAAAGGTGCCACCGATCACCTGATGGACGAGCAAAACGCCTATTCATCGGGTGATCCTGTCCTTAACCCTCAGTTCACACTTGCACGTTTTACAGCACGTTCGAACGCGCTGTAAAACGCATAACCGATGCAAACCGATGCTTCCCTATGGGACTGGTTCACATTTTCGCGTTTTACAGCGCGTTCTAACGCGCTGAAAAACGCCTGACGCATAAACAAGTACTTGAGCTTTTTTTGGGGCGTTTGTCGCGCGTTTTGGCCCATAGACTTCAATGGGAACGCACAACGCTTGTATATAGAACATGCTGGAAAGGCCAAACCCCAGGTGCTAGGCACAGTTTGGAGAGAAGCCAACACTGCAGTCAATCACACAAACGCGCGTTAAATGCGCGTTTACTATTGCCAAAAACGTGCACTAAAACGCGCGTCTCAGAAACGCTCAGGTGTGAACCCAGTTAGTGTGCAGCTCCAGTTTCTGTAGGGACATTCAAGAACATCCTTGCAGACATAGGTGCAGGCAGCCTGAACATTAATAGTCAATGAGCGGTCAGCAAGCACTTAATGGAAATATAAAAAACATGAAAAGAAATCTATCAACTGAAATGCAGACCTATAATAAACCACAAAACCTACAGGATTTAAATGCAACTTATACCAGTTACTTAACCTAAAAATACTTTATAATTGATTGTGGATGGAACTATACAAACTCAAGAGGCTAATCAGTCATCTTCTTTCTATACTGAGATCATCTGTACACTTCATGGATTCTTATTTCAACACTCTCTGAGAATACTCCAGCACAAGAGTCCTAAAGGGACGAATTATCTCTGCCAAATTCTTTATAAAACAAAGGTTTTCAATTAGTTTAGTTTTGTCACGTATTGGTTTCCTGATCCAGTGCCAAAGATTGTACTGGAATTGCTAGTGAAGTATGTCTGTATATATGACTCATACACTGCTTTATATTCAGTCCCAGTGACATATTATAACGGAAGCTTTGGGGAAGTAAGAAAAAGAGTAAAGTTAACTACATATTAATTGAGTTACATTTACTGATAATGTGTTCACTTTAGTATTCTGAGCAATCATTGCTGCATGTAAATGCAGCTAACAAGTGGGCAACGATTGGGAAGGAACGTTCTTCATTCCCGATCATTGCCCGATCATTGCCCGCTCTATTAGCCCATGTAAAAAAACAGCCCTAAGACTATGGTTTTATGTCAACAAAGAATTCTACCCTCATAGGCTTATTTATTCACCAGTATAACAAAGTTTTATCCCTTTTATGTCACTCTGAAGAAGGTTTGACTGAGCTAAAAGCACAATGCCCCTAAGCTCTAGATCACTTCGACTAAGGCCTTATTCACACGTCCGCAATGTTCGTCCGCACCCGTTCCGCAAATTTGCGGAACGGATGCGGACCCATTCATTTTGAATGGGGATGTGATGGATGCGGAGAGCACACACTGTGCTCTCCGCATCCGCATTTGCGGAGAGCGCCGCCGATCTTCTGGACGCCGGCTCCGCAAAAAAGTAGAGCATGTCCTATTCTTGCCCGCAATTGCGGACAAGTATAGGCATCTCTATAGGGCTGGTGGCAAGGTGTTTTGCGGATCCGCAAAACACAACGGACGTGTGAATAAGGCCTAATGCTTTCTTTTGCACAAGCTGATCCCAGCCGTGTGTGACGCTGAGATATAAAAACCCTATCTATGAGGCTCCCACATCCAAGTCTTGCTCTAGTGTTACTTCCAGAGTGGGGTAATAAGGTTTGCATCCAAAAGAACCAAATCTACTAACACAAAAAAGAAGAAGACGCTTACAAACTGTCAAAAACTGTATTAGTAGTGATTTAAAACTAAAATGGGTGCCCGATCTGGGGGCGGACAGATAATGCAGCCCTACACGGTGCGCAGGGCACTAAAGAGACAACAACACGTGGATTTACCTCAGTGTGTATCCCTATGGAAGAGAAAGGTCAATCGAGATGACCTTTGGACAGTGCAGGTAAGAGACTGCTGGAAAGGTATCCTCCTATTAATGCAGCTTCCTATTGAGATGTGTGCTGTCTACCATGTGTGGGAGGAAACCCCAGCAGAGGGGTGTGCCTACCTCACGCCACACTGAGGTATATCCACGTGTTGTTGTCTCTTTAGTGCCCTGCGCACAGTGTAGGGCTGCGTTATCTTGTCCGCCCCCAGATCGGGCACCCATTTTAGATTTAAATCACTACTAATAAAGTTTTTGACAGTTTTTAAGCGTCTTCTTCTTTTTTGTGTCAGTATACTTCCAGAAGGAGCTTGAAAACCAGCAGTGAGCAATTGCAGTAGTGATTGCTCATCCCCATACAGAGAAGATGATTGCTACATGTAAGCGCAGCTTCACCTCCTCTGATGATCAGGCAATTATAAGGAATAAATGGTTCATTCCTGATAGTTGTCCGTGTAAAGGGGCCTTTAGCTAACCATTCTTTACTACAGTATATTTGCTGTGTAGCTGAAGACAGTCATTTGTTGTTGTAAACAGTGATCAAGATTTAGCAATTGCAATTGTATTCCCATTGACTTTAATGGTAAGTAAGAAGTTCCTTCGGTTGTGTGAATAAACTAACCACCTTCAGGTCTAGAGTATATTCCCTAATAATCAGTTGACGAATGCCTTAGTAATCTCTGTGGCACCCTGGGAAAACCTATTTATCTAATTGCAGCCTTTACATGTGCTTTCCACAGATAGTGTCTGTTCATTTAGCAAATGTAAGTATGGGTTACCTGTGTTAGGATCCAAGTTCCAATCAATATCCATCTGAAGCATTTTGAATCTGCTCTCTGCAGCTGCTATGGGTACATCACTGGTAGGTGGGGGGTCCATTTGCTCTTCCTTCAAATCCTCCTCGCTCTTTGATTTACTACCAGCAGGTTCTACAAGCACAAAATCTTATTCAATAATTGAAACAATAGAAAACAATAGAGAACAAGTGGAATGCACACCTGAATCTTCAGCAAGTAAACTAAATGTAGCTACCATAGAGAACTAAGCCGTTCAAGAGGAGCGTAAGAAGAAAAAGAGGATCCACAAATTGTTTGTCCACCTTGGATCAAAGCCAAAAGGAATACTTTGTATATATGTTTATTTAGGGTTAGCATACACTAGAAATGAAACAGGAGTTCATGTTCCTGTGTCATCTTCAGAGGCCTTTTGTTCTTTAAATGTTTAGCATTAGACTGGTGGACCATTGGCATCTGTACCAAAATTTGAACTGTTCTGCTCATTTATATGATCAGAGAAACAAGGTTAAGATCACACATGCATCTAATGGTTGTCTGCTTGGCTAATAATCAATAGAAATGAATGTCCTGGAATGCAAGAAGTAAAACTCAAAGCTTTGAGAACTGACAGAGCGTCTCATCACTAAAGATTCTGCAGGCCACAAGAAATGTTTGAGGTTAAGCAGCATTTCCATTCTGCAGCTGGATGAGCAGGACCTTCAAAGAATATGAGCATGTGGCTTCTTCTGTGTTGATCACCAAAAACGGCATATCCATAATGTGGAACAACTACTAAACATTTCTTAAACAGATCACTTTGAAAAGGGTCTAAAATAGTCTAAAAGTAAAAATAAAATAAAACCTCTATATATCTAACAAGCAGAACAATTAAGCAATTAAATGGCTTGATATCCCTGCTGGTGCTGCTAGATCAAGCCACTATCAACAGCCTGGAACTGACATATGCAGGCAGCTGTCTAAGGCTACTTTCATACTAGTGTTTTTGCTGGATCCGGCAGGGTTCAGCAAAAACGCTTCCGTTACTGATAGTACAACCGCCTGCATCTGTTATGAACGGATCCGGTTGTATTAACTTTAACATAGCCAAGACGGATCCGTCATGAACTCCACCGAAAGTCAATGGAGGACGGATCCATTTTCTATTGTGTCAGATTGTGTCCTCATTGACTTGCATTGTGGGTCATGACGGGTCCGTTTTGCTCTGCATCCCAGGACGGTAAGCAAACCACAGCATGCTGCGGTTTGCTCTCCGGTATGAGAACGGAACGGAATGCATTTTCGAGCATTCCATTCTGTTCAGTTACGTTTTTCCCCATTGATTTTCAATGGGGACAAAACAGAAGCTTTTTTTTCCGGTATTGAGACCCTATGACGGATCTCGATACCGGAAAATAGAAACGCTAGTGTGAAAGTAGCCTTAAAGAGCATCTACAGCATACTGTAGACCAGCGGTGGCCAAATGGTAGATTGCATTCTACTATTAGCAGATCATGTTAGCTCTCCATTAGAAAGGCTTTGGTAACTTATATGGAAATCTGTGAATATAGACCAGTGATTAGCTGATGTGTGTCTCAAGGACTCCCTAGTGACTAGTACATAGATGGGTAGCATCACCATACCGTAATGTACAAAGGAATGTAGCTGAAATACGTAGCTCACTATGTTTTTTTTTCCAGGCATCAAATGGCCATGATCCTACTCATCTAGAAGATCACATAACCCGGGCTCCACAAAAAGTAGATCATATGCTGCAAAAGTTTGGCCACTCCTTTCACAGGCTGTAATTTGGCTATGGGTTCTGAAGAACAAATTAAATTTTGTCTCTCAGCTCAAAGTCCTACATGTGGCAGACACAATTACTTTTGTCATTTTCCCCTGAACCGCACCAAAAAGGGCACAGATATAAGGTAGTCCATTATGTTATCTAGGTCAGTGTCTGGCTTCTGGGGTCACATGGAAAATTTGGGAATGTATTTGTTAGTACTTGGACAGTGGGGGTTTAATAACATCCCTGGCCACCAACTCAGTTTTTGGGTTTCAGAAAACCCTTTAAATATTAAGTAAAGAGGTATCTCCCAAGAATGAGAAACATCTCGCAAGTGCCACCTATCCTTACAGGACTGGTCTCTTTAAGGAGATTCAGCACCCTGCCTAAGCTTCTTCCAAGGCATTGCTTGGAACCAGCCACAATTCTACCCCCTATTGATGAGGGGCAAGCAACCCGAAACAGCTGCGGATCGCTATCTGGTTTGGCTATATTCCCTTGTTAAATCCCAAGGTTTGTTGGAAAGTCGGATCTTGACTCCTAGATAGAAACGTCCAATAGGTGGCGCTGGTGAGATGGTTCTTTTTCTTGAGAGACACCACTTTCCATATTTGTTTTTCATGGAGCATTGCCAATAAACCTCCATACATTAATGTCACTGTAAGGAGATTCAGCTCCCAATATAAAGTAAATATATTGTACAGGGTATTTTTTTCTGAGGATAAGCAGATGGTGAGGACTGATGACGTTCAAGTATATTACAGTGGATTGTTAGCTGATCCCACTGAACACTGCATGATCTTCAAACAAGAAGATAATATCTATGACAATCTTTAGTCAGTCAAAACACCATATTCAAAGACAGGTTAATGCAAACTCCATGCAGATGAATGGGACATTTCTACAACAAATCTGCAGTGTGTGAATATACTCTGTGTCCATTTCAAAATAAATAAATGACCAATCCAAACAGTCTGAAAACATTTTGATTCTTTGCTATTGGTCAGTTTAACGATAGTATTGCTAAATCTATAACCACAACAGAAAAAAAATTAAAGATTGTCAAACTGAAGATCAAACATGATGTATTCAAGATGGTTCTTGGGAAGATAAAAAAGCTCAGATATTAAAGAGTTTTTGGGATTCTTTTAGCGAAATACAGGAGGAGGAAGTGTATGGAGCAGGAAAGATAACAACTGACAGAGATAGATTAGGAGTGCAGGTCAGTGTAGGGGCAGTGGATGTAGGAAGTGACATAAGAAGATAGAAAAGAAAGAGGTCAAAGGATCAGGCGGTAGAAGGACAGGAAAAAAGGCCAGCAAGAAGCTTCTTCCAAAGATAAAGTTCATGGATGAGCTATGAAGGGTAGAAGTCTTGGTATTATCTGAAAAAGGGTTATGCAAATAAGTTTTTAGCTAGCTTTGCTTCTAATGCTACCAAATATAAAGAAAGACTTGGATAATAATTAAACCAGCACCTTATATGGAGACAGTTATTTTGGGTTCAATGCCCCTTATCAGAGCAGAGCAGAGAGTACTGGATTAACAGGGTGAGAGGCCTAGGTCAGGATTTGGAGGAAACTATGGGGGTCATTTCTTATCCTGATGCCTGAATTAGGCATATTTCAGTGCTATCTGCGACTTTGTCCTGCTCATGCCAGATCTAGAATTGTGGGAGTGTGGTGTGAACGGGGAAGGGGGCGGACCAGCAGACCCATCTCATTTATTATTTTCTACGCCTGTTTAAGGCGTAGAAAATGGTCTAAATGTAAGTGTCACATGACTCACAGACGTTCCCATGGCTGGTACCAGGAAATCAGTGAGACTGGCATCATGTGAGTTAAATTGACAAGTTCCTTGTGGATCTTTTTGTGTCTGTGTTTTGGTGAATACGACACCCCTTGCTTCAGGTGTTGCTTGTTGGTAATTTGCCTTCTCCATAAGTAGCCACTTCTCACTCTTGGGGGTGCGGTTAATAGATGTTCCCCCTGGACTTCTAGCTAGTTGGTTGTTGGAACTCTGCTGTGCTTCTGGAGCTGCCGTTGTTCTACCTGAAGCGAAGTCTTGTCTTCTCTATTTGTATTTTGTTTGTTCTATTCCCTGTTTGTATCTTGGTCAGAGAGAGAGACTCCTATTCATCCATCTGGGGAGGAATAGGTCATCTCTGATCCTGACCCTATTTCAGTGCCCTATAGGGTAAGCTAGGGCTCAAGGTTTCCAGCATTTGAACTTTCCTACGATCAAGGTCTGTTCATATTGATAGGTAGTCAGGGCCCGAATTAGGGTTGTGCTAGGGTGTGACCTGTTCCTTCCCTAGTTTCCTGGCCTAGTTACTTTTCCCCTTCCCTCCTGTGTTTAGTGTAGTGTTTTCCTCTCACACTGATCGTGACCGACAGCTCAGAAGCTGTCTTACATTTAGAACTGGCGCTGGATGCACCGAAGTTACGGAGAGGCCTGCGCCTCTTCATAACTTCAGCAGAACCATCACCAGTAGTGTTGAGCGAACCCAAACTGTAAAGTTCGGGTCCATAACGAACTTTGCGAGTTCGGGTACCTGGAACCGAACCCGAATTTTTCAGGAAAAGTTCCAGATCGAGTTCGGTGTCCGGGCATTTAATAAAGCTTGTTGAAAGGATTCGGGGCAGCCAATCAATAAGATTTTAATCTGTGGGCACTTAGAAGCTATCACAGCCATGCCTACTAATAGCATGGCTGTGATTGGCCCGTGCATATAAAAGCTGGATCACGTGTAGCACCACCCATCAGCTCTGAGTATTGCAGGGACAGGAAGCAGGCAGCTGAAGTGAGGGAAAGTGTTAGAAATCTCATCTGGCTATTTATACTGTAGTGACCTATAGTGATTTTTTTGTGGGTGCAATAAACCAGCTTTGCACCCCTGACACAGAAATATATTAAATAATCTAGCTATTAATTCTGTGGGTGACCTATAGCGATCTTTTGTGAGTACAAGGCACCATGTTGGAACCCCTGACTCAGAAATGTAGTAGTTAATCTGACTGTTAATTCTGTGAGTGACTTATAGCGATTTTTTGTGGGTGCAATGCACCATCTTTGTACCCCTGAAACAAAAATATAATAGTTAATCTGTCTGTTAGTTCGGTGGGTGACAGATACCCATTGTTTGTGGGGGGTACACCTGCACTGCATATGTGACAGGGAAATAAATCTAGTTAACCCATCTGTTAGTTCGGTGGGTGACGTATACCAATTGTTTGTGTGATATGCAAAATAACTGTGGAGCTCCACTTATGGGTCTTCAACACAGTGAAAGCCAGATATCCCTCAAAGGAAGGAATACCGAGCAAAGGGGTGTCCCCATTACAGAGATTAACAAATCCACCATATTAAGTGGCCTCTATGTCAAGATCCCACTCTTTTACAAGCCTTAAGGATATGACAGGGAAGAACTAAGCCAGTTATCCATCCACAGACAGCTGTTTCGGGGTGTTGCCCCTCATCAGTGTGGAATAGGATTCTTTCTAACCGGGTGCAATTCCTCGGAGACTACTCAAACAAACAGGTCTTCCCCGTCATATCCTTAAGGCTTGTAAAAGAGCGGGATCTTGACATAGGGGCCACTTAATACGGTGGATTTTGTGATCTCTGTAATGGGGACACCCCTTTGCTCAGTTTTCCTTATTTTGAGGGATATCTGGCTTTCATTGTGTGGAAGACCCATAACTGAGGCTTCACAGTTATTTTGCATATTACTTTTTCCTAGGGAGCTTTGCACTTTGGATTGTTTACACCTGCACTGCATACGTGACAGTGAAATAAATCTAGTTAATCCATCTGTTACATTGGTGGGTGGAATATACCAATTGTACAGGTGTTGAGACTCTTAAATGAGGTACACCTGCACTGAATACGTGACAGGGAAATAAATCTAGTTAATCCATCTGTTACATCGGTGGGTGACATATACCAATTGTTTGTGTGAGGTACACCTGCACTGTATACGTGATGGGGAAATAAATCTAGTTAATATATCTGTTACATTGGTGAGTGACATACTGTATACCAGTTGTTTGTGTGGGGTACACCTGTACTGCATACGTGACAGTGAAATAAATCTAGTTAATCCATTGGTGGGTGACATATATCAATTGTTTGTGTGGGATACACCTGCACTGCATACGTGACAGTGAAATAAATCTAGTTAATCCATCTGTTACATTGGTGGGTGACATATACCAATTGTTTGTGTGGGGTACACCTGTACTGCATATGTGACAGGGAAATTAATCTAGTTAATCCATCGGTGGGTGACATATACCAATTGTTTGTGTGGGATACACCTGCACTGCATACGTGACAGGGAAATTAATCTAGTTAATCCATCTGGTAGTTCGGTGGGTGACCTAAAAAAATGAGGAGAGCCTCAAATAAGGGACGGGGCCCTAGTCGTGGTGCTGCTGGGGTTGGTGGAGCTCCTGTTGCAGGGAGAGGACGTGGACGTGGTCAATCTGTGCCAGCTACACGGCCAAATGAAACACTTTCCTCAGGTGCATGTAGGCGACAGAACGTTCAGCGTTATTTTGTAGGCCCGAATACCGGTGTACAAATGGTGAGGCCAGAACAAGTAGAGGCGGTAGTAGATTGGGTGGCTCCAGTTCCTTCACATTGTCTCTCATCCGGTCCCCTGCTGAAAGCGCAGAGTTGGCACCTGCAGCCCATGGGCATCTGTCTTTCACCTCACCCCCTTACAAATCAGGCAAGCAGTCTGAGCCCCAAGTGATGCAGCAGTCTCTTATGCTTTTTGATGACTCTACTGGCCTGGTT
This sequence comes from Bufotes viridis, assembly GCA_033119425.1. Classification (NCBI taxonomy): domain Eukaryota; kingdom Metazoa; phylum Chordata; class Amphibia; order Anura; family Bufonidae; genus Bufotes; species Bufotes viridis. The sequence goes on from CM065595.1 coordinate 104,351,178, forward strand.
TCCGTCGGCCATCCACCTAGCCCTGCCCCAGAAGTGGAAGAGATTGAGTGCACTGATGCCCAACCACTTATGTTTCAGGATGTGGACATGGGAGGACCACCGCAGCACGTCTCTGATGATGCCAAAACACAGCTGCCAACTAGTGATGAACGGGAAGTGCCATATTCGATTTTGCAATATTTCGCGAATATTCGATTGAATATTCGTCATATATTCGTCGAAATCGAATATTTGTCGTTATTCTATATATTGCGAATGTTATGCAAATTTATATTCGCATTGCGAACTAGACTTAGAGCTGAGTTCCTATTGGTTTTAACTTGTATTGCTAGAATTGACGAAGATAACGAATATCACGAATATAGCACTATATTCTCAATCTTCGTTATATTCTAGCAACTGCCAACAACCATTAGGAACTCAGCTCTAAGTTGATTTCGCAATGCGAGTAATTCAGGTTATATTAATCGCATTGCGATTACAACTTACCCTAAGTTCACACCTGATCGTTTTACAGCGCGTTCAAACGCGCTGTAAAACGCTCAACACATGAAAACCAATGCTTTCCTATGGCCCTGGTTCTCACTTGAGCGTTTTACAGCGCGTTTGAACGCGCTGTAAAACGCCCGACGCATAAACAAGTACTTGAGCTTTTTTTGGGGCTTTTGTCGCGCGTTTTGTGATTGACACCACAGTAGTCAATCACAAAAACGCGCGTACAAACTCGCGTTTCCTATTTTCAAAAACGCGCTGAAATACGCGCGACAAAAACGCGTTTCCAGAACGCTCAGGTCTGAACCCAGGGTAAGTCAAATTTGTGAAATTGTGATTCTCACATCCGACAGTACATTTTAGCATGGACGCGTTCCTATGCACACGGGAAGTCGGCAGAAGCAGCAATGGGCATTGACTGGAGCGGGCAGGGAGCCAAGAATCCTCTGGACAGGTAAGAACAGCTTTTGGGAAGTGGGAAGACAACCAGAGAGCAACAAGTATTAACAACTTTAAAAAAAAACAAAAAAAAGAATATTCGAAATAGCGAATATAAAGCGCTATATTCGCAATATTTGCGATTTGCGAAGTTCCGATATTCGCTATTTCGAATATTCAACACTAGTGCCAACTGCTGTGGCTTTCTGCATTGTGCAGACCGGCAAGGAGGGCAGGGGTGAGCAGTGGGTGGAAGATGATGTGGAGGATGATGAGGTCCTAGACCCCACATGGAATCAAGGTCATGCGAGTGACGTGTGTAGTTCGGAAGAGGTGTTGGTCACACAGTGCCAGCTGCACAACAAAAGAGGGAGCAGGGTGCAAAAGCAGAGTGGCTGTCCCCTAGCCAGTACGCCTGCTACTGCCCACCGCACCCAGGGATGGAGCACACCAAAGCCAGCTCCAAGGAGTTCCCTGGCGTGGCAGTTGTTCAGACAATGTGCTGACGACAAGACGCGAGTGGTTTGCACGCTGTGCAATCAGAGCCTGAAGCGAGGCGTAAATGTTCTAAACCTGAGCACCACCTGCATGACCAGGCATCTAAATGCAAAGCATGAGCTGCAGTGGAGTACACACCTCCTGCTCCCTCTTCTGCTGCAGTTTCGGCCTCTTCCTCCCCCTCTGGAGTGACAGTGGCACCTGCCACCCCCTAAAGAGAGGATGTGGCAGCAACACCACCACCTCCACCACCGTCACCCAGCATATCCACACTGTCCCATGGAAGCATTCAGCTGTCCATCCCCCAAACGCTGGAGAGAAAGAGGAAGTACCCCCCTGCCCACCCATCCCTGGCCCTGAATGCCAACATTTCAAAATTCCTGGCCTTCGAAATGCTGTCATTCTGTCTGGTGGAGACGGAGACTTTTAAAAAACCTTATGGTGGTGGCAGACAACCAAGTGGCAGACAAAATCAGGTGTGCACTGCGCAACGCCATCTGTGGCAAGGTCAACATAACCACCGATACGTGGACCACAAAGCACGGGCAGGGACGTTATATCTCCCTAACTGCACACTGGGTAAATACAGTGGTGGCTGGGCCTGAGGCGAATAGCAGTTTGGTGCATGTCCTTCCGCCACCGAGGATTGCAGGAAGTTTCTCGTTGCCCCCTGTTGCCTCCTACTCCACTTCCTCATCCGGTCAGCGTAACACCTGCACCATCAACTTCAGCACAGCCAGGGGTAAACGACAGCAGGCTGTTTTGAAACTCATCTGTTTGGGGGAAAAACCACACACCGCACAGGAGCTGTGCACGGGCATGGAACAACAGACCGATGAGTGGTTGGTGCCACCAGGGCTGGGACAAGGTCCACCACCAACAGAGGCTGAGCTGCCCAAGTGGATGGGCTGAGCTGCCCTCCAACTTGTGGATGATACTGCTATGGGGGATCTGTGATGGATGACACTGTTATTGGGGAATGTATCTGCTTTTTTGATGACAACGGGGCCCGTGCAGTGACTGTATTCTACTAACACCCCCCCCCCCCCACCCACACTGTATATAATCTTAACTATACAACTGTAGTGATTTACTACAGTTATATAGTTAATAAGATTATATCCAGTGAGCGGGGGGTGTAGTAGAATACAGTCACTGCACGGGCCCGGCTGTCATTATGGAATAGCATATGTGACCCCCACCTCTTTTATTGGTGGTCATTCAGTAAATTAACCCTGTTTTGGGGGGGTGGGGGGGGGGTGTCTGTGGATGACAAACATGTGTCATCCACAGATTCTCCCCATAACAGGGTTCATTTAGTGAATGGCCACCCAAATTGTGGTGACCCAATACATGGGAGTTGCATCTGCAGAGCTTTTGTATAATGCCACCCCACACTGTAGTGTCCCCCACCAGTAATGTCCGCCACACTGCCCCCCACACAGTAATGTCCGCCACACTGCCCCCCACACAGTAATGTCCGCCACACTGCCCCCCACACAGTAATGTCCGCCACACTGCCCCCCACACAGTAATGTCCCCACACCCCCCTCAACCACACAGCAGTGCCCCCACATAGTAATTTGTCATGCTCTCCCCCTCTTGTCATTCTCCCCCTCTCTTGTCATAATTGTCATAATCCCCTCTTCTTGTCATGCTCTTTCTGCCCCCTGTCTTTCTCCCCCATCTTTTCATGCTCTTTATACCCCCCATGTTCTCATGCTCTTTCTGCCCCCTGTCATTCTACCCCATCTTTTCATGCTCTTTATACCCCCACCCATGTTGTCATGCTCTTTCTGCCCCCATGTTGTCATGCTCTTTCTTCTCCCCCATGTTGTCATGCTTTCTGCCCCCATGTTGTCATGCTCTTTCTGCCCCCCCCCATGTTTTCATGCTCTTTCTTCTCCCCCCCCCAAGTTGTCATGCTTTCTGCCCCCCCATGTTGTCATGCTCCTTCTTCTCCCCCTCCTCTCCTCCTACCTCCGCTGTAGCATGGCCGAGCTCTGCATGGTCTGCGCCTCCACGGGTACAGGAGGAGGAGCTTTTGTCTCCTGTACTGAGCCGACTGACTTGAAGTGCAAACTGTGTGCGCACTTCCTGTCAGTCCGGCCGGGTACAGGAGACTGATTCTCTCTGTACCTGCGGACCGGACAGAGCTCGGTCACGCTACAATCAGGGAATGACAGGAGGGAGCGCTGAGCGGTTCCCCCCAGTCAGTCCCTCTCCCTCTGGTCGGCCCCTGCCTGTGCCCTGAGGCTGGAGCCTCCCCAGCCTCTGTGTCGGCCCGGCCCTGGGTGCCACTGAGCCTCAAGCCCAGCCTGGTGGTGTGCCATACCGGGTGAAATCTCGTAGCAGGTCTGGGCCTAGCCGGTTTGACGCACTTCCCTTGCCTGGTGCATGTGCTGAATTTGGTGGTGCAGAGGTTCCTGAAAAATTACCCCGATAGGTCAGAGCTGCTGCAGAAAGTGCGGGACGTCTGTGCATGCTTTCGGTGTTCTCACCCTGCTGCTGCTCGCCTGTCTGCGCTGCGGCGTAACTTTGGTCTTCCCACTCACCGCCTCATATATGACGTACCCACCAGGTGCACATGCTGGAGAGACTGTGCAAGCAGCAGGTGATAGTGGAGTTGCAGCTGCAGCACGCACGGGTGAGTCACTCTGCGGAACAGCACCACTTCACCACCAACGAGTGGGCCTCAATGCAGGATGTGTGTGCCGTGTTGCGCTGTTTCGAGTACTCCACCAACATGGCCAGTGCCGATGACGCAGTCCCCAGCGTGATTCACAAGTGGCTCGGAGGGTGGGTTCCTGAACCAACAGAGGCCAGGTACACAACTGTCCAGCCAGGACACAGTTCTGGAGGATGAGGAGGAGGAACTGGAGCGTGATCGGAAGATGCGCGAGTACAAGCGCACGCTGGTTGACGCACTGCTGATGGCATTACCACCTGACAGCGGGGGCCCTGTGGAAGCACAAGGCGAAGGCAGAGGAGGAGAAAGAAGTCGCCAACGCAGCTGGGGCACCACCAGCACCTCAGAAGGGAGGGTTAGCATGGACAAAATGTGGAAAAGTGTTGTCAGCACTCCTCAACAACCAGCACCACCAGCTGATACTGAAAGTCTTAGCAGGAGGCAGCATTTTAGCAACATGGTGAAACAGTACATGTGCACACACCTACACATACTGACTGATGGGTCTGCCCCATTCAACTTCTGGGTCTCCAAATTGGGCACATGGCCTAAGCTTGCCCTTTACGCCTTGGAGATGCTGGCCTGCCCTGCGGCCAGTGTATTGTCCGAACGTGTGTTTAGCATGGCAGTGGGGGTGATCACAGACAAGCGCAGCCGTCTGTCCACAGCTAACGTGGACAAGCTCACATTCATTAAAATGAACCAAGCATGGATCAAGTATATCGGCCGCACCCAGCCATTGTTAGACTCCAGCACACTTTCTCTTTGCATTCTCTTTTCTAGTTCCCAATGATTTGTGGTCTTCACAAATTTATAAAAAATAAATAAAGGAAAAAAATAATTAAAAAAAACAAAAACAGTGCTGGCTACCGCCTTCTCCTCCACCGCCGCTTCCACCGCCACGTCCACCGCCTCCTCAACCTCCTACTCCACTTTGACCTCCGCCTCCTAGTTCAAGATTATAATTTATTTTTTATTAATATTCTATGTTATTTTAAGTCATTTCCCTATCCACATTTGTTTTTCTTCCTTTGGCAGCCCTCTAGCCCTCACTATGACTATTTTACAGCCATTTTAGTGCACCAAAGTTCGGGTCCCGATCGACTTCAAAGGGGTTAGGGTCCAAGTTCGGGTCAAGTTCGGGTCCCGAACCCAAACTTTGACCCGAAGTTCGGCCAAACCCGGCGAACCCGAACATCCACGGGTCCGCTCAAACCTAATCACCAGCTATGGGCCTTTATTAAGACCGGCGTCTAAAATGTTGCTCTAAATAAATGTGCCACAATATCTATATATGGAGAGAGTTTAAACGGCATGAGGAGTCTTATAGGCCAGGAAAATCTAATCTGGAATTCTCGGAAGAGAGTATGTAAATGTGCTTTTAGCAAGCCCTGCCTCTTGCCTGGCCTGTAAGACCCCTCACACCATTTAGGCGCTCTCTATAAGGAGATATAGAGAGTCCTGACCTAGGTCTCTCACCCAGTTAAGCCACTACTCTCTGCTCTGCACTGATGAGGGGCAATCACCCTGAAACAGCTGTCTGCAGTTGAGGTGCTATCTTAATTATTATTCAAGTCATGTCTCAAGGCCTGTTTAAAAGGTTGAACATTGACTTATAGGATAGTTGCCTTACATATGGTGTCATTATAGGCAGAGCTTGATAAAAGTTAATTTGCATAACATCTTCCCAGAAATTCAGAGGAACGTGCATGGTCTATAAGAGCTCGCCATAAGGAGATATAGTTTCCCCTTAATCCTTGGTATTATCTGGTTACACTCACACATTTTCATCAAAGCAAGACATTTAGTAAATCATGATGAATATCATGGCGTTAGCAAGTGGAACTGTGGGATAACAGAAAAGCATGACTTGCATTATTCATACATATAGTTGAATGGTAGGGTAAAGGTACCAATAAATATTAGCCTGAAGATGATAAAAACAGACAGTTGCATCTAAAACAATAATTGGTCAGGTGGAACAATCCTTTTAGCCAACCAATGACAGGTCATCATTGTCTGAAAGGTGTTGGCTATGTCTGAAAAATTCTTTAGATAGTCGGACAAAAGATTGTTCAACCATCAACCTACTTATGTCTAATGTGGATATCCATCTTAAGGCTCTGTTCATGCTTGGGTAGAGATTTCCATTTATACGATTGGATTACTGGATTTGCTTACTAGGACAAATACCACTGGCACCCAACAAACCCATTTCACCTACCATCACCTGTACATCATTATTATGGAAAAAAACAGCTCTGAATGACTGAATCTGTGAGGTAGGCTCAAAAGCAGACGGTAACGTAGACTATTCCACTACTACACTAGATTATAACAGAGTTTACTATACCTTCATTATTACTAGAGTTATAAATTCCATTCTTAGTGATCTCCTCCATGCCTGTCTGCTCCTCCTGGTTTACTTTCTGATTCTCAAAACGTACAAGTAATGGTATAACCAAGAGTTCCTTTGGTGGGTCAGTGGCATGCCGTCTTCTCTTTCTTTGAGGAATTTTGGAAGACTCTTCAATAATTCGAGGTAGCTTTAAGGATTCTTGTACCTGCAAAATAAATTATTCTAACATGTTTTCGGAACATTGAAAAATGCAGTGTACGGATTTATATCAATGATGAGTGTCAATGTGAAATACACAAATATAGACAAAGCCTACCTCTGGTTTTAGCAATATCTATCGACCCAATAATCTGCAACTTCATAGATATTTGGCAAACTCACAGTCTGTACTGTGTTCATGTATGGAGTGCAGTGAATAGTTGTATAAGGCCTCATGCACACGACCGTTGTTTGATTCCGTGTCCGTTGCTCCGTTTTTCGTGATTTTCTGCGGACCCATTGGTTTTCAATGGGTCCGTGGAAACCTCGGCAAATGCACCGTTTGTCCTCCGCGTCCGTGGTCCGTGATTCCAGTCCGTCAAAAAAATATAACCTGTCCTATTCTTGTCCGTGAAAAACGGTTCACGGACCCATTCAAGTCAATGGGTCCGTGAAAAATGCGGATGGCCATCCGTGTGTCATCCGTGTTCCGTGTCCGTTTTTTTTGCGGATCCCTTGGCAGGCACTTGGGAAACATTGTCAGCCTGTCTTTTGGTAAAATCTTTTGGGTCATGTCCGCTAAAAAAACGGAAGACACACGGAAACACAACGGAAGGCAAAAACGGACACGGATCACTGAACAACGGAACCCCTTTTTGCGGACAGCATAAAAAAACGGTCGTGTGCATGAGGCCTAACTATGAGAAAGAAACTTACATGACAGCTATAAAGCTAAGAAGCTAATTCAAAAGTAGTACCAATATGCTACAACAAATGTCTACAGGACATCCCTGTAAGTTACAAAACTTGTTCTGATTTACTAGTATACTGTATATCATATTTAAAGGCTATGTACACTGTTGGAGGCATTTTTTTTTATTATTGCATTATACTAATTTTGAGTTAAAAATATTTTTTTCAATTGGTCTTTATTAACAATATGGAATCCTTTTTTCTGTTCAGAGCTGACATGCTCTACTAGCTGCCTGTGTATTTTTTGACCTTTCCGTCATCTGAGGAGCAGACGGACTTCTTATCTGTGCTCTCTGCCCTTATAAGCACTCATTAAAGCTCAATCCTTATCTTATTGATTACTGATTCGCGAGAACTTGAGCTCTTCAACCTGGCTTTGAGCGCTCCGCAATGATTGGATTGCGCACAAAGCCAGGGAATCAGTCACGGCCCCAGAAAAAAACGAAGTCCCCGCCCGGTTGCAAGATTAAACCTAATTATAATACCAGGTGGGAAAACTACGGGACTCCAGTGCTGACGAACGGGGGAAAAAAAAATAAAAATCACTCAAGCCATCAGTGGGGGCCACCCTAACCGGTACACATTTTATTTGCGTATCTAAAAATTGATGAAAGGTCCTCTTTAAAGGGCATCTGTCAGTAGATTTGTATCTATGAAACTGTCGGACCTGTTGCATGTGTGCTTGGCAGCTGAAGGCATCTGCGTTGGTCCCACATATGAACATGGGACTAACACACATGCCTTGAAACTGGCTGACATGTAACAGGTCAGCCAGTTTCATAGGCACAAATCTGCTGACAGATGCCCTTTAAAGGGTTTCACGCAAGATAAATTTATCATATATGCACAGGATGAGTGCCTGATCACTGGAGGTCCAGACTCATCAATGAGACTAGCAGAGGATGTAAAACTAAAGTTTAATACACTGAAAAATGTGTAATATCCATAGAAACAAAGAATTATGGCCACTCATAGTCCCTACTGTTTACTGTATGTCATGGTCATATGGCAATTGAGATGCAGCACAGTAATGTTTAATCTGTGCTGATTTTGTATCATGGGGTAGTGACTGGCAGCCTGTGAGTCTCATCCCATGGGCATCACATCATTGAATATATCTGTAAACAAAAAAAAACAGGAACGGCAGGGTGAGGTGGTGCAGAATCAATCCTTTTTCATTATTAGATTTTTTACATGTTCAACATTTTGAAGATATAAGAATGCATCTATTTTGTAGAAATCCCCTTTAAAGAATTTTGTCAGAAAATCTCTTTAAAGGGAATGTATCACCTGGATACCGTATATACAGGGGCCAAGATTTAGGCCTCATGCACATGACCGTTTTTTTATGCTGTCCGCAAAAAGGGGTTCCGTTGTTCAGTGATCCGTGTCCGTTTTTGCCTTCCGTTGTGTTTCCGTGTGTCTTCCGTTTTTTTTAGCGGACATGACCCAAAAGATTTTACCAAAAGACAGGCTGACAATTTTTGCCAAGTGCCTGCCAAGGGATCCGGAAAAAAAAAACGGACGCGGAACGTGGATGACACACGGATGGCCATCCGCATTTTTTCACGGACCCATTGACTTGAATGGGTCCGTGAACCGTTTTTCACGGACAAGAATAGAACAGGTTTTATTTTTTTGACGGACTGGAATCACGGACCACGGACGAGGAGGACAAACGGTGCATTTGCCGAGGTTTCCACGGACCCATTAAAAACCAATGGGTCCGCAGAAAATCACGAAAAACTGAGCAACGGACACGGAATCAAACAACTGTCGTGTGCATGAGGCCTTACTCATGTATCTGCTCCAAAAATCTGTCTAAAAAGGTGGCACATATTGGTACATCCTCCAGCAACATGCTTGAAAAAGCTGTTGGGCTTAGTGGTAAGTGGGTGGAGATTTACTGGAAAGAGGGCAGGGCTTAAGATGCGCCATTTTGCGTTAAAAAAATTCTGCAATTCTGGTGTAAAAATTGTCTCAAAGTAAACCAACCAATAGTTGGTATAGACTCAGGGAAAAGTGTCTATCCTTGCAGCAGATTTACCATCCAGCTGAGCCCCTGTGATAAATCTGTTATAGATCTATAAAGTATATTTAAACTTTCTGAATGTACCATATTTTTTATTGGTTTTCTGTACATGGTAATAGGGACAGGCATCTGCCTGAGCTTCATCTCGGCTTGTTTAAAGGGTTCCTGCCACCAGATTTTGGCCTCATAAGCTGTCTGACATTAGCTATGGGCCAATGTCAGACCAACCAAATAACGTAAATCAAATGCTCCTCTGACCTGTCATAACGCTAAAAACGATTTTATATAATATGCAAATTAGCCTCTAGGAGCAGGGAGGGCGTTGCCCCTGCTCCTAGAAGGTCCGTGTTCCCACCTGCGGCCACGCCCCTCTTCTTCTGATTGACAGTGCCGGGCAGCGCAGCTCTCCTGCCTCCGGCACTGTCTTCATGCCGAAATCCCGTGCCTGCACCATCCGCTTGTGTATTCAGGCGCAGGCGCAGTGAACTGAGGACCCTGGTGCCTGCTGTGCTGAGCTCACTGAGCCTGCGTCCAATACACAAGCGGACGGCGCAGGCGCGGGATTTCGGCATGAAGACAGTGCCGGAGGCAGGAGAGCTGCGCCGCCCGCCACTGTCAATTAGAAGAAGAGGGGCGTTGCCGCAGGTGGAAACACGGAGCCTCTAGGAGCAGAGGCAACGCCCTCCCTGCTCCTAGAGGCTAATTTGCATATGATATTAAATCGTTTTTAGCGTTATGACAGGTCAGAGGAGCATTTGATTTACATTATTAGGTTGGTCTGACATTGGCCCATAGCTAGTGTCAGACAGCTTATGAGGCCAAAATCTGGTGACAGAAACCCTTTAAGGCTGTTTCACATTTCACATCATGCGGTATACAGATCCGGCATTATCTCTTTACCTGTCATTACAATCCTGCTTGTGATGATAATGAGATGACTACTGAAAAGTAATCTTACAGAACAGGAAGTGTCAGCATATTATGAGGCTCAGTGGCCACACAATAAAAAAAAAACTATTCAGGACTATTTTTAAAATATAGATAATGTGAAAACAACTAAATTGCTTTAAAACTGGTTTAATGAAAAGATACATTGCTGAGGACACATTCCCTTTCACATGTTACAGAAATCCTGTTCCAAATCCTCAGGGGAGAGATGTTCTTCATGCACATTCACACTTGATTGGAATAATGGTTAGCTACAGAAACTTTTCTTAAAGAGGTTATCCTCACAGCATCTGAGGCTTCCTGATTAGGCTGCACAATCCCGGTACCTTGTGGGTTAAGACCGGACTAGGATCACATGCCCAATATACGGCACGTGATCCCAGAAGTTCCTGCAATAGAATTAGTCCTGGGAGCACAGAGCTTGCCCAGTGAGGGAATATCATCATAAATCACTTCTAAGTCTGGGCACTGTGGGCATGTTGAGATTAAAAAGAAAAGGATAACCCCTTTAATGCTACAACAAAGATTACATTTGAAACCTACCTTAGTAATTGGATCTTTCAAGACTTCTGCACTGGGGGCCTGAGAAATTGGTGGTAAGAATCCTCCCTCTGGAAGATGCTCTACATAATCCTTATGCTGTTTACCTGTGTAGCAAATGATTACCAAATTACATAAATGATGCAGCACGAAGCCGGTTTGTGTTATGGTAATGCTAATACTTCTAGAGATAAATGCAGAAGAACTACATGGCCAATTGTGTTCATAAAAAAAACCTAAATATACAGTAAAGTCTAAATTGCAGGATTTGAGTTTCATGAAACCTAACTAGAAATATTCCAGGGTGATAACTGTTCTGGTGGCCCAAACACATTCCCAATAGCTACAGTAAAGCATGTACAGCATGTCTGTTGGCGAGATGTTCTTATGAAAAAGGCTGTAATTTGCTTTATGCTGGGCATATATGTGCTCTAAAGACTTCCACTTTTGACTAATCTGTCCACTTAAAATTACTCAAAAAGTGGAATAGCTTGGGCAGCAGTGGTTTTCATGTTGCCATTCTATGGAGTCCTTACTATTGATTACCAATGGCTAGAGGTCTGTAACTCTTTGGCAACTCGTTGGTTGTTCTTCTGGGAAGTAAAGTCACAGACAGACATCCATGGTTTACTGTGTAAAGTGGACAACTCATTATGCCAGACAAGCAAGTATTACTTGCAACATTTTGTTGTGTGATGAAACAAAGTTTCCATTAAATGGAGGATCAAACTATCGATCCCGGCAGATTAGTATAAACACGCCCGCATCCCTTATTTGTACAGGCCAGGCACTACTGATAATTCACCACTGTTCCTAGCTTTTCCATTATAAGGCCATATTCACAGTCAGTATTTTGTATCAGTATTTATAAGTCAAAATCAGGAGTGGAACCTACAGATAAAAGTGTAACATATGTGCCTCTTCTGTCTTTTTGGACCTTCATGGTATTGGCTTAGAAATACTGATGAAAAATACTGTTCATGTGAAAGTGGCCAGAAGAAAGCTTGTGGTGAATCTCATTATAAGTGTAATTAATATTGACTACAATCAGTCCTGGTTGTATTCAGTCTTCTGAATCTAAATGTGATATATACTTTTTTTTTTTTTTAGATATTAGCTAAATGCATGTACGGCTGACAGCTATCCCTTCTGATCTCCCCATACACTTGCACGATCACCCATGAGAAATTCAATATGTCCAATCCTTCTTTCCTCCAACATTAACTGGCCCAACTTAATACACATAATATGATCAACAGGTCACACTGAAATTGGCAGGTTCAGCCAACTTTGCTCTAATGTACACTCATCGACAAAATAAATTGCAACCAGACAGGTTGGATTGCTGCAAACTCGACACACAATTAAAAAACATATGTCTCAGGCAGCTATGTATTGATTAAATATGCGGTCTGATTAGACACTGGGTGTTGCCACAAGAAGGTGTGAGTGCTTACTCGCTGCTCTATGAAAAGGTGCTCAAAGGCTACTGTTATGCAAGCGGGTGTGGACCCACTGCGCCACTGACTGCCTAAACTCTGGAGGAGCGTGACTAAGCAACTACCTGGTCTTCACTAGAGCCTCTGATGGTGAGGATAGGCTTGGGCCATTAGGATAGTACCTAGGTGCCATTCCAGAGCAGTCCCCGAGTCAGTGGCATCTGACCAGGGGGTCAGAGATATCGGTGCAAGCACCGAGGGGAAGTAGGAAGTAGTCAGGAAGTCTGGGGTCATGGCAGGCAGTGATCAAGCAATGTCTGTAAACGAAGTCCGAGGTCAGAGGCAGGTGGCAAACAGGCAAAATCCGATTATTTCAAAAGCAGTCCAGTACACAGCAAAGCAGAACTTGAAAAACACCTTCACACTTGGAACTAGACAAGCTAGTGACCATGAGTTGCTCAGGCATCTTCATGGGGTGGAAGCGCCTTTAAATACCTCCTGCAATCCAGCCATAGGCTGGTGGGGCAGAGGGCGTGTACGTGCTGCCTCATAAGGGAGGAGAGACACACCCATGCAAGCCCTAACAACAATACAGGTCTCCAGCAGGAAGAAAATTCTGGCATGGAGCACTGATGCAACAGTTAAGAGGGAGCCCGGTGGCTGTGCACGTGGGTAGAGACAGCAGCGCCAGCATGGACCGCTGGACTAACAGTATTCCCCCCTTCCTACACCCCCTCTCCTCAGGCCTGGCCCTAGACAAAAGAAAAAATTCAGAAGAAGAGGGGCATTGATGTTCTCTCTAGGTTCCCAAGATCTTTCCTCAGGGCCAAACCCCTTCCAATCCAAAAGAAACAGGGTTTTAACTCTACTCTTTCTCATTACCTGCATATATTTTACCTCATAGACGTTTTCATCACTGACCGCAACAGATGCTGAGACAGGTTTTTTTGACAAAACGATTCAGGATGACAGGTAGGGAGACGAAAGGAATTTGGTACCCGGAGAGTGGCTGGCAGCTTAAGCTTGTAGGAAACATCATTAATTTAATTGAGGATCTCAAATGGACCAGCATGTACCCAATTTGTAAGAGGGCATTTTAAGCCTGATGTATTTGGAGGCAAGCCACACTTTATCACCAGGATGGAATTTAGGAGAATATCTATGTCTTTTATCAGCGGCCTCCTTCATGCACACAGAAGCCTCTTTCAGAACTACCCTGGTCTCCTCCCAGATTTTAGAGATGTCTCTTAAAGTTGACTCCGCTGCAGGGGTACCAGAAGTAGAAGACACCGGGAGTGGGATGTTAGATTGTTGACCGTAAACAACAAAAAATTGTGATTTCTTGAAAGACTCGCTGACATGGTTATTATATGAAAACTCAACTCAAGGTAATAACTTGACCCAGTCATCATGATGGAGGTTGGTGAAATGTCGCATAAAATTGGTCAGAATTTGATTGACATGTTCCACTTGACCATTAGACTGCAGATAAGCTGAAGAGAATTCCAGAGACACATTCAAAAGATTACAAAGAGCTCTCCAAAATTTAGACGTGAACTGCAGCACAGCGCATGGCAGCAGAAGCGAAAGAGGGAGCCTGGCGGCCATGCCCACGTGTAGGGGAAGCAGAGTCGGCACGGACCACTGGGCTAACAGCTACTTTTGGCATTCGCCCCAGATTTGGTGGGACAGTCCTGGTTTTTCACTTTCGTCCCCTGTCCCAGGTGGTTGCTTGCATATCGCGCTATACCTGGCTCGCCCTATATAGGTAGTAAGAGTGCTCTGCTAATAGCTGATAACAGCCATTAGCAAGAGCTGTAGAACCTGTGATGTCGTCAACATCATTTGATCGGTGCAGGATGGACAGAGCTCAGCAGTGGAGAAGTGGTGATGAAGGACCTGTGATGACATTACCATCATGTGATCAGTGCAGGAGGGACAGAGCTCAGCAGTGGCAAGGCAAAGAGGTTTTGAAGGACCTGGGATTACGGCCTGTGACATGAGGTGACTGACCTTTGTGTGGAGGAGAAGAAAGTGAAGAAGCATGGATTCAGCGTAAGAGCCAGGGAAATGCTGGGAGTTTTAGTTGTCTTCTCTTATGCTTCCTTCATTTGGCAACCTACGAGCTGGATCTACAGACCCAGCTGCAACATCTGTGGGCAAATGTGCATCAGAACAATATACAGAACCTGTATGCCTCCATAACCAACCGTATCTCATCTTGTATCCAGGCTAGAAGTGGTCTAACAGGGTCCTAGAGCCTCCTTTCTATTATAAAGTTTTTCCCAATAAAGTTATCCTTATTGTGCTATAATAATCACTTACATATATAATCATTACATTCACACATAGAATGTTTCATTTGATTCCACCAAATCCTGATTGGTGTGTTATTTTATTTTTTTTGGTCAATGAGTGTACAGTCGAATTATGTAATGGCAGAACCACCATTTTACTTATGGATGCTGGATGATTTGTTTCTTCAAAAACACAGTAATAATTAAAAAAAAATATTACAAATTTTTCCTTTGACTAATATTAAGATTTGTTAGAACCATTATAATTTGAAAAATATGGGAACTAACATAGGCCATCTAGAATGGAGCAGATATTTTCTCACAGCAATATACCTAATTTACTATGGTCCAGTTTTAGATGTCATACTGGTAAGTGGTCTCAAAGTGAATCTCCAGACTCCCTCCATACTAAGCCTTAAAGGGGTTGTCTGCTTTTTTTTTTTTATATTATGCTTAGAATAGATCATCAATATCAGATCGGCGGGGGGCTGACTCCCAGCTCCCCAGCGATCAGCTGTTTGAGGAGGCTGCAGTGCTCATATGAGTGCAGCCTTCTCTTCATTGTTTACCTGCTCGCCATCGCAACTGCAGCAGTGAGCAGTGTAATTACATTTCAACCTACTCATTCACTTCTATAAGACGGCTTCTTTGTGTTCAAGTGAATAATACGGAGCCGTCCCAGTGAAGTGATTGGGGATGGAGCCGTTGTAATTACAGCTGCTCACTGCTACAGTTGCGATGGTGAGCAGGTAAACAATGAAGGGAGTCTGGTTCTCTTCTAATACTTCTACGGTTTATGTATGGCTAAATTTGGTCAACAAAGTTAAGAGTTATGAAAAAATTCTGTATAGACGAAAGAATTAGCGAAGAGAGTTGGGGGAAGGTATAGGAAGGATGGAGTTCTTAGGTTACCACTCTCTGCTCCATTAGCGATTTGCCCCGTCTTATAGATGAGGGTGTTGGGTGACGCATCGCAAGGGGTAGATGGGGGGTCATTGGGGTATTTTTGATTAATGGAAAAAACTAGAAATAATTTATTTAAATAGAAAATGTTGCAAAATATTTATTCTTTAATAAATAAAGTAAAAAAAAAATGAAGGGAAAGCATCGCTCGTATGAACTCTGCAGTCTCTTCAAACAGCTGATCAGCAGGGAAGCCGGGGGTCAGTCCCCCTTGATCTGATATTGATGACCTATCCTCAGGATCAGAGGCGTAGCGAGGGGCAAGACAAACGGGGCACATGCCCCAGGTGCAGAGGCTTGAGGGCATGCTCGGGCGGTTCAGTGTTCCTCTGATATACGGAACTCCCCAGCAGGTCACACATCACACTGCTCGGTGTGTGAGAGGAGCCGTGAAAGCATCGACAAAGCCTCCTGTACAGTCAGCAGTGCGATGTGTGTGAACGCATCTGCTGCTGGGAACGCCGGATGTCCTGATCATCAGTGAAACAGGTGAGAATTCAGTGCTCTTTTTTTTTTTATGGAGCTGAATGGGGCACTAGGAGCCAAAGGTGGGCATTACTGCTGAGAGGGGGGCACAAGTAAGTACATAATTACTGTGAGGGGGTTCAAGGAGGACATAACTACAGTAAAGGGGCACAAGGAGGACATTGCTACTGTGAAGGGGCATAATGTGGGAAAAACTACAGTAAGGGAGGCACAATGTTGGCATTTCTACTGTGAAAGAGGTACAATGTGGGCATAACTACTGTGAAGGAGGTACAATGTGGGCATAACTACTGTGAGGGGGCATAATGTGTGCATAGCTACTATGAGGAGCACAATGTGGGCATAACTACTGTGAAGGAGCGGCAATGTGGGCATAAATACTGTGAGAGAGTATAATGTTGATATTACTACTGTGAGGGGGCACAATTACTGTGAGAGGGTATCATTTTGATATTACTTCTGTGAGGGCATAACTACAGTGAAGGAGGCACAATGTGGGCATAACTACTGTGAGGGGCACAATGTGGGCATAACTACTGTGAGGGAGGCACAATGTGGGCATAACTACTGTGAGAGGGTATAATGTTGATATTACTTCTGTGAGGGTCACAACTACCATTAGAGGGTATAATGTGGATATTACTACTGTGAAGGAGGCACAATGTGGGCATAAGTACTGTGAAGGGGACATAGTGTAGACATTTCTGCTATTAGGAAGCACAATGTGGATATTAGTACAGTGAAGGAGGCACAGTGTGGGCATTTCTACTGTGAGGAGGCACAAGGATGGCATTAGTACTGTGTGGTGCCACTAAGGGGAAAGCAGTGTCCTAGATTACCCTGTTATGCATTGGGGTGGCTCGGTCTTACAGGGCCAGCACAGCGCTCCCTGCTAGGGATTGTTTAGGTGATTTTTTTTTTTTTATCACCACAGGGAACTTGTTTCGGATCCAGCAGACATGAACCCGACACGCCAGTGAAACCCTGGATGCTGTAGGACCAGCTGGTTCTTTCATTTATTGCAAGGTGTATTGGTACAGCCTTGTAACCTATGGCAGATTTTATCAGGTGGAACTGGGTAAGTACAGTTATGTACTGGATGGAGTTAGAGGAGTGTAAAAAAAATTTGGGGAGAGATGCTTGGGAGGGGGGGTGGGGCGGGGCATGCTGAATCCTTGCCCCGGGTGCTGGAAAGCATAGCTACACTTCACATCAATATAAAATAAGCGGACAACCCATTAACCCCCTCAGTATATGGGTCACACCTATCAATTAATCATCTTTTTCTCATTGGTGGTTTAGTGGTTTGTTCTTTAGAATTATTTTATCCATTTTTGCTGAGCATGTGATAGACTTGTGTTTATACACAGCAGCCAATAAGAGAAGGCAGACACAGGAGGTGTGCCTCAGACTACCTCAGACTTCCTGTACACAGTGTAGCTAAGTTGTAGTCACAGCTCTACCCTAATGGAGCTGAACTAAAAAGCAGCCAAGCAGCAAGATCCGAGGAAGATACACTGCATTATGTGTAATCATCTCCTGTAGGTACTGAATTACATATCAGGTTTTAACTTATAAGTGGGTTTTTACTCACTGTGTGGGTGCTTTCTTTGCCCTGCAAAAGGGCCACCATAGAAAGTCATATGAGGCTTTCCATAATCAAATGCAGAATTTTCCTTCAAACAAGACACATCTACAGGTGCTGGAGGCTTTTCGTGGCGGTCAATCATAAAGCTTATTGTACCATCTCCACTTGACTGATTCTGTTGTGCTTCTCCCTGTTAAAAAACAAAATGAAGACTGGCATTTCATTTGACAATTTACATTGCAGTATAATGTACACAATTATTAATAATTTTGGTAGATTTTGGACAATAATTTCTGGTGTAAATAAAAAAAAATGTATCTGTCAGCTACGATAAGGTAATCTGTCAGCTCCAAAACAACCCCCAAATATAGTAAGCGATGTATAGTGTAAGTGATGCTGAGTCTGATTATTTAATTTTTATCTTCATACTCACTTGCATTCCAATGCATTCCAAAACCAACAGTAAAATACACTGAGAGGACTCCTGAGCTCATACACACAATGGAGAGGACTCAAAGAGGAGTCCTGTCAAATCATTTTACTGCTGGTTTGTTGGGGCACTACGTCGGAATACAAGTGAATATGAAGATAAAAATTAAATAATCAGACTCAGCATCACTTACACTAATTACTCTAGTGGGGGGGTGGGGGGAGCTGACAGATTCCCTTTTAAACTTCCCCTATTGTGTTGAATATTTGAATAAACAAGAGTAAAAAGTAAGAATTAATTAGAGGTTTTCTGGGGTATTGCAGATGACATCTCAAAAGAATATCATTAACAAAGACAACAGAGATGAAATAGAATTGTTTTTCGTAATTTCTTTTGTAAAAAATACAAGCAATGAATGGAAAGTGGGTAAAGTGCCTGAACACTCTCATTTCCAGGTGAGCTTATCTTCTTTGGCCTCCCTTTTTTATTGATTCACAACCTTCTACCTCTCTTAGTCTAACTTAATGGGTGTTTATTGAATCATATTATATAAAAATGGTATAAAGAGTTATATATAAAAGGGAGTCTGACACAGAAAAGTAACTGCTCAGTGGGTAAACTATGGGGATTGCCATGATCCATCTTAGATTGAACTTGGCTTGTGAGCCCCATTGGGGACAGCTGGATGCTAATGTTTGTAAAGAGCTGAGGAATATGTTAGCACTATAAAAGTGCATAAAATAAATAAATAATAAATCAAGGTATACATATGCCATAACAATGCACATGGAAAAGTGTTGTCCAAGACAGAAAACCCTTTACCTTCTGGTACACAAGGACAGGACAAGGTCTCCAGGTGCTCAAGTATGGGGTTTCAGAATGCTCCCCAGCACCCTTGTTTCCTTCCTCCCTTACTGCACTGAAGGGATGAACTCACTGGACTCCGAAACAGCATCCAATTAGTTGTATGAAAAAAGGCAACATTTTGTTTTGTTTTTATTCCTAAATTGACCTCCATCTCTTTAGTAACACTTTAGGATGCTACCCTACTTCACCAGCCATTTGTCCTATTCTAGCTGGTATGCATCATATATATTTGTCTTGATATTTGGTTTATTAGTGCATTTACCATATGTGAATTGCTCTGCTCTTTGGCTTTCCAGGAACTCTTTGTAACATAAGATTCTTTTGCCTCTGGACTGGATTTTCTGAGGGCCGCTGTACTTGGTATAATTGAATTTTTTCCATATATTTCAAGGATTTCCTTGTCATATGCCAGTTCTTCATTCTCAGCCTCTTCTTCCAATGGGGTGCAATTCCCTAGTAGAAGCAAAAAAACAGCATTCATAAATTTGAATTGTTCAGATGTGACATTTCCAGAGCACACAAAGACTACACCTATGCCCACAATATGTAACAAATAAGTGTAAAATACTTTAATAAGATCAACACTAAATATGTGCAATATGTGAGACTACAGGGCCACTACAGGGCCAGGAGACTTTACGTGCCTACTGGCTGACCCTGTCAATCAACAGTCAGTTGCACTGAATACCTCATTTGGATATTGATAAGAAGAGGGATTATTGCAGGGGAGCCACGGATAAACAAAATAAGGCACCATTGTAATCTGGTGAATAATACCTATTTGGCAAAAGGTTTAGTTACACAGGGATGTTGCTGGTGATGTATCCCTTTTAATGTCGGCTGTACTCAGCAGGGCTGGCCATCTAAAGTATATGGGGCCTCCCAAATCTCTCCCTCAATGACAAATGTTGGAGGAAATAAGGATCAGGCTGTTGGTTTTCAACTTGTGCAATCCTGTTGTTCTCACTGGAGATAAGCTTCTGCCTGAGTAGTCTGGCAATGACTTAGGCCAACCATACAGTCATGGGCAAAAGTTTTGAGGCTGACATAAATTTTGGTTTCCACAGAGCTTGCTGCTTCAGTATTTTTTTTTTTTACTTTTTGTATACTGAAGTACTATTATACACATTTCATATGTTTTGTAATTTTTATTGACATATAGAAAGACTCGATATTGTATGCAAAGACTCAAAGAATATTTAATAAAATTAGTTTATACAAAAACTCAATATTTCAGGAGTTGACCTTTCTTTTTCAAGACTTCTGAAATCTGCCCTGGCACGCTGGGTTTCAGCTTCTGGGCCAACTAATGACTGATGGCAACCCATTCTTGTCTAATCAGTGCTTGGAGTTTATCACAAATTCTATCCTTGTGCCCCCTCACAGTAGAAATGCCAACACTGTGCCTCCTTCACGGTACACTATAGATAGTTAGATACCGATACTTAAGTGAACAAAACACACCTACGCGTTTCACCTAAGAATAAGGATCATCAGGGGGTAGATAGAATAATACGGTAATAGATATATGTATACTTAGCTCCCCGTTCTGATACTGGGAAACATCAATCTTGGCTGGATTAGTGATGTCATGCAGCCGAGAGTATTGGTCATATGATGTGCCAGGGGAGCTGGACAGGGATGCTTTAGGATTAGGCACGGGGACAGGAACCTCCACCATCAGGGGGTGACCCTGGGTTGAGAATAGACTAGGGCATTACAGGGTTAGCATCCCCTGTGGTCCCCTGACCTTCCTCCTTGTGTTCTCTACGTTAACTTTTCCCGGTTGCCTCATCAATTGTATCTTACCTAACGGGATTATGTCACATTTTGTTGACTCTAGGTACTTGTTGTACCAATACCCAATACTTTGACTTTAAAGGTATATTTTATAAGTCACGTTCTTTTTCCTTTGTTTAACTTGATCTAATTTGTAAACGTGATTCAGTTGAATCGTTTGAATCTCTTTATTTTGGTATAATTTCCAAACAACAATGGCCTTGCCTGGGTAGCCCTTTTGACTCAAAGCAATGAACTGTGTATCCTCTTGGAGGTAACCATAATTAACAGAAGAAGATAATGATTTCAAGCACCACCCCCTTTTAAAGCAACCAGCTTTCTCTTCTAATCTAATCAGCATGATAGAGTGATAGCAGCTGCCTTGTCCTTGTTCACACTTTCTCCTGAGCAAATGAGAAGGTCACTGAAATAATGTTAGCAGGTCGTTTGTGGAAGGGCTGAAATGCAGTGAAAACATATTTTTTATTAAGTTAATTTTCATGGCAATACATTACTTTTCAAATTAATTGCATTGCATTGTCTAATCACTCTTCAGAACAATCTAGAGTTAATGCAAATTGCCACCATAAAAACTGAAGCAGTAAACTTGTGAAAACCAAAATTTGTGTCTCTGTGACTTTGTGACTCTCATTCCCAATACACTTCCCATGAAAATATGCTGTCAATCACTCAATCAACTTGCAAAACACTCTTTCATGCTGCACATTAAATCATTTTTTCTGGGCAGCAGATCATGCTGTCTGAACAGTGATCTGCTGTATACAAACAATGGCTCTGTAGGAGGAGGAGTGATGTCAGTAGCCATCACTGAGTCATCCTCATACAGTGAAGGTGATTGCTGCATTTAAATTCAGCTCGTCAACTCCACTGACGAAAAGGGAGTTATTGGTAAGGAAGAGTCCCTTCCCAATAACTGTCTGCTCGTATCTTAATGCTCCAATACATTTAATGTCAATGGCCAGCTGTACTCCATTCTCCCCATTGAGAAGACATGAATACTCAGTCGAGTCCAGTGTGCATGTATGCGGGTGGTTGGGAGGGATAGCTGTCGGCCAAACGAGGGTTCTGCTGACAGTGTTAATGTGTATGGACAACTTTAGGCAAGATGTTGCAGCTGTGGGCCAGATGTACACTATGATCTGGTTGTAATCTATGACCACTCAAATGTCTTACCAAAGTAATAAATATTTTAATGAAGAAAAAGGCAAGCAAGCTATAGGATATGGTAATAAATATACTTTTTTTCTGTACTACTACAACAATGGACCAGATATACTTATATGCCCAAAAAACTTTCTAAAAAGTAGTGTAATTTGACAGATTTAAGGTTTCCACACTTTTTTCCGACATACTTGACTAGTGGCGAGGCTTAGTGGACAGGAGTAGAGCTTCATGTAAAAGGCGGGCCTAAAATGCACCAAGTTGTGCCAAAAGTGTCTGTCTCCAAGTAAGCCAACAAATAGTTTGTATACAGTCAGAAAAAGTGTCTTTCCCTGCACAACATTTATCATCCAGCCTGAGACACTATGATAAATCTGGTGCAGGTCTACGTTTACGCCTTCTATAGGATTAGTAATTCTGGACCAATGTGTCCATAGATACAACGCAAGTAAAGCGATTAGTAAATTAAAGGATACCTGGACTGGTGAACACATCTGTATTGCTCCAGTAAGGTAAGCAGGTAAAGACAGGTAAACGATTATATTTTAATGGAGTAGATGACAAATCTGGATGTCTTCCACCGCTGTCTACTGAGGCTGTGAGTTTTTGAAGCTGTACTGAGTCTCTAAGGCTTCCTGAAAACAAAAAAAAAACACACAAATTTGATTCTTGACCAGTCTGTCAGTTCACATCCTAAAACTTGTTAATTTTTTTAAAACTTGTTTTTATTACAATTTTACTGCTTCCCTTTCCTATGAAATAAGAAAATTTAGAAAAAGCCAAATAAAGAATACAAAGAAAGTATAAGAAGTCAGGTCAGTCTCTCAAATACAATAGGAACAGTTTTTAGAGCTTTGCTGTCATACTAAACATTGCCTGTTTCCATGTAATCCCTTTAATGGAGTCCTATCTTGTAAAAAATCCATTACCAGAACCTAAATGACCAATAACACATAGAATTTATCCTATAAAGCATACAAACATACATAAACATAGACCATGTGAAATGACATTACTGGGGACGTTTGCATAAACATTTTTTATAGCAAGATAAAGAAAAATGTAAAGTAAAATGTAAGTCACCCTGAATAAAACTAATACTGCTAGAAGGTTGTGAACCTATGAGAAAATCTTCAATTCCTGCATAATTTTACTTAAAGTTATGATCTTCATCAAAACAGAAAAAAAATCGAATACATGAGGTGCCGTTTTAGGCAAATAACATCCTGTACACAAAGAAAATGAAGTCACTGATGTTCAATAAGGACATTAATATGGTCCACTTATAGTCTTCTAAAGTCTACCTGGATGAGCCAGAAAACTATAGGAAAGATGTTCGGTGGCTGAAATTTATGGATAGCCATTGGTTCAGTCTATAAACTGTAATGCTTTATTTTTCAGTAGGCTTTCACACTGTGGTTCTCATTGTGACATTTTTTGTAAGTTTATAAAACACAAAATGTAAAGGAGACTGATAGAAAAGTGGAACCCTTTATCAGCTTTTGTCACTTCCACACTTCTCCATAGTGCCCCCCGCGTCCCCTCTTCTCCATAGTGCCCCCCATATTGTGGCATTATATAGGGCCCCCATAGTGCTTACCCTCTTCTCCATAGTACCCCCCCATATTGTGGCAGTATATAGGGCCCCCATAGTGCGTCCCCTCTTCTCCATAGTGCCCCCCATATTGTGGCAGTATATAGGGCCCCCATAGTGCTTCCCATCTTCTCCATAGTGGCCCCCATAGTGCTTCCCCCTCTTCTCCATAGTGCCCCCCCATATTTTGGCAGTATAAAGGGCCCCCGTAGTGCTTCCCCTCTTCTCCATAGTACCCCCCCTCCCATATTGTGGCAGTATATAGGGCCCCCATAGTGCTTCCCCTCTTCTCAATAGTACCCCTTCATATTGTGCCAGTATACTTACCTTATGCTGCTGTCAGTAATGCGATGCAGGCTTCTTCCGGCCTGTGTCCCACGCTGTACGATTCAGGCGGCGTGATGACGTCATCTCGCCACCTGCGCCGGCAACTGATAGGCTACAGGCTTAGTGCCTGTAGCCTATCAGAGGACTGGGCAAGGGAGACGCCTCTCCCCTGCTCCTCCGCTCAATTCATCTGTATCCCTGAGGACGGTGATACAGATGAATATGGAGATGAACGCTTCCACAGAGGAAGCGCTCATCTCCACTCCTGCTGCCTCCGGACAGAAAGGGCCCCCCTCTGGCGCTGGACCCTGCTGACGGTGCCCCCCTCTTCTGTCCTTAGTGATGCGCCCCGTGCAGTCGCACCCCTCGCCCGCCTGTAGAAACGGCCCTGCATACAGGTTCAGCATGGTATCTGCAGCACATTTGCCCACAGATGTTACAGCTGGGCCTGTAGATCCTGCACACTCGTAGGTTGATAAAGCTGGTGTCCAAGTTGGTCCTGCACATATCGCTGAGCTGTTAGTGTTCCTCATATTACTACTAGGGGTGACTGACTAACATATGAGATGGCTCCCCAGATCATCCCACTAGCAGTTCGAGTAGTGTGCGGCTCCTGCGATGGGCGCCTCCCCCCAGGGCCCTTTAAGAGGAAAAAAGTACTTATTTTTCGTGACACCAGTTGCAATGAAGCAACAAGGCCACAGGGCCCCTTTTAGTGATGTAGTAGATGGTACCCAGGTGTAGGAATGCCAGAGTGGTGTAGGGTAGCCTATTTTGTCCCTTAAGGTGTTCTTGTGCACGTGTCACGGTGCTCCTACCTGGATAAGCTGGACCCCGGGCGTTGGCTCCGAAGCAATGACAAGGGGGGTTGTTGACGAAGGGGATGATGAAATAAATTGAGTCCAGACCTTGTGATGAAGTTCAATAACAGCTTTACTTGAATAAATGTTTCTTCAAACGGTTTACAGACTTTATCTTGGTTCCAGCAGGCGTTGGCATTAACTGTTGCAGGCAAACTCCTCTCTGCTACATCTGTTGCTCTCTGACTCTGCTGTACTGACAGGGTAGCTGTAAAATTTAGCTTCCTCTGTATGCTGCAACTTCTCTCTGTAGTCTGACTCTAGCTTTGCCGAGGGAAAACTTTCTCCTCCTAGCTTCAGAGGCTTCCAGCTGTGGCCTGTATATCCAGAAGGTGCTCTGGCTGGCCTAGACAAGGCTCGTCCAACAGGGACGTGATCCTGATTCATTCCCCTAGCAGGGGATACTCTCCACTGACTCTAACTAGAACTCCACCCTCCCTGCAGTGGCAAATGCCTAAATGTTGCTGGCGCAGGCAGACGTCGCAGCAGAGTAAGGGGCCATGGCAGCAGGGGTCACTTCTAGAGGCCTGAGCTCCCAGTGTCAACTGGCGGTCGTGTCTTGACCAGCAACACAGCCGTTCTTGAATGGTTGACTCGATCTTTGACTTTGTCGCAAGTGACATCAGACAGCCCCAGCCAAGAGTCGGTGGGTTCGTCAGACACAACCCTTAGTTGGCATGGCCCAGGAGCAGGACCTGTGCCCTCACATCTCATCAACCTGCCTCTGCTTGCTTCCCCTAGCAGGGCATACTCTCCACTGATACTCTAACTAGAACTCCACCCTCCCTGAAGCAAGTGGGAAATACCCACCACACCATAGAGGGGGGCCAGAATGGAATGGAAAGCTTCATTCTATGTACCTGTATCTCTGCTATTTATGCTGCCACCTGCTGGTGAACCAGGCATATTACAAGTGAACATAACAGTTTGAAAATTGGAAATGCACATTATATAGGACCTGGAAATAAATACACAGAATGACATTAGATTAACCATAAGAGATAGTTACGTGGTGCAGAAGTGGTAATGCCACCCTGGTGCGTTACATCCCCCCTTCCTTAAAAACCAAGCCGCAGTCGGCTTGTGCTTAGGGTACATGCTCTCAGGGTACTTGGGAAAAAATCAAAGTGCTACATGAAAATACACATACATAGACTGACATATAAGACTACCTATGGATTCCTGTCCGAGTAGGGTGTCTGAACCAAAAAACCAATACTGCAGTAAGTGCTCAATACTCCATGACGTGGTCACAGTAGTATATGGAGCATGGCGGTGTCATGTAATGTAATCCCTCCACATGCTATGATACGCCCGCAAATAGAAGGGTGGCTTCATCCTGTATTCCCTTCCTGGCACCAAGGTCTAGTCATGTTTTAAGCTTCGTCATCTTGATATCTGACCAGGTAGCTTTTCACACCTGTTCCTGGGCTTGGCAAGGCACAAGACCTAGGGATATACATAACCTTGGCAAAGCTCAAGGCCTTAAAACATATACACATTAGGAGGATGCGGCAGTGCTGTCCAATCTCTCCAACACATATTAGCAGGGGGTCACCCTTGAAGATGTTAGATCTGCTTGTGACTTACCACTTGGTTCCGCCTGTGTAGCAAAACAATACAATGTATACCTAGGCTAGCTAACACAAGGCAAAGTAAGAACCATTAGTATTTAACGTCCTCAGAGGCAGTCCATATGAGCAATGACGATGTAAGATCTGCTTGTGACGTACCAGACGTCTTCAGAGGGAGTCCATAATGAGCTATGAAGTAAGGTGCTGATTATTCGGCTAACTATGTTAAGTGCAAAGTCCAAATAAAAGTACATAATATCACATTGTTGTACCCGTATAAGTGTCCAGACAACGGGCAATATACTTGAATGTTGCTGAAATAATTCTTGAGTGGAGCGAATAGATGGCGGGTGACCAGGACGCTCTATGACCTTCCCAGGAGCTTTTGTCGACAGCAGCGGTTCATTTCTGAGACGTCTGTATAGTGCGGAGGGAATCCGAAGACCCTCTCCATCTCCGTGCACCACAGGATGTCTTCCTTCCCATCCATGATGACTGGGAACTCTTGAAGTTTTCCCTGACGAAGAGACCAGGGGCTGGTAGTTATGGTTTGAATCTTGGTGAACTTCATGACTCTTCCGGGCTCCAAGCAATCTTGAAGCTTTGTCTTCTCATTGTCTGTAGCTACTAGGGGCCTGTTCATGCCAGGCAGGATCCCCCAGAAGTATCTGGCTCGATGAGCAGTCGATACTGCACTTGATTCAAAGCTTTTTGAGAGCCATTAATCCTGTCTGTCCTATCCAACACAACTGACACACTCCTGAAATACTCTGTGCTGCTGGGGCCCTGCTCTTTCCACCTTCTAACTCTTAGGGTACCTTCACACTGGCGTTTTTATTTTCCGGCATAGAGTTCCGTCCTCGGGGCTCTATGCCGGAAAAAAACGCTTCAATTAAGATAATACAACCGCATGCATCCGTTTGAACAGATCCGCTTGTAATAACTTTAACTGTTTTTTTAACATTGTCAAAACGGATTTTGAACTCCAGTGAAAGACAATGGAGGACGGATCCTTTTTCTATTGTGGCAGAATGTGCCAAAGAAAATGGATCCGTCCCCATTGACTTACATCGGGGGTCATGATCCGTTTTAACAATGTTAAAAAGCAGTTAAAGTTAATACAAGCGGATTTGTTCAAACGGATGCATGCGGTTGTATTATCTTAACTGAAGCGTTTTTCTTCCGGCAGTGTGAAGTTACCCTAAGTTCTTCAACAAGATCAGCACACTCCTCTCCTGAAATACTCTGCACTGCTGAGGAATCCTGCTCCTTTCACTCTCAGTGTGTGATATGCTACTCATCTTTTTTTTATTTTATTTAAAATGTATTTAAAATTGAAATAACATGTGAACATGCAGGAGTAATATACGTCCTAAAATGTCCCTGTCACCTTCAATACGTGGGCAGGACTTTAAGAAAATTAAATCATAAGGCTTGGTAGTTTTCTCCATAGTTTCCTCCCTAAAGGGGAACTGGCGATCATCAGTAAGTGGGTGGGAAGAGCAGGAACTCCTGAAGAACCATGACTCTTCTCGAGCAGCCATGACTCTTTTCCAGGCTTGGGCTGCAATGATTATAAATCTGGTCACCAGTGCAGTATACTGCAGTAGCATTATGCATCTTCTATTTCAAATGTTCTGTGTGGTGGTTGGGAGGGGGTTGAATTGCCTTAGTAAAGTACAGTGAACTGTTTGTACTAACATCAGCCTCATGCTTGTGTACATCAACATCTGCATTATCACAGTACCGTCTTGTTTTATAAAGCACTGGGACCCCTGACTTGCACTTCAAAACTCATCTTCACCAAGGGCACCCCAACTGACACCAAGAAGGAGAAACCCAAAACCTGGAAATGCCCAAAGGGATGAACATTGTGCCTTTCTTATCACTGCATGGCCTAGGGGAGCATTTGATTAGTTTACACTTGAGTTATTTGGTCAGTTTTGGCCTCGTGACTGCCCAAATAAGTGAAGTGTGCAGTGATTCTAAGAGTGACGCCTGTCATCTGCATGTCATACTGACTCACAGTATTATTTCACTAATACAGCAGACTTCCTATGCGTGTTACTGCAAGGCACAGTGTTCTTCACGACTATAAAGGCTCTCGGCAGCAAGGAAATAACCGTTTTTTAACTAAATTTGCCGCAAATATATTCGGATTAAACCAAATAAAAAAAAATAAAAATCAGCAAACCGGCTAATCGAATTTTTGAAAAATTCGTTCATTTCTACTTGAGACATCTGTATTTTTTGCGAACAGTAAAGTATACAAATTCGCCCAAACCACTGTGTGCAACCCTGCTGCTTCCCCTGCCAGCCCTTCTCGCTCTTTCTTTATTCACAGAACCAGGCGAGATGACTATGCAGGAACCTGGTCCTGTCAATCAAGTAGAGGGAGGGACTAGCAGAGGAAGCAGGAGGAGCAAGGGTGCATGTACAGAAAATACAATTAAAAAAAAATCTACAAACAGAAAATAAAAACAGATTAGAAATAAGAAATTAAGAAAATATAGGTGATCCATTCCTTTTGAAACATGAAAGTGTCTCATGACAGTGCTCACTGACCTGCTTGTTGTAGCTTGTAAACTGTGTTTGGATCCCATGTTTGGAAGAGACGGGTAAGATATCTCTTTGGTGAATATCCAGGCCGGATCTGTCTTCTACACTGAACATCCTCTTTATTCAGAAAATGCAGGTATGGCTGCCAATAAGGCTCAGTCTGATCCTTCTAAAGAAAGACAACACCGCGCTAGTCAGGAAGTCACAGCAATCACGGATTAATACGAGTTATGCTGGTTATATGTTCCCAGCAATGTCTAAGTGCAATATATCTATAAATAAGATGCAGAACACACAAATACTAACCAGAATACACTGTGGAAGACTTATGAATTATTGGGCACATGTATTTTGGAGCCAAAATGTCATATGTGATATTGCAAGCAGTATTGGTCACAAAATTTAGCAACATTTTAATCTCAGCTATAACACTGGTTCTGCTTACAGAAAAACTGGAATAGCATTTCAGATGTGCCAAATTTAACACACACCATACGGTATTTGATAAATTTAGTGCAAAGTACTCCAACTCAGACTTAAGCAAAACTGAAACATTCTCCCCTGGAGGATTATGGAGAAAGAATTGTTATTGCTTGAAAAAGATACAAACTATTCCCCGTTCACTAAACTGGTGTCTGACCAACCTGAACATCTGCAACTTTTGCCCAATCCTGCCAAATCATCCAGATTGGGAGACAGTCGTAGGTAATTGTCAACATCTACATGTACCTTCACAGTAAAGCTAAAGCAGTAATTAAAATAATGTAATCAGAAATACATATGCCAAGGAATTATGAAGCCAACATCCGGTATAGAGACACATTAACAATTTAATAGGAAATTACATTATGAACAATTCCCCAATAAAAGGTTAATATTAGATGAATCGGAATTTACCACAGCTATCCTGCAGACAACTTTAATACAGGTGCCAATCATGGTGGTCTGTACTTTTGTAAATTCACTTATCAAAGTAGCTGTTGCAGTGTCGTATAGCATCTGATGACAGTCCATAAAATAATTCTGCAGGGAAGGGGGGAATTTGATTTGGAGCCATTCTAGAAAAAAAAAAAATCACAATAACTGGAGAACAAACAGAGCACTTTCCCTAGTGACCTCCTTTTCATCTTTAGATCCACTGATGCCCAGGCCCATCTTCTGCCATCTAAGATGGCCACATCATTGCGCAGCCTATCTGATGCTCCCTGTGCATCTGGCAGTTCAAGACACTTTATTTTCTTTTCAATTTTCTTATAGTTTAACAATTATTAGATGGAAGACAATACAAAGCATTACAATGGGAAGGCAGTATAATACAATCAACTTTGTTTGAGCGAATATTGCATAGTGAACATTCAGTCCAATAGCATTAGTAGACTATAATTGTAGTACTGTAGTCCCGGTATGAGCGAGAGTTCCACAGGATGTTGACTTATGTAGTCCATTACTAGTCTAGTTTACTTTTGTCCTGTATTAGTAGACTTCAGAAGAGTAACCTTAATAACTGAATGAACTGCCATGTATGCATTAGAAAATTAGTAAAGGAACTTGTTCAGTAACAAAAGTACAGAGATCTCTCCCATCATCTATTTATCCCCAGGACTGTGACTGTGACGAGGGGACATCCTCTGCGTCTGGAGGAAAGAAGGTTTGCACACAAACATAGAAAAGGATTCTTTACGGTAAGAGCAGTGAGACTATGGAACTCTCTGCCTGAGAAGGTGGTGATGGTGAGTACAATAAAGGAATTCAAGAGGGGCCTGGATGTATTTCTGGAGTGTAATAATATTACAGGCTATAGCTACTAGAGATGGGTCGTTCATCCAGGGAGTTATTCTGATTGCCTGATTGGAGTCGGGAAGGAATTTTTTTCCCCTTAAGTGGGGAAAATTGGCTTCTGCCTCACAGGGGTTTTTTGCCTTCCTCTGGATCAACTTGTAGGAAACAGGCCGAACTGGATGGACAAATGTCTTTTTTCAGTCTTATATACTATGTTACTATGTTACAAAAATGATAAACGTGTAATACGTATATATAAGAGGGAATGGAATGTATAGGAAAAAGGAGGGAAGGGGGGGGGGGTTGTGTGTGAGACCAATATATGTGGAGGTGTAGAAAGTGAGAATGTTGCCGCTATTGAATTTTTTATCTCATATACTTCTATTAGTATCCATTTGGGATTTAATTTTCTTCTGACATGTAATTGAGGAAAGGAGTTGAATTGCGATAGGTTACCCATAGGAACCCAAAGTGTCTTAAATCTATTCTGAGTGTGTAGAATTAATGCAACTATCTCTTCAATACCGTATATTTGGTTCACGTTATGCAACCATTGAGGTATTGTGGGGCAAGATGACGTTCTCCACAGCGGGGGGATTAGGAGTTTAGCGGCTGCTAGCAGGAATGAAAATAGGGACCTACTTTGCACATTCTGTTTCTCTTCATTCCAACCCAAGAATATCAAGGTAGGAGAAGGTATAGATTTTAATGAACAGATGTTCTTGGTAATCTCTAGGACGGAGCTCCAGAACGTTGTTAGTTTCGAGCAGGACCACCAAATGTGCAAGTAGAGTATGTCCCTCTTTCTGAGTTACATCTCCAGCAAGTGTCAGGGATAGATGGATAAGAGTTATTAGTTTTAACTGCGGTTATATATCATCTGGACAGTATCTTGTATTAATTTTCTTGTATTCTTATAAAAGAGGATGGCCCGTGGGAGCATTTGTAAATATTGGAGATTGTGGTGGGTGATAGTTTAATTCCTAAATCTCTTTCCCAGAGGCCTATATAGGCTCGCTTTAGTGGGACAGATCTAATTAGTAAGAGGTTGTAGAATTTTGATAGCACCTTGACCGGTGTGTTATGTTGTGCCAGTAGGGTTTCTAATTGTGTCTGCTGTCTGTTTAATTGTCCATGTGATACGTAGGAGTGGAGCGCCATTTTGAGTTTGTTATAGTCTAGGAAATTTAGCGGTTTTTCTTTTGTTAAGACATTTATGTCCGTGAGAGATTTTACTGTTCCATTTTCTATGATGTTTTCTAGTGGTATGTATATGTTGTATTAGACGGTCTGGGGAATCCAGATGTCGTTGTGCAGTGTATAGCTTCGGTAGGTCCCTCACTGTAGCTAGCGGGGAGGGGGCCGGTAGAAGGTGTGGTGCCTGTATTTTCCATATGCGAGATACTTCTTGAGTTAGGGTGTTCTTAAAGGTTAATGTGTCTATGGATTCAATTGGTGCCACCAACATGGTCTTAAGAGGTATCGGGGAGGAGAATTCCTCTAGTGCTACATGTAATTTGTCTCTTGCGGGTCTAGTCCAGTGTATTTTTCTAGAGAGTATCGCTGCTGTATGATATAGGAAAAGATCTGGTACACCCAGGCCTCCTAGACGTTTGGGTAGTGTTAGAGTCGAGAAACCTAGTCTGGGTCTTTTGTTTTTCCAGATGTATTTTGAAACGAGAGATCTGGCTTTTATAAAAAAAAAAAAGTCTTGGCTATCTTAATCGGTAGCATCTGCAACAGGTAAATGAATTTTGGGAGGATGAGTCCTTTTAGTAAGTTTTTCCTTCCTATTCAGGGATATGAAGGGAGCTATCCAGGATTCTATTTCTTTTAAAAAGTTTTGTAGTAGTGGTAGGTAGTTGAGCTTGGTTAAATCTGACCAACGTGCGCATAGCTTAATTCCTAAGTATGTTATATATATTTTTGGCCATTTAAATGGGAATTGGCCATTTAAACAGGGTGTTGTCTGACGCATTAAATCAACGTCTCCATCACTAGGATGAATAGCGTGGGGGACAAAGGGCAGCCCTGCCGAGTACCGTTAAGGATGTCAAACGGGTCTGACAGCAGACCATTAACCCTAATTCTTGCATATGGGCGGGAGTATACCTGGGAGATGGCTTTGTTAAGAGGGAGGGGAAAGTGAAAATGTCTTAAAGGAGTTCTGCAGTTTGTTTAAACTGATGATCTATCCTCTGGATAGATCATCAGCATCTGATCGGCAGGGGTCTGACATCCGGGACCCCCGTCGATCAGCTGTTTTGAGAAGGTAGCGGCACTCCAGGAGTGCCGCAGCCTTCTCACTCTTTACTGCCAGCCCAGTGACATCACGACTAGTATCAACTGGCCTGGGCGCGGCTAAGCTCTGTTCACTTCAATAGGGCTTAGCCCCGCCCAGGCCAATTGATACTAGTCATGACGTCACTGGGCCAGCGGTAAACAGTGAGAAGGCGCTCCCTTCTCAAATAGCTGATAGGCGGGGGTCCTGGGTGTTGGACTTCCGCCCATCAGATGCTGATGATCTATCCAGAGGATAGATCATCAGTTTAAACAAACTGCAGAATCCCTTTAAGGTTTCAGTCATGAAGGTCCAGTCCACCCTGTCAAACGCTTTTTCCGCATTCGTACCTAGGAGGACCAGCGGGATGTATTAGTGTGTTGCATGAGATGTAATAGCCCGATGGAATTGTCTCTGCACTCTCTACCCTTCACAAAGCCAACTTGTTCATGGGAGACTAGATTCGGTAACAAGGAGCTTAGACGCTGTGCTACAAGGCTTGCATTTATTTTTAGGTCATTATTCAAAAGGGATATTGGTCTGTAATTACTGCATAGTTCTGGATCCTTCCCTTATTTGTGTATGAGTGAAATATGTGCTTGAAATGCTTGTCTCGGTAGTGCAGAGCCTTGCAGTACAACGTTACAAAAGCGCAGGAGGAGCGGCTGTAGAATTTCTCGTAGGGATTTGTAGTATGAGACTGGTAGACCATCAGGGCCAGGGCTTTCACCCGTAGGGCTTTTCGACAGGATGGACTGGATCTCCAGTAGCGTGAAAGGTTTGCTGATCTCTCTTTGCTGATCCACCGACAACGTCGGGAGATAAAGGGAAGAGAAAAAGTCTTCGATATCCTCCCGTCTCTTTGTAGTTTGATCGTTAGTGTCTTGTGCTCTTAGTTGATATAGTGATTTATAATAGCGGCAAAATGCATTGGCTATACCTTTGGCATCTGTGACACGTGGGCCTAAATGGTGCTTCGTCGAGAGTATGTACGTGCGAGCTTTGCGTTTCTTGATAAGTAACATCATTCATTTGGATATTTTGTGTCTATGTATGAAAAGTCTGTTTTTCCATGACATGTATAGTTTAGCTGATTGTACGTTTAGTATGTCTCTCAATTGTTGTCTTTTGGATACTAGTGTTCGGAGGGTATCTCTAGATTTATTTGATTTGTGTGTGGGTTCTAGTTGTTGTATCTCACTATATAATTTCCTTACCGTTTCTTGTCTAGATTTATTGAGGTGTAAAGCTATTGATATAAATTTGCCCTGAATGACTGCTTTATAGGCTTCCCAAATTGTAGTAAAGGGTAGTGTGTCATCCATGTTCCTCTGAAAGTAGTCTGTTAGGGCGTTTTCTATGCGGTTTTTATATTGCTGGTTAGAGAGAATGGATTAATTCAATCTCCATGTCATCGAGGATTTTGCAGTGTTGCCAAGTGAGGTGCGTAACAATAGAATGGAGTGGTCTGAGTGCACACTGGGTATTATGTTTATTTCTCTGATAGTCGGAGGCGATGGGAGGGGAAGGAATAAGTAATCTATTCGTCCATACAAATGTTGTCCTGGGGAAAAGTGAGTGTAATCCCTTTCTGTTGGATGGATATGTCTCCAAGTATCTACTAATTTGGTGGAGTGTAACGATTTATGTATTCTTTTTAAGTGCCTTCTTGGACAGCATTGAGCGTCCTGTGGACGTGTCCATATGTGGGTGTAAAGCTGTGTTTAAGTCTCCTCCCAGAAGGAAAATTCCTTCAGTAAATGGTTTGCATTCTCTCATGGTATGTGCAATCCAGATGTCTTGATTCTTGTTTGGAGCGTTTAGGTTTCCTATAGTTACTAATGTGTTGGCTATTTTGCCTTTAAAAAAAATATAGCGACTTTGGTTGTCAGTGAGAGTATCTTGGTGTTGGAGGGGTACATGTTTATTAAAAGCTATGGCCACTCCTCTAGACTTCCTAGATATTAAGTATGAATGGTACCACTGATTGAAGAAGCATTTTTGGAAAGTGGGGGACTTGGATTGAATCAAATGTGTTTCTTGTAATAGTAAAATGTCTGCTTTTAACTTTTTAAGATATGCAAAGATCTGAGTTCTTTTGACGGGTGAGCTAAAACCTCTTACGTTATATGAGACAAAGGTTATGGACTGTATGTCAGTAGCCAACTATGAATGTAGTGATCAATGGTTTGTGCTGTAGATGCGGTCTCGGAGCGAGGAGATTTATGGAACAGGAAGGGTAAAGGTTGGTAGGTCAGATGTTGAGGTGGGGCATGTACCACTTTTGGGATAGTTGGTAGTGGTTTTATATAGATGGTACCTATAAATCTAAAGTTGAACATCTTGTACTATGTGTAACATAATAAAGGGGGTACAGTCAGTCACACCCTTAGAACTGAGTAACATTAACTAGTGAAAACCTGTAAAAGAAATTTTAGTGCTATACTCAGCATATTAGTAGCAGTCTTTCAGGAGATGTGTCTCTGCAGCTCACACAGGGTCCAGACATTCTCTTGAAGTCTACGCTCTTTGGGACCTTTGCTTGGTTCTTTGATTCTTGGGCCTTTCGACTGTTTCCCATGGTAACAGCACAGGAAGAGTCGGTATGTCGATAGTCGAATGTGCCATTTCTAGTACTGGTGGCGGGTCCAGTGCGATGTCTAGATCTGTCGCCACTGCTACCTCTTCTTCTGACGTGTGGGCTGTATAGCGTTTTCCATTGGCCGATATGGAGATGCCAAACGGGAATAGCCATCGAAACACGAATTGTCACTGGCCTAGTACATCTGTGAGTGGCTTGAGTAATCTTTATTTTGCCAGTGTAAATAGTCCCAGGTCCTGGAATACGGTTACTTGGCTGTTATTATAGGAATGGGATTCTGGAGATCATGCATTCTGAAGGATGTTTTCTTTTATATGAAAATCTAGTAGTTTGCAGACGATATCTCTGGGAGCGCCTGTTTTTCAGAGTCTTCGAGTAGTCCTGAGAATATGTCTGTTAGGGTAGTTGTAATGTCCGTGGCTTTGACGGATTCTGGTATTCCTCTCACTCTCAAGTTATTGCGCCTGTTGCGGTTTTCAAAATCTTCCATCATGATGTATAGCTTGTTGATGTGTGCCTCTTGTATTTTGAGATTTGAGGCGACTGCTGCTGAATGACTTATGACAGATGTCTGGGTTTGTTCGAGCGTATCGATCCTGGGTCCTAGCTGTTGGAGGTCTTGCTTGATCTCAGATATGTCTTTAGCAATGGGGGCTACATATCCGATGCAAGGGCGTCTTTTGGCAATATTATTTTGGGTGTCGCCATAGTGATTTGTTTAGTCAGGAATTTATCAATTTCCGAATTGATAGGTGCTGTAGTTATCTCTTGCTCTATTCCAGGTGTTTTACTGCCAATTTTCACCATAGTGATCTCCTGTAAGTTAGAAGCGTGACTGAGGTCTCCCTTTGTGTTGATGGGAGGGTTACATTATATTTTAACCCCTAAGGTACAAGATAAAAGGGTTTTCAATCTGTGCCTTCTTCTTATGCAGTAGGGGTCTGATAAAGAGAGAGAGGGGTAGGAGGTAGCAGAGGAGATTATTTGATGTTGTGCAGATCCTATTTAGAATCCAGGTAGAAAAATTGGAGCAGTGCTCCTAGCTGGGGGATTTGTTATGAAAGCCTTTACTGACCTGTTGTGCCAGTGAGTGCAGGTGTGTATCCCCAGCGGGCTGATGCTTGAATCTGTGAGGTTATTGGGCTCACTAGCATTGGGGATGAATATGCTGGCTTCTTGTATATTGCGGTGCCTCATGTGCCGGAATTCCCTCTCTCTAGACTGCGCTGACCTGCAGCTGTGGGAGCTTGTGTCTCCGTCTGGGCCTTCCCTCCTCACCTCTCCCCACGATCCGCCTCCAGATCCTCCGCTCCAGCTCCTTCCCTCAGCGTAACCACCTGGTCTATACGGCCGCGTTTGCGATGTGAGTGCGCTCGGGCTCTGACGGATGCGCGGGCGACCGCCAGCACTCGAGGTCGAGGCCTCTGTCGGGTGGTAGCCCGCAACCCAGAAATGCTGCCAAATCCTCTCCAGAGGTGTTGGTGAGTGGCCAGGGTAGTCTTCAGCTGTTGTGACGGGGTTTTCCGAGGCTTAATGGGGTTATAAAGCCCTAGATGTTGAGGGATTAGGGTTTTTGTTGGAGAAGCAGAGTTTCCTGCCTACAAGACACTTTTTGAGTAGGTAGTTTGAATAGGTTGAAAGGAGGGCACCATGTTCTGTTCTCTCCCCAGTTAGTTTTTTTCTTAATCCAGGTGGTCACTTTCATCATAACTTCTCTTCTGTTTCCAAAGGCAGCATTTCAGTTGCTCATAATGTGATTTCCTGATATGAAAATATTGGCTTCAAACCACTCTCATAGGAAGGGCAATCTTGGAAGCCCTTCTTGGGCTCAGTAGTTGTCATTTAACACCAGCAGTTCCACTGATGTTGAGGATAACAATGGGGCATCAAAGCAATGAACAGCACACCAATTCACAAGTGATCGGACAATATGGCGATACAGCTTTATGAACATGAAAGAAAGGAATGTCCAGCACCAATATAGCTTGAGTACCAAATCCAAAGATTTATGCCATACAGATATATAAAATGTAAAATAAAATCTACACAAGGAGCCTAATCCGATGTACTAATGAGTTTCATACATTTTCCTTACTCAGACTACAAATGAACTCATCCTGCAATAAAAAAGAAAAAAATAAGCCCTCACACAGGTCCATTGACGGAAAAAGAGAAAAGATATGAATATAGTGACTCAACAATATAATAAAGTATTTTTTTTTTTTGTTTTTTTTTCAAAACTGGTAAAAAAGTGCTATTACTAAATAGCAGACAAAAAGTTAATGTTATTTATACCACCTGGTGAATGGCTCAAAATTTATAATGTAAGAAACAATGATGGGATTATTTTTTTTCAGTCCCCCTGCAGAAAGAGTTAATAATACTTATTAAATTGTATGTACCAAAAATGGTGCTGATGAAAAATACAACTCATCCATCATATGTCAATGGAAAAATAAGTAATAAACAGGAAAAAACAGGAAAAAACAGTAATGCGCTACTTGGGGACATGTTACTACTGGGACAAAACAAGCCAGGGAATGGAAGATGGCGGAATGGGACCCAGGGCACAGGACCATAGCGGTGGGGAAAAGGTAAGTACAGTGATCCCTTAACTTACAATAAAAATTAATTACTGGATGACCGCTGTATGTTGAAACCATTGTAACTTGAGTCCATAACGCCAAAGCCCCATGATTTAAGAAAAATAACCAGATATCTAAGGCAGATAATGCAAGATTTTACATATATCAGCCAGGAGGAGATGCTGAAAGCTGTAAATCATTTTCTATGAAGAGGACGCGAGCTTCTTCAGGGTCCTGTATAACGCAATGTACCAATGTACCAGAATAAAACAGAGCTGTGTTCACCCGACACCCACAGGAGCAGTCCATCATGGTACAGAGGGCAGAGGAGATGGAGTATCGGCACTGTACTGTAAAGAGGAGATACTAGACAACCGATACAGGTGTTTTACCAAAGAAATGCCCATGGTGATTGATTGGGTCTAAGGCATTGTATGTTGAGTCTGGTTTCAACTTGGTGGCCCAGGAAAGATCATTGCATGTTGAAAATATTGTGACCTGACGCCATTGTATCTTGAGGATCCACCTGTATACATCTTTCATTAGGTGATCTTCTCTAGGGGCCATAAATAAATATTTAATAATCCCAGAAAACCCTGTTATAGCTCAAACATGACTGTTAAAGGGGTTGGCTACTTTCTGGTTACTGTTGACAAACCTGAATATCCATTTGTCCAAGATATAGCACACTATATATTTATTATAGTGGTCCGGACCAATGATGTACTTTTATTTATAAAAATCACTGCTATACCAATTATTGTAATATATGTGTGGATTAGCTAGGGCCTAAGGTCATCATCTATAGATATATTAGCAAATTATTTTATGTTATTAATCATGTTCAATATTTTATTTAATGTGAATTACCCTCTGTTTTAATCAGTTTTTAAGGAAAATAAACTACATATGTGTACATATATACATCTGAGTAGTGTTGATTGCGAATATTCTAATCGTGAATTTTTTGCGCGAATATCGGCACTTCGAGAAATTGCAAAAATCTAGAATATAGTGCTATTCTAATTTTTTTTTCATCAGTACCCTCTTACTTGTGGCCCAATGAGAAGTCTGCAATATATTTGTCTGAGTTTAGCAACATCCCTAGCAACCAATAGGAAAGTTGCCTACCCCTTTACTATATAGGAAACTTCCCAGCAGCCATCTTCTGCAGTTTTTTGCAGTTCTGAGAGAGAGAGAGCAGTGTCATTGCTGTGCACTGTGAAAATAGTTGAATTCCCCATAAAATAACATTGCTGGAGTATCTTTTCTTAGAAGTCTGTGTTGTGACATCCCTCTGTTATTGCTCCTGGAAATGTATGAATAAATTGAATACTGGTCATTACAAAGCAGGTGCCCTCGGCTATTGTTGGAATTCCCATAAAAGTGAATGGAGAAAGCCACTGAAGCACCTCATAATTGAAAGAGGGGCAAGATAGGGCCCGGTTCTCCCAGAGTTGAGACCCACACCTATTGGACATTTATGGCATTTCCTGTGTGTATCCATAAATATCCAAATGGGCAGTGGTGTTGCTAGGGCTGGTGTCACCCGGTGCGGTATAAATAGTGTCAACCCAAGCACAACACAAACGCCAAACCCCGCCCACCAACCACCCTAACCCCCCCCCCGTCGGCGATCTGTCTGCTTAGCCCCGTCCCCCACACACGTCAGCTGTCTGTTTACTATCCAAACCCCCATCCATGTTATCTCTTGGGTTCAAATTATAGCACAAGGCCAGCAGCCTATCAGAGGAACAGGGAAGGGAGACGCCTCTCCCTTGCCCTGCTGCAGTGTTCATCTGTATCGCAATACAGATGAATGTAGGGAGATGAGTGCTTCCATAATGCAAGCGCTCATCTCCTGGTGGTGTCACCCAGGGGCGTAGCTAGAAATTACTGGGCCCAAAGGCAAAAAAATTTATGGGCCCCCCCCCCTCCCGGACCTCCCACCCCTTCCAGAGCTTACACCCAAACACCCCTCCAGGACCTCCCATCCCAACATTCCCACACCCCTCCCTTGATCCCCCCTAAGTGATCCCAACACATCCCCCTTGATCCCCACACATCCCCCCATCAGTGTCCTCAACACATACCCCCATCAGTGTCCTGCACACATCCCCACCATCAGTGTCATGCACACATCTCCCCCATCAGTGTCCTCCACACATCCCCCCCATCAGTGTCCTCAACACATACCCCCCATCAGTGTCCTCCACACATACCCCCATCAGTGTCTTCCACACATACCCCCATCAGTGTTCTGCACACATCCCCCCCCACCCATCAGTGTCATCCACACATCCCCCCATCAGTGTCATCCACACATATCCCCCATCAGTGTCCTCAACACATCCCCCCCATCAGTGTCCTGCACACATCCCCCCATCAGTGTCCTGCACACATCCCCCCCATCAGTGTCCTGCACAAATCCCCCATCAGTGTCCTGCACATATCCCCCCCATCAGTGTCCTGCACACATCCCCCCCATCACTGTCATCCACACATCCCCCCAGTGTCATCCACACATATCCTCCATCAGTGTCCTCCACACATCCCCCCCATCAGTGTCCTCAACACATACCCCCCATCAGTGTCCTGCACACAACCCCCATCAGTGTCCTGCACACCCCCCCCCATCAGTGTCCTGCACACATCCCTCCTAAGTGTCATTCACACATCCCCCATCAGTGTCATCCAAAAATACCCCCATCAGTGTCCTCCACATATCCCCCATCAGTGTCCTCCACACATCCCCCATCAGTGTCCTCCACACATCCTTTAAACCACACATCATTAAATAAAAAAATAATGTGTAATTACTATATAGAAATTACACATTTATTTTGTGTCATACAATTTTTTTTACAAAAACTGAAAGAAAAATATATAAAATTATACTTCTGCTGTATGGGAATACCTGAAACTTGATAGACTACTATGAGGTTTTTCTAGCACAGTTTACCATTGAGCTCCAGAGATCAGTGGTTAGTGTTCTTGCCTCTGATGTAAAGGGTTATGAGTTCGAATCCTGGTGGCAACCTTTCAGAAATAGAGGCTAAATTACATTAAAATACATTGGGTATCCCCAAGCATACTGGGGATACTGACAATGCTTGGGGATACCCCCTTCTTGTTCATAGCGCTGACTTCATATATGGACACAACCATATATGGAGTCAGAGCTGGGATTCCCTGTACAGCTTCAGGCAGTAAATAAATTATCTTCTGCCAACACTGGTGTCACCCCATCAGTAGTGTCACCTGGTGCAGCCCGCAAATCAAAAAAGGGTTGTTCTTCACTGTTGGACACTGTGAGTACTGGCTGGACAGGGCTAGACCATTAGAAGTAAAAAGGCAAAAATTCCTCAGTTTCCTCCTGTTATTGATACTTCAATAGACTACGTACATAAGGACCAGGACCTGATGGATCACAGGGTTGTCAAGACGTTCAGTGTGTGACAGCTGCAGCTGAAGGAGTCGCTAATAATGCTGACCAGTGACAATCCTTACTGTGTTTGTTCTACACCCCAACTCCTCTTCTGTGTTTCCTGTGGATGCATGTGCTGTATAATACATATATACACAGTCACATTATTATGACCACTTCCTACTTTCGACATTGGTAGCGTGTAGCTCATGAAG
Organism: Bufotes viridis; assembly: GCA_033119425.1. NCBI lineage: Eukaryota > Metazoa > Chordata > Amphibia > Anura > Bufonidae > Bufotes > Bufotes viridis. The sequence goes on from CM065595.1 coordinate 104,392,959, forward strand.
GAAGGCACGTGTTGCGATCTGGCTTGGTGGGTATATAAGGTATGTGATAGGCTGTCTGCACACGTATCCCTCATTGCGGTCATGGATAAAAGGGGCACTTTTGTCAGAGTTAGCAGCATTATGGTCTGGGGGAATGTTTTCATGGCATTCTCTGGGCCTACTCATAAATGTGAAAGGCAGTCTCAATCGATTTGGGTATATATCCATCTTTGCAGATCACGTACACCTATACTTGCTGATTTTCTTCCCAGAGGCGGATGAGATCTTCTACTCTTCCACAATGTAACATTGGGTGGAAAAGTATGACCAAGCATTACTCTGGCCCCCTAATTCTTGAACCCAATGGAGCATCTGTGTGACCACCTTGATTGTTGTGTTCGCTCTATGGATCCTCCCCCAAGCATCCTCCAGCAGCTGTGGGATGTACTGCAGTCAGCATGGCTCCAGGTGACAACCTACAAGGGTCTTACAGATTTACTGCCAGCCCTCTAGCTGCTGTCCATGCTGCACATATCTAGATATCAGCTGGTGGTCATAGTAATCTGAATCGACTGTGTATATATACAAGACTCGAATCCAGGTGCAAGCGCACACCACACAGACCTGACCTCAATCAGACCTATAAAAATTCTCCAGCTATTTGTTCTCATCATCTCTGATGTAGTCAAACTGAAAGCATTTAAAAATCTACCGTGTATCATGCCGAAATCCTCAAGAATTTAATGCGGATTTCAGTTTCGAAATGCTGCCCTGTGCATTGTAAAAGGGTGAAATCAATGGCGCAAATCCTCAGCATGGCAATGTAATTTAAAATCGTCACCTTTGTCAAGTTATCTGCAGACTTGATGTAGGAAACTTTTTGCAGTGTGTGGATGAGATTTTATAACATTTTAAATCTGCAGATTGTCAATTTATGATGGAGATTTCTACTTGTGTAATTCCTTACTTACTTGTACATGAGACCTGCCTACTCCCCCTAGGCTCCCCCTACCACTGCATGTTTGCATTGGCCCCACCTGCCAGCAGTGTGATAATGCCAAATGGTTTACTGACCTACCTTGCCTGCTTGTGTTGGCAATGCCGACAACATGGGAGCCACTTAAAGTTTCCAATCCGCCTCTGACAAGGAGGATGATAACATCCATTCATACATTTTCAGGTTAAATATCAAATGGACTTCATAATTCAAAGTTCACGGGGAATGCAAGATTTGCCAGAAAAATGTCAAGGGATTGTCCCATTACAAGAACTTAGCCCCTATCTACAGGTTAGAGGATATGTTTCTGATCAGTGGGTTTCCGACTGTCGGTGCCCCCGAGGTCCACACTTGTTCGCAGCTCCATTGAAATAGAGGAACATGGGCCTCCATTCTTGTGATCAGACTTTTGCCTCTATCCAATGGATAGGGGATAAGTTCTTGTAATGGGACAAGACCTTTAAAGGTCCTTTTTAAATCTGAAATGACTACCAAATATTCAGCAACTTCTTTATATACGCAATAACAGATTGTTAGAGCTTTGGTCTCTATCAGTTTCAGTTCTATATAGAATGTCTTGTAAGGTGATGGGAAGTAGGATTTAGTTGTATGCTATTTTACTGCTCAGTTTAGGTGTGTGCTAGTCGTGTTTGTATTTCTTTGTTGCTAAGCTATTCTAATTACCATTGTTCGGTAAAGTCTGTTGAGACGTGTATTAGGACAGATCTCACTGGTATGCTCTCAACAATAAATTTCAGCAATACTGAACAATGCATTCCCTTCAAAAACTTGTTCTCAGACATTGCTAATCAGAACTAAACAAACATTTTTACACCATGAAGAAAAACCTGCCACAGTGTCATTAAGGCCTCATAACATTCACTTCAATGGGGCCGCAAAAGATGCGGACAGCACTCTGTGTGCTGTCCGCGTCCTTTGCTCCATTCCGTGGTCCCGCAAAAAAAATAGAGCATGTCCTATTCTTGTCCGTTTTGCAGACATACCTGAAATGAGTCACCTAAAATGGTACATTTCTCTTTAAATGGGAATGTCAAGAATTTCGCTTCCTATTGAAATTATTCATCGGTGGGTTCCTCAAGTCTTCTGCTTAGTGCCAGCAGGGGGGTGATAACTCTAGAGCCCAATGCTCTTATGGACTTCTTGCAGCTTTTATTGAGAACAATTGCTGATGCAAGGACATTGCCAATCCTATCTAGCAAGAACAAGAAGATGTCGGCCAGGACAGGGCACTTTTTATTAAAGGAAGAGGATAGGCACTAGTAGGCTTTGGTTTTCCCGGAGTTTCCTGTTTCCATTTAGTAGTATACTATATATAACTGTATTGCGCATATACAGTGGATAGAAAATGTCTACACACCCCTGTTAAAATGTCAGGTTTCTGTGCTGTAAAAAAAATTAGACAAAGATAAATATTTTCAGGACTTTTTTCACCTTTAATGTGACCTATAAACTGTAAAACTCTATTGAAAAACAAACTGAAATCTTTTAGGTAGAGGGAAGAAAAAATATAAAAATAAAATAATATGGTTGCATAAGTGTGCACACCCCTAAAGTAATACTTTGTTGAAGCACCTTTTGATTTTATTACAGCACTCAGTCCTTTTGGGTATGAGTATCAGCATGGCACATTTTGACTTGGCAAGATTTGCCCACTCCAAATCTGTCATATTGCGAGGGCATCTCCTGTGCACAGCCCTCTTCAGATCACCCCACAGATTTTCAATCAGATTCAGGTCTGGGCTCTGGCTGGGCCATTCCAAAACTTTAATCTTCTTCTGGTGAAGCCATTCTTTTGTTGATTTGGATGTAAGCTTTGGGTCGTTGTCATGCTGAAAGATAAGGTTCCTCTTCATGTTCATCTTTCTAGCAGAAGCCTGAAGGTTTTGTGCCAATATTGACTGGTATTTAGAACTGTTCATAATTCCCTCTATCTTACCTAAGGCCCCAGTTCCAGCTGAAGAAAAACAGCCCCAAAGCATAATGCTGCCACCACCATGTTCACTGTGGGTATGGTGTTCTTCTGGTGATATGCAGTGTTGTTTTTGCGCCAAACATATCTTTTGGAATTATGGCCAAAAAGTTTAACCTTGGTTTCATCAGACCATAACACCTTTTCCCATATGCTTTTGGGAGACTTCAGATGTGGTTTTGCAAAATGTAGCCCGGCTTGGATGTTTTTCTTTGTAAGAAAAGGCTTTTGTCTTGCCACTTTAACCCATAGCCCAGACATATGAAAAATACAGGCGATTGTTGTCACATAACCAGCCTCTTGGTAGCCTCCCAGACCAGTTTTCTTCTCACCTTTTCATAAATTTTGGAGGGACGTCCAGTTCTTGGTAATGTCACTGTCGTGCCATATTTTCTCCACTTGATGACTGTCCTCACTGTGTTTCATGGTATATCTAATGCCTTGGAAATTCTTTTGTACCCTTCTCCTGACTGATACCTTTTAAGAATGAGATCCCTTTGATGCTTTGGAAGCTCTCTGTGGACCATGGCTTTTGCTGTGGGATGCGACTAAGAAAATTTCAGGAAAGGCCAACTAGAGCAGCTGAACTTTATTTGGGGTTAATCAGAGGCACTGTAAATGATGGCAGCTGTATGCTGACTCCTATATAACATGATTTTGAATGTGATTGCTGTGGGGGATCGGCTCAAACAGTGACTTCAGGTGTCATTTAAACAACAGTCTTTTATTGTGTTCAACACAGGTTTAACAAATGGCCGCTTACTTCAGCGGGTCAACACAAAAGAAACACAGTCCATGTGAAATGGTATAACTCACAGTCCTCTGTAGTTCCAGGATTCCACCACCAGCTTGGAGGGAGAAAAGAGTAAGCAATGGCAGGCTTATCCACAGCAACACACCACACAGCTTCACTCCCAGTCTGTTACACTTCCAGACTAGGAACCACACCCCCAGCTCTCCTGGGATTCCTGGCTTAAATAGGCCAGCCAACACCTGGCCTGGATACGTGGGAGTAGTCATCCCACCCTGCTCTTTGACTACTCCAATGAAACCCGGCCCGGATCAGCTGCCACTAGCAGCTAAACTACTCCTAGCAAATGTCAGTAACCTAGGGTTCCTGACAGAACATTACCGGTTCATTTCACTGAGGCCAGGCACCTCGGTGACACGTATCTATCATCTATTATGGCACCTTGTGCCTTCTCACATATCCCCCCTCTGTCCAAAGCCGGGGCTTGGACATCTTTAGCCCCCAGACTGTGTACCCTTGACAGGGCGTCCGCATTCCCTTGCATCTTGCCTGGCCTGTGTTCTACTGAGAAGGAGAAATCTTGAAGTGCAAGGAACCAGCGGGTAACTCGGGCATTATTCCCCTCTTCTCTCGCATCCACCTTAGGGGAGCATGGTCTGACACTAACCTAAACCTCCTTCCTAGTAGATAGTACCTAAGGGAGTCTAGTGCCCATTTTATGGCCAGACCCTCCTTCTCAACGATGGCATAATTCCTTTCTGCTGGGGACAGTTTTCTACTCAGGTATATCACTGGGTGCTCTTCTCCATTCACTACCTGAGACATGACTGCACCCAGACCCACATCGGAGGCATCGGTCTGGACCACAAACTCACGGGAGAAATCCGGGGCTATCAACACGGGTTGCTTACACAGGGCTTGTTTAAGCTCTTGAAAGGCCCTTTCCGCTTCTGGGGACCACCTCACCATAGCAGACTTTGTGCCTTTTGTCAGGTCAGTCAGGGGAACCGCTATTTCTGCGAACCTGGGGACAAACCGCCTATAGTAGCCCACAATACCCAGAAATGCCTTGATCTGCTTCTTAGTTAGTGGGCGGGGCCAATTCTGAATAGCTTCTACCTTGTTAAGCTGGGGTTTAATCTCCCCTCTTCCCACTACGTAGCCCAGGTATCTGGTTTCCTCCATGCCTAGGGCACATTTGGCTGGGTTAATCGTAAACCCTGCCTTCCTTAGAGCATTAAGAACGGCCTGAACTTTTCTGAGATGGCTTTCCCAATCGCGACTAAAAATGACAATGTCATCTAAGTACGCCGCGGCATACTCCTTATGGGGCCGTAGTACTTGGTCCATAGCCCTTTGGAAGGTGGCAGGGGCCCCCTGCAACCCAAACGGCATTCTTACATACTGAAAAGACCCCTCAGGTGTAGAGAACGCAGTCTTTTCCTTCGCTCTTGTGACAGTGGGATCTGCCAGTACCCTTTAGTGAGATCTAAGGTGCTAATATACCTTGCGAGGCCTAGCCGTTCGACTAGCTCATCTACCCTGGGCATAGGGTAATTATCAACCGTGGACACCTCATTAAGCTTGCGGTAGTCATTGCAGAATCTCCACTCCCCGTTTGGTTTTGGCACTAACACTATGGGGCTGGACCACCCACTTTTAGACCTCTCAATCACCCCCAGCTCCATCATCCTCCGAACCTCTTTGGAAACCACTTTCCGGCGGGCTTCAGGGATCCTATAGGGTTTTAAGTTCACCCTCTTTTGGGGATCTGTGAGGATCTCATGTACTATCACATTGGTACAGCCAGGGGTTTCTGTGAAGAGATCCTTATTCCTCTGCAGCAGTTCCGTAAACTGTTGTTTTTGGGAGGGGATAGGGTCTCTGAAATTTTAACAGCTTCGATGGTGGACCCCTGTTGAGCCACCAGGCAAGAAGCTTCAGGTGGGTCCCTCTCCTTCCAGGGTTTGATCAAATTGACATGGTATATCTGGTAGGGCTTTCTCTTCCCTGGCTGGTGTACCCTATAGTTGACCTCTCCCACTTTTTCCACTATCTCGTAGGGACCCTGCCATTTGGCTAGGAATTTGCTTTCGACAGTAGGGACTAACACTAACACCCGTTCTCCTGGATTAAACTGTCTTAGACAAGCGGACCTATTATATACCCGGGCCTGTGCCTCCTGTGCCTGAAGCATATGTTCCTTTACAATGGGCATCACCCTCGCCATCCTCTCTTGCATCTGTGCTACATGCTCTACTACACTTTTGTAGGGAGTGGCCTCACTTTCCCACGTTTCCTTTGCCACATCCAAGAGACCCCTGGGGTGTCTGCCATACAGTAATTCAAAGGGTGAAAAACCTGTGGAGGACTGGGGCACTTCTCTAATAGAGAACAATAGGTATGGTAACAGACAATCCCAGTCCCGCCCATCCTTCTCTACCACCTTCCTCAGCATGGCCTTTAGGGTCTTATTAAAACGCTCCACAAGGCCATCCGTCTGAGGATGGTAGACAGATGTTCGCAGCTGAGTGACTCTTAACACTTTGCACAGTTCCCTCATTACTTTTGACATAAACGGGGTTCCCTGATCTGTAAGAATTTCTTTGGGAATACCCGTTCGGGAGAAGACATGGAACAACTCCCGGGCAATATTTTTGGATGTGGGGTTCCGTAGGGGAACAGCCTCGGGTACCGGGTAGCGTAATCAGCGATTACGAGGATGTACTGATGCCCCCTAGCGGACTTCACCAATGGGCCTACCAGGTCCATTGCTATCCTTTCAAAGGGGACCTCAATGATTGGTAAGGGGACGAGAGGGCTACGGAAGTGTGCTACCGGGAAGTGACCTGACAAACTGGACACGATTGACAGAATTCCCTAATCTCTCGGTAACACCCTGGCCAATAAAATCGTTGTAGGACCCTCTCGAGTGTTTTGTCTGCACCCAGGTGACCCCCTAACACATGGGAGTGGGCCATATCCATAACCATACGTCGATATGGTCCCGGGACTAATAGCTGCTCTATCACTTCGTCCCGTATCTTGGTCACCCTGTATAATAGGTCCTGATTCAGGGCAAAGTGTGGAAACCGTTGGTCGACCCGGGCTCTTGGGGAACCCCATTAAGGACCACCACATTCTCTAGTGCCCCTTTAAGGTCAAATCTCGAAGTTGGGCCGTACCAAAATTTCCCGGGATACCTCCAAGTCGGGGACATTTTCCTCTGTGTTATCCTCTTCCTCATTGTCTCCTAGCAGGACAGTCAGAGGAAACTCCTGGGTCGCCTCTGCACTCCCACCCCCAGGGTTGCATGGACCTGCGGGGTGATTTGGCATAGCAGTCTTTGCCCACAGGTCCCAGAACAGGGGGCAATCACGACCAATAATAACCTCATGCAGTAGGCATTTCACGACCCCCACATGGTGGGTCAGGGCCGCCCAGCCCGTCTCCAGAGTAACCTGGGCCACCGGGTAAACTCTGGTGTCCCCATGAATACACGTGACCCCAGCTTTTTCCCAGGGACCAACACATGAGGAAGAGAGGCCGAGATCAGGGTGACTAAGCTCCCGGAGTCCAACAGTCCTGAGACGAGAGTTCCATTGATGGTTAGTGTACACATCTGTGGTCCCTCCCCTCTGTGGGTACGGCGCTGCAAGCTGGCTGCGCAAAGAGGGAACTGCGCCGGCCCACAGAACAGTCCATGGGCTCCGTGGTGAGGGGACACTGGGCTACCATGTGACCTGGGGCCCGACATCTCCAGCAAATAATTTCTCGGGCGATTCCTCTGGGTATGGGTTCTGGCATCCCCTGGCCTTGACACGACCCTCTCGAGTAGGTTTGGCCCCCAGTCTCTGACTATCTGAGTCCTTCCGGGTACCCCAATAGGGGATTTCAAGTTCCCTGGACCGCCCAGGGACTTCTCCATGGCCTGGAATCTCTCCACTAGTCCCACCAGGTCATCTGCTGTCTGGGGGTCACCCTGTGCAACCCAGCACTGAATGGGGTTAGGGAGGGAGTGCATGTACCGGTCCATGACTACACGCTCCACCATTTCAGCAGGGGAGCAAACCTCTGGTTGCAACCACTTTTGAACCAGATGTAGCAAGTCAAATAGCTGGGACCTCGGCGGTTTGTCCAGGCTATAGGCCCAGTACTGTACCCTTTGGGCTCGCACCGCCAAAGTAACACCCAGCCGTGCCAGGATCTCGGCTTTTAATTTGGGGTACTCTTTAGCGTCCTGCAGGGCAAGATCATAATATGCCTTTTGGGGCTCCCCAGTTAAAAATGGGGCCAGGACTTCAGCCCACTGATCCGGTGGTAGCTTCTCCCGGTCGGCCACCCGCTCGAACACCGTGAGGAAAGCCTCGACGTCATCCTCCAAGGTCATCTTTTGTAAGGCTTCCCTCACTGTCCTCCTGACACGATGTCCATCATTCGGAGTGGGCGGAGTTGAACTCTCCCGGGTGCGGACGGCGTCGGTCAGAACGGCCATCTGCTGGATGAGCAGCTTGTTGGTCTCCTGCTGGACTTGCATGGCGTCCGTATGTGCTTTCTGTTGCTGCAAGTTTGCATGCACCAGGTGCTTAATCATCTCCTCCATGGCAGCTGGTGTGGTTTGGCTCTGTGTTGCAGCTTTGACCCAGGACATGTAATTCGACCGCGGGTTTATGCCCGCATCCGACACCACTTGTGGGGATCGGCTCAAACAGTGACTTCAGGTGTCATTTAAACAACAGTCTTTTATTGTGTTCAACACAGGTTTAACAAATGGCCGCTTACTTCAGCGGGTCAACACAAAAGAAACACAGTCCATGTGAAATGGTATAACTCACAGTCCTCTGTAGTTCCAGGATTCCACCACCAGCTTGGAGGGAGAAAAGAGTAAGCAATGGCAGGCTTATCCACAGCAACACACCACACAGCTTCACTCCCAGTCTGTTACACTTCCAGACTAGGAACCACACCCCCAGCTCTCCTGGGATTCCTGGCTTAAATAGGCCAGCCAACACCTGGCCTGGATACGTGGGAGTAGTCATCCCACCCTGCTCTTTGACTACTCCAATGAAACCCGGCCCGGATCAGCTGCCACTAGCAGCTAAACTACTCCTAGCAAATGTCAGTAACCTAGGGTTCCTGACAGAACATTACCGGTTCATTTCACTGAGGCCAGGCACCTCAGTGACACGTATCTATCATCTATTATGGCACCTTGTGCCTTCTCACATTGCTTAATTCTGAACACAGCTACATCCCCAGTTATAAGAGTATGCAACCACATTATTTTATTTTTTTTTGTTTTCTTCCCTCCACCTAAAATATTTTAGTTTGTTTTTCAATTGAGTAGTACCTTTTATAGGTCACATTAAAAGGTGGAAAAAGTTCTGAAATGATTTATCTTTGTCTCATTTTTTTACAGCACAGAAAACTGACATTTTAACAGGGGTGTGTAGACTTTTTATATCCACTGTATACCCTTATTATAGATACCAGCAGGGGTGTAGCTATAGGAGAAGCGGCTGCTTTGGGGCCCAGACCCACAAGGGGTCCCCTCAGAAGGAAGACTAAAAGGCTTTATCGTCGGAGCCCCGTTAAAAAGTATTATACTTTTAGTATACTATACAATAACATTATATACAGTTACACTGTAACGGACGGAGTGGCTACCGTGCCTTGTCTAAGAGTGCAATCTTGAGTGGGGTTTGCACGTGAGTTGGGGGCTGCAAAGAAGTTGCTTGGGTGGGGAAAGGGGGGCGTTCATACATTTGCTGTAATTGTAGTTACGCCCCTGGATACCAGCCCATTGACAGTGGACACAGACCAGTTCTAGTAAATTCACATATCTAACATTTTTGCTGTATCTTTGCTTGGAAAATTTAAACTATGTCCATGCTACGTGAATATTCACTTTCCATGGCAAGTAATGACGAAATGACAATATCTTTCACTACAGTGCTTTCCACAAGTCACAAAGCAGTCATTGTGTTCACAGTGGAGCCAGTTACTAAAAAAAAAACTGTTGAGGAAGCTCCCAGACTGGGGCATGTATGAGCAGGTCGTAGCTATTCGCTGCTTTCTCGAGGACACGGGTCCCGATTGGCATATTTCCTTCTCATTGAGCAGAGCAGTGAGCAGAAAGTGCAGAACCAGATCAATCTGCCAACATACATCACTTACATTAAAGCTACAGTCACTTTCAATAGCCACAGAAAATGGGAAGTGAACGTTTCTTTAAATCATACAACTTTCAAAAGTGAATAAATCAAAACCAAAACTTATAGGGGGTCATTTATTATTAGATATATGCCAGTTTTCTGGCTTATATCTGTCGCAGATTACTGCACAAAGGTTATTCTCCCAGACTTCTCCCCGCTCATGGCAGGTCTAAAAAAGGGCACGTGATGTGGGCAGGGAAGAAATAGAAGATGGACTAAATATAAGCCAGCAAGGAAGCTCGCTTACATTCAGACCAGCGGTGGATGTGCTAAAGTTATGTAGAGGCCGGCCTCTCTTCATAATCCAGCGCATGGTGTTATTAAGACTGGCTAAAACGCCACTCCTAATAGATGAGCCCAATTATATATATATATATATATATATATATATATAGTTTAGTCATTTCTGACATCTCGCAGTGTAGGATTCTTCTTTCTTTATGATGGCGGACTCTTCCACATGCTCAGGCAGATTGCTATGAGCAGTTCCTGTGCGTTTAAGGCTAGGTTCATACCACATTTTTGCCATACAGTTGAGACTTTGTTTAGATCAGCTCCATATATGAACAGTTATCACTGGGAGAAGACAAGCCCAGCCTCTCTCATCGGGGGCTTAGTTCTGACCTGCAGCCTCCTCCAGGGGCAGGTATAAGGAGCTTAGGTTAACCCACTAGTCTAGACGGGGAGCCTGAGATTTGGGGGACATATCTGGCTTATAGCTTGCTCCCAGGCTGGCAGCTGTGTTGGGGTGTGAATATCAATTATTTTCATAAAAGGTTTTTCTATAAAATCTTACACGGGTAACATTTTGAAAAAGAATAAAATAAATGCTTTTTTGTTATATTTTTAGTTCCATTGCAATTTGCAATTTTTAATTCCATCTTGCATTTGCAATAAATATTAATATCATAAATCAAGGAAAGTGTACATGTAGATGAATAAAATGGTGCACTACTATTCCATCTAAGAACTGACCTAAATCATCAGCACTGAGCCCGTTTTCTTTGGGACTCAATCACTGTGGATGTGTATGAGATTCCAACATATAAGGTTGCATACATCTTACCAGGACCATTCAAAACATAAACTCCTGCAAGTGGTGTAACGTTAGCTGTACATCTGACTGCTGCAGTAAACTACATGTATGACCAGAATACAACAAAGCAGTAATGTGCAAGTTAAGGGGTTGACGCAATTGTATGTGCAAAATAACCGTGGAGCCCTAGTTATGGGTGTAGTCTCCCACTTATGTGTGTATAAGTGATCCCCTTACATTTCTGTATATGTATTTAATGTATTGTAATTCCTAAGTTCAGGCTGGCATTGTCATTACATCTATTCATCTCTAGGTGGTGATGGCACCACATATTATATATAGCTTGGGGTTTATTAATACAGTTAGTTGAGTGTGGAGGAAGTGTTGAAGCAGAAGTGAGTAATGTAGGAAGCAGAGAAGAGAAGGAAGTGTATGGAGGAGCACAGCCGGCTCAGTCCAAGATGTAGCTGCCTTTCTGTCCTCTAGGCCTTGATCAAGCCTGGAGAGGACAGACCAAGTAGTCACAGCAGCCCAGCACAGACAAGTGAGTCTATGTACGAATATAGAGAAAGTCTAGTGAAGATTAGAGCTGAGTCTAGCCAAGGGACTTCACAAGCACCAGTGACCGGGAGGAACTTAAAGGTACCTGGACACAACTGGATGATTAGTGCGCAGAATTATCCTTTTTCACTAAATGCCTTCTGGGACATAGTGAACCTGAACATTTTCAGGAGAGCATCCTGCATAAATAATGTAGCAGAGAGTTTGCCTGCCACGAGGGAGAACGCCCTTATTGGATTGCTCAATATAAAGTAAGGAAACCATTATATTCAGCACCAGAGTGCTAGAGATTGGACTTAAAGTAGAACTATCTAAGAAGAGAACTTTTGTCTTGCCTGTAAAGTAACAGCATTAGGAAAACTCCTCAACTGACAATCGCCAGACCTGTTGTAAGGATTACAGCGAAAATAATTTCTGAATCCTCCTTTATGCCATATAAGTGCACTAAATGTTCAACTGTTTCTACTACAACTGACTCCTCCTCCTTTCTACTACCTTCAACATTTGCACCTTATGGTGCTGGCATCACAAACACAGGGGTCCAGCCGCCAAAGCACCCTAAACACCTATACCATCAAGGGCACCTCAATTTCCATCTGGCTGGTGTTACCTGCAATAGAGAGTGCCCCGGAGGATTTAGTGCTGTCTTCCCCTCCACTGTAGGCTGGCCCAGGGGACAACTGAACTATAAGTACTACTACCCTCACTCGGCACATCATCACCAGTACACTCACATAACACCCCTAGGCGTGGGTGTTGCGTCAGCTCAACTGGGAGGAGTCTGCCCTTGTTCTCCTGGGCGTCTCCTTCTCCCAGGCTGTGAGCTGAGTGCTGCGATTGGCCAACGCTACAGCCTGGAAGAAGGAGACGCCCAGGAGAACAAGGGCAGACTTCTCCCAGTTGAGCCAAAAATCTGAAGATACTGGAGGACATACTGGGAGAACAGAGCGGAGCAGTGTCCACGGATAATAGTAAGTGCAGGGAAATCCCTGGGCGCCGCTCTACATGTCGGTATACTTGGTTTATATTTTTTATTCTGAAGGTCCTCTTTAAGGATGTGACAAGGGAAAAAAACTAGTATGGCGCTACCCCGACGCGCGTTTCGGCATGCCTTCGTCACCGGGTGGTCAGACACACGCAGCCTCTTCTGGTAGGTCATGCTTTGTATTCACTTGCCTTTTTGGTTTATTTATCGCTGTGATTTTTTGGTCAGTTGTGAGTGTACCGGTCACTCACTGACCTATATTGCTGTCACTCATACCGGGCAGTGTTACTTGCTAACTTTACCTGTTAGATCCTATATGTACTCAGCACTTGCTTTCTGGTAGACTGTATTTAAGATTTATATTGCAGCTTGTGTCCCACCAGGGTGGTGTCCTTTCTCTTCTGCCCACCTTGTTTCTGATAACGACGTCATGTATATGTTAGCATCTTATTATAATACTGCATTTTATAATTCAATAAAATTACGATTTTGTGTATATTACTATGAGTGAGCTCCAATCTTTTTGTAGGTTCTGACATTACACATTATACATGTGGGTTTTTAAACCCTAAGAAACCCCAAAAAACTGCCCAAAAAACGCATCTGTGGGCTGTCCGATAGGGGTGGGGCAGCCGACAGGTGCTATTCCATTAGCATAAATTCATATTATTAAAACTGCACTTCTAATATATGCACATCTTTCATATCCATCAACAAATCATATATGTAAGGTCCCATTCAAAAACAAGGTGTATTTGATATAAAAGAACCATTCAAAAGATATTGTAATATGAGGTCACATGATCGCTAGCCCAGATGCCCAAGATGTTCGCTCCATGTATGACAATTCAGGAAAACTCTCTCAAACTCTCTTATTCGCTGGAATAAAACTACAGTTTTCCTTAAAAAGTCTAACCTCTCCCCTACAGAGTACTCGCAAGGAACATAAAAACATTTATGGCTAGCCTGTACTATTATACACCCTTTTTGGCAGGCCCTTAACCGCTTCAGCCCCCCTTTCACCGTTTATTGCTCCGTCATGCAACTTACCACCCAAATGAATTTTACCTCCTTTTCTTCTCACTAATAGAGCTTTCATTTGGTGGTATTTCATTGTTGCTGACATTTTTACTTTTTTTGCCATTAATACAAATTTAACGACATTTTTGCAAAAAAATGACAATTTTTACTTTCGGTTGTAAAATTTTTTTAAAAAAAACTACATTTCTATATAAATTTTTCTCTAAATTTATTGTTCTACATGTCTTTGATAAAAAAAAGTCCAATAAGTGTATATTTATTGGTTTGGGTAAAAGTTATAGCGTTTACAAACTATGGTGCAAAAAAGTGAATTTCGGCATTTTGAAGCAGCTCTGACTTTCTGAGCACCTGTCATGTTTCTTCAGGTGCTAGAATGTCAGGATAGTATAAATACCCCCCAAATCACACCATTTTAGAAAGAAGACACCCCAAAGTATTCGCGGAGGGGCATGGTGAGTTCATGTATCATTTCATTTTTTTTCACAAGTTAGCGGAAAATGACACTTTCTGAGAAAAAAAAAAAAAAAGTTTCAATTTCTGATAACTTCTGGCAAAAAATAAAATAAAAATCTCAGACGGACTCACTATGCCCCTCAGTGAATACCTTGGGGTGTGTACTTTCCGAAATGGGGTCATTTGTGGGGTGTGTTTACTGTTCTGGCATTTTGGGCGGGGCTAAATTGTGAGCCGCCATGTAAAACCTAAAGGTACTCGTTGGAATTTGGGCCCCTTTGCGCACCCAGGCTGCAAAAAAGTGTCACTTATGTAGTATCGCCGTACTCAGGAGAAGTAGGGCAATGTGTTTTTGGGTGTATTTGTACATATGCCCATGTTGGGTGAGAGAAATATCTCTGTAAATTGTCAACTTTGTATAAAATTTTTTAAAAGTTGTCGTTTACAGAGATATTTTTCACACAAAGTATGGATATATATAAAAATACACCCCAAAACACATTGCCCTACTTCTCCTGAGTACGGCGATACCACATGTGTGCCACTTTTTTGCAGCCTGGGTGCGCAAAGGGGCCCTAAAACCAATGAGTACCTTTAGGATTTCACAGGGCATTTTTATGCATTTGGATTCCAGACTTCTTCTCACGCTTTAGGGGCCCCTAAAATGCCAGGACAGTATAAATACCCCACATGTGACCCCATTTTGGAAGAAGACACCTCAAGGTATTCTGTGAGGGGTATGGTGAGTTCATGTAAAATTTTATTTTTGTCACAAGTTAGTGGAATATGAGACTTTGTAAAAAAAAAAAAAAATCTATTTCCGTTGACTTGTGCCAAAAATAAAAATTCTGTGGACTCACCATGCCCCTCACGGAATACCTTGGGGTGTCTTCTTTCCAAAATGGGGTCACATGTGGGGTATTTATACTGTCCTGGCATTTTAGGGGCCCCTAAAGCGTGAGAAGAAGTCTGGAATCAAATGCGTAAAATGCCCGTGAAATCCTAAAGGTACTCATTGGTTTAGGGCCCTTATGCTTCAGGCTGCAAAAAGTGTCACTCATGGTATCGCCGTACTCAGGAGAAGTAGGGCAATGTGTTTTGGGGTGTATTTTTACATATACCCATGCTGCGTGTGAGAAATATCGCTGTAAACAACAACTTTTTACATTTTTTTATTCAAAGTTGTCAATTTACAGAGATATTTATCTCACCCAGTATGGGTATATGTAAAAATACACCCCAAAACACATTTCCCTACTTCTCCCGAGTACGGCGATACCACGTGTGACACTTTTTTGCAGCCAAGATGCGCAAAGGGGCCCAAATTCCAATGAGTACCTTTTAGGAGGGCATTTTTACGCATTTTTCTTCTCACGCTTTAGGGCCCCTAAAATGCCAGGGCAGTAGAAATACCCCACATGTGACCCCATTTTGGAAAGAAGAAACCCCAAGGTATTCCATGAGGGGCATGGCGAGTTCATAGAAGATTTTTTTTTTGGCACAAGTTAGTGGAAATTGATTTTTTATAGTTTTTTCTCACAAAGTCTCCCTTTCCGCTAACTTTTGACAAAAGTTTAATTTTTCATGGACTCATTATGCCCCTCAGCGAATACCTTGGGGTGTCTTCTTTCCAAAATGGGGTCACATGTGGGTATTTATACTGCCCTGGCATTTTAGGGGCCCTAAAGCGTGAGAAGAAAATGCGTAAAAATGCCCTCCTAAAAGGTACTCGTTGGAATTTGGGCCCTTGCGCATCTTGGCTGCAAAAGTGTCACACATGTGGCATCGCCGTACTCAGGAGAAGTAGGGCGATGTGTTTTGGGGTGTATTTTTACATATACCCATGCTGGGTGAGAGAAATATCTCTGTAAATTGACAACTTTGAATAAAAATTTTTAAAAAGTTGCCGTTTACAGCGATATTTCTCACACCCAGCATGGGTAAATGTAAAAATACACCCCAAAACACATTGCCCTACTTCTCCTTAGTACGGCGATACCACATGAGTGACACTTTTTTGCAGCCAAGATGCGCAAAGGGGCCCAAATTCCCATGAGTACCTTCAGGATTTCACAGGGCATTTTTACGCATTTGGATTCTCACGCTTTAGCACCCCTAAAATGCCAGGGCAGTATAAATACCCCACAAGTGACCCCATTGTGGAAAGAAGATACCCCAAGGTATTCTGTGAGGGGTATGGCGAGTTCACAGAAAAAAAAAAATTTGGCACAAGTTAGCGGAAATTGATTTTTTTTTTTATTTTTTTTTTTACAGTCCCATATTCCACTAACTTGTGACAAAAAATAAAATTTTACATGAACTCACCATACCCCTCACGGAATACCTTGGGGTGTCTTCTAAAATGGGGTCACATGTGAGGTGTTTGTACTGCCCTGGCATTTTAGGGGTCTCCGCAATCATTACACGTATGGCCAGCATTAGGAGTTTCTGTGATTCTCCTTATATTGAGCATACGGGTAATGAGATTTTTTTTTTCCGTTCAGCTTCTGCGCTGAGAAAAAAAAATGAACGGCACTGATTTTTTCATTCGCATCGGTCAATGTGGATGAAAAAATCTCTGCCAAAATCAGTGACTGCGGTGCGGTGGGCTGGGCGCTAGCTACCTAACAAGTAGCTAACTAACTGGCGGTGATAAGGGACCCTTATGCCCCATTCACACGTCCGAAATTCTGTTTGCGGAACGGAATTGCGGACCCATTCATTTCTATGGGGACAGACTTTGTCCCGCTCGGATCCGGAATTACGGATCCGCGCTTCCGGGTCTGCACTTCCGTTTCTGCAAAAATATAGAACATGTCTCTATTCTTGTCCGCACTGCGGACAAGAAAAGCATTTTCTATATAGTTCTGGCAATGTGCGGATCTGCAAAATGCGGAAAGCACATTGCCGGTGTCCGTGTTTTGAGGATCTGCGGATCGATCCGCGGATCCGCGTGAATCCACGGATCCGTGAAATCCACGGATCCGCGAATCCACGGATCTGCAAAACACATATGGACGTCTGAATGGAGCCTTACAAGGGTGTGATCAATGACAGGGGGTGATCAGGGGTCTAGATGGTGTGATCAAGGGGTTAATAGGTGAGGGGGTTAGTGTAGTGTTTGG
Source organism: Bufotes viridis (assembly GCA_033119425.1). Lineage (NCBI taxonomy): Eukaryota > Metazoa > Chordata > Amphibia > Anura > Bufonidae > Bufotes > Bufotes viridis. The sequence continues at coordinate 104,410,092 of CM065595.1, forward strand.
TGCAACTTATTGTAGCTTCCTGGTCCTCTGGTGGTCGATCCCAGCAAATGGGACCACCAGAGGACCAGGTAGCAGCTATATCAGACGCTGTTCACAAAACAGCGTCTGATAGAGCTGCTTGATGCGATTTTATTCGCATCTACAGCCTGCCAGCGATGGATCATCGCTGGCAGGCTGTAGCCTAACTGCCGTGCCGCGCTTCTCTGTGAACGCGCGCGCACGCGCGCACGTTCACAGGAAATCTCGGCTCTCACGAGATGACGCGCCGACGCGTCATCTCAGAGCTACAGGGACGCCCGCAGGACGCATCCCTGCTTTAGGCGGTCCTGTACTGGTTAAAGGGCGTCTCTCAGCAGTTTTGTACCTTTAAAACTGTCTGACCTCTTATATGTGCGCTTGGCAGCTGATGACATCTGTGTTGGTCCCATGTTCATATGTGCCCGCATTGCTGAGGGGGTGTTGCCATTACACCTAGAGGCTCAACTCTCTCTGCAACTGCTGAACTCTCTTCACTTTGATTGACAATGACAGACAGTGAAAACATCATCACGCTTTGCCCTGTCAATCAAAGTGGAGATAGCACAGAAGTTGCAGAGAGAGCAGAGCCTCTAGGTGTAACGGTAACGCCCCTGTTGCTCCTAGAGGCTCATTTGTATATATAGAAACATCATTTTTCTCAGCAATGTGGGCCACTTATGAACATGGGACCAACACAGGTGCCTTCAGCTGCAAATCTGCTGAAAGATGCCCTTTAAAAATAATATTAATCCAGTTTGTAACCGGGAAATTTCCCTGTTGACTGAGATTGTTCTTCTTTGGCTTGCTTCTGAAGACTATAGGCCTGCTAAACACTGCTCATACAAGGAGCCAAGCCATTCATTAGATAAATAACCTCCTACTATTGATCATTGCAGAGTGTAGGTGGACCAGCTTTTCTGCCTTGAAGGACTATATAGCTGGGAGGCAAGAGGCTCATTGGGGAGGAAGAGTAGATAATAGTTACAAATCGAACGCTAGAGATTCATGGTGGACAATAACCATTTGATAATACTGTATGTAGCAACTGAACAATTTTACTAAAAACACCTATTTCACGTTTTTGAAATCGTTTATGTAAAAAAGTAAATTATTGTTTGTCGTTAATAAATTATGGTAATGTCAAAGTGCATTGTGTGACCTTTCTGCACTAGACCTGTCTTAACACCGTCAGCAATCATCATTTAAGCGAGTATACGATCGAATATGTACAAATGTGTACACTATACTCCCTGCTTGTAAATGCTTGTGTAACACCCCAGAGTGGTGTTAACACTCCTGCACCCTGCTATTGTCTTTAATAGTCTAACATAAATGTCATCTATGTATTCTGTTCCAGGTTCACCACAATGTGCATCTATAATATTGTTATGCAACTGTTATTCATGTAATATGCCTGGTTCACCAGCAGGTGGCCACATTTCTGGCAGAGCTATCTTAGACAGAATGGAACTCACCATACCATTCTCCCCCCTTTGGGCAGAAGTGGGCCAGACCTGCTTGCTACCAGAAGGATGGGTGGCAGTTCTAGTTTATTCCGGTTTAGACTCCATGTTGGAGCTGACAGGACACTAACCTATTCCTTAGCTGAAACTAAGTCAGACTAAAGAGTGGAGTGCAGCATAAAGAAGGAATCAAAGTTACTAAGCTAGCCTGTCAGTACAGCAGAGAGAAAGAGAGAAAGCAGAGTTGGGTTTGCCTGACAGTTTATGCTAAAGCCTGCTGGAAACTGTTTGAAGAAATGTTTATTCAAGTAAGGCCTCATGCACACGACCGTTGCCTGCCTCCGCGTCCGCTCCTCCTTGAAATTTCGCGTCCGTCAAAAAAAACGGATGACGGACCGTTTTTTTTGACGGATCCGATTTTTATGGCAGATCCATTGTAAAAATGCCTATCCTTGTCCGCGACCGTGAAAAAAATAGGACATGCACTATTTTTTTGACGGAATGAAAACACGGATCACGGAAGCGGAACGAAAACGGTTGACCATCCGCATTTTTTGACGGACCCATTGAAATGAATGGGGAAGCATCCTGAAAAAAAACGGAACGGACGCAGAAACAAACAACGGTCGTGTGCATGGGGCCTAACACTGCCATGGAACTTCATCTCAAAGTCTTGACTCAAGATGTTCTTTCAAATCCCTCAATTATTCCCCCTTTTTATTGCTTTGGAGCCAAAGCCTGGGGTCCAGCGGTATCCAGCGGTATCCAGGTAGGAGCACCGTGACATGCATAAAGAGACATATAGGCCGCACTACACCACTCGGCATTCCTACTACTCCTGGGACACGATATAGAGGGCTCTGGGGGGCGGCGCACGTTTCACTTGCCGGGTGTTGTGTTGGTAAGTCACCCGTGTCATCACTCACCTGAACAATTATCTGCTTGTCTAAAGGAGCCTTTAGGGTGGTTATACACTGCCTTATCTTCAAGCAGTGTGAACGCAGATGGATGATAATCATTGGCACTTGTTTGCACTGGTTTGATTACACAGACTATGGCAAACTTTGAGTGAGGGAGGAATGATGGCTATTGCTGTTGTTCCTCCTTCACTTTCTTCTATAGATGGGAGATGTGCTGCCGAAAGATGCCGATGAACCAGTGTTCATATTCCTAATAACTGACCCGAAATCATGCAGTCTAAAAGGACTGTGAGGCCCAAGGATGGCTTATATTAAATATTGCGGCCACACTTACTCACTTCCTCTCAAGTACAATGGGGGAGATTTATCAAACTGGTGTAAAGTTGAACTGGCTTAGTTGCCCATAAAAACCAATCAGACTCCACCTTTCATTTTCCAAAGGAGTTGTGGAAAATAAAAGGTGGAATCTGATTGGTTGCTTTGGGCAACTAAACTAGTTTTCATTTACACTAGTTTTAATAAATCTCCCCCAATATCTTTTGACAATAACCACGGATGTACAAATCACTGCTATATGTGGTGACGATGTTACCATACTGGACTGTAACAGATGGAGGGCATCTTTTGGAAGCGGAGTGGGGGGTATGTAATTGTATGTGGAGGGGGGTTCTTTGTTCTGTTAATTTAACAAAATGTTAAGAACAATACATAATTTAAAAAAAATAATGAGCATGCCACCTTTATTATTATGAACTGCTACAATGATCTGTACAGTATAGAGCTAGCAATGATAATTCACGTATAATTTATACATGATAATCTTGTATATATTACAATACTACCATACAAAGCCTAACTAATAGGCCTCATGCACACGACCGTTGTTTGATTCCATGTCCGTTGCTCCGTTTTTCGCGATTTTCTGCGGACCCATTGGTTTTCAATGGGTCCATGGAAACCTCGGCAAATGCACCGTTTGTCCTCCGTGTCCGTGGTCCGTGATTCCAGTCCGTCAAAAAAATATAACCTGTCCTATTCTTGTCCGTGAAAAACGGTTCACGGACCCATTCAAGTCAATGGGTCCGTGAAAAAATGCAGATGGCCATCCGTGTGTCATCCGCGTTCCGTGTCCTTTTTGTTTGCGGATCCCTTGGCAGGCACTTGGGAAAAATTGTCAGCCTGTCTTTTGGTAAAATCTTTTGGGTCATTTCCGCTAAAAAAAAACGGAAACACAACGGAAGGCAAAAACGGACACGGATCACTGAACAACGGAACCCCATTTTGCGGACAGCATAAAAAAATGGTCGTGTGCATGAGGCCATACTTTTATATAGCTATTAATTTGCTAAATAATATCGCCATATGGTGCTCACATAATTCCCATTCAATTTTCAATTAATAGCTTATCACAGTGCAGAAATAAAACTTAGAGAAAGTGTCTGTACAATACCGCTTTACAGCGTCCACATGATAATGCAGTTACCGAAGAACAACTGGCTTATAGGGTGGGTTCACACTGGCGTTAGGGTTTCCGTTATAACATGGTTATAATGGAAAATAACGGAATCCATAAGACGGAAGGACGGATCCGTTCTTCTGCCCATAGACTTGTATTTTGATGGAATGCAAAACGGAAGCCTTGTATGGACAACTACTTGTTCCTACTTTTGGCAGGGTTGAATATGCATTATGTCATTTTTACTTTAACTGATATAATACAGAACAACATGCTAGTATTGATGTGTATTATATGAGCGATCAGAGGATTTCATATTATATGTTTATGTACTATACTTTTTGCCCTATAAGTTTGACGCAGTTTTTCCCCACAAAAGTGTGTCTTATAAAGCGAATACTAATGAGTGCTTCCATTATGGCAGCGTTCATTAGTACAGTAGGACCGTGGAGCTATGAGTGTAATGCTGCTAGCGCTGGTATTGCTGACTGCTCCCTGGTTTTATACCTGGGCTCTGTGTTGTGTCCTGCATACAGCATCAGGATGTACCGCACGTCGCTGTGCAATGTCAGGTCACAGTGCAGCCCAGCAGGAAGTGCACAGGTCCTGCTGCCTCCAGTGAGCAGTGAGTGTCCCCATACATGGAAGTGGTTGAGGTGAGTATTGCTTTTTTTGTTATTTAACCCTGATATTCCAGTTTCAACTGCCGTTAGACGGGTGTGCTCCTGTCTAAACAGTTGTTTAAACAGTCCAATTGATTTCACGTCCAAAAATAAAATATTCTACTTTCTGACAGCCGCTACTCTTTGGCTGTTAGAGAAACAGCTGTATGACTAGCCCCATAGACTCTAATTGGTTAAAAAAATGGACGGCTGTTACGGAAATTTTTCACGTCCATGTGCATATAGGCTGAATAACATTGCTCCCCTCCTTTCAGCCTCTCCAATATACAGTCCCATGTAAATAACATCACTCCCTCCCCCAGCCCCCTCCAACATACAGTCCCATGTAAATAACATCACTCCCTCCCCCAGCCTCCTCCAATATGCAGTCCCATGTAAATAACATCACTCTCTGGCCTTATGCACACGACTTTTTTTATGCTGTCTGCAAAAAGGGGTTCCGTTGTTCAGTGATCCGTGTCCGTTTTTGCCTTCCGTTGTGTTTCCGTGTGTCTTCCGTTTTTTTTAGCAGACATGACCCAAAAGATTTTACCAAAAGACAGGCTGACAATTTTTCCCAAGTGCCTGCCAAGGGATCCGCAAAAAAAACGGACACGGAACGCGGATGACACACGGATGGCCATCCGTATTTTTTCACGGACCTATTGACTTGAATGGGTCCGTGAACCGTTTTTCACGGACAAGAATAGGACAGGTTATATTTTTTTGACGGACTGGAATCACGGACCACGGACGCGGAGGACAAACGGTGCATTTGCCGAGGTTTCCACGGACCCATTGAAAACCAATGGGTCCGCAGAAAATCACGAAAAACGGAGCAACGGACACGGAATCAAACAACGGTCGTGTGCATGAGGCCTCTATCTACAGCCTCCTCCAATGTACAGTCCCATGTAAATTACATCACTACCTCTCTCCAGCCACATCCAACATGATGTTAAACCATCACTCCCCTCCCTTCAAACCTAAAGTGCTAGGTAAATAACTTCAGTCTCTTCCTCCAAGCAGGGAGGGTGTTTAAGAGAACTACAACTTTCAGCATATCCCAGGCTCTCAGCATCTTACATTCAATCAGTCGCAGGACCTTCTCTCTACTGCTAAGTTCCTTCTTTCCATGCACTGATCACATGACCATGACATCATTGCAGGTTCTTCAATTGCTGAGCTCTGCCTGCTGACGTCATCAGAGGTCCAACTGCAGACACTGAAAGAACAAGTTCTCCTCAGAGCCCCACAGCCCCCACCCAGCCGAGCTGTATGGTGAAGCGGGGAGCGGACGGCTCTCTGCTTCACCATTACAATCAGCTGAGTGTGCAACATACCTCAGCTGTTTTAGGACCACGGGACAGCCACCAAATTCTGGGACTGTCCTGCCAGATCCGGGTATGTGTATAGTGGCAGTGCTTGGTATTGCAGAATAGTGACTGATTAATATGATGTCGCTGGCCGAGAAAGAGAACGCAGCGTTCACTGAAGCAGCACAGCCTCTTCAAAAAGCTGGTTGTCGGGGGTGTCGGGAGTCGGACACCCACCGATCAGATATTGATGACCTATCCTGAGGATAGTCCATTAATACTGAACTGCTGGAAAACCCCTTTAATCTATAGCCCTTGTATTTATGACTTGACACAATATATTGCCTCTTCCAAGAATCCAGATCTGCTGTGGTTTGATTACTGCACTATACAGAAATCATACGGATTATTATCATGCAGAAAAGTAATTTTTTCCCCTCAATAAATGTACCTGTTTTCTTCCATAAGATAAAATAGCTCCAGTCAGATCTTGAAGAGTGCTGAGCTCAGTCTGATAACTCTTTCTTTTGTAGCGCTGCCTTCTTTTTACCCTCCTGTCTTGGGATTCGTGCCATGCTGGCAATGCCAGGTCCTCGGAATACAGAACCAGTGCCCCCTTCCTAGTGCTGTACGTCTTGTGAGTTGGCACTGCCCAGTAGTGAATGGAAGCACATCTACCACTGAGAAATCTTCTGATGTCAAAATCCTGATGGGACTTCCAGTTGAAATAGTCCTAAAATGAGAAAACAGAAAACGCTGTAGCACAATTCACATCAAAATACATCAGCCATGAGGTGTATCTGCCAGGGTTGACCATAGCAACCAATAAGATCACCACTTTCATTTTCAAACTATTGGGGTATTTTTAAAACTGGTATAAAGGGAAACTGGCTTAGTTTTCTATAGCAACCAATCAGATTCCACCTTGCATTTTTCAGAGCCTCTTTGTAAAATGAAAGGATCAATTGGATTGGTTGCTAGGGGCAACTAAGTCAGTTTTCCTTTGATAAATCTCTCCCCGTGTGCTTTGGGAAACTGAAAGCCGGACTTTCATTGGTTGTCGCTAAAACCAGCACTAGTCAGGGTCTGTGACCACAGCCTTCTGATGTAGACCGCTGATGGAGGCCTCCAATGTATACAACCGTTTAGGCCCATTGACCCCAGTTGTCAAAAGATGTATTCCGCGTGATATACTTTTTAAAATATATTTATGGGCCTATTGCATAGTGAAATGCAGCAAATTGTGCAACATACATTAAAAAAAGGTATGCCGACACACAACAGAGGCTAAAAGGACACAGTCCGGTGGATGAGGCACTATGGATACATTTGACTTAGGCCTCATGCACACGACCGTTGATTGTTTCCGTGTCCGTTGCTCCGTTTTTCGTGATTTTCTGCGGACCCATTGGTTTTCAATGGGTCCGTGGAAACCTCGGCAAATGCACCGTTTGTCCTCCGTATCCGTGGTCCGTGATTCCAGTCCGTCAAAAAAATATAACCTGTCCTATTCTTGTCCGTGAAAAACGGTTCACGGACCCATTCAAGTCAATGGGTCCGTGAAAAATGCGGATGGCCATCCGTGTGTCATCCGTGTTCCGTGTCCGTTTTTTTTGCGGATCCCTTGGCAGGCACTTGGGAAACATTGTCAGCCTGTCTTTTGGTAAAATCTTTTGGGTCATGTCCGCTAAAAAAACGGAAGACACACGGAAGCACAATGGAAGGCAAAAACGGACACGGATCACTGAACAACGGTACCCCTTTTTGCGGACAGCATAAAAAAACGGTCGTGTGCATGAGGCCTTATACACTAAATGCAGGCACAGTGTGCACAGAGCCTGAGAACAGTTTTTATGCATGGGAACTACAGTAAGACCATGTATACTTGGTGTTTCACAAAACCCCATACACCTTCTATGGAAAAAAAAAATTAAAAAATCTATGCGAATTTGATGGCACGCTGTAGATGTTCAAATCTTTTTTTTATGCAAAGGGGTTAATCCATGGCAAAATGCTCATGTAACAGATGGGAAATGCAGCAGGCCATCTCTGCAAAGACAAATAGCCTCTTTGTGTGCTTATGGCCTAAGGCTGGATTCACAAAGAGCAATTTTTGTGTTTCTTGTTACTTGTTTTATGCATTTATGAATTTTGGCAGATATACAGCCCATATTGTATTTTTCTTCTCCAGCTGGGCATAGGGGGGCCGATTTCACTATATGGAGACAGAAAGTCTAGAACAGGGGTGCACAACACGCAGGCCGCAGGTGCAGTGACCCCTTTGGGAGGCGTAGGGTAGAGAGGATGGGGTATTAGTTGTGGCCCTGGGATGCAGGGGCGTAACTATAGGGGAAGCAGGGGAAAGGCTGCTTTGGGGCCCTGACCCAGAAGGGGCCCATCCAAGAGGAGGAGAAGTACTAAAAGATTTTGTCAGGGCCCCTCAACATTATTCCACAATGAAATGATATACAGTGGCAGTATAGACAGTGTAGAAAACGGATGGAACAGCCGCCAGGCCTGGTCTGAGAGATCTTTACTAGCCACAGGAAAGGGGGCGGCATGAAAGGAAGGGGTTGTGAAAAAATTACTGGGGGAGGGGGCCCCATTCAAAAATTTGCTGTGGGGCCCAGTCATTTCTAGTTACGCCACTGATGGGATGGGTAGTAGTGCTCACAACTCACAGTGGCAGTCCTCATTTTGACGTTTCCTGGGCCATACACAGTTGAATGGAAGGAGCACCGCGGCCTTCTCTCTGCTTTTCCTAGTGACGACATGTTCATCGATCACGTGGCCTAGGAGCAGCTCAGCCCCATTAAAGTGAATGGGGTTGAGCTGCAATACCAAACACAACCACTATACGATGTACGGCGCTGTGCTTGGAGAGCTGAGAGAAGGCCGCGGCACTCACAGGAGCACCGCTGCCTTCTCAAACAGCTGATCAGCAGGGGTCCCGGATGTTGGACTCCTACCGATCAGATACCAATGACCTATCCAGAGAATGAAGTGGCAAGAGGATGATGGAGTCTATAATCAGTCTGCAGGTTGCAATAAATAACAGTCTTTACTAAGTTAGGCCGCGTTCACATCTCCGACGGGCTGTTCTGGAAGATATCAGCCTGCCAGCCTATAGTTCACCGCCCAATGACTGTAATTAGGTCCGGAGGTGATCCGGCCTCTTTCTGGCGGAAATGTCAGGTTTCAGCCAGACATGTAATGGTTCTTGGTCCCAGTAACAGCTGGCATTTTACTGGATCAGCTTGCTGGAGATGTGAACGTTGCCTTAATAGAGAGAGTAGTAGTAGTAGTACAGAACAGCAGAAGCAAAGTTACAAAATATATCACAGTGCAATGTTTTTTCAAGAGCAACGTATTGGCAGCAACAATGATGGTGGTTGTAGTATATAGTCATGATAGTGAGGTAGCACTTAGGCTGGGAACACACCTAAGCGTTTTTGGGGCGGGCGTTTTTTTGAGCGTTTTTTCGCGCGACAAACAAGCGTTTTCATGGGCGTTTTTGCATTTAAGGAACGCGCGTTTTTGAGGCGTTTTTTTGATTGACAGGTTCCAGATCCACTAAAAATGTAGGCCCACCTATATGAAAGTTGCAGACTGTTAGCCAAATTGGGCCTTTTTTTGCTGGGTCAAATGAGAAAAACGCGCGTTCGTATGCGCGTTTTTTAAACAGAAAACGCGCATATCTTCAACTTGGAGCGTTCCCATGCATTCCAATGGGTGGAAATGCTTGAAAAAACGCCCCAAAGAAGCTCAAGCACTAGCGTTTGTGTCAGGCGTTTTTCAGCGTGTTTAAACGCGCTGTAAAACGCCCAAATGTGTACCATGCCCATAGGGATACATGGCATTTCACATGTTGTGCGTTTTACAGCGCGTTTGAACGCGCTGTAAAACGCTTAGGTGTGTACCTAGGGTAAGGCTATTTTCACATCTGTGTTTTTGCTGGATACCAATGGGTTCAGCAAAAACGCATTCAGTATATAATACAACCGTCTGCATCCGTTCAGAACGGATCTGGTTCTATTATATACCAAATGAACAAGACGGATCTGTCACTAAATTCATTGTATGTCAATGGATGCCGGATCCGTTTTTTTTCCGGATCAATCTTGATCAGTATCCCCTGATGCTGCTTGCAGTGCTTTTGTGTGCGTCATGGGAACGGAATAAAATGGAACGGAATGCATTGTGGTGCACTCCGTTCCCTTCAGTTTTTTCCACATTGACAATGAATGGGGATTAAACGGAATCGTTTTCTTCCACTTTTGAGATCCTATGACGGATTTCAATCGCAGAAAGGGAAAGCGCAGGTGTGAAAGTAGCCTTACCTAAATGTAATTACATTTAGATTGTAATCTTCACTATTTTAATGTGTGCAAAATACAAGTTGACACATTCGTTACTGCTACACACAGATCCACACTCATTTATAGTGAATGACTGCACCTTACATGCTGGTAACGTGATTACGTTACTAGACAGGATGTAACATATGAAAAAATGTTAAACCTTTGGCTTCTACCCATACGTAGGATCAAAGGCACAGACCAAAGTGACCATCAAAATTCGTATCAGGTGTTAGAGCACAGCTGCTGGATGACAGCTTCATACTATTCACACATCATGGCGGCTACGTCAACTTCCTTTGCTAAACAGCTTTGCCAAATCCAATTTCCCTCTGTTTGAGAGACTGCAAGCTGTACAAAAATATGAAACACATCCCATATACATGCATGGCAATAAACAGTGGTGCACTATAACACCACACCACTTATTTATATGACACAGTCATTTTCTGTACAAGACCGAAGTTTTTTCACAAAAAAATACCTACAGTATATAAAAATATTCATAAATACATATAAAAATGTAAAACTCTGCTTACAGGTGATTGGGGTATACAGAAATCCAACGACATCTACATGTGTACAGCTACTTTTGTCTTACTAAATTATTAACTTTGTGCTTAACCCCTTAGTGACCACAAACATTTTTTTTAAAATCACATTCCGAGAGCTATAACTTTTTGTTTTTTCATCAATGTACTTGTATGAGGTCTTATTTTTTGCAGGACAAGTTATAGTTTTTAATGCACCATTTTGGGTACATGTAATGATTGATTAAAGCCAGTTGTTTAGCTAAAACCCCCTTTGTTTACGCCAGTAAAAGGCATATTAGTGGTCACTAATGGGTTAAAGGGGATGTCTTATTTCAGCAAATGGCATTTATCATGTAGAGAAAGTTAATACAAGGCACTTCCTAATGTACTGTGATTGTCCATATTGCCTCCTTTGCTGGCTTGATTCATTTTTCCACCACATTATACACTGCTCGTTTCTAGGGGTCATGACCACCCTGCAATCCAGCACACTATAGGAAAAAACACTGGCCCCTCTGGTGGATTGGACCATGGCAGGTCTCATAGGCCGTTGCCTTTTCCTATAGGGCGCAAGCTCGACCACCACTGCTGGATCGCAGGGTGGTCGTAATAATATGATGGAAAAATGAATGGAGCCAGCAAAGGAGACAATATGGACAATCACAATACATTAGTAAGGCCCTTTCACACTTACGTTCTGAGGATCCGGCAGGCACTTCCGTCCCGCCGGATCCGTCAGAACGCAAGTCGCCTGAAAGCATTAGAAGACTGATCAGGATCCTGATCAGTCTTCGAAATGCTTTGAGGTTACTATGGCAGCCAGGACGCTATTAAAGTCCTGGTTGCAATAGTAGGAGCGGGGAGCGGGGGAACGGTATACTTACCGTCCGTGCGGCTCCCAGGACGCTCCTTAATGACGTCAGAACGCCCCATGCGCATGGATCACGTGATCCATGCGATCACGTTATCCATGCGCATGGGGCGCCCTGACGTCACTCTGGTGCGCCCGGGAGCCACACGGATGGTAAGTATACTGCTCCCCCGCTCCCCACTACACTTTACCATGGCAGCCGGGACTTTAGCGTCCTGGCTGCCATGGTAACTATTGAGAAAAAGCTAAACGTCGGATCCGGCGATGCGCAGAAACGACGTTTAGCTTAATGCCGGATCCGGATTAATGCTCTTCAATGGGCATTAATTCCGGATCCGGCGTTACGGCATGTCTTCCGGATTTTTGGACGGAGACAAATCTGCAGCATGCTGCGGTTTTGTCAACGTCCAAAAAACGTTCACGTACTGAACGGAAGACATCCTGATGCATCCTGAACGGATTGCTCTCCATTCAGAATGCATTAGGATAATCCTGATCAGTATCTTTCCGTCCTAGAGACCCGAGGACGGATCTCTAGGACGGAAAGGAAAAACGCATATGTGAAAGGGCCTAAGTGCCTTGTATTAACTTCCTCTACATGATAATTGCCATTTGCTGAAGTGAGACAGCCCCATTAACCTACTCCCTGCAAAATAATCTTATGATTGTTCGTGTTATGGAAGCTCAACATCTCAAATCTACCGACGTATGCATTACTGAAACTGTAAAATTTCCTGATTTCTGGTGTAAAAAAGTCACAAACCTCATGTTTGTGACTTTAGATGCCATTGTGACTAAATATTGTTGCAAGTGGCATTTTTATGTCGCCCTCGCCACTTTTCCAAAAGGGGGAGTATCAAGGGCGGGGAGGGGGCATGGTCAGCGGCCACAACAGATTTCTGTTTAGGCGCATGGACTGCCGGAGGATGCGCCTAATATATAACCAGGCGTGTGCCTTGCAATATATTAGGTGCACCCTCCCACAATGCAGGGGATATGAAGAATGATGCAGAAAGTCTTGATAAATCTCTGCCTTGCCCAAACTTATACCAAAAATAGTGTCAAATCTGATCCTCTTTTTGACAAGCCACATATCTTTAAAGTTAGCTGTCTGCTATCCATTAAGTGTTGGAGAAAATCTGTCCCGATTTCAGACACAAATTGTGACAGCTCACAGGAACCATTTTTCATCTCATTAATCACACTTTGTGTAGCGATAAGGACGTGCAGGCTACAGTGCTCCATTTGTCCCCACAAGCACCCAGAATCAATCAGAGCAAAGAGCCCTTGAGACTGTTCACAGAGCCCAGGCCGTCTTACACTTGTGAACACACCGTATCTGTCACCTGTCAATGACAACTATGGAGGGCATGGAAGGCATCAGGCAAATGCCTGAACATTTACTGGCAGCCTCCCATTTAACGTGGACCAAGAAAAAAGTTCTACAGGTCTACAATCAAAATTGGGAAAACATTTTTTAAGATTTCACTTTTAGGCCTCATGCACACGAACGTATTTTGTTTCCGTGTCCGTCCGTATTTTTTTGCGGATAGGATGCGGACCCATTCATTTCAATGGGTCCGCAAAAAATGCTGACAGCACACTGTGTACTATCCACATCCGTATGTCCGTTCCATAGCCCCGCAAAAAAAAAAATAGAGCATGTACTATTCTTGTCCGTTTTACAGACAAGTATAGGCATTATTACAATAGATCCGGAAAACAACGGCTCCACAAAAAAAAACGGATGCCATACGAAACATCGTTTTTTTTTTGCGGATCCGCAATTTGTGGACCGCAAAACACATACGGACAGCCTTAGGGTCCATTCACACATCCATGGTGTGTTGCGAATCCGCAAATTGCAGATCCGCAACACACTCGGCCGGCACCCCCCATAGAAATGCCTATTCTTGTCCGCAGCTGCAGACAAGAATAGGACATGTTCTATCTTTTGCGGAGCCGCGGACCGGAAGTTCGGGGCTGACGCCCAGAAGTTCGGGGCCGTGCTCCACAAATGCGGAGGCGGAGAGCACATAGTGTGCTCTCCGCTTCACGTCCGGCCCCATAGAGAATGAATGGGTCTGCACCCATTACGTAGAATTGCGGAACGGATGCGGACCCTTTTGCGAATGTGTAAATGGGGCTTTATGCTGAGGTATGGTCCCTGGAAGCTACAGACCCTGAGTCTGAGGCTGCACTACTGAATGATTCTGATGAAATTGACTCTTCTGGTTTGTGGATTTAGATCAATACATCTTCCTCCTAAATGGTTTCAATAGTGACAACTATGCGTGAATATGTGTGAACATTGAAGTGGATAGTGATTTGAAGCTACATAAAGTCTCCATAACAAAACTGGACTTGAGGGAAATCAGAAGGGGACGTGTCATTACTTTCATCTCTCAGTGGTGCAGCTTTGGTATTTGGGAAATCATAACTAAGCATTAAAAAGTGTGTTACATCGTTGTCAGATCATTAGAATATTTCACATCTAAGGGTGGGTTCACACTAGCGTTATGGTTTCCGTTATGGCTTTCCGTTATAACATAGTTATAATGGAAAATAACGGAAACCATAAAACGGAGGACGGATCCGTTCTGGAGCCCATAGACTTGTATTATGACGGATTGCAAAACAGAAGCCTTTAAAAAGCATTCCGTTTGCTTTCCTTCGTAATAGAAGTCTATGAGAAAGTATAATGGATCCATCTGGTTCCCGTTATGGAAGACGGAAAACAAAGTCCTGTCGCTTTCCCATAGCCTTCTATTACGACGGGGGAAAACAGAATGCCTCTTAAAGGCTTCCATTTTGCATTCTGTTATATGGATTCCGTTATTTTCCATAAAGCCATAACGGAAACCATAACGTTAGTGTGAACCCACCCTAGTACCTCTAATGTGTCACCATTCATTTGATGTAATTGTAAGTTTCTATTTCTTCTTGGTTTTAAAACAGTTAATAAACAAATATTTTAAAAATCAAGGAAAAGTGTGTTCATATTTTTAACAAATATTTTATAAATGTTAAACTTGACATTTCCAAATTTGTTGGTAGTCTTAGGCCCCTTTCACGCAGGCGAGTTTTCCGCGCGGGTGCAATGCGTGAGGTGGACGCATTGCACCCGCACTGAATCCGGACCCATTAATTTCTATGGGGCTGTGCACATGAGCGGTGATTTTCACGCATCACTTCTGCGTTGCGTGAAAATCGCAGCATGCTCTATATTGTGCGTTTTTCACGCAACGCAGGCCCCATAGAAGTGAATGGGGCTGCGGGAAAATCGCAAGCATCCGCAAGCAGGCGCGGATGCAGTGCGATTTTCCCGCATGGTTGCTTAGCAACGGGACCAGATCTTTATTATTTTCCTTATAACATGGTTATAAGGGAAAATATTAGCATTCTTAATAAAGAATGCATAGTAAATGAAGATGAAGGGGTTAAAAATAATAAAACTTAACTTACCTTTGCCACTTGATCGCGTAGTTGCGATCTGTCTTCTCTTCATGCTTCAGCTATCAATTAAGGACCTGTGATGACGCCACATCACATGGTCCAATCACATGGTCCATCTTACCATGGTGATGGACCATGTGAATGGACCATGTGATGTGAAGTCATCACAGGTCCTTTAGTTGTTAGTTAAAGCATGGAGAGAAGACAGATCGCAACTACGTGATCAAGTGGCAAAGGTAAGTTAAGTTTTATTATTTTTAACCCCTTCATCTTCATTTTACTGAGCATTCTTTATTAAGAATGCTATTATTTTCCCTTATAACCATGTTATAAGGGAAAATAATAAATTCTCCAGAATACTCTACCCGAAACCGGACTTCAGTGATGAAGTCCGGCTTCGGGTCTGGGTACCAAACATGGCGATTTTTCACACGCGTGTGCAAAACGCATTACAAACGTTTGCACCCGCGCAGAAAAATCTCGCATATTCCCGCAACGCACCCGCCTCTTATCCGGGCGTCAAACATGACGCCCGTGTGAAAGAGGCCTTACTGCAGAAAGTCCACTTTGTGCTACTGAGCGATATAGCAGTGTGCATGAGGCATTACTATGGTAAGGGCCAGTTTACACTTTGTATCTTGGATGCAGTTGCAAAAAAATAAAAAACTAAGGCTTTCAGTTATACTACTTTTATTTGTAGGGTCCATTTTTAATTTTGTAAAATAAAAGCACAAAAAAAATACCATTTTATGGACCAGACCTCTATGTGGACAGCACAGAAGATTTGCCCAGCATGGGGACATGGCTTATGAAATATAGCAACCAGCAGAGAATATCTACAAGGACTATATTAGCAAGTGCCATATGTTCATCTTACATACACATTGGTCAAAAGTGGCCAGCCCCTTTAAGAAAAAAAAACTGGACAAAATCAGTTACTAATTAGAAATGAGACATCTCATGAATGGACAGGTGATTTAATACCTTTTCCAGTAAGGAAAGCATTGCTAAGCAATAGGGTGTACATGCGTCTGTACGCCATACATTGTGCATCAGCCAGTAATTGGTGCTTCTCTGTGTGTAGTGCCCCTCAAGTTTGATTCTCATGATTAGCAAATTAAACTTTACATGATGTTCTCCTATAATGCCATGTCATTTCACAGTAAATAGTTCAGACAATCCACAAAGGTGACAGAGCCCTAAAGCCTTTTTGGCCACTAAAAATCTCAACCAGCTTAGGCTACCTTCAGATCTGCGGCACAGCTCTCTGGCAGAGAACGCCGGGATTCAGTCTGACAAAAACCGTTGCGTGCAGCAGTTTTTGTACCGCCAAATCCTAGCATATCACTATGATGGGATCTGGCGGGCAAGCGGTACTATCCGGCAATGCCGGATCCGGAGAACTCCAGAAGGCTCTTCCTTTCCTGAACAGGAAATACCAGGTAAGATCAACCAGGTCATCAGTGTCCATAGGAAGGAGCCAGTTAAAGGAAATGGGTCACAAAATTTTTATCTGCCAATGATAACCAGATGACAACACAAATACTTTTTTTTCTTATCTGTTTTTATTTTCTAATTGCAGATTTTTAATTCTATTTCCTGAACATGATTATGGGGGCGGCCTTCTTGCCTGAACTGTTCCTAATAGCATTTAGAAAATAGCGCTACTGCAGCCGCATGGTCCATAATAGTCAGGAGGGGACCCTACTGATTTTTATTGGAGAGTTTTCTAGGCATGCTCTGTGACCTGTGCAGAGGTCATTGTCAAAGCTTATCTATTCTTTCCTTGTACAATCGTCTATTGTGAATGGTGGATCCTGCCTTATCTATAAACAGAGGTGATATTATTACAGGCAGGATTACAATGACAGACAAGCAGATTACTGCAGAAAAGTGATACGTACAGACCAGGAAGTGGTGTCAATTATTAGTCTTAGTGGCCAGTGCGAAAACTGCAGGATTTTATGTTTTTTGTTTAAATATAGTGATGTGGAGCATTAAAAATAACATCACCAAAAATTCTTAAAAAATATTTAAACATAAAAATGTCATTTAACCCCCTTCCCGAAACATGACGTACTAATAAGTCATAGAAGTTAGTGCGTTCCCGCATCTTGACGTAATGGTACGTCATGGTTAACTCCGGTCACAGCGCTGCATCGCACAGTGTCTGGAATAAGATGGATGCTCTAATCGGCAGGCAGACATCTTAGATTAGTTTTTCCGAGTTTTTTGCGCCACAGTACACAAAAGTCAGAGAGGCCTCCTTAGATCTCTGGTAGGGCAACTACTCCGAAAAGGCGACAGTAAGGCTCACCGCCATGAGAACATCCTGGCGGTTAAGTACAAGGACAAGAGAGACGTCCTTGTAATGACCACTATTCACACTCACACCAGTTCTCCTGCCCGAGTGCGAGTTACCACTACCACTGTCAACAAGCCAGACTGCATCCTTGATTACAACAGGCACATGGGAGGGCGTTGATCTGTATGATCAAATCCTGAAGCCCTACAGTGCCATGTGTAAAACTAAGGTGTGGTACAAAAAACTGGCCGTATACATTGTACAGATGGCACTGTACAATGCGTACATTTTACATCAAGCTGCAGGCCACACAGAAACTTTCCTTCAGTTCCAAGAGGTGGTCATCAAGGCCCTAATTTTCCAAAGTCAGGAAGGGGAGGGCCTGAGTACTTCAGGAGGTCATGGTGCCCGAGTTGTACCAGGACAAAATTTCCCTGGTGAAGTTCCACAAACAGCGAAGAGGGGAAAGACCCAAAAAAGATGCCAGGTTTGTTACAAAAGGGGAGTACGAAAGGACACCATTTATCAGTGCGATGATAAACCTGGCCTCTGCATAAAAGATTATTAATTTCATCCTTTATGCTCGCTGTAATATTTCCATATCTCTGATTTAGTCCACCTCGCTTGCATACCCACTTTCCAACAACCACTACATATTCTTTTTTGTGAGACAACTGTTAGCTCAAAAGTGCCCTTTCCACCCTTTAAAATGTTCGTACAGAGGTGCACTTTCCAAAATGGGGTCACTTCTTGGGGTTTTTAATTTCTGGGGACCTCAGGAATTTTTAAAACATGCGTCATGGCATCTAAAATCCATGTCTGTTTATTTAGGCCTGTAAAATCCATATTTTGCGGTTTGCCTCTAGAGTCCTGCTGTGCCCCCTGACAGCAGGCTACAAGCACATATGGGGTGTTTCCAGAATAAAAATAGGTAACACATACTGGGGTGCATTTTCTCCTCTTAACCCTTGTGAAAGTGAAATATCGAGGACTGGTTGTATTTTTTCCTTTTCACAGCTGAGTTCTTTTAAATACTGTGACAAGTGTTTCTGCCTTCTGTGAGACACCGGTTTGCTGAAAAGTACCCTTTCCACCCCTTAAAATGTTCGTACAGGGTTGCGATTTCCAAAATGGGTCACTTCTTGGAGTTTTTAATTTCTGGGGATCTCAGGAATTTTTAAAATCCATGTCTGCCAATTTAGGCCTGCAAAATTCAAATTTTGCTGTTTAAATCTAGAGCCCTGCTGTGCACCCATAGAGCAGGCTACAAGAACATGTGGGGTGTTGGCGTATTCAGGGGAAAATGGGTTACAAAATGTGGGGTGCATTTTGTCCTGTTATTACCCCTTGTGAAAGTGAAAAATGTGGGTGTAAAGCAACTTTTTTTGGAAAAAATTGTATATTTTTATTTTCACAGCCAAGTATTTCCTAATTCTGTGAAATGCCTGATGGGTCAAAGTGCTCACTACGCACCTTCAAATATTCCTTGAGGGGTGTAGTTCTCACAATGGGGTCACTTTTTAGGGGTTTCTACTATAGGGATACCTCAGGGTGTCTTCATATGCGATATAGCTCCCGAAAGCCAATTCTGCAAAATCTGTCCTCCAAAAGCCCTTGTCACGAGTTGGAAGTCCCGCGAGAGACTTCCGCGTCGTCTAGCAATAAACATACGGCAAACAGGCACAGTCACATCAGAGTTTATTGCACAACCAAAGACAAGGAAAGAAGCACAGGGAAAACATGAGCTCTATGTACTGTCAGCACAGTGGAAGAAAACCCCCACTGCGCCACTGTCTAGTAATACTCCAGAGGGGCGTGACTAAGCAACTCCTGGTATTACGGGGAAATTACGATAGGGGGAAATTACTATATTGGGGCAAATTACTATGTGGGGGCAAATTATTATGGAAGGATTACTATGTGGGGGCTGTGCGGGGGCAAATTATTATGGGAGGGACTACTATGTGGAGGCAAATTACTATGTAGGTCAGTGTGGGGGAAATTACTATGTGGGGCAGTGTGGGGGAAACTACTGTCTGTCGGCAGTCTGGGGGAAATGACTATGTGGGGCATTGTGGGGGAAATTACTATTAGGGGGAAATTACTGTGTGGGGGAAACTACTGTGTTGGGGCAGTGTGGGGGAAATTACTATATGGGGCAGTGTGGGGAAATTACTATGTGGGGGCAGTGAGGGGGAAATGACTGTGTGGGGGCAAATTACTATGGGGTTATTACTATGTGAGGGTAGTGTGGGAGAAATTACTATAAGGGGGCGTTGCTATTAGGGAAGCACTGTAGGGGCAATTCTATTTTTTGGGGGGACACTATACAGGGATTACTGCCTGGAGCACAATATAGGGTGTTATTATTACTGGGGGCACTCTAGGGGACATTATAACTGCTGTGGACACTATAAGGACATTTTGGGTAATTTATCAAACTAGTGTAAACTAGAAATGGCTTAGTTGCCCATAGCAGCCAATCAGGTTCCACCATTCATTTTTGACAACTCTTTGGAAATCCAGTTCTACTTTACACCAGTTTGATAAATGACCCCAATTATGTCTACTGGGGTAACTATTTTTTCAGCAGTATAGTACCTGGGACATTGGGGAGAACCACGGGCACAGTATTGGGAGTGGCAGCAGAATGACACTGTCGGGACACCAGGATGGGGAGATTGATGGAAAAATTGAGAAATCTAATGTGTCTGTGTAATAAACTCTGTAGAGACGAGATGCGGCTGAAACAATTTGCCATGGCGGTCTGGGTCAAATGGAGGAGAAGAGGAAAGAGAAGGTCTACATGACAGGAAATGTCACTCACTGGATGTAAGAGGTATGTAGTGTTGTATTTACCTCCATGTCTTTTTTTATTAGAATTATATGTGTTTTAAATTTGGCGAACCAATTTTTCAGTTTAGGGCCCATTTTGGGGTAATTTTTTTTTTGTCTGAAGATGTCATATGGTCTAGGAAGAGACTGTGGTGCTCACAAAGCACAGCAGCCTCTTCATACAAAAAAACCCTAAACTAAAATGGAGGGACGGGCCTAAGTTGGGTAGACAGCCCTGGGCCTATCATGCACTAAATCCTCCCCTGCCTTGCACCCTGTGCCTGCCGTGTGCCATACAGCAGTTCACGGCCACAAATGAGGTCTATAAACTGCAGAATCAGGGTAATAGATATTGACTTTTGTTTGGATGTCAACCCTTGTTGTGTTACAGGAAAATATATTTGAAAATAGAAAACGTGCCTAAAAAAGCAAAATTTAGATTTTTTTTATCTCCTGTTCATTTCATTCTTGTGAAACACCCAAAGGGTTAACAACATTTGTTAAATCAGTTTTGAATAACTTGAGTTGTGTAGTTTCTAAAATGGGGTCTTTATTGTCAATTTGCAGGTATATCATCTAAACCCCTAAAAGTGACTTAATAACTGAACTGGTTCTTTAAAAAACAATTGGTTTTGGAAGATTTCTGAATCTAAATTTCAAAGCCATCTCACATCCTAAAAAATAAAATTATATTTACAAAATGATGCCAACATAAAGTAGACATATGGGGAATGATGATTGATAACTATTTTATTAGGTATATACTATACAACAGGTATACTGTCTTAAATGTAGAAAATTTCAACTTTCAAAAATAGTGAATTTTTCTGAATTTTCAGTAAATTTTGATGTTTTTCCCAAATAAAGGAAAGAAATATTGACTCAGATTTATCACTTACATAAAGTACAATGTGCCAAGAGAAAACAATCTCAGAATCAGCTAGATGAGTAAAAGCATTCCAAAGTTATTACCACATAAAGTAACACAGGTCAGATTTGCAAAAATAGGCCTGGGCAGGAAGGTGAAAACAGGCCTAGGATAGAACGGGTTAAAAAATAGGTCATTTTCTCATGAGACATTCATCTTGGGAACCAGTTAGACATTTCCAATTTCTAATGTACAGTTTTCACTGATTTTTCCCTATTTTACGCTAATATAATTCATTTAAACCAGGAAGGGACAAAATACTGGAACCAGATAGACCTACTGAGGAACCAGGTACCTAGAATTTTCACATATGTATATAAGTAGGGTTGAGCGAACCCTGTTCTGAATATCTGACAAAAATCTAAATCTAAAGGGAAAATCTATTCATTAAATCCATCTGTTGTTCTAGGGGGACAAATTTTTTTGGCGGTCAAATACCCCTGCGGTCTGCAGTGCATACCTGGCAGTGAAAATAATTCAATTACATTAGTCTGCGACATATTTGTGTGACCTAAAGGGATTTTTTCCTCTTTCTAAAACTAGCACTGCATATCTGACAGTCAAATAAAACCAGTAAATACTGTTGTTACATTGTCGGTTGACAAATTCCTATTTTTTGTGCTAGAAAGTAAATTTTTTGGCCTGCACTGCATTTCTGACAGTCCAATAAAACCGTTAAATACTGCATTTACATTTTTAGTTTAAAAAAGCACACTTTTCGTGCTAGATAGTACGTTTGCAGCCTAAGCTGCATTTGTGACAGTCGAATAAAACCGTTAAATATTGCATTTACATTGTTGGCAGAAAAAAGCACACTTTTTGTGCTAGATAGTACATTTGCGGCCTGCGCTGCATTTCTGACAGTCCAATAAAACCGTTAAATACTGCATTTACATTTTTGGCTTAGAAAAGCACACTTTTTGTGCTAAATAGTACATTTGAAGTCTGCGCTGCATTTATGACAGTCCAATAAAACCCTTAAATACTGCATTTACATTGTTGGCAGAAAAAAGCACACTTTTTGTGCTAAATAGTACATTTGCGGCCTGCGCTGCATTTCTGACAGTCCAATTAAACCGTTAAATATTGCATTTATATTAAGTTTTTAAAAAGCACACTTTTTGTGCTAGATAGTACATTTGCAACCTAAGCTGCATTTCTTACAGTCCAATAAAACCGTTAAATACTGCATTTACATTGTTGGCAGAAAAAAGCACACTTTTTGTGCTAGATAGTACA
This sequence comes from Bufotes viridis, assembly GCA_033119425.1. Lineage (NCBI taxonomy): Eukaryota > Metazoa > Chordata > Amphibia > Anura > Bufonidae > Bufotes > Bufotes viridis. Next base: position 104,432,452 of record CM065595.1, read on the forward strand.
TTTGCGGCCTGCGCTGTATTTCTGACAGCCCAATAAAACCGTTAAATACTGCAATTACATTGTTGTTTGAAAAAAGCACACTTTTTGTGCTAGATAGTACATTTGCAGCATGCGCTGCATTTATGACAGTCCAATAAAACCGTTAAATACTGCTGTTATATTGTTGTATGAAAAAAACACACTTTTTTTGCTAGATAGTACATTTGCGGCCTGCACTGCATTTCTGACAGTGAAAGAAATACACTTAAATCCATCAGTTTTATTGTGTGTGAAAAAAACACCTTTTTTGGGCCATAAACAGGGGTGTGGAATTCCTATCGCCAGATGCCCGGGACATGCAGTTCCGGGCGCCGGGCAGATAGTTTGTGCAGATAGGTTAGCCCTCATGCGGGCAAGTAGCAGGGCTCGGGTGCCGTTTTTCATCTTGCATGGCCCGGCAGCACGTTTGGTTGGCTTACCACACTGTGATCAGCGCTGCGCACAGTGTGCAGGCAAGAAGTCGGGAACAGAGCAGTGCGCCTCTGGATGGAAGTCATCCAGCTCCCAGCAGAAGCGCCGCCGCCGCCGAATCAGCGGCTGAAGTAGTATTGGAAGCTCCTGTCTCCTTACATGGTGGCAGCCTGTGCCCTGATACCTATCTAGCAGGTAGTGTGTGTGGTGACTCTTCTGGGTGAGCTGTGGAGGATGCTCTTCTGTCAGGCTGCAGCTCTGCTTCTTCTCCCTGGCGCTGAAGCTAGGAGTCCTTCCTTCCTCTTTGTGCTGACAGGTTCCAGCCACTCACCCTCCATGGGGGAGCTGCCCCATTATGGCATGTATATAACATTAAGGGGATTCACAGCCCCAGTATGGCATATAATATATGCCATACTGGGGCAGTGAATCCCTTTAATGTACATGCCATACTGGGGCAGTGAATCCCTTTAATGTGTATGGCAGTGAATCCCTTTAATGTATATTATACATTAAAGGGATTCACTGCCCGAGTATGGCATGTACATTAAAGGGATCCACTGCCCCAGTATGGCATGTACATTAAAAGGATTCACTGCCCCAGTATGGCATGTACATTAAAGGGATTCACTGCCCCAGTATGGCGTGGCTGCCCCCATACAGTATAACGTCTCCTTGTGGCCGCCCTCATACAGTATAACGTCTCCTTGTGGCCCCCGCCCTCATACAGTATAACGTCTCCTTGTGGCCCCCATACAGTATAACGTCTCCTTGGGCCCCCGCCTTCATACAGTATAACGTCTCCTTGTGGCCGCCCCATACAGTATAACGTCTCCTTGTGGCCCCCATACAGTATAATGTCTCCTTGTGGCCCCCGCCCCCATACAGTATAACATCTCCTTGTAGCTGCCCCCATACAGTATAATGTCTCGTTGTGACCGCCCCATACAGTATAACGTCTCCTTGTGGCCCCCGCCTCCATACAGTATAACATCTCCTTGTGGCCACCCCATACAGTATAACGTCTCCTTGTGGCTTCCCCCATACAGTATAACGTCTCCTTGTAGGTGCCCCCATACAGTATAACGTCTCCTTGTGGCTGCCTCATACAGTATAACGTCTCCTTGTGGCTGCCCCCATACAGTATAACATCTCCTTGTGGCTGCCCCCATACAGTATAATGTCTCCTTGTGGCTGCCCCCATACAGTATAACGTCTCCTTGTAGCTTCCCCCATACAGTATAACATCTCCTTGTAGCTGCCCCCATACAGTATAACGTCTCCTTGTGGCTGCCCCCATACAGTATAACGTCTCCTTGTGGCCCCCATACAGTATAACATCTCCTTGTGGCCCCTGCCCCCATACAGTATAACGTCCCCTTGTGGCCCCAGCCTCCATACAGTATAAGTTCAGGACAAGTAGATTGTCATGAGGGACAAGTAGATCGAGCCCCAGCTTTAGTCCTTCGACAAGTAGTTTTCCAGAAGTACCTTTGGGGCCTGCACTGCATAGCAGACAGGGCAATTATTTTCAAAAAATCAAAAATTCGTCTGTTCCATTGTTGGGTGACATTAACCCATTTTTGGCTGTTTTATGCCCCCTGCTCTACATAGCAGACAGGGTAATTATTTTCAAAAATTCGTCTCTTCAATTGTAGGGTGACATTAACCAGTTTTGCCGTGAATAAACCCCTGCTCTGCATGGGTGACAGGGACCTAAATTTATAAAAATCGTCTATTCCATTGGTGGGTGTCATTAACCCATTTTTGCTGTATACAAACCCCTGCTCTGGATTGCTGACAGGGACCTATATTTCTAAAAATCCTCTTTTACATTGGTGGGTGACATTAACCAATTTTTGCCGTATACAAACCCCTGCTCTGCATAGGTGAGAGGGACCTAAATTTCTAAAAATCGTCTGTTACATTCTTGGGTGACATTTTACCATTTTTCCCATATACAAACCCCTGCTCTGCATAGGTGACAGGGACAAAAAATTCTAAAAATCGTCTGTTCCATTGGTGGGTGACATTAACCCAGTTTTGCCATGAATAAACCCTGCTCTGCATAGGTGACAGGGACCTAAATTTCTAAAAATCGTCTGTTACATTCTTGGGTGACATTTTACCATTTTTCCAGTATACAAACCCCTGCTCTGCATAGGTGACAGGAACCTAAATTTCTAAAAATCGTCTGTTCCATTGGTGGGAGACATTAACCCAGTTTTGCCGTGAATAAACCCCTGCTCTGCATAGGTGACAGGGAACTAAATTTTTAAAAATCGTCTGTTCCATTGGTGGGTGACATTAACCCAGATTTGCCGTGAATAAACCCCTACTCTGCATAGGTGACAGGGATCTAAATTTCAAAAAATCATCCGTTACATTCTTGGGTGATATTTTACCATTTTAGCCGTATACAAACCCCTGCTCTGCATAGGTGACAAGGACGTAAATTTCTCAAAATCGTCTGTTCCATTGGCGTGTGACATTAACCCATTTTTGCCATATACAATCCCCTGCTCTGCATAGGTGACAGGGACCTCAATTTCTAAAATTTGTCTGTTCCATTGGTGGTTGACATTAACCCATTTTTGCCGGTGAAAAACCCCTGCTCTGCATTGCTGACAGGGAACTAAAATTTGGAAAAAACATCTGTTACTTCGGGGGGGTGACCGCAAAAAATGAGGAGAGCATCAAATAAGGGACATAGCCCTGGTTGTGGTGCTGCTCGTGTTGGTGGAGCTCGTGTTGCAGGGAGAGGACATGGTCGATCTGTGCCAGCTACACGCCCAAATAAAAACACCTTCCTCAGGTGCGCGTAGACGACAGAGACTTCAGTTATATTTATTAGGCCCGAATGCCGCTCTACGAACGGTAGGGCCAGAACAGGTACAGTCGCTAGTAGATTGGGTGGCTGATAGTGCCTCCAGTACCTTCACATTGTCCCCCACCCGGTCCGCTGCTGAAAGCTCAGAGTTGGCACATGCCGGCCGTGGATATCTATCTTGCACCTCACCCCCTTGCAAATCAGCCAAGCAGTCTGAGCCCCAAGTCAGGGTTTCCCAGGGCCATCCACCTAGCCCTGCCCCAGAAGTGGAAGAGATTTAGTGCACAGATGCCCAACCACTTATGTTCGAGGATGAGGACATGGGAAGACCACCGCAGCACATCTCTGATGATGACGAAACACAGTTGCCAACTGCTGCGGTTTCTGCAGTGTGCAAACCGACAAGGAGGGCGGGGGTGAAGACTGGGTGGAAGATGATGTGGAGGACAATGAGGTCCTAGACCCCACATGGAATCAAGGTCATGCGAGGGACCTGTGCAGTTCGGAGGAAGAGGCGGTGGTCGCACAGAGCCACCAGTACAGCAAAAGAGGGAGCAGGGTGCAAAAGCAGAGCGGCTGTCCCCTAGACAGTACGCCTGCTACTGCCCACAGCACCCAGGGACCGAGCACAACAAAGCCAGCTCCAAGCAGTTCCCTGGCGTGGCAGTTGTTCAGACAATGTGCAGACGACAAGACACGAGGGGTTTGCATGCTGTGCAATCAGAGCAATCTGAAGCGAGACATAAACGTTCTAAACCTGAGCAAAACCTGCATGACCAGGCATCTAAGTGCAAAGCACGAGCTGCAGTGGAGTAAATACCTCCTAAACCAAGAAAAGTCTCAGGCTCCTCCTGCTTCCTCTTCTGCTGCAGTCTCGGCCTCTTCCTCCACCTCTGGAGTGACAGTGGCACCTGCCACCCCACAAACAGAGGATGTGTCAGCAACGCCACCACGTCCGTCACCTTCAACAAGCAGCACCACAATGTCCCATGGCAGTGTTCAGCTGTCCATGTTCCAAACACTGGAGCGAAAGAGGAAGTACCCCCCCTACCCACCCGCGATCCCTGGCCCTAAATGGCAGTATTTCAAAATTCCTGGCCTTTGAAATGCTGTCATTCTGTCTGGTGGAGACGGAGAGTTTTAAAAACCTTATGGCGTTTGCTGTCCCACAGTACGTCGTTTCCAGCCACCACTACTTTTCCAAGCGAGCCATCCCTTACCTGCACAAACAAGTGGGAGACAAAATCAGGTGTGCACTGCGCAACACCATCTGTGGCAAGGTCCACATAATTACCGATATGTGGACCAGTAAGCATGGGCAGGAACGTTATATCTCCCTAATAGCACACTGGGTAAATGTAGTGGCGGCTGGACCTGAGGCTGATAGCTGTTTGGGGCATATTCTTCCGCCACTGAGGATTGCAGGTCATTTCTTTTTGTCTCTGGTTGCCTCCTCCTCCTACTCTAACACCTCCTCATCCGCTCAGCGTAACACCTTCACCACCAACTTCAGCACAGCCAGGGGAAAAAGACAGCAGGCAGTTTTGAAACTCATCAGTTTGGGGGACAAACCCCACACCGCGCAGGAGCTGTGGACGGGAATGGACCAACAAACGGATGAGTGGTTGGTGCCACTGAGCCTCAAGCCCAGCCTGGTAGTGTGCGATAATGGGCGAAACCTCGTAGCAGCTCTGGGCCTAGCGCATGTGCTGAATTTGGTGGTGCAGAAATTCCTGAAAAACTACCCCGATATGTCAGAGCTGCTGCAGAAAGTGTGGGCCGTCTGTGCGCGCTTTCGGCGTTCTCACCCTGCTTCTGCTTGCCTGTCTGCGCTGCAGCGTAACTTCGGCATTTCCGCTCACAGCCTCATATGTGATGTGCCCACAAGGTAGAACTCCACCTTGCACATGCTGGAGAGACTGTGCGAGCAGCAGCAGGCGATAGTGGAGTTTCAGCTGCAGCACGCACAGTTAATTTGCTCTGCAGGACAGCACCACATAACCGCAACTGAGTGGGCCTCCATGTGAGACCTGTGTGCCTTGTTGCGCTGTTACTCCACCAACATGGCCAGTGCTGATGACGTCGTTCTCAGCGTTACTATCCCACTTCCCTGTCTCCTTGAAAAACGCTTCGGGCGATGATGGAAGAGGATGTGGCACAGGAGGAAGAGGGATCATTTCCATGGTTATCAGGCCAGTTATTCATAAGTGGCTCAGAGGGTGGGTTCCTGCACCAACATAGGCCAGGTACACAATTGTCCAGCCAAGGCGCAGTACTAGAGGATGAGGAGGATGATGAGGAGAAACCGTGTTCACAGAAGGGTGGCACCCAAAGCAGCTCATGGGCATCACTTGTGCATTGCTGGGGGGGATACAGATTACAAAGGCGATACACCTCCCACAGAGGACAGCTTGTCCTTGCCTCTGAGCAGCCGGGCACACATGAGCGACTTCATGCTGCAGTGCCTGCGCAACGACCACCGAGTTGCCCACATTCTAACTTGTGCTGATTACTGTGTGGCCACCCTACTGGATCCCCCTTACAAGGTCAACTTGCCACCCTTATTCCCTCACTGGAGCGTTATGGGAAGATGCGTGACTACAAGTGCACGCTGGTAGACGTGCTGTATATGGCATTCCCACCTGACAGCGGGGGCTCAGTGGAAGCACAAGGCAAAGGCAGAGGAATAAGAGGTCACAAACGCAGTCGGGGCACCGCCAGCACCTCAGAAGGCAGGGTTAGCATGGCTGAAATGTGGAAAAGCTTTGTCACCACGCCACAACAACCAGCACCACCAGCTGATATGGAATGTCTTAGCAACATAGTGGAGCAGTATGTGTGCACATGCCTACACGTACTGACTGATGGATCTGCCCCATTCAACTTCTGGGTCTCCAAATTGGGCACATGTGGACAAGCTCACGTTCATTAAAATGAACCAGGCATGGATCCCACAGGACTTGTCCATACCTTGTGCAGAATAGACATGTATCCCGGCCTCACACAGCCATTGTTATACTCCAGGGCACTTTCTCTTTGTTTTATTTTATATATTCCACAATGTTTTGTGATCTACCCAAATTAAATGAAAAAAATTTAAAAATTTAAAAAAGCTTGGCTACCTCCTCATCCTCCACCGCCGCTTCCATCTACACCGCCACGTCCACCTACACCACCACTTCCACCTACACCACCACCGCCTCCTCAACCTATTGTCATTTTTCATTTTTATTAATTTAATTTTATTGTAAGTCATTTCCCTATCCACATTTGTTGGCAGGGCACTTGACATGCTCTTACCCACATTTTGCTGCCTTTAGCAGCCATCTAGCCCTTTCCATGACTCTTTTAGAGCCATTTTAGTGCCCCAAAGTTCGGGTCCCCATTGACTTCAATGGGGTTCGGGGTCAAGTCCGGCCAAACCCAGCAAACCCGAACTTCCAGGTGTTCGCTCAACTCTATATATAAGCAAGCAACTTATGCTATAGATTCAGTTATTTCCATGAACACATTTTGCTCTTCCGCCAGTGCCCCATTATCAGCTGGTAGTGATAATGCTAGTTGTTAGTTATTTTTACCTTTTGCAGACCCCTTTAGGGCACGACTATACGGTGACATGTATCGTGCGTCATTGTACATAATTTGTGAACGGTGTCACAGTGCGACAGGCGACATGCTGCTATTGCAATGTGACAGTTGCAAAAAATCCAGACAATTAATTTTGTGTCGCAAGTAAATTGCAACTTTTAATGTAAATTGCGCACAACACGTGACTTGCCTGCAACTTGGCAGTGTTTTACGCAACTTTTCTGTGTCTTGCTGTCATGCGACACATGTTGCCGTGTGGCCGTACCCTTATTGGCAAAAATGAAATTCCGTACTAAAGCCCCTTTACATGAGATTATAAGGATAGTTATCATGAACAAAAGTTTGTACAAACGCTTGTTCCCGATAATTGCTTTTTGTAAATATGCCACCAGTCACCTGAGAAAGTAGCAAAATGATTGCTTGTTGGGTAATCTGTTGTTTTTGTAGTACTGATAGTTCATCCTCATACGGAGGTGATGACTGCTGCATGTAAATGCAACTTTAAAGGGGGTGTGCAAAGTCTTCAAGTTATCCCCTATCCACAGTATAGGGGACAACTGATCGTGGGAGTCCGACCGCTGAGAACCCAACCGATCACGAGAACAAGGGGTCTCATTTTCCTGTCCTGACAGAGCAGCAGGATGCACATGCACCCTGCCAATCCATTCATTTTCTATGAGACTGCTGGAAATAGTCTGTACTCTGCTACTCCTACTGATTGCAAGAAATAGGAAAGAGAAGCACTTGCAAAGCTCTCGCTCCAATCTGCATGAGACAGACTCAATAGAAAGTGTATGAACCTTTCTCACTTCCGTCTCCTGCAGAGAGGAGAGCATGCTATGTGAGCACTTCTCTCTCCTCGTTCTAGAGATTGTGGGGGCCTCAGCACTCTGACCGCCATAGATGAAAACCTTTGATATTTCGCTATGATATATCTTAAGTTTTTAAAAAGTTCAGTGACACTTTAAGGACAATTGCTCAACTTTTTTCCCAGTTTTTCTAATTAAAGGTCATCACGGCACTTTAAAAAATGCTGCCACCTCTGGAGATACATGACTTTTATGTAATTAGGGGCCCTGGCATGTCAGAAAGCACATCGACCAATTTTAGTCACAAGATAGACAATTATTTTACATTGTTGATTCTTTTTTTTTACTAAATGTAATTTCTACTTTGACTAGGTCTATATTTCTTTGCTCATCTACATGAATATTCCATGGGTCTGTTTTCCACTTTTCGTTATAGTCATTGCAATAATCATAGTCAAATTTTAAAGCTCTCTCTCTCTATATATAGTGTGTATATATATATATATATATATAGTTAGTGTATATACATATATATATACTGTATATATATAGTGTGTATATATATATATATATATATAGTGTAGTATATATATATATATAGTGTATATATACTGTATATATATATATATATATATATGTATATACTGTATATAAATATATACCGCATCTATAGTCAAAACTGACAAAAAAAATAAATCCCCATGTAGATTATGTGAAATATCCATCTCACCTCAGGCTCATAGCGAACCACTAGCTTCTCTTGAGAGGTTTTGACCACCTGGGCATTCCCACGGCTCAGCAGTGAGAGAGTTGACATCTTTCATGGCCGACCTCCAGCAATGGTGGTCCTCCCAAATCCTGCACTCTCACGTGCCAGCGCTGCCAGCCTTCCGAGGGGAAAGCCTTCTCCTTCTTGTAATAAATCCTGGGGGATAGGACACACAAAATTATCCAGTGATTTGTTTCCAGCCAGAGAGCTGGATCCGTATATTAGAAAAGACTTGTGTCAGGATTTCCAGTCCCGCCCATTGCTCACAGTTTGTTTTGTCTGCCCTGCACTGGTTGCCATAGACTGCACTGTCCCAAGTCGTTCTCTGAAACTCTTCTCTGCTCCTCATTGTTAAAAGAGATTGTTTCTGGTGTTACCTTGGTAGCAATGGAGAAGATCAGAGCCCTCAGTGATGTGTGCAAATACCAGCAGTAAAGTTGGTGCAATTACTTGGCATATGCTAATATATACAGCGAATTCCCATCCCTGTTCTTTACCCCTATATAAATAGAAGAGTAGCACTGAACGGTCTCTTGGTGTTCTGACTAACGCATTTTAATTATCATATTTTATAAAACTACATTTGTAAGTAGCTGATGCTTTATTATATGTCTAAGGTATAAAGTAATATATTCCCCCTCCCAAACTTCAGAAACATTGTTAGCAAATATAGTTGTCCTCTTAAATCATTTATATTAAAAAAAGAAAACTACTTGGCCATTTCTTACTCCCGCTTTCAGGAAAGCTGAGTAACAACTAATTTAACTATTCGTGTTTCCATAGAGGTTGTCACCTAGCTTGAAATATGTGAAATATGCCTATATAAGCAGCCAAAAAAATCTGGGCAACATTTAATGACATAACTAGGCAGAATTGCTATGCCATAGTGTTGGAAAGCTGAGCGGCACCTCCTATAATGGTAACCATACGCTGTTCCCCTAGATATATGGTAACTTAGAAATGTTTACAAAGAGGTTTTAGTAATTTGACCAGATTACTCACAAAGAATTTAAAAAGCGCAAAGGAGGACATTTATGAAGACTGGCGATTTAGACGCCCATCATTCCTCCTGCTCTGGCGGTTTATCCGCCTAAGTTATGTAGAGGCGCCGGCCTCTGCATAACTTAAAACGGACCTTACACTTGTCTAAATGTACGCCAGCTTCCTTGAAAATAGGTGTTCCATGTACAAGAGATATTACTGTCTTCATGGCTTGAAAGAATCTTCTTTGGAGATAAATGTGGTATACATCTAAGACTACTTACATGCTGGACTCAGGTGTAGGAATTGATAAATGAGAGAGGCCTCCCAGCCCCTCCTTTTCCACGCCCCCAGGCCATGCCCTCTTTTTAAACCTGGCGTGAGTGACTTAACAGGGGAAAAGTCACAGATTACGGTGCTAATAACCTTTGCGCCGCAATCTGCGACAGAAGTGTCGTTTATTTGTTTGTAAATGACCCCCAAAGTTTTGTAATGGTACACTGGAGCCAAAGAACTCTTTGGACCTGCATTCTCAAGTAATGATAACTCAACCTAGAAACGATTAGTTTAAGAGGTGTTCCTGCAATTAAAATTTTCTACATATCCATCAAATATGGTATAAATAATTGACGGGTGGGAGTGCCCATGATGTCAAGGACAGGGAACCTGTTTGAGGGGATGAGATAATAAAGAGAAGCCCCCATCACTATGGACTCTCCATCCTTGTTTAGGGAAGAGTCTATTCTCCCAATGGATCATGTAATGTGAGAAGTAGGACCTGTTTTCCATTGAAGGTCACAGCAGCCAGGTCAAAAAAAGATTTTTTTTAATTTGATTTGAAGATATAATGAGGAAACATTTAAACAAAATGTCATCATGGTCCTACAAATCTCAACAAAATGGTTCTAGATTACAAAAGTATGTATAAGGCTACTTTCACACTTGTGGCAGCAGGGAGCAGCAGGCTGTTCCGGTGGGGGAACAGCCTGCTGGATCAGTGCTAACGCTAGCCCACCGTGCCAAACAAGCCAAGAGGCGGCCGGACAAAAAACGCAGTGTGCTGTCGTTTTAGTCCAGCATGTAAGTAGTCTTAGATGTATACCACATTTATCTCCAAAGAATATTCTTTCAAGCCATGAAGACAGTAATATCTCTTGTACATGGAACACCTATTTTCATACTTTCATACTAACAATATTATTGGTAAATTAAGGTGCATATAAGCCACGACCATGTGCCAAACCAAATCTGGAAGATCCACTGAAGAACTGGGGTTTACATTAGCCCCTACCATTTTCATATGTAAACAACCTGGATTTGCCAGAATTGGTAAAATTAGGAAAATGTGGGACTGTTGATAACTATGTATTTGATTTAATATACACCCCTAACTCAGATAACGAGACAAAGCGGTCATAAACGTGGACTTGGACATGGATCGGCTAGCATGTAAGTTTCTTTTAATAGGTGAAGTAGTCCCAGCCAGACACCCACATATCTGATGCTTCTTGCCCTCAATGTAGGGTTTGAGCTGTCTCCATACTCATTAGATCCTCATCTGATCCTGCTGAAATTGGTGGATTCATCCAACATTTATCTACCACTCATGACAAGCGTACTTGTAGATCATTTAAGTTAAACAATCAGTTAAACTTAAGAAACCAGCAGAGAAACCTTCAATTCATCTTATGAAATCGGCAGAGAAAGTGAAAAAGTGCTTGACAAACACTGAACAATTCAGAGGAAGTACATACTATCCTGTGTGTACAGAGATAAATCACATTGCTTCCATTCATTGCTATGTATTAGCTCAGGGATCTTATCTGCTGCAGCCATCTACATGCAAACACCACTGGTCCAGGCTTCTGTCTGTTTCATTACTGTATTGGCGGGCTTATGGGCCCTTTTACATGGGACGACAATTGAAACGATTATCGTGATGATCTGGCGGTGTAAATGACGATTACCCGATGGACGAGCAAAACACTTGTTCATCGTGTAATTGTATCTTTTGTGCAGCACAAAAAAATCATCGGTCCCCAGTGGCAGATCCTGCTGTGTAAACACGATCTGCTGCCAGGGAACAAAGAGACAGTATGGGGAAGAGCGATGGCATTAGCAATCGCTCCTCTCCATACTCTGGAGGAGATGACTGCATGTAAATGCACCTGTCTCCTCCGCTAGCGAGGAGCAGATTGTCAGAAAGGAAGCATTAAGGGTACTTTCACACTTGTGTTGTTTGATTCCAGCAGGCAGTTTCGTTGCCTGAACTGCCTGCCTGATCAGGCATACTGTATGCAAAGGCATGTTATTCTTTCTGACTGATCAGGCATTTTTCAGACTGATCAGGTCTGAAAAATGCCTGAACAGTCAGAAAAATGCATTGAAATACCGGATCAGTTTTTCTGGTGTCATCCAGCAAAACGGATCCGGTATTTATTTTTTTCACATTTTTAAAGGTCTGAGCATGCGCAGACCGGAAGACCAGATCCGTCATTGCGGTATTTTTAAAGCTGGATACGGCACTAATGCATTGCAATGGAAATTGATGCCAGATCCGGCATTCCGGCATGTGTTCCGGAATTTTGGACGGAGATAATACTGCAGGATGCTGCGGTATTATCTCCGGCCAAAACGCCGTTCAGTGACTGAACTGAAGACATCCTGATGCATCCTGAACGGATTTCTCTCCATTCAGAATGCATTAGGATATAACGAGGACGGAACTCAATGCCGGAAAAGTTTAACGCTAGTGTAAAAGTACCCTAAGGCCCCTTTCACACTAGCGTTTTAGCTTTCCGTCCTAGAGATCCGTCCTCGGGTCTCTAGGACGGAAAGCTACTGATCAGGATTATCCCCATGCATACTGAATGGAGAGCAATCCGTTCAGGATGCATCAGGATGTCTTCCGTTCAGTATGTGAATGTTTTTTGGACGTTGACAAAAGCGCAGCATGATCCATGCGCGCGGGGCGCTCTTACGTCATTCATGAGCGCCCCGGGAGCCGCACGGAATGTAAGTATGCCGCTCCCCCGCTAGTAGCGTCCTGGCTGCCATAGTAACACTGAAAGCATTTTGAAGACTGATCAGTCTTCAAATGCTTTCAGTTCACTTGCGTTGTGCCGGATCCGGCGTGCACTTCCGGCGACGGAAGTGCACGCCGGATCTTCACAACGCAAGTGTAAAAGAGGCCTAAGGAGGGTTTACACGGGCCGAGCTAGTGCAGATTGTTCGGAAGGAAGAGTTCCTTCCCGACAGTCGTTTGCTCGTTCAGTGATCCCTCGTTCTCCTTCACAGTGTGAGGACTAGGGATCGCTATTGCGATCACTCCTCTCCATACAGCTGCACTGTTTCTGGGCAGCAGATTGCTGTTTAGACTGCAAAGACAACAGGATCACCCAATGAACAAGCATTTTGCTCATTCATTGGGTGATCGGCAGAACATTTAGGGTGCTTTCACATTTGAGGCCCACCGGATCCGTCAGAACGCAAGACGCCTGAAAGCATTTGAAGACTCATCATGATTCTGATCAGTCTTCGAAATGCTTTTAGGTTACCATGGCAGCCAGGACGCTACTGAAGTCCTGGCTGCCATGGTACTCCGCAGCAGTGTACTTACCTGCGCTGTGGCTGCCGGGCGCTCCTTCATGACGTCACAGGTCCCCCGACGCATAGATCAATGCGTCACCTGGACCTGTGACATCATGAAGGAGCGCCCAGGGGCCGCAGCGCAGGTAAGTACACTGCTGCAGAGTACTTACCATGGCAGCCAGGACTTCAGTAGCGTCCTGGCTACCATGGTAACCGATCGGAGCCTTACACTGGGGCCCCAATCGGAAATGCTGCTGCGCATGCGCAGCGCCAAACGTCGGATCCGGCGATGCGCCGAAACAACGTTTAGCTTAATTACGGATCCGGATTAATGCACTTCAATGGGCATTAATTCCGGATCCGGCGTTACGGCAAATCCTCTGGATTTTTGGCCGGAGGATAATCCACAGCATGCTACAGACTTTTTTCTCCTGCCATAAAACTTTTGGGTACTGAACGGATGACATCTTGATGCATCTTGAACGGATTTCTCTCCATTCAGAATGCATTAGGATAATCCTGATCAGTAGTTTTCCGGCTTAGAGTCCCGAGGACGGAACTCTATGCCGGAAAACAAAAATGCTAGTGTGAAAGTACCCTAAGAAGGGCAGATTGTCGGATTGCCAAATATCAGGCTGTGCAAATCCACTTTTACTTTCCAACAATTACCTGCTCGTCAGTGGAGGTAAAGAGCTGCATTTATATGATGCAGATTTATTGTGCTGTGTGAACAGCGATCTGCTGCCCAGAAACAATAATCGAGGTGTCCGCTCCAACAATTATTTCACCCGATGAACAAGTGTTCCTCCTGTATTTGGTTTACATCGGCCTGTCTAATCAGGCCAGTATAAACAGGTACCAGTGGATGTTTTATCATCCATCACCGCTCTCATTGCCCATACATCAGGCAGTGTAATATCCCCCCTACAGTACAGTGTTACAATATATCTGTCTGCCTTACAAGATTCCGGACTGGAACTAAAAAAACAGCCCTGGCACACAAACCCCCTACCAGCCGACATACTAGTGCATTTTAATACATTACAATATCATTGAAAAGTTAATTTAGTTCAGTAATTTAATTCAAAAAGTGAAACACATATATTCTATAGATTCATTGCACACAAAGTGATTGATTTCAAGAGTTTATTTATTTTAATGTTGATGATTATGGCTTACAGCTAATGAAGTCCCAAAAGTCAGAGAAAATTAGAATATTGTTAAAAAGTTCAATATTGAATACTCATGATGTCACACTCTAATCAGCCTATCAACCAAAAATACTTGCAAAGGTTTTCTAAACCTTTAAATGGTCTCTCAGTCTGGTTCAGTAGGCTACACAATCAGGGGGGAAGACTGCTGACTTTACAGTTGTCCAGAAAACAGTCATTGACACCCTCCACAAGGAAGGTAAGCCACAAAAGGCCACTGCTAAAGAAGCTGGCTGATCACAGAGTGCTGTATCCAAGCAGATTAATGGAAAGTTGAGTAAAAGGAAAAAGTGTGGTACAAAAAGGTGCACAAGCAAAGAGCCACCACACACAGACGTGTCCAGGACATAAGCTACAAATGTCGTATTCCTTGTGTCAAGCCACTTCTGACCCAGAGACGATGTCAGAAGCGTCATACCTAGTATAAGGAGAAAAAGGACTGGACTGCTGCTCATTGATCCAAAGTCCTGTTTTAACCCCTTTGGGACACATGACGTACCGGTACGGCATGTTTCCCGAGTCCTTAAGGACACATGACGTACCGGTACGTCATGAGTTGTTCCGATCACTGCTGCTCAGCTGGCAGTGATCGGAACAAGGTACCTGCTGAAATCATTCAGCAGGTACCTTGTTACAATTCCCAGGGGGGTCCTGTGACCCCCATATGGACGATCGCTGCAAACCGCAGGTCAATTCAGACCTGCGGTTTGCAGCGCTCATGCGATCTCTGATCCCCGCGGTCTATGACCGCGGGGATCAGAGAGTTAATGTCCCCAAATAGTTTTTAACCCCCTGCAGCCCCCAATCATACTGTGGCTGCGGGGGTGCAGGGGGTGGTTGCGGGCGGCGCGAGGCGGGCGGGAGGCGGGCGGTGCGGCGGGCGGGATCGCGATTGCGATCCCCGCCCGCCTCCCCTGTAATGTTTCCCTGGTGTCTAGTGGTTCTATCAGAGTGTCAGCACATTGCTGACACTCTGATAGAAACGGCTGGCATCTGTGCTGCAGATGCCAGCCGCTTAACCCCTTCCGTACCGCGGTCCGTACGGACCGCAGTATGGAAGGGTTAACCGAGAGGAGCGCTCCTCCCTCTTCCCATCGGGGGCTGCTGTGCCTTTGCAGCCCCCAACAGGATGGGATCGAAGAGGGAGGGTGCTCCCTCCTCCCTATCCATCACCCCCTGCCCAGTTATGGCAGGGGTGATGGCTGCCATGGAGACAGGACGCTTTCAGAAGCGCCCTGCTCTCCATGGTGCTGAAAGTCTGAATAGACCTGCTAAAGGTCTATTCAGACTTTCTAGAAGTACAAATACAGTACAGTGCACTATATAGTGTACTGTACTGTATTATACAGACACCAGATCCACTGGATCTTTCAGAACCAAGTGGGTCTGGGTCAAAAAATGTAAAAAAGTGAAAAAAAGTAAAAATGAAACAAACACATAACACTGAATAAAAACTAAAAAAATAAAATACACTACACATATTAGGTATCGCCGCGTCCGTAAAAACCTGCTCTATAAAAATATCACATGACTGAACTCCTCGGGTGAACGCCATAAAAAAAAAAAAAAAATGGTGTAAATAAGCCATTTTTTGGCACATTACATCACTAAAAGTGTAATACAAAGCGATCAAAAGGCGTTTGCCTCCCAAAATAGTACCAATCAAACCGCCATCTCATCCCGCAAAAACGAGCCCCTACCTAAAACAATTGGCCAAAAATAAAAAAACTATGCCTCTCAGACTAAAACATGATTTTTTTGTTTCCAAAATGCTTTTTAGTGTTAAATGTAAAAAAAAAAAAAAGTAGACATATTTGGTATCTACACGTCCGTAAGAATCTGCTCTATAAAAATATCACATGACCTAACCCCTCAAGTAAACACTGTAAAAAAAAATAATAAAAACTTTGTCAAAAGCCATTTTTTTGCCACCTTACATCACAAAAAGTGTAATAGCAAGCGATCAAAAAGTCATATGACCCCCAAATAGTGCCAATCTAACCGTCACCTCCTCCCGCAAAAATGATACCCAACCTGAGACAATTGCCTAAAAACTGAAAAATATATGGCTCTCAGACTATGGAGATACTAAAACATGTTTTTTTCATTCAAAAGGATATTATTGTGTAAAACCAAAATAAATAAAAAAGGTATACATATTATGTATCGCCGCGTCCGTAAGTACCTGCTCTATAAAAATATAACATGACCTAACCCCTCAGATGAACGCCGTAAACATAAAAATAAAAACGTTGTCAAACAAGCCATTTTTTTGTCACCTTACATCACAAAAAGTGTAATAGTAAGCGATCAAAAGTCATATGCACCCCAAGATGGTGCCAATCAGACCGCCATCTCATCCCGCAAAAAATGAGCCCCTACATAGGACAATCGGCCAAAAAAATATATATATGGCTCTCAAACTATGGAGACACTAAAACATGATTTTTTTTGTTTTAAAAATTATATTATTGTGTAAAACTTATATAAATAAATAAAAAGTATACATATTATGTATCGCCGCGTCCGTCACAACCTTATCTATATAAATAACACATGACCTAACCCCTCAGCTGAACACAGCAAAAAAAAAAAAAAAATACGGTGTCAAGAGCCATTTTTGTCACCTTACATCACAAAAAGTGTCATAGCAAGCGACCAAAATGTCATATGCACCCCAAGATGGTGCCAATCAAACCGCCATCTCATCCCGCAAAAAATGAGCCCCTACATAACACAGTCGCCCAAAAAATAAAATAAAACTATGGCTTTCAGAATGTGGAGACACTAAAAAAATTATTTTCAAAAAGGCTTTATTATGTAAAACTGAAACAAAAACCCCAAAAAGTAGTCATATTTGGTATTGTCGCGTCCGTAACAACCTGCTCTATAGAAATAGCACACAATCTAACCTGTCAGTTCAACTATGTAAATAACAAAAATAAAAACAGTCCCAAAACAGCTATTTTTTTGCAAATTTTCCATTTTAATCCATTTTTGCAGTAACAAAGCAAGGGTTAACAGCCAAGCAAAACTCAATATTTATTGCCCTGATTCTCTTGTTTGCAAAAACACCCCATATGTGGTCAGTAAACTACTGTATGGCCAAACGGCAGGGCACAGAAGGAAGGGAACGCCATATGGTTTTTGGAAGGCAGATTTTGCTGGACTGGTTTTTTGACACTATGTCCCATTTGAAGCCCCCTGATGCACCCCTACAGTAGAAACTCCAAAAAAGTGACCCCATTTTGGAAACTACGGGATAAGGTGTCAGTTTTGTTGGTACTATTCTAGGGTAAACATGATTTTTGGTTGCTCTATATTACACTTTTTTTTGAGACAAGGTAACAAAAATAGAAATTCGGAAATTTCATCTCCATTTGCCAATAACTCTTGTGGAACACCTAAAGGGTTAAAAAGTTTGTAAAACTGGTTTTGAATACCTTGAGGGGCGTAGTTTCTTAGATGGAGTCACTTTTATGGAGTTTCTACTCTAGGGGTGCATCGGGGGCTTCAAATGGGACATGGTGTCAAAAATCCAGTCCAGCAAAATCTGCCTTCCAAAACCATATGGCGCTCCTTTCCTTCTGCGCCCTGCCGTTTGGCCATACAGCAGTTTACGACCACATATAGGGTGTTTCTGAAAACTACAGAATCGGGGCAATAAAAATTGAGTTTTGTTTGGCTGTTAACCCTTGCTTTGTTACTGGAAAAATGGATTCAAACGGAAAATTTTTCAAAAATCGAAATTCTGAAATTTTATCTTTATTTGCCATTAACTCTTGTGGAAAACCTAAAGGGTTAATGACGTTTGTAAAATCAGTTTTGAATACCTTGAGGGGTGTAGTTTCTAGAATGGGGTAATTTTTGGGTGGTTTCTATTATGTAAGCCTCACAAAGTGACTTCAGACCTGAACTGGTCCCTAAAAGTGGGTTTTTGAAAATTTCTGAAAAATTTCAAGATTTGCTTCTAAACTTCTAAGCCTTGTAACGTCCCCAAAAATGAAATAGCATTCCCAAAATGATCGATACATGAAGTACACATATGGGGAATGTAAATCAATAACTTTTTTTGGCAGTATTACTATGTATTATAGAAGTAGAGTAATTGAAACTTGGAAAATTGCAAATTTTTCAAAATTTTTGGTAAATTTGGTATTTTTTTATAAATAAAAATGAAATTTTTCGACTTCATTTTACCACTGTCATGAAGTACAATATGTGACGAAAAAACAATCTCAGAATGGACTGGATAAGAAAAAGCGTTTTAAAGTTATCACCACATAAAGTGACAATGGTCAGATTTTGAAAAAATGGCCTGGTCCTTAAGGTGAAATAGGGCCGTGTCCTTAAGGGGTTAAGATGAAAGTAAATTTTGCATTTTATTTGAATTCAAGGTTAGAGAACTGGGGCAGACTGGGAACTTAAGGTGGCCCTGAAAAAAAACTGAAAGTGGCCCATTTTTGTAGGTGGGTCCAAAATGATGGAATATGGGGCAACACAAGTAGATAGGGTCAACGCAAATAGGCAGGGACAGCAATACCATAGTGCAGTGCAAAATACTGATCCAGCAGAACCAAATACCATAATGCAGCACAATATACTGTTCCAGAAGTTGTCCATTTGTGATAGCCATCAACAGCTGCCACATTCTGTCCTCCTGCTCCTTTAATTGTCTGTAGGATATGGATCAGGAGCTTAGGAGGTGAGATGCGGGCCACAACACCAACTGCGCATGCTGCTTGGACTTCGCCTAGTAATGTCCCCAGTAGTATGCTCCCCAAGTAGCTAAGTAAAGAAAAAAAAAAATATGACATTCAGTCTTTAGTACAGGCCACAGGGCTTTTCCACCCTGCTGCCTGAGATTGTGACATTTGTACACTGCCTCATATAGTTGCCTGTGGCCTATGAGGGCAAATAGCAGGGCAGGGAGCCATGGGCCCCCATGCCTCACTATAGTATTCAACTCTACCACTGTCCTGAGAACTGCCATACAGTTGAATTCAGTAGGACACCTGTTGCTACTGGCCAGGTGGTTAATCACCAGTGAGAGGATTAGATCATTAAGTACCTGGCAGTGAGGAGGGCTTGGGCAGCCCCTTCGATATCAGCCCACTGGGAAATGTCCCTGTAAGATCTATGGCCAATCTGCCCCAGCTGAGCAGAACCAATTACCACAGTGCAGCACAACATACTGCCTTAGCAGAACCAAATAACACAGTGCAGCACAATATACTGTCTTGCACCAGGAGAACCAAACATAAGTGCAAACCAAAATACGGCACCAGCAGCCCAAAGTACCTCCCCAGGACCTGTTCCTGTACGGTGACCAAAACCTGCTACCACATTCAGTCTTCCTACGCCATGTGTCGCTAAATAAGTTACCTTCAGCATGCTATCTGGCCATAAAGGAGAATATAGCACCTTGTGCCCTTTGCATTCAGTGACGTCTCCCTCAAATGTAGACATTCTCTTTACTCATCTGCACCAGACCTCTATGACGACTTCTTTCAGTTACATCTCAGCTCTGCAAAGTTTGTTATGTAGACATCTTAGATTCTTCGCTTTTCCATTATCCTCCAGTAATAATAATGCCCCCTATTTGTTCCCTAGTAATAATCATGCCCCATATTGCCCCAGTGTTAAAAAATATGCCCCTAGTATTAATAATGCCCATTGTAGTACCTTCATCAATAATAATGCCCTTCTGTTGTTCCCCCAGAAATAATTCCCTCTATAGTGTCCCTGTAATAATAAAGCCTCTATATTTATTTATATATTTTACTTGCTTATAAAGCGCCAACATATTCTGTAGGGTCAATGACTGGTATGTTCTTAAAGCCAGCGAACTACATATCCAATGTGGGCAAATGTACCATTTTATGCCTCAATTATTAATCACAATCCCCTGGGATAATGATGGATAGTAACAATTCTGCCAATGTGGATTACATAAAATGAGGTTATCCACCAAAGTCACCTGGCAATATTTTTATCGTTCTCCTCATGAAACTAGACACCTCCAACAGTGACCCAAACCATGACCGCTTATTAGAACTGGGATCACTCCTATAATATCTAAATGAAGTGTTTCTAACATTTTCCACTTCCGAATAAATCACCATTGTGGATGAATCCCTCTGTAATGTCCACCAAAATTTTTCCTTCAACCAGTTTCTCTTTTTGTGCTTCTGACAAGGCTTTATTATGTCTGACATTAGCAGCAAGTGCAATCTCTGGTTTATTTCTCTACCTGGTTCATGTGAATTTCCACACAACTGCAGAGTTTCTGATGAGTTATGGGCACCACTGCCACCCCAAACATAGAAGTCCCATCTCCTGCCCCATCTCCTAATAATACAGCACTAGAAGAAGCAGCCATGAATGTCTCCAATGTCTCCTCTGGACACCAGACCACCACTCCTGATGCCAACATCAGTGTATATGGCAGAGCAGGTCTATGGACCACTGGCAGCAGGTGCCACCGGAGGTTCCATGACCTCTGACCTCAAGTCACCTGCACACGACCAACTGCCATTCACTTTCAACTGTCAGCGGCAGCGACTGGACTGAACAGGAGCAGCGAACATGGCGTCTACTGGACACAGAGGAGACAGCGAGAAGAGAGAAGAGGAGAAGAGGAAGAGGGAGGAAGAATGCGAAGACGGATCCAAGGAGATGAAGAAGAGGAGAGGAGAGGCCAGGATATTGGAGGATGAAGAGCCAAGGGCCGGAAGCAGCCAGGACCCCGTAACATCCAGCCCCTACCCCAAATTTAACATCAATCGCTTCACCTTCCATCAGGTGTTGGGTAGGGGCAGCTTTGGCAAAGTAAGTTTCATAACTTCTTAGTTCCTGCTTTAGGGACAGTTATCCTAATTCTACATTATTTCCTGGGCAGCTAAATACAATCTATTGTTTTCTGTTATCAGGCATTTCAGACTCCTTAGATGCCAACCGTACATTTCTACATTGGGATGAGTGACAGGGGTTCCAGGAAATTCTCAGCCCCCATCTTCCCTTCTTTATCTGTCATATCTCCAGTGCTCAGACCCTCCAGTAACATTATATCCATATGTGTGACTGGTATCCGCAGCTCCTCCTATAGTGCTGCCCTGTAATAAGCCTCCACATTAGGTTTAATCTGCCAGAACAGGGGATTCCAGTGCTGGAGAGCTGATCTCAAGGGGTGAGGAGTTTGGGAGAAGTGCATTGTTGTTTACTTAGCCCATGTACGCTACAATAAGGACATTGTGGATTATTTATCAAATGGATATAAAGCAGAACTGGCTTAGTTGCCCATAGCAACCAATCAGATTCCACCTTTCAATTTGGACAGCTCCTTTGGAAAATGAAAGGTGGAATCTGATTGGTTGCTATGGGCAACAAATCCAGTTCTACTTTACACTAGTTTGATAACTTACCCCAAATTTTATTATATATATATATATATATATATATATATATATATACACACACACACACACACACACACACACACAGTGGCGGACACAGACAGCAGAGGGTCCCTGTGCAAAGAATGTGCCTAGCCCCCCCCCCAAGCCAAATTGTCAACATAACCTATTCCATCCAAACATTACTTATAGCAATACAAAACATACAGGGTAAGGCTACTTTCACACCTGCGGCACTACGCTGCGGCCACCTGATCCAGCAGAGAATGCAAGGAATTGGCCGGACACAAAGTCAGGCATGCAGCGGTTTGTGTCCCGCTGATTCTCTGCATTTTTGCCAGATTGTGGCCGGATCTCTGTCAGACCCCATTATAGTTAATGGGGCCGGCGGGCATTTTGTCTGCATCCAGCAGTGCTGGAGCATTCCGGCAGGCTGTTCTCTGCTGGAAGAGCCTGCCAAAATCACTAACTCAGATGTGAAGGTATCCTAATACAGGTCCACATACCTCTTACATCCAGTGACGTCTCCTTTGATATAGATATTCTCTGTCCTCATCTTCTCCTTTCAGACCACACCACCATGATGATTTCTTTCAGCCATCTCTTCTCTCTGCAGAGTTTGACAGAAATCTTAGTTTCCTAGTTTTGCATCATCCTGCCACCTCTAATATTGTGCCTGCTGTGCTCCCTATACTAGTTACACACAGATAGTTCCCCTTCAATAATTATTGGCACACAGTGTGCTAAAAAATAACTGCTGCCAGGAAACAGTGTTCCTGACACTAATAGGCTAAACATAATGTTCCCCAAAATAATTGTGATAAGCCAATACCGTGCCAGGGTGCCCACCAAAGTAACAGTGCTCCCCAAAGTCCCACCAATAAAAATAATTATCTACCAGACAACACATAGTAGTAATAGTACCCTTACAGTAATAATGTCCCCACTGTGTCCCAGAAGTAATAATGCTCCCATAGTGCTCATACTAGTATTCAAGTTCCTCATAGTCCTTCAACTGTAATAAAGCCCACCATAAAGCGCCCGGTAGTAATAATTATCTTTATAATGTGTAACAGTAGAAAAATGCCTCCTTATAATGTGCACCAGTACATAAAAATGCCCTCTTTTGTGGCAGTATAAAAATATCATTCTCTAAGTGTCCCCTGTAGAGCCAATGTCCTCATAGTACCCTATAATTTGCGCCAGTATAAAATACTCCTGTATCGTGCACCAAAAGAGCGCCTCTCCTCGTCCCCTTGGTGCCTGACAATGTGCCAGTATAAAATGCCCCCATAATGTGTGCCAGTATGATGTACCTATATAATGACCCCAATAGTGCTCCTATTACCCCATTCTCCATAGTGTCCCCCATGTGACAGTATATAAGACAGGGTCACCAGTGGATGCCCCTATAGTGCTCTCCCCCCTTCTCCATAGTGCCCCCATGTGTGCTAGTATATGATAGGGCCCCAATAGTGCTCCTCCCCCTCTATAGTGCCCCCCATGTCTGCCAGTATATAAGATAGAGCCCCAGAAGATGCCCCTATAGTGCTCCTCTCCCCCTTCTCTATAGTGCCCCCCATGTGTGCCAGTAAATAGGATAGGGGCCCCATAGTGCTCCTCCCCCTCCATAGTGCCCTCATGTGTGCCAGTACATAAAATAAGACCCCAATAGTACTTCCCCCTCCATAGTGCCCCCTATGTGTGCCAGTACATAAGATAGGGCCCCCAGTAGATTCTCACATGAGTGTCAGATAGGGCCCCTAGCAAAGTGTAAATAAAAAATAAACACATATACTTACCTCCTTGCCACTTTCAGCGATGCGGTGCAGTCCTATTCTAGCCTGTGCCCCGTGCTGTACAGCTGAGGCGACGCAATGACATCCTCACGCCGCCTGCGCCAGCCTCTGATAGGCCAAAGGCACTAGGCCCGCAGCCTATAAGAGGACTAGGGAAGGAAGAAGTCTCTCCCTTGCCCCGCCACAGCATCCATCTGTATCGCCGTCCTAAGGATGGCGATACAAATGAATATAGAGAGATGAGTGCTTCCACAATGGAAGCGCTTATCTCCCCCTGCCGCCGGTGAGAAGGGGCCCCCTCTTGCACTGGGTCTCTGTGCAGCTGAACTGGCTGCACAGGCGGTATGTCCGCCCCTGGACACATACATATGCTTATATTACATATGTACTGCATCAAATGTGGAAGTAGACCTGTAATAACATCTCCTATAATCCCACAGTCCTGCCTACAGCTTCCTCTAGCTTATACCTATGAGGTATGGTAAAAGAGAAATCTGAATAGCCGAACAGCCAGAAACCCCAGGAGATAAATCACCCATGTAATAAATGTAGAAGAATTGCCCGGTAACCACTTCCATTTGTTTCTTCAGGTGGTCCTGGCATCAGTCCCCCGCCGGAACACCTATGTGGCCATCAAAGTTGTCAGCAAAAGAGGGGACAATGCAGTAACTTTAAGGAGAGCGCGACGGATACTCCTGGAGGCCCGAGACTGCCCATTCCTATGCCATCTCTATGCCGCACATCAGTCTCAGGAGCGGGCCTATTTCATCATTGAGTATCTGTCCGGCGGCAGCCTGGAGGATTTAATCAAAATGTGTGGCTACTTAGACATCAACAATGTAAGGTAAGTAAATGACCGATCACGAGGGCAAATAGTGAAAAGAAAGTGACTGGAGAATAGAAGGGGACATGACAGGTCAGATGGAGATCAATGTGGAGAATAGTGGGAATACAGGCTGCCATAAACAACGCCTTTACTATGCTCGTGGTAACAGACAATTTGGTAATAACCCCATATTGGGGAATTGCTAGAGATGGATTTCATGTCATTGACATAACACCTTGTTCTCTTCATCAGATTCTACACAGCAGAGATTGTATGTGGCCTCCAGTTCCTCCATGGACACAACATCGTCCACCGGTAAGAAGAACTTTCCCACATCTTCCTGATTTTTTTATAGTGATGGAAATAATGCACCCAGCTTTCCCAGAGTCATGATGTGACTGTCCCATGTCTGCCTCACTGGACAGATTCACCTTTCTTCATGCGTCTTCTGATTTCATTACAGAGACATAAAGCCAGAGAACATCATGCTGGATAAAGATGGACACATCCGCATCATAGACCTAGGGCTGGCCCAAGATGGTGTCACCTCCTCCAATAAGACCAGTGGAGTGACGGGTACACACTGTTATATGGCCCCTGAGGTGTTTGTCGGAATGGAGTATGACACAGCAGTTGACTGGTGGAGCCTGGGGATTGTAGTGTCCAGGATGTCATCAGGACGCTCTCCATTTTACTATGGCCCCATCAGGAAAGAGGCGTACAAATCCATCACCAGAGCCAAGCCATACATCCCATCTTGGCTGGACGCCCATGTGCAACATCTTATAAAAAAACTGCTGCGTAAAAACTCTGCCAAGCGGCTGGGTGTCTATAAGAACATCAGACACCATCCATTCTTTAACAGCATTGTCTGGGAGGAACTGGAGGAGAGGAGAGCACAGCCGCCATGTATACCATTCAAGGCAGCTCTGGAGTACAAACATCTGCAGTGGCCGAAGGATACAACACCACTTCACCCCGTGGCTGGATTCTCCTATATGTCACCAAGCTTAGCCCGGTAAGATCCCCCTCCTCTACTGATGGAGACATTACTCATCAGTATGTTACTCCCTGTAGTGCAAAATACATGTAATTCAGGTGACATTCTAATGATAAAGCAAGAAAAGACCAGGACCAGACCAGGGCTTACTTGTAATGGTGGTGAATCCTCTAGTATCGCCTGGTCCATAGTCTTCTAGTCCCTCCTGTACTTTGTTCTGATTTTGCTCCTGACAATTACTATGCCTCTGTTTCTTCTTAGGGTGATGAAAAGATCCAAATTGTGAAGGGATCTGTTACCATCTGGTGAGCACCCCCTGTATAAATCTACACATATATCTATATACCGATGCATACTTAGCTACATTTCTTCTAAAATATCAGAGGTCTTTGAGTCATCCTCTCCTGAGTTATATCTGTTTTTGGTAATTCTGGTTGACAACTATTATGGTCTCCATTTTGACTCAAATATTTGCAAAATTCCTACTATAATCTGATAGTAAATATATATTTTGAGCCTTAGGGTCCATTTACACGTCCGTGGTCTGTTGCGGATCCGCAACACACTCGGCCGGCACCCCCCATAGAACTGCCTATTCTTGTCCGCAGCTGCGGACAAGAATAGGACATGTTCTATTCTTTGCGGAGCCGCGGACCGGATGTTCGGACCGAAGCCTGGAAGTTCAGGGCCGTGCTCCGCAAATGCGGAAGCGGAGAGCACATAGTGTGCTCTCCCCATCATGTCCGGCCCCATAGAGAATGAATGGGTCCGTACCCGTTCCGCAGAATAGCGGAACGGATGCGGACCCATTTGCGAACGTCTGAATGGAGCCTTATTCAGAAATTTACATTTTTCGATATCAGGTAGAAATCTGATCAAGATAAGGCTGCTTTCACATCAGTGCTATGTATTTCCGCTATTTACTAAAATGAGATCCATTTGGTTTCCGTTCGGAAGAACATGTAGGACTTTTCCCTCCGCCATTTTTAGCGAACTCTGTGATGTAGGCCTCAAATGGAGCCTCTGACGCAGAAGTGAATATAGCCTTTGGTGTCATGTTATATTAGTGACTATTCTATATCCATAATGGGTAAAACGAACAGTTCTCTCATGTCCTGCAGGATCAGCCCGTGCCTACTGCCCAGAGCTTTGTGCCTCCTGATACACATCTCTGCTGCTGTATAAGACCTCGGCTTGCCTACAACATCCTCTCTCTACCATCCTAATGCTGCTGATTTTCCATCATGTTGTTGCCCTGGACCTTGACTTGGCATCCTCCAATATCTGGCTGGCATCAGACTTCACCACCTCCTGAAGACCTCCTGAAGACCCTCTACGCCCCAGGAGTGGCCTGTGCTTGATTCCATCTAGCATCTGGTGAGTTCAGGAAAAACAGCCGCATATTGTAGCCCTGGGGCAGATAGGAGTGATCTTACCGGAGCGGCTGTTATTCCTGAACTCACTGATTTCTTTTAACATCTCTGCACAGGCCTGGTAAGTAGCACACCTCACACACACAACAATACACACATATAGATAGATATAAGTATAGACGTATAGATACACATAATAGACACATAGATACTATATGGACACATAGATATAAGTATAGACACAAATACACAAGTACAGACACATAGACACAACTATAGACACGACATATATAAGTATAGGCACAAACAGATAGGACAAATAGATATTGGCTTTGATCCTGGGACTTGTTCTGATCGCCATATTTGGGGTCAGGAAGGAATTTTTCCCCCTTGAGGAGAATTGGCTTATTCCTCAAGGAGGTTTTCGCCTTCCTCAGGATCATCTCAGCCTTAAATAGGTTTAGTATTATAGATCTGCATAGTCACATATAAAACACAATATAAAAATGAAAAAAATATATATATAAATTAATATCTAACATACAAATATTAGAGTTTTAGGGTAGTATAAATTTATTTTAAAATATTGTTTTCTTTATACTAAGCAGGTTAGGTATTAGTGACTTTTGATCCTGGGATATTTCTGATCGCCATATTTGGGGTCGGGAAGGAATTTTCCCTCCTTAAAAAGAGGACAATTGGCTCATTCCTCAAGGGGGTTTTCGCCTTCCTCTGGATCAACAGTCTATAAATAGGTTTAGTTTCATACATTCTACATATCACACTTTAATATACAGTAAATAGTATTAAAATATATTTATAAAATAAAAATTTATATCAAAATCAAATCTATAGAAATCAAATAGGTTAGGTAGTGACTTTTGATCCTGGGATTTTTCTGATCGCCATATTTGGGGTCGGGAAGGAATTTTCCCCCCTTATAAAGAGGACACTTGGCCCATTCCTTAAGGGGGGTTTCGCCTTCTTCTGGACCAACAGTCTATAAATAGGTTTAGTTTTATACATTTTACATATCACACATTAATATACAGTATAGAATACTAAAATAGATTTATAAGATAAAATGTAATATTAAAAATCAAATCTATAGAAATCAGATATGTTAGGTAGTGACTTTTGATCCTGGGATTTTTCTGATCGCCATATTTGGGATCAGGAAGGAATTTTCCCCTCTTATAAAGAGGACAATTGGCTCGTTCCTCAAGGGGGTTTTCGCCTTCCTCTGGATCAACAGTCTATGAATAGGTTTAGTTTTATACATTTTACATATCACACATTAATATACAGTATATGATACTAAAATAGATTTATAAGATAAAATGTAATATTAAAAATCAAATCTATAGAAATCAGATAGGATAGACAATGGCTTTGATCCAGGGATTTATTCTGATCGCCATATTTGGGGTCGGGAAGGAATTTTCCTCTTTCCTCTTAGGGGTTTTGCCTTCCTCTGGACCAACTCAGCCTTAAAATCCCCCCACATAAAAATCCCACCTCCTATAACTAGTAAAAATAAAATGTTAGTTTTTGCCTCCTCCCTTACATCTGTGTGTCCGTGTCTTTATTTCCATTAGATGCGTAGTCTTCTGATAGATAAATGCGGTAAATGTGTCCAATGTTGTATTCCTCAAAAATCAAGACTTGCAGATTATGTGGAAAGTAATCCTATGGGAATCTGACTGTCCTACATCGTCCCAGAAGCTATAGGGAAAATTACTGTAATTTTAGGAATCACTTGGGGAAAGGTTTTAGTCACTTTAGCGAGCATAAATGAATTGTGTACTGTTCCCCTGTACTGCGTGACGCCGCACATGTAGTAAAACAGGGCTCTGCTTTCAGTGCAACGAGGTGAAATGGCGATACCCTTTATGTACATTGATGGTGTCATTCTCATAGTAGAGTCCATAATTCACACCAGAGGATCAGCCTCTTCTAAGCTCTCCACTGCAAACAGCCAGCAAAAAGCATGTAAGCAGGCAGTCAGTGACATTAAAGATCGGCACAGGAGGCGATGTCTGTGCGGCAGGACAAGAGTGAGCAGATGGTGTCACACTAATGGCTGCTGGACCTGCTCACCTGTGAGCTACCACCTCCCCACTATCCACCAGTCATGGCATGGTAGCTAGAGTATAAAGCTTTATTTATAAATGAAGGTTTTTGATTAATAGCATATAACATGCAAGTCTGGTTGTGGTGTCTGTAATTCCACATCATTTTATATCCTCAGCACCTCAGTTAGTATTCTCTTCACCCTCCCTCATGACCTCACTTCATATCTGGCATGGGCCTAGAAAGCTGCAGAAGATCATATTATTCCTCTTCATTTCAACCTTGGTTGGACACTGGAGAAGAAGGGTAACAGCCTTCTTCACGAGCCTCCAAATATACTGAAGAAGGAACAAGATGGAGGTTGATGGTCATAATATGGAGTTCAGGGCCCAGATGTTGCTCATAGAGGTCTTGTTTGTTATAATGCCGCCCCTTGCAGGCACAGATCTCACCTTGCCCCATGCACACTGCTCTCCTGTTTCCAGATTTTTTCCATTCTGTTCTTTATTTAAATCTATCTCTGGGAAAGATGGATGACGACCAGAAATACTGCTATTATAGTCTCCAAGGGGTTGTCAGCCAGCTTTGTCAGACACCTCATTATAATTAGGGATGAGCAAATCAACTTCGGATTAAAAACATCCGAAGTCGATTCGCATAAAACTTAGTTCTGATACTGTACGGAGCAGGAGCTCCATACAGTATTAGAATGTGTCATCTTTACTGAATGCTGTTAAAACTAAACTCAAGAAATTATGTCAGAGATGTGTTTTCTTTCCATTATACGCTATACATTTTTTTCTGTTTCTCAGTACATTATATGGAATATTAAATGGTGCCATCAAAACAAAAAACAAGCCCTCATATGAGTATGGTGATGGAAAAATAAAAAGTTATGGCTCTTGGAAGGCGGGAGATAAAATCAAAAGCAAAAAAACAAATGAAATGACTGTGATCGGAAGGGGTTTCCCAGAGTTCTCAACGAGAAAGTCCTGAATTTTGGCCGTTGTCCCAGAAATTAGAATCTCTA
Source organism: Bufotes viridis (assembly GCA_033119425.1). NCBI lineage: Eukaryota > Metazoa > Chordata > Amphibia > Anura > Bufonidae > Bufotes > Bufotes viridis. The sequence continues at coordinate 104,462,197 of CM065595.1, forward strand.
TCCGTCCGAATCCCTTTATTTTTTCTTTGCTGGTCGTCTCCTCAGTTATAGCATTTAATCAGTTACCGACTGACTGGGAAAGATATTAGCAGCAGTCAAAGGTATTGCCATAGACAAGGCAGCAGGGACTTAAAGGGGTATTCTGGGAAATGTTAACTGTTTACTTAACTTACCCGTTCACTGTAGTTTCAGTTCTGAAGTCCTAGGTCACTTTTCACCATCATCTAGCTTTTTAACTTTTTAACTTCTGTCCAGGTATGGACATGGTCACATGTGCCACTTCATCCAATGACTGGTTTCAGTGGTGATATGTCCCCACACTGCTGGGTAACAATCTTTCATTAGGTGATCCACACTAGAGGCCATGGTTAATAATTCAGTGAAAACCACTTTAAAGAACTTAACTCCCAGTATGGTACTGGTGCAGCCTCTCATTTTCTCCTACTCCAGTACTGGGCCCCGATCTGTCCCGACATCGCATATGGATTTAGACATTCTGTCTCCCTCCACAGAATAATAATGGCAGTTACGATAAGTACAAGGGGTCTGGCTGTGGGCACAATCCACCAGGTACCCCCTGACTACTAATATGCATAGGAAGGAGGGGAACTGGTAGCCCAGCAGTAACCCTAAACAGGTAGGTCAGAGCTGTATCCTCTCAGAGTGTAGGACAGTTTACTTAGACGGTGAAAATCTCACCAAAAAAGCTTGAACCTCATGTAATAATTACAGAAATGAGGGTTTCTTAGTACCGAGACATATGGCCTCCATGTGTGTGCTGATAGTCTCCTCTAGAAGCAACTAAGCAAGGAGTTCTCCTTCCTTCCATTCTTTGGAAGTAAGGAGTTATAAAAGAAAGATAAGTGCCCCTCCAACCCTACCTCCCAAAACAAACATATAGAAATAAATACATAAGACACATTTTCAATTTACTCTTTCTGAATCCTATCTTCGCAGTATGCAAATTAAAGTGTCTTGATTGACCCCACACTTCATTTAACCTTTGGGACTCCCACCTATTGGAAAAAATAGATGCCCTGTGACCCCTGCTGTGTCTCCTAAAATGGACAAGGCCAGATATAAAAGGGAGCAAATTTAGAGAACAGGTTCCACATAGAAGAATTGATATGCTTTCTAAAAAGTCTTTAGTCAAGCCAAGACGACTAATCCATTTATTACTTGATCATACCAGTTACTTTAGGTGTATGTTATATTATCGTTGTACTTTCTCACAAAGTTTGTTTGGTGCTGAAATCCCACAGGACATTTTGTGATGCAGTTTTAAGGGTGTATTTACACCAGGCATGCTCAACCTGCGGCTCCAGCTGTTGCAAAACTACAACTCCCATCATTCCCAGACAGCCTACAGCTATCCTCCTACAGAAGGGAATGGTGGGAGTTGTAGTTTTACAACAGCTGGAGGGCCACAGGTTGAGCATCCCTGATTTACACCAACAGATTATCTGACCAATTTCTGTCCAATCAGACCAAAAGTTGGTGTGTATAACATAAGATCTGTGTGTGTAAATGGCCATGTGACCAATGACTGTAAATGCACCCTAGTCTCTACCACAACTGGTCTGGAACAGAATACCTCTTAATGGGTTAAGAGAGGGAGATTCTCCTATGGGCCATATGATGACCTGAAATTACCAGTGCCTTAGGAACTATCAATGACGTAGTTAGATTTTTTTTTATTGTGTAGCATTTTGTATTTTTCCAGGTATGTCTGGTTGTATGTGTTTTCAGGGTGTTTTAAGTCCTATAGAGAAGTCTATAGGAACCAAATAAGGATAAAAACAGCACACCTACAGCATGGGGCGTTCTTACAAAACACCACTAACACCAAAAACCAATACTCTGTATAAAAGCACCATGAAAAAGCCACAAAATGTGTTAAACTCTGTGTGTGAATCCAGACTAATTTGTGTTTTCTACAATGTATTTTCTCTCTATATTTCTTTATTCTACATCACTGTTTTGCTTAGTACAATCCTCCTATGCCTAATGTGTTGATCCTGTAAGATATATATCTTTTATAGGACCTTTTAGGGGGAATGTATGATAATGGGACTTTTTTGAAAATAGTTTTGTTTTGAGTCTGTGTTGGCGGAAGAATCAAAAGTCGCATGTTGTTTCATATATTTGGCGCACTATTAAACCTTACACTGTTGTCTAGACATGCTCCCCATTTTTCTATGCCATCCTCCTTCCCTACTGGGATGAGATTGAGACTTTTCCTCTTCGTCCTTGGAGGTACCTAGCTGGTGCTGCCTTGGACTCAAGGAAAAGGAAATTACAAGTAGGCAAATTTCACTCTTCCTCAACATCCTCAGCAGTATCTGCTGGGTGCTGTGTTGAGCAAAAAGTGGCAAGTTTTGGCACAAAAGGGCACTTGCGCAAAAATGTGCATCTTTTGTACACCAGATACTGTAACTGCAGTAGAAATTTATTTCTCCATAGATTTTTGATGTGCGATTCTTTTTTTTGCACAAAAAATGCATCCAAAAATATCTGACTTGTGTAGCATTTTTTTGTAACATTTTTTAGGCGTTTTGTGCTGCTTTGGCCATATGTTTGAGCGCATGCATTTTTTATGGTGTTTTCTTGCATGCTATGACGAAACACCATTAAAAATACAGCACACACTGGCACTTGCTTCTTTCCAATGTAACTTCTGGAGATGGCGATTTTTTTTTCGCCTAAGAAACTCAGCAAAACCACCAGTAAATACAAAAACATCAAAAAATGCTAAAATTCTATAAACAGCTAAAACAAGACTATTTGACATCACCCTTAACATACCTTTACAAAATGTCCCATTAAGCCTGTGTACTTTTATTTTTTGAGAACATCCCTGGAAAAAAACTAAAAGTGGCTACATGTTGTAGGTAGGTCTAAATTGACAGAAAGCAGGACAACACAAGTAGGTCAGCATTACCACAGCGCAGCACAAAATACTGCCCCAGCAGAACCAAATACCACAGTGCACCACAAAATACCTCCTAGGAAGCTGCCCTTTTTGTTCTGTTTTCAACCTCAAGATGTTGCTAATGAAGATATGGAGCACAGAGTTTAGGAGGTGACATGTGGGCCACAGCCAGGGGCGTAGCTAAAGTCTTATGGGCCCTGGTGCAAGAGTTCAGCTTGTGCCCCCCTTCCCTCAGAGATTTGTGGCCAATTGGCAGGGAAGCACATAGCTTTCATGATGCCTGAGGCAATCCCCATGCCAAATTTTTGACCTTACCCTTCCCCCCAGCCAGAGGTGTAACTTGGCCTGCATTTACTTTCTATAATGCCAGTGTCTTATTATATGGCACAAGCATCTTTGGGCCCCCTCAGGCTACTGGGCCCTGTAGCGACTGCTACCTCTGCACCCCCTATAGCTACGCCCCTGGCCACAGCCCTACCTTCAGCATGCTGCCTGTCCTGCCCCTAGTATTGACCCCTATAGGCCCCAGTAGTAAGCTCTTCAGGTGGCCAAAGAAAGATGAACAAAATGCAATACCTGAGTTCTGTTTCAAGACGCTGTCTGCGGTGCAGGCCTCAGGCCTCTTCCAGTTTGTGACCATTTGTACACTGTCTTATACAGTGATCTTTTTCTATGAAGGTGAACAGTGGGGCTGAGCCCCATGGGCTCCCCTGCTGCATTATTCAATGATATCATCATCCTGAGGACAGCCATATAATTGAATTCAGGGGGGCACCTGCGGCTGCTGGCCAGATACATAAGTACTTGATGCTTCCAGCGTTAACACCAAGAGTGTTAGGTCATTATATACCCAGCCAGCAGTCACAAGGAAGGTTCAGGAGGTGCCGTGGGCATCTGCCCAATGGAAAATTGACCCTGTAGGGTCTATGGCCAGTCTGCCCTTGTGCAAGACCCTGATGTCCATTTTCTCTCTATGTAATGCAGAAAAGTACGTTGGGATGAAGATAGGAGTGCAGTGACTAGTCTGACTGAAACAACCAACATCGTAAATGTGACAATGAACAATGCAAAAATACTTTATGAAAGCAACAGAGACCAAAACTGTCCAAATACAACTCTCTATAGTCAAAAGTATGAAAAAACACTGCAAGCTTCTGTCGTGTTTTGGTTTCACGATGAGCGACAAGTTGGCAAAGTTGGTGCCAAGCCATCCTGTGAACCTGCAAAGTGTAGAAATGTGTGTATACATGTACAATACAATATGAATACATACTGTTACTCACCGTGAATACTTTGAAATTTGTCAGAGCATTATAACTATGAAAAAGACTGAATAATTTGGAGCATTAACAGATTGATCTCGCCATTCAAAGACATTCCACCTTTATTTCAGCGCCTGCCCTATGAACCTGCTTTGAAGAAAATACAAAGACCCAGAACTCAGAGCTGGGCATTTAATTATAGACCTTTCTATGTCAAAGGGAGGGGGAAGCAATGAACTGTGAATACAATTACTTTCTCATTTGTACCAGCACAACAAGGGTTAACAAAAGACTTTGGTCTCCGCAGTCCTCACATGGTTTGTATTCTTATGCTACTGGAGAGGTCTGTTCAAGGCATCTGCTTCCCTGGAAACAGCTTACATTGGATCAATCAAAGCTTTTTCTTCTAAAGAAAGGCTCCTACTGTGAAGCCCTCCACCTCTCCTAATCATGCCATCTTAACCGGGACATGAGGGCACAGCTGGCAATAACCTTCCAAAACTAAAAGATAACCCCAAACTTGTGAACATAGGTAAACAAACTTTATCATAACGGCCATCTTTTTAGCATATGTGCACTTAACCTTCCCGCTCTCTTACATTTCCCTGAGTCACTGTTAAATGCCCTAGGTAAAAGGGGTCTATTCTGGGGACAGACTGTACTCAACCCTACAGGTCCATAGACCAGCATTTTACGCCACCCTGTGCTGCCGGAAGATTCACCTAATTTATGACAAGTTTCACTCCTCCTTATCACCAGCAGTCAATGCGCCTAAATGGAAATCTATACCAGCCACTGCCACAAAAGAAGATAAATATGGCGGGCCCGCTGGCCCCGCCCCCTCCCTGCTTTCACCACACCCCTTTTTGAGAAAGTGGTGGGGGCAGCAGAGAAACGTCACTTGTTCAAAACTTTTGGGTGTTTGCTACTTTATTTTCCACCAGGAAACTAGCAGGGGGAGAATGATAAATTACTGTGGCATTGTTTAGGGCTGTCACTTTATATTGTTCAGTAGTTAAAGGGAATGCTCATCAAAAAATGACCTATTGTTTAAATCACTTTTTTTATGTTTAATACTTTTGATGTTGTTTTTAATTGTCCATGTATTCCATATATTCAAACAAAAAAGATAAAATCCTGCAGTTTTCGCACTGGCCACAATGTCTAATAATTGGTGCCACTTCTTGGTTTGTACTGTACTACTGATCACTTTACTACAGTTATATATTATTCTAATCCTGCCTGTAATGATATCACCTCTGTGTATAGATCAGACAGGAACCCTCATTCACGATAGGTGATATTACAGCTTATCTCCTCCCTCCTGACGTCTTCCCAGGTCACAGATCATGTCTAGAAAACTCTCCCATAGAACTCAATGTGGTTCTCTCCTGACCATTGTGTCTATGGCCCATGGGGCTGCCGTAAAGCAATTTTCTTAATGCTTTCTAAATGTTGTTAAGAACAGCTCAGGCAAGATAGCTGCCCCTATAATAATGTTCAGAAAACAGATTAAAAAAAAATCTAAATAAGAAAATAAAAACAAATTAGAAAAAAAGGATATGTGCTACTATCTGGTTTTACCTGGCAGATAACATTTTGGTGATACATTTCCTTTCCTATGCCAGTTTTTGGGGTAAAATATTTGCCCATGTGTCTATATTTAGGTGTATGCTTAGTTTTTATGCCGCCCTCGACATTGGGGTGGTGGTGTGGGGCCATCAGTCTCTGCAAATTCACAAATATTTATGCTTGGAAATTGGCGTAAATGACTATTGAAATTTACTGCAGTCAAGAGCTGGAGTAGATTTCAATCTAGGCACAGGGACTGGCAGAGTATGCGCCTAATTTATGATGAAGCACGCGGCAGCGCAGGGGTTACCAAATGTTTTTTATAATATTTGGTTGGTTTTCTATTTCATTTTGGCAATACCATGCCACTGAAAATTAAATACAATTTATTCTCCTTTTGTAGCAGTCAACACAAATGATAAGACCCCTTATATAGATAGGTAACTCATTTTCAGTTTACCGCTGCTGTAAGGGGAAGATGTTATCTGCTAGTATAATAGTAGGTGTAGAATTGGGATAAAAGTATGACAGCTATAGTGTAGCCATATAGCTCTGTAGATGCCCACAGAAGAGCACTGCACTTGTGTGATATAATGTGGTGTAACGTGTAATGCATAAATCGAATCATATTGAGTCACTCACCCCCCCCCCCCCCGACTGAGAAAGTTAAATGGTCACTAACTTTTCACACAACTTTGTATAAATCAATAGTAAAAGCAACCACAAGACACTTTGTAATATGTTTTATCATTGATTAATATCTAGTTCTCCTGTTATCAGCTGTTTACCAGCATCCCCTCTTCCCAATTGTTGTTCATTTCACATCCCCGTCCAGGATGTATTATCTCTATAGGAGGATCATATTACACATATCAATGCAAGTCTATGGAGGAGTGAGCCGTAAATGAGTGAGTGGCACAACCAGAGAGCCTGCACAGTTACATAGGAAGGTTACAGCTCATTCACAAAACTACAGGTCATTAATTCTCTGTAATTTCCTCCATTATTTGAGTAACTGTGAGATAATTAGGAAGAGGATTTTCCTTTATTTTTTGTGTGCAGTGGATGACAGCTAGTCTCCCCCCACCAAGTCTGAGATACCTGCAAACAAGATTTTCAGCAAGCACACTAAACCGCTAAAACAAATGTCAGATACAATCATATAATGTTATTCCTCATGTACACAAACTGTACTACTGATTAATGCAAAGTTTGTTGAAAGCGCAGTGCTGCTTTAACCCCTTATGGACCGGGCACATTTTCACCTTAAGGACCAGGCTATTTTTTGCAAATCTGACCAGTGTCAGTTTATGTGTAAATAACTTTTAACACTTTTACTTATCCAGGCCATTCTGAGATTGTTTTTTCGTCACATATTGTACTTCATGACACTGGTAAAATGTAATTGTTTTTTCGTCACATATTGTACTTCATGACACTGGTAAAATGTAAAAAAAAAAAATTATTTTTATTTATAAGTTTCCAAGTTTCAATTTCTCTACTTCTATAATACATAGTAAGGGCCCTTTCACACTTGCGTTTTCAAGATACGGCATAGAGTTCCGTCGTCGGGGCTCTATGCCGGATGAATACTGATCAGAATTATCCCCATGCATTCTGAATAGAGAGAAATCCGTTCAGTATGCATCAAAATGTCTTCAGTTCAGTCACTGAACGTTTTTTGGATGTAGAAAATACCACAGCATGCTGCGGTATTCTTTCAGTCCTGGGATACGGAGCAAGTCAATGGGGAAGGATCCGTTTTTTCTGGCACAATCTGCCACAATAGAAAATGGATCCGTCCTCCATTGACTTTCAATGGAGTTCATGACGGATCTGTTTTGGCAATGTTAAAAAATAGTTAAAGTTAATACAACTAGATCAGTTCAAACGGATGCATGCGGTTGTATTAACTGTAACTGAACCGTTTCTTTCCGGCATAGAGCCCCGGCGACGGAACTGTATGCCGGATCTTCCAAACGCAAGTGTGAAAGGGACCTAATACCGCCAAAAAAAGTTATTAATTTACATTCCCAAAATGTCTACTTCATGTATGAATCATTTTGGGAATGCCATTTTATTTTTTGGGGACGTTACAAGGCTTAGAAGTTTAGAAGCAAATCTTGAAAATTTTCTGAAATTTTCAAAAATCCACTTTTTAGGGGCCAGTTCAGGTTTGAAGTCACTTTGTAAGGTCTACATAATAGAAACCACTCAAAAGTGACCCCATTCTAGAAATTACACCCCTCAAGGTATTTAAAACTGATTTTAGAAACACCATTAACCCTTTAGGTGTTTCACAAGAGTTAATGGGAAATGGGGCTAAAATTTCAGAATTTTGATATTTTCGCAAATTTTCCATTTTAATCAATTTTTTTTCCAGTAACTAAACAAGGGTTAACAGCCAAACAAAACCCAATTTTTATAGCCCCGATTCTGTAGTTTGCAAAAACACCCCATATGTGGTTGTAAACTACTGTATGGCCACGCGGCAGGGCGTAGAGGGAAAGGAGTGCCGTGTGGTTTTTGGAAGGCAGATTTTGCTGGACTGGTTTATCTACACCCTGTCCCATTTGAAGCCGCCCTGATGCTCCCCCGAAGTAGAAACTTCATAAAAGTGACCCCATTTTGGAAACTATACCCCTCAAGGTATTCAAAACTGATTTTACAAACGTCATTAACCCTTTAGGTATTTCACAAGAGTTAATGGGAAATGGGGCTACGATTTCAGAATTTTGATTTTTTTCCAAATTTTCCATTTTAATCCTTTTTTTCCAGTATCTAAGCAAGGGTTAACAGCCAAACAAAACACAATTTTTATTGCCCTGATTCTGTAGTTTGCAGAAACACCCCATATGTGGTCATAAACTACTGTATGGCCACGCGGCAGGGCGTAGAGGGAAAGGAGTGCCGTGTGGTTTTTGGAAGGCAGATTTTGCTGGACTGGTTTATCTACACCATGTCCCATTTGAAGCCCCCCTGATGCCCCCCCCCCCCCGGAGTAGAAACTCCCTAAAAGTGACCCCATTTTGCAAACTACAGGATAAGGAGGCTGTTTTGTTGGGACTATTCTGAGGGTACATATGATTTTTGGTTGCTCTATATCACATTCTTGTGACGCAAGGTTACCAAAAATAGAAATTCTGAAATTTCCTCTCCATTTGCCATAAACTCTTGAGGAACACCTAAAGGGTTAACAGAGTTTGTAAAATAAGATGGAGTCTCTACTCTAGGGGTGTAGTTTATTAGATGGGGTCACTTTTATGGAGTTTCTACTTTAGGGGTGCATCAGGGGTTCTTAAAATGGGACATGGTGTCAAAAAAAAAGGCCATCAAAATATGCCTTCCAGGAACCATATGGCGTTCCTTTCCTTCTGCGCCCTACCGTTTGGTCATACAGCAGTTTACCACCACATATGGGGTGTTTCTGTAAACTGCAGAATCAGAGCAATACATTTTAAGTTTTATTTGGCTGTTAACCCTTGCTTTGTTACTGGAAAAAATAGATTTTAATGGAAATTTGACAAAAAATTGCTGTTTTAATCTGAGGGTTTAGGTCATGTGGTATTTTTATAGAGCAGTTTATTACGGACGCGGCGATACACAATTTGTCTACTTTTCTAAAAGAAAATTAGGTTTAACACTATATTATCCTATTTGAAACAAACTAAAAAAAATTTAACAATCTACACAGTCTAAGAGTCCGTTTTTTATAAAGTTTTACCCGATTGTCTTAGGTCGGGGCTCATTTTTTGCAGAATGAGAGGACGGTTTTATTGGCACTATTTTCAGGGGGCATATGACTTTTTGATCGCTTGCTATTACGCGTTTTGTTATGTAAGGTGACAAAAAAAATTAATTTTTTTATTTTTTACTGTGTGAATCTTAGGGGTTAGGTCATGGGGTATTTTTATAGAGCAGATTATTATGGATGCGGCGATACATAATTTGTCTACTTTTTTAAAAGTTATTTAGTTTTACAAACTATCATTTTTGATAATTAAAAAAAATTGGGTGTCTCAAGTCTCAGAATCATAGTTTTTATCCGATCATCAGTGGCTAAATGGAAAAGGGGATAGTAAATTTAGTACTCCATGGAAGTGTGGTACTCCCTGAAGCAACCAATAAAGCAGAGGCCCGGATGATCGGGGCACATGTCACACTGAGTGGTGGTGTCCTTCCGTATCCCCGTCCTGTTACACACTCTGCATTTTTTGGGGGTTTGTCCCTTCTTTCCAGTATGGGGGACCACACCTGGAAAGTGTTGGCCAGGGACGATCCGGGCGCCTCCAGTTCCCGAGGTACTCCGGCCTGCTCTTTACCAGTCAGAAAAGATTAGGTCCTTGAAGACTGCCTCATAGAACTGAAGGAATTTCCTTGTGTTGCCAGCGCTCCGGGACAGCACAAAAGAGTTGTACATTGCAACCTGTACCAAGTAGACCGCAACTTTTTTGTACCATGTCCAGGTATTGCGCATGGCATTATATGGCTTGAGGACTTGATCAGAGAGATTGTACAGGTGGTCATAGGCAGGATCACCTTGGGGGGGACATGCTGCATTATCTGCATAATGCAGGCATTTCCGGATGGCCTCAAACCGGAAGCGGGTCATGGCCGTACTGTAAAGTGGGGTCTAGTAGAGGACGTCCCCACTCCAGTAATGCCTGACACTGGGTTTTTTGACTAGGCCCATGTGCAGCACAAGGCCCCAAAACATCCTCATCTCAGCTGCACTGACCAGCTTCCAGCCAACAAACTGTTGGGCGTACAGATTTGTTTGCTCCACCATCAGATTCACAAGGGGGTCACTGAAAAAAAGACTAAAATAGTCGTATTCAGTGAAGCCCACTGTGGGAATCTGGATTCCTGGTTGACCAACAAAATCAGGAATGGCGGGCTGAAAATTCTCTGGGGTACACCATCCAAGTTCACTGGTAGGGGGCTCAGGTGAACTTATCTGGTGGGCCCGAAAACTAGTACGAGCCCCAGAGCTGCTCGTACTATGGTGGGCCACAGGGTTCCTGACATGGCGGTCCCCTTGCTTCGCCTGGCGGGGTCTCCACCGCCTTGGGGGCTCATCATCATCGCTAGATGATGAGGAGGATGCGGATGAAAAAAGGAACGTGGGGTCATCCTCGTCCTCACTGGGACTCTCGGATTCGGAGGCAAGCTGGGTGTATGCCTCCTCAGCCGAGAACGTACTGGGTGCTGGGTCAGGAGATCCATCACCCCACAGGATCAATGGATGGTGATTGGTGGTGTGTTATCACACCACTGATCACCATCCTATTCCGGGTTATCGGGTTACCAGATACCTGAATAACCCGGAAACGCAGCAAACCGCAGGTCTGAATTGACCTGCGGTTTTCTGCGATGGCCGCCTGGGGGGGGGGGGGGGGCCCTGTCACATAACCCACCCAGGCATTGTGACAGAGTGCGCTGCGGTGATCGGACATACACAGGACGTAGTACGTCCTGTGTCCTTAAGTACCAGGACATCAGGGCGTCCTATGTCCGTAAAAGGTTAAGTGAGACTGTCTGCCATGCTGAACGTCAAAACAACGGAGGACGTTAAAGAGCCAGGACAGGAAGTAGAATACAAAGAGTGAATTAAAAAAATTATATCTAGAAAACCATCCAACCTATTTTTTGGTTAAAAAAATATTTTACAGTATATTGACATATAGTCTGCTAATATATGATTTTGATAGGGCCTTTTAATTTTTCATATAATTAAATCTAGATATGGGCCATAAAATATACTACACCCTTTTCCTTAAACACACCCACCCCTCTTTTTTTACAAAGTTTTCAAAAACATGCCTAAAACAACTAATAAATGTGGCACAAGTTACGCCAAAATACGGACACATTTTGATTATGTATGTTTCTAACTGTAATGTATATTATATTTTATATTTAATTTATTAAACATTTATCATTAAAGAATTTAGTAAAAAGTGTATAGCAAAGAAACATCAGGCATAAACAAGTCTCTAGTGGAGACTGTTATAAACCCTTACATTCAGTGACAAATAGTTAGATATGTCAGTAGAATGAAAACAAGACTACACAAGGAAAGGAGCTGATATTTATGCAAAATCCTTTTCCAAGCACCTTCATTTTGGTAAGAGGGTTAAGATTCTAGTAATGGGTAACAAATAACTGGGGGCCTCCATAAGAAGGTGAAGCTTGCCATACAGAACTGGGCATGGTTGTGTTGACCATAGGTGGAGCAGGAGTGTTACTGAAAGCATGTGAATGAGAACAAAGTGGTCTGGTGCAGAATGAAACACAATCTTATGGAATTTGTGGACAAAGGAATCAAAAAAATTCTACTTATCAGGTTCATACAGCGGGCAGACAGTTAATAACATTAGGCTGGATCACATGGATAACTGTGGAGTAGTCTGCATCGGGGACAACAGTACAGACAGAGGTTGGCAGAGGTTTAAGAAATGATTTTGCCCCAATGATAGTAATAAATTCTGAAATAAATAAATTAATATTTATATAATAAGCACGAAAACAAAATGTACGCAGTAGAAGCATAATACAGAACATCACATGCTGTGTCATGTCTATGTGATAAGGAAGTTCTGCATGCTAGTGTGAAAGGACACAGGAGGATGCGGGAAGCAAATATTAGTTTACGCATATCATGGAAAGGATGGGCGACTGAGAAGGGGAAAAGGAGGTTTGTTCAGCTGAAAGCAGAAGCAACTGAAAAATGGGAAACTTTTACTAAGACTGTTTAAAATGCAGACATCGGAAACTTAGATAGTCTAAAGATGCGCCAATTTTATTAGTGGTGTCCGGCTCTGCAAAAAAAACTAAAAACTAAATATGGCGGGGACACAATTGATGTAAGTGCACCCAGCCTAAAATTTGATGTGACATTATGTGTGAATTTTGGCACATTTTAAAACAAGATCTAGGCGCAATCACGTTGGCAAATGTGGTAAATTTCAGCCAAACCTTGACCTCCATGTGCTCCGGCGATCTATTCTGACAGACTGTTCAATGCTCTGATTGGTTGAACCTTCCATTTTCTCATATTGATGCAAAGAGAAATATGTAGACAAAATGATCACTATGGATGCAACCAATGAGGTATGTGTTCATTTTATATATTAAAAAGTTTCATTATTTTTAAGATCTTGAGTTTGGAGGAATATTTTCTTGGGACTGGAAAACCCCTTTAAAGGGCATATTCCACCTGAAAGAACCTGTAATGTTTGAGCATTCATAAGATGCATAAAAAGAAAAATTCTCCATTACTTAACCTGAAGTAAAATCTGGCAATTTATTTAAACATTTTTGATTTAAAAAAATGCAGACATTAATATACAAAATTGATTCAATAGTCACTGGTAATGCTTACGCGTTTTTAATTAAATTGTTTGTCAAAACATAACTACACTCCAAATATATTATAAAAACAGGCTAAGGGCTCATTCATACGGCTGTTGTTCTGCCATTCCGTGCATTGAGGGCTGCAATTTGCGGTCACTATCCATGCGGCTGTGGCGACGGATCCAGACCCACTCAACTTGAATTGGTACATGATCCATCTGTGCCGCACAAAAAATAAAACATGTTCTATTTTTTTACGGTGCAGAGGCACGGAAAGAAACCCTACGTACCGTAGCGATTCCACAGGGTTCCGTGCCTCCCTTCCGCACCGACCTTCCAGATTGCAGATACACCATATATATGCAACACACATAAATACACCATATACATGGTACACATACATAAATACCATATATACACTACACACATACCACCCAACTAAAAAGCCTAAGGAGCTAAACCTTGAAATGGAAGTGCTCATCTCCAGCTGCCGCTGTAATTTTAACAACCGGATCTGGAGAACCTGAAGGAACTGGCTGAATCCCATGCCTGGAACCAGCTGTTTGCAGGCCGCAATACAGGCACGGGCGAACAATGGCCGCGTGAATAAGCAATAAGGGTACATTCACATAACTGTTTAGCTTTCTGTTCTTCTGGTTTGGCAGAAGAAGAGAGAGAGAAAAAACAGAATCCTGTAAAAAAATACTAATCCTGTTGCATCAGTTATGCATAAGATTTCATAGGATTAGTTTTTTTACAGGATCCAGTAAGAAAACGGATCGTGTTGCATCAGTTGTCATCAGTTTGAGCCATTTCCATCTGAGATCCGTTTTTTTTTTTTTATAGGACTCTTTTTTTTCTCTCTCTCTCTTCTGATGGATCAGAAGAACAGAAAGATAAACGGTGATGTGAATGCACCTTTACTCCCCCTCCTCCTACACTGGGTGGATGCGCCTGGGAAATTCATGGGTTTTACATCGGAGGAGCACTGGTTAATTTTTCTTCTACAATTTCTTGCCAAGCCAGTGAGTTCCTGTCCACCCACCTAGCTGTAACTCGACACAGATCAGACACATCAGAAAGTGTGGCCCCCTTATCATAAAATGAGGAGGACTTTATCAGTGCATCGATCTACCTACATTTATTGGAGCCTTTTATAGACGTCCTCATATTTTGCACTCTATCAGGAGATGGGTGCCCTATATTTCCTTACATCATGAGTTATGACATCAGACGCAGTTATTGGAAGGTAGAAATACTAGCGCACAATGCTGACCAGAATAATGCCATATTAAAGCGGCCTAAAGCTTTGCACTGCTTGAGACATTTCTTCTGGTACTGTCTGCAGGCACCTGTGTCTATAAATCAAACAAGTGTCATGGAACAAAAGGAAGTAAATATTCGGTATATTCAGGCTGTCCTCACTAGAGGGTCATGAAGGTTCTCATTTGCTGTCAATCACCTTGGAATGGCATTTGCTGCTACCTTGGAATGCAAGCAAAAAGCAAACAGTCTGGAGTTATTACAACTGGAGAGCGCGTACTGTTATTGTGCTTGACCTTAAAGCTGTGGATTATCTTCACAATGGCAGCTTTCCATACCGGGTTCCATACATATTAATTAGAAAGTTGGAATTTACTAGCTTTCTAATTAAGTAGATTTTTTTATTTGCTTCACCTATGCTTGCTGTGTGGCACACTAGCGCTGATGCCCGCTATATGAAAAACCAGCCTATATTGATTAGGTCCATGTTTCAAACAAGGAACCATGGGGGCCTAATTGCAAATCTTGGCCTAAGCCCCCAATTGTACAGCAGTGAGTATGTGTTATGATTATTATGGCTTTCACTCGCACATTTCTTTCTCCCTCTCATCTGCTGTAATACCCTTACCTCTGAGGCTGCATCACTCAAATTAAAGGGGTTGTTAATTTTTTTTTCAAATTCTCCATATTGGACCTGCTGAGTCAGGCACACTTACCTCTTTTATGGTGATTGGTAGGTGGCACAATTTTTTTTCAATTTCAGTAACTTACTATTTATTTAGTGTTAATGCCTGTAAAGAAAGTCGCTTTTTAGTCACAGAAAAGTCAGCCTTTCCAACAGAGCAGGTCTGTAGTGCAATGGCCTTCTGTCTGCTATACAGAAGGTCTGAGGTTCAAATCAAAGACTGCCAATTAATTTCTTTAGTAAAAATTAGAGATAAGCGAATCGAAGTTGATGAAGTGGAATTCCATCCGAATTTCAGGAAAAATTTGATTTGCACCGAATCCGAATTTCTTCACTTCGTGGTAACGAATCTCATTTTTTTCTTAAAAAGGCTGCTGCATATGTTAGGACAGAACTCTGGGAACGAGGGATCACCCACAATTCCATGCATGCAGCGAATCAGCAGCCATCACCTGTGATGTCACAGCCCTATAAATACCCTCAGCCATCTTGGATTCAGCCATTTTCCAGTGTGCATAGTGCAGGGAGAGACATCAGCAGGCGCTAGGGACAGTGCTAGGAAAGAGTTCATTGTGCTGAAAAAACAATTTACAAGTTCAGGGAAAAATTAGTCAAGGTGTAGGGACAGGATAGGGAGGCATCATCTATGCTATAAAAGAAGAACAAGGTGCAATAGGAGTGATTCTATTATACCTTCCTGCACTTATTGGGAATCCAAATTGCTTTTAGGTTGGTTTGCACTATATGATACATCACTAATTCCTGCAAACCTTGCTTGCTATTGGGGTGCAAGTTCTGTGATACAGCCATTTACGGAGTGTATTAATAGGAAAGATACTTATGTCCTATTAGCCTTTCTGCTTTGATTTTACATTGTTTTACTTTTCTCATAATTGCTGTTCAGCAGTGAAGTTACATTGTACTACAGCCATTTACGGGGTGTATTATTAGGATAGATACGTACATCCTATTGGCCGTCCCGCGTTGATTTTACATTGTTTAACTTTTTTTTTTTTTTTTTTTTTTGGGGGGGGGTCATTATTAGGAAAAAAAGGGAAAAATATATGTCATAAATGCTGTTCAGCGGTGAAGTTACATTGTACTACAGCCATTTACGGGGTGTATTAATAAGATAGATACATACGTCCTATTAGCCGTCCTGCGTTGATTTTACATTGTTTAACTTTTTTTGTTTATTGGGGATAGAAGGACCAGCGGTGACGTCATCGCATGTCCTTTTGCAGGTCCTGCGGAAAGAAGAAAGAAGAGGATACCGGGTGCGCGATCAAGTGGATGAGGTGAGTTTTTTTTATTATTTTTAACCCCTCAATGGTCATTTTATTTAGCATTCTGTCTCAAGAATGCTATTATTTTCCGTTATAACCATGTTATAACGGAAAATAATAAAGTAAAGTTCGGATCCCCGTTGACTTTAATGGGGTCTGGGTTCGGGGTCAAGTTCGGGTCCCGAACCAGAACTTTGACCTGAATTTCGGCCAAACCCGGTGAACCCGAACTTCCACGGGTTCGCTCATCCCTATACTACAGACATTTATGTGGTGTATTAATAGGAAAGATACGTACGTCCCATTAGCCGTTCTGCGGTGAATTGTGATTGTTATATTTATTTTTCTGGGATGTAGAAATAGGAAAAAGAATATGTCTTAATTGCTGTTCATGAATTGTGTGTTTTTTTTTTTTTTTTTGGGGGGGGGGGTTTATTAATCAGAAAAAATATATATATGTCTTAATTGCCGTTCAGCGGTGAAGTAACATTGTACTACAGCCTTTTTGGGGGGTATTATTTTAATTTAATTATTGTATCATACAGTATATGTCAGACTTGTCAGACAGACAGATGACAGGCCCTTCAAAGGGAATGGGCACTGGCCAAAATGTTTCTGTTGCAGGCAGCAGAAGAAGAAGGGGGGGTGGCAGCAGGAGTCGCAGCAAGAGACCTGAGCTCCTGTTGTCATATAGCGGTAGTGTCTTAACCAGCAACCCAGCGGTGCTTGAATGGTTGACTCGGTCTCCAAGTTCATCGCAAGTGACACCCCCAGCCAAGAGTCGGTGGGTCGGTGACCCGGGAGCAGGCCCTGTGCCCCACCTGTCCTAAACCTTCCTCTGTCATATTTAGTTCCCTCAGTGCGAGAAATATTATATGCCGTAGGCTCGGCTCCACTTTTCAGCGAGGACGAGATTTGGAAGAGACATCCGCCGCTTCCTCCTGTAGGCGGGCAAGTAGTGATGAGGAGAGTCACGTGGGAGTGGTCAAGCTCCTGGTCCTGAGACCGTTGAGGGGGACATCAGTGACGTGCAGACAGTAGCGGATGATGATGATGATCACACTTGGGAGCCGGGTTAAGAAGGGGCTTCATCATCATCACCAGGAGCTCCATCAGCAGCAACTTAAGTTTAGAGTCGCTGATGAGCAGTTTTCTTCACCCGCCTACTAAAGAAACTACTGAGCAGCAGCAGCAGGTAGACATAGAGAAGAACCTGAACCAGCAGGTTGTGGAATACTTGCAGTGCACCCTGCCACCCCACCACTATGTCACTAGGCCACTCTGTGGTCTCCTCATGCTGCTGCCACTTCACCACTCTGTGGTCTCCTCATGCTGCTGCCACATTACCACTATGTCACTGGGCCACTCTGTGGTCTCCTCATGCTGCTGCCACTTCACCACTCTGTGGTCTCCTCATGCTGCTGCCACATCACCACTATGTCATTGGGGCACTCTGTGGTCTCCTCATGCTGCTGCCACTTCAGCACTCTGTGGTCTCCTCATGCTGCTGCCACCTCAACACTCTGTGGTCTCCTCATGCTGCTGCCACCTCAACACTATGCCAGTGGGCCACTCTGTGGTCTCCTCATGCTACTGCCACTTCACCACTCTGTGGTCTCCTCATGCTGCTGCCACCTCACCCCTCTGTGGTCTCCTCATGCTGCTGCCACCTCAACACTTTGTCTCTGGGCCACTCTGTGGTCTCCTCATGCTACGGCCACCTCACCACTATGCCTCTGGGCCACTCTGTGGTCTCCTTATGCTGCTGCCACGTCACCACTATGTCACTGGGCCACTCTGTGGTCTCCTCATGTTGCTGACACTTCATCACTGTGGTCTCCTCATGTTTTTGACACTTCATCACTGTGGTCTCCTCATGCTGCTGCCACCTCACCACTCTGTGGTCTCCTCATGCTGCTGCCACCTCAACACTATGTCACTGGGCCACTCTGTGGTCTCCTCATGCTGCTGCCACTTCACCACTCTGTGGTGTCCTCATGCTGCTGCCACCTCACCACTCTGTGGTCTCCTCATGCTGCTGCCACCTCAACACTATGTCTCTGGGCCACTCTGTGGTCTCCTCATGTTACTGCCACAACACCACTATGTCTCTGGGCCACTCTGTGGTTTCCTCATGCTGCTGCCACCTCACCACTCTGTGGTCTCCTCATGCTGCTGCCACTTCACCACTCTGTGGTCTTCTCATGCTGCTGCCACCTCAACACTATGTCACTGGGACACTCTGTGGGCTCCTCATGCTGCTGCCACTTCACCACTCTGTGGTCTCTTCATGCTGCTGCCACCTCAACACTATGTCTCTGGGCCACTCTATGGTCTCCTCATGCTACTGCCACATCACCACTATGTCACTGGGCCACTCTGTGGTCTCCTCATGCTGCAGCCACTTTACCACTCCGTGGTCTCCTCATGCTGCAGCCACCCCACCACTCTGTGGTCTCCTCATGCTGCTGCCACCTCAACACTATATCTCTTGGCCACTCTGTGGTCTCATCATGCTGCTGCCACTTCACCACTCTGTGGTCTCCTCATGCTGCTGCCACCTCAACACTATGTCACTGGGCCACTCTTTGGTCTCCTCATGCTGCTGCCACTTCACCATTATGTCTCTGGGCCGCTCTGTGGTCTCCTCATGCTGCTGCCACCTCACCACTCTGTGGTCTCCTCATGCTGCTGCCACCTCAACACTATGTCTCTGGGCCACTCTGTGGTCTCCTCATGCTGCTGCCACTTCACCACTATGTCACTGGGCCACTCTGTAGTCTCCTCATGCTGCTGCCACCTCACCACTCTGTGGTCTCCTCATGCTGCCTCCACCTCACCACTATGTCATTGGGACAATCTGTGGACTTCTCATGCTGTTCCCACCCTCCCCACTTCATGACTGGGCTACTATTTTGCCTTTTTGACATCATTATTTATTTGACCCTTCTTCTGATCTGTCAGAAGGAAGGAAAAATGAGATGCACAATGGATCCCGTCTATATATCAGCTGTAAGGCCTGTATGGTCCCATCAGAATTGGCTTATAATTTGGTAGCCAAAAGCAGGAGTGGGTAGAAAACACAGAAGACATGTAAATATTCCATTCAAGTGTCATCTCTGTTTTGGATCGACTCGTTTTTTTTTGGGCTTTAGCAATACTGATGGATTACTGACCAAATACTGACCGAGTAAAGGCGGATGCTCAACAGACAGGACCCTTTTTTTGAGGGTTATTGTTCTGACGGATCAGAGAAAGGGTAAAATTATCAGTGACGTCAACACAAACTTACTGCTGACACCCTCTCCACTCTGTCGGGGACCTCTACTTGCATAAGCATTTAATAGAACAGGTTCTGTAGACATCTATGTGGAATCAGCTGACGACGATGTAAAAGGAGTGCGCCTCTTCTTGACGCTAACATCGACCTGTAAGGCTGCGTTCATACTGAGTTATTTGGTCAGTTTTGGCACCGTAACTGCGCAAATAAGTGAAGTTTGCAGTGATTCTAAGAGCGACGCCTGTCATCTGCATGTCATACTGACTCCCCACAGCAGACTCCCTATGTGTGTTACTGCAAAGCACAGTGTTCTACACCACTATACAGGCTCTCTGCAGCCAGGAAATAGCTGTTTTTAAATAGCTGTTCGCCACGAAGAAATTCGGTCATCTCTAGTAAAAATGTATGTACTGCAAGAGGGTCCCTCCCCAACTTATATCAAACACATCTTCACTATTCACTTAAGTAATTACTAAAGAGGCTGCCGATCCCTGCTTAGATCCATGATGTTCCAGCTGGGAGGGGAAGGAGAGGCAGAGACCTGATGTACCAGACACTCCCTGTGAGTCTTGTGCTGGGATGTAAACACAGAGAGCAGGTCACAGAACACAATTACGGAACTTGGAGGAGTCAAAATGCACTCAGAACATCATCTGACTTAGGTTCAATGCTTATATTTTTATTTGTTCAACTGGAAAACCCTTTAATCTAAACCAACTAATAGGTGATATGAACTTAGACTAGACAATCTAAAGATGCACCATATGCATCATCCAGCATTAGTCGCTATGATAAGTTTGAAGCATTTTCAGACTGTCTGTAAGTTTACTATATCTGCAGATGGGCCATAAGGTCATCTGCACAATGAAAGGGTCTGAACCACTGCAGATTACACATTGCCTACTGACGATAATCACAGCTGATATAAAATAGAAGCATAGATATGAAATCTTACCATAAAAAGTTTATGTGTCCTCCCGCCATTCCCCTTATGGGAGTAAGTCATAGTACTATTCATCCTGAGCTTTATGGTTCATGGATGTAATAGTACAGAACAGCCAGAAGGACAAGTCTGCTGATGCACATACACGGAAGGAGCTGAGAAAAAGCAGCGCAGAAAACTGTGTCACAATACAGATACAGTGCCTGCAAAAGTATTCACCCCCCTTGACTTTTTTCGGAGTTTGGTGCCTCACAACCTGGAATTAACATGGATTGTTTGAGGATTTGCATCATTTAAATTACAGAACATGCCCACAACTTTGAAGATGTATTTTTTTTATTATTGTGAAGCAAACAACAAACAGGACAAAATAACAGAAAAAGTCAATGTGCATAACTATTCACCCCCCTAAAGTCAATACTTTGTAGAGCCACCTTTTGAGGCAATCACAGCTCCAAGTCGCTTTGGATAAGTCTCTATGAGCTTGCCACATCTTACCACTGGGATCATTCCTCCTTGCAAACTGCTCCAGCTCCTTCAAGTTGGATAGTTTGCGCTTGTGAACAGCAATCTTTACGTCTGACCACAGATTTTCCATTGGATTGAGATCTGGGCTTTGACTAGGCCATTCCAACACATTTACATGTTTCCCTTAAACCACTCAAGTGTTGCTTTAGCAGTGTGTTTGGGGACATTGTCCTGCTGGAAGGTGAACCT
Organism: Bufotes viridis; assembly: GCA_033119425.1. Lineage (NCBI taxonomy): Eukaryota > Metazoa > Chordata > Amphibia > Anura > Bufonidae > Bufotes > Bufotes viridis. Next base: position 104,483,493 of record CM065595.1, read on the forward strand.
CCGTCCTAGCCTCAAATCACGCACATGGTACAGGTTTTGCTCAAGAATATCCCTGTATTTAGCACCATCCATCTTTCCCTCAACTATGACCAGTTACCCAGTCCCGGCTGCTGAAAAACATCCCCACAGCATGATGCTGCCACCACCATGTTTCACTGTGGGGATGGTGTTCTTTGGGTGATGTGATGTGTTGGGTTTGCGCCAGAAATAGCGTTTTCTTTGATGGCCGAAGAGTTAAATTTTAGTCTCATCAGACCAGAGCACCATCCTTCATACATTTTGGGAGTCTCTCACATGCCTTTTCGCAAACTCACAACGTGCCTTTTTGTTTTTAGCTGAAAGTAATGGCTTTCTTCTGGCCACTCTGCAATAAAGCCCAACTCTATGCAGTGCACGGCTTATTGTCGTCCTATGTACAGATACTCCAGTCTCTGCTGTGGAACTCTGCAGCTCCTCCAGGGTTACCTTAGGTCTCTGTGCTGCCTCTCTGATTAATGCCCTCTTTGCCCGGTCCGTGAGTTTTGGTGGGTGGCCGTCTCTTGGCAGGTTTGCTGTTGTCCCATGTTCTTTCCATTTGGTTATGATAGATTTGATGGTGCTCCTAGGGATCATGAAAGAAATTTTTTTTTTTTATAACCTAACCCTGACTTGTACGTCTCAATAACATTGTCCCTTACTTGTTTGGAGAGTTCCTTGGTCTTCGTGGCAGTGTTTGGGTAATGATGCCTCTTGCTTAGGTGTTGCAGCCTCTGGGGCCTTTCAAAAAAGATGTGTATATGTAATGACAGATGATGTGACACTTAGATTGCACACAGGTGGACATCATTTCACTAATTATGTGACTTCTGAAGGTACTTGGTTGCACCAGAGCTTTTTATGCGCTTCCTAACAAAGGGGGTGATGTCACGGTAGGTGAGAGAAGGGAAGAAAACCAAATACTACAAAAACACCAGACTAGGCCCCAAAGCTAGGGAAGAGGAAAAGGTCACCTGACAATCCCTGAGCCTTTCACTGACTGCTGACAACATGAGCAAATCCTAAAGGTGGAAGTACTCATGCGCTGGAACCTAAGACTTGCTGATACTGAAAAAAAACCTCAGCTAGGGACCAGGAGATAAGACAACCGGTTTCTCCCAACGTGAAGGAACCAGCATCTTCCTGAGGCCTAGTCAGAACACACAACAAAGAGAAGGAGGGAGGACTTAGCTTTAGATGGACGGGGAGCAGGAGATCCACCAAAACCTAGCTGAACACTCCAGGAGGAAATATAAACCGCAAGGACTGCAGTGAGAGGCGGGTATAAATAGAGCCACTTAAGAGCTAATGAGCAGAACCTGTGGAGAGGTGGGATCCTGCCCACAACAACAAACAACAAGAAAAAAGAGAAAGATCTGTCAGATAGACTCACGTGCAGCAAGTCTATCAGATCTTCTCAGGCCTCTCACGGGCAGGCAATGACAGGTAAATGCATACGCACATGCTGATTTTCTGTTTTCTATTTCTAAAAAATAGTTTTATTTATATATTTTTCTCATTTCACTTCACAAACTTAGGGTATTTTCACACTTGCGGCATGGCTAGTCAATGGCGATGGAGCGGCAGCACATGGGTACTTGCGGCATGGCAGATCCGGCGTGCTGCTCACCCGTCGGAACAGCCTGCCGCAAGTGTGAAAGTACCCTTAGACTATTGTGTTCTAAACCATCACATAAAATTCAGATTAACAAAACATTAAACTTAAAGGGGTATTCCCATCACGCTGTTTCATACTTACCTGCTCCTGGCGCGCCGTTCACTTCCTGGTTTCGGCAGGGGGCGGGCTCCATCTTGATTGACGTCTTCTCCTGGCCGGGCCACGCGCTGGACTGAACGCGCACGTCGCCGTGCATGCGCCCTGGTGACTTCTTCCTGGCAAGTATACTATACTGGCCAGAAAGAAGTCACCATAGCGCATGCGCGCGGTCGGCATGCTCTTTCAGGACTGCGTGCGGCCCGGGCCGGGAGAAAAGAAGTCGTCTGCGCAATCGCGGCCACCACGATTCGAGAGGAGAGCGGTGGCCGTAACCAGGGGAGACGGAAGACAACAGTTAGGTAAGTATATCTTCATTTTCTTCTAAGGGGTGGGAATTAGTTAATTAAACATATTTAGAAAAATGATCACTGTTAAATCATTAACAGATTTGACAGTGATCATTAAGAAGGGAATACCCCTTTAAGGCTGTAATGTAACAAAATACGAAAAAAGTCAATGGGGGGGGTGAATACTTTTGCAAGGCACTGTATATAGAATATAAGTATTCGGACAACCGTAATAGGCATTGTAATGGCTACCATTAAAAGGGTATTATGACAAGTTATTTCATCTCCACAGAAAACAAGTAATAAAACTGGGTGGGGTGCTACTACCTATAGTCCCAACCAATCAGGATATTATGCCCCCATTGCTACTTATATCCTGATTGCAAAGTGCCAAACCCACTTTCACATGGCATCATATTCGAAAGCCAGAACCAGAACATAAACTAGGAAAGGTATAAGGCCTCATGCACACACCACAAACCACGGATCTGTAATATACAGATACCTTTCTCGTGCACTCTGCATTTTTCTCATTCAGTAGAATCAATCGAAATGATTTTTTCATCCAGAATATGGACAAGAATAGGCCGCTTTCTATATCTTATCACGTGGATCTGCAAAAAATACGGATGGGTGGATGACCCAATAGAAATGAATAGGTCAGTGTGCTAGCTGCAAAAAATACAGATAGAACACGGATGAAATTTGGTTATGTGCATGTAGGTTTAGGCCCCATTCACATGAACGTATCCGTTTTGCGGTCCACAAATCACAGATCCGCAAAATACAGATGTGATCCATGTTGCACCTGTATTTTTTGCAGACCCATTCATTTCAATGGGTCGACGGTCTGTATTTTGAGAACAAGTGTAAAACTGTTCTATATTTTTGCGGAACAGATATATGGATTCAGAAAGCACATGGATCATCCGCGTGCTTACGGCATCTGTATGTCCACCCCGCAAAAAGATATACTATGAAATGCAGACCACTGACCCTGTGGAATAAAAAATGGCTCCACAAGTAAAATGTGGACAGCACACAAACCGCATCTGTAGTTTGTGGATCTCTGACTTACACATCGCAAAACGGATACGGTCATGTGCATGAGGCCTTATGAGAGAGACCTGCACCTCTTCCATATTTTAAATCAGCTCCTGATTTTGCCTTAGAGACGGCAAATACTGACCGAAATACTGTCATGTGAAAAGTGGGCTAAGTTTACCAAGAGTAAGAAACGTTTTCCCTGTGGCTGTGTTCCTGTAATAACACACAGAGGAGCCGCATACAATACATTCCTGCAGGTTACAGTCATTACGCTTGTGTTCTCATTAATAACATTTTATTACGGGAATCTGACTCCCTGCTCTCAATTAGCAGCCGACAATAAAGCATATTTTAAGTGTGTGTACGCAATGAAATAATTTTCCAGCTCCATCAAAGGGGGGAAATGATTCAAAAAGATGAATGAGAAGAATTTCATTCAGACAATTATAAACCTTAAAGGGGTTGTCTCACTTCAGCAAGTTGCATTTATGATGTAGAGAAAGTTACTAATGTATTGTTATTGTCCATATTGCTTCCTTTACTGGCTGGATTCATTTTTCCATCACATTATAGGCTGCTAATTTCCACGATTGCCACCACCCTGAAATCCTTCAGTAGTGGTCTTTCTTGCACACTATAAGAAAAGGCGCCGGCCTCTCTGGTGGCCGGGACCGCGGGAGTGCACATAGGCTGGTGTTTTTTCCTATAGTGTGCAAGCACGGCCACCACTGATGGATTGCAGGGTGGTCGTAACCATGGAAATGAGCAGTGTATAATGTGATGGAAAAATGAATCCAGCCAGCAAAGGAGGCAATATGGACAATCACAATACATTAGTAAGTGCCTTGTATTAAAGGGGTTGTCCGGGTTTAGAGCTGAACCCGGACATACCTCCATTTTCACCCAGGCAGCCCCAGGAGCTCCGATGCTCTTCTTTTACCTGCGCTAAATCGTACAGGGCAAAGACATTTTTAGGAGTTCCGGTGACAAATCGGGCTCTCTATGGGGCTGCCAGGAAGCCCAGTGACGTCACAGGCACTGGTGGGCGGGCTTTTGCGCTGCCCTAGCCAGTAAAACGGCTAGGGCAGCGCTAAAGCACGCCCATCAGAGCCGGTGATGTCACCGAACTCACTGCCGGGCGGAAGCTTCCGCCCGGAAGTGTGTTATTATAAACAAAAGATCCCTTGCCCTGCGCAATCTAGCACAGGGCAAGGGAAAGCATCGGAGAATGAACTGCTCCGATGCTCAAGTCAGGGGGGCTGCCTGGCTGGAAAGGGAGGTATGTCCGGGTTCAGCTCTGAACCCGGACAACCCCTTTAACTTCCTCTACATGATAAATGCCACTTACTGAAGTGAGACAACCCTTTTAACATTTTACGGTCTGGTATAAGTTTGTGTTCATTATAAATGGTATATGAAAAACTATGGGAGGCCGTGGTATTCAGTCATAAGCCACCTATAGAAACAAGTAATAACCTGCGTGGTCTTTTCTCATTATGCTATCATGTCCCATGCTGTCAGCCCCCAAGTCCCAAGTTAATATCTGCCCGATTTACACTGTTAGCATGCTGCGTTTGGGTCTGCTGTTAGAGGTATATGTCGAGGCCTGCGTCTCCCATTGACTCCTATTGCAAAAAAAACTATACCCAATGCAGTATCCATTTTTGCAGCAGCCCACTGAACTGAAAAGTGCATTCAGTTGGGCTTTCTTACAGATGTAGCTAGCATTAACTTGACAGTAAAAAGTTGCACAGTGGCAGCAAACATTAAATGGACACTTGAAACAAACTCAATAAAAGGCATTCAAACAGTTAAAGTTTGCTGCAGCTGTGCATTTAACGCATTAGGTATCAAGTTAACAATTACTACATCTATACTAATAAAATCCCTATGTGCGTGGTGTCCGTGCTGATTTGTCAAGTGCGAATGCGCAGCGCACAGACCAAACGGCACACACTCCAAGGACACTACATGGGCGGCATCCTATTCAGCAGCGTAGGGGATCTGTGGATGACACTGAGGGGGGGATATGTGGATGACACTGAGGGGGATCTGTGGATGACACTGAGGGGATCTGTGGATGACACTGAGGGGGTCTGTGGATGACACTGAGGGGGATCTGTGGATGACACTGAGGGGGATCTGTGGATGACACTGAGGGGGGGATCTGTGGATGACACTGAGGGGATCTGTGGATGACACTGAGGGGGATCTGTGGATGACACTGAGAGGGATCTGTGGATGACACTGAGAGATCTGTGGATGACACTGAGGGGGATCTGTGGATGACACTGAGAGATCTGTGGGTGACACTGAGAGGGATCTGTGGATGACACTGAGAGGGATCTGTGGATGACACTGAGGGGATCTGTGGATGACACTGAGGGGGATCTGTGGAGGACACTGAGGGGGATCTGTGGAGGACACTGAGGGGGATCTGTGGAGGACACTGAGGGGGGATCTGTGGAGGACACTGAGGGGGATCTGTGGAGGACACTGAGGGGGATCTGTGGAGGACACTGAGGGGGATCTGTGGAGGACACTGAGGAGATCTGTGGAGGACACTGAGGGGGATCTGTGGAGGACACTGAGGGGGATCTGTGGAGGACACTGAGGGGGATCTGTGGAGGACACTGAGGGGGGATCTGTGGAGGACACTGAGGGGGGATCTGTGGAGGACACTGAGGGGGGATCTGTGGAGGACACTGAGGGGGGATCTGTGGAGGACACTGAGGGGGGGGGATCTGTGGAGGACACTGAGGGGGGGGGATCTGTGGAGGACACTGAGGGGGGGGGATCTGTGGAGGACACTGAGGGGGGGGGATCTGTGGAGGACACTGAGGGGGGATCTGTGGATGACACCAGGGGCGTAGCGTGGGGGGGGGGCCGGGGGGGCGTTGCCCTGGGCGCCAGCCAGCAGGGGGGCGCTAGCCGCTGGGGGAAAAAAATCTGAAATTGCTGTTGTTTTTCTCCCTGACGCACTGCCGAGAGCAGGGAGAACAGGGCGCGCACCGTGTGGCACTTCAATCATAGGCTGGCTCCGCCCACCTTCCAGGCAGGAAAGACAGTGCAGAGGAAGGAGAAGATCATTGCCGCGCTTCAGATGTTCAGAGCCAGACACCACAGGCAGCTGCCCTACCGTCGACTTCTGCGCTGCCTGTGACTGAGGGTTACCCTGGGTTCAGACCTGAGCGTTCTATTTCAGCACGTTTTTGCAAATAGGAAACGCGCGTAAAACGCGCGTTCTTGTGATTGACTACTGTGGTGTCAATCACAAAACGCGCGTCAAACGCCCCAAAAGAAGCTCAAGTACTTGTTTATGCGTTGGGCGTTTTACAGCTGTAAAACGCTCAAGTGTGAACCACTCCCATAGGGATGCATTGGTTTTAATCTGTTGAGCGTTTTACAGCGCGTTTGAACGCGCTGTAAAACGCTCAGGTGTGAACTTAGGGTTAGTGTGTGTCACTCGGCTCCCTGACCCTGAGTGTTAGGTGTGGTGGGCAGGCGCCGCAGTATATGCATAATTGCAGAGGTACTGGGGGGCACTATGGGGGAGGGGGGGAAGCAGAGGGGATGAGCACCTAGCTGAGGACATCATACTAAGAATGGCCACTATATTAATAACAAAGAGGGGCTATTATATAAGTAATAAAGAGGGGGCCATATATTACTAATAGAGGGCCCCTCTATTTGTAATGTATGGCCCCCTCTTTATTACTTATGTAATAGCCCCTTTGTTATTAATGAGGGGCCATTACATTACTAATATAGGGGCCCATTATATGACTAATAGAGGGGGGCCATTATATCACTAATAGAGGGGGGCCATTGTATGACTAATAGAGGGGCCATTACATTACTAATAGAGGGGGCCATTATATGACTAATAGAGGGTGCCATTATATTACTAAGAAAGGGGGGCCCTTATATGACTAATAGAGGGGGCCATTATATGACTAATAGAGGGGGCCATTATATGACTAATAGAGGGGGCCATTACGTTACTAATAGAGGGGGCCATTACATTACTAATAGAGGGGGCCATTACATTACTAATAGAGGGGGCCATTATATTACTAATAGAGGGGCCCATTATATGACTAATAAAGGGGCTCATTATATGACTAATAAAGGGGGGCCATTATATTAATAATAGAGGGGGGCCATTACATTACTAATAAAAAGGAGGCGATTACATTAATAATAAAGAGGGGGCATTGTACTAATAATAAAGAGGGTGGCCATTATAATATACAGGGGGAATAATATTATGGGGAATGGGGGGTCTATCTGTATGGCTCTAGCTCAGTTTTGGGGGGCAGCAAGATGACAGTGTTGAGGCACCAGGAGGTAGAGGACGATGATAGTAAAAGTGAGGAACCTACATTTTTTTCTATGAAACTCTGCAGAGACAAAAAGGGACTGAAAGAAGATGTCATGGCGGTCTTATCTTCCGATGAAGATGCTGAGGAAAGTCTACATCACAGGAGATGTCACTGGATGTATGAGGTATGTGCTGCTGTATTTTACTGTATATAGTAATGTCCATCCACATATCTGTTTCACGGTAGGGTTTGAGGGGGATATAGAATTTTGCCCACTCTGCTGCATCTCGGCCCCAGACTTCAGGTCACACTATCAGTGTTCTGAATTCTGGGGCCTCCCACCCATCTACTACATAATCTGTACTCATGGAGTTATCACTGTGTTATCTGTAGTGTAACATAGGACTGCAAGTTATCTACTACATCATCTGTTAAAAGGGGCGTGCCCACAGGGTGGGGGGGGGGGGGCGCAAATTTTTGTCTTGCCCCGGGTGCTGGCAACCCACGCTACGCCACTGGATGACACTGAGGGGGGGGATCTGTGGATGACACTGGGGTGGGATCTGTGGATGACACTGAGGGTCCATTCACACGTCCGCAATTCCATTCCGCATTTTGCGGAACGGAATTGCGGACCCATTAGTTTCAATGGGGACAGACGATGTCCCGGCCGGGTCCGCAATTGCGGATCCGCACTTCCAGGTCCGCAATTGCGTTCCCGAAAAAAATAGAACATGTCCTATTCTTGTCCGCAATTGCGGACAAGAAAAGGCATTTTCTATGAGAGTGCCGGCGATGTGCGGTCCGCAATTGCGGAACGCACATCGCCGATGTCCGTGTTTTTGCGGATCCGCAAAACACACACGGACGTGTGAATGGACCCTGAGGGTGGGGGGATCTGTGGATGACACTGAGGGGGGAATCTGTGGATGACACTGAGGGGGGAATCTGTGGATGACACTGAAGGGGGAATCTGTGGATGACACTGAGGGGGGAATCTGTGGATGACACTGAGGGGGGGGAATCTGTGGATGACACTGAGGGGGGGGGAATCTGTGGATGACACTGAGGGGGAATCTGTGGATGACACTGAGGGGGAATCTGTGGATGACACTGAGGGGGAATCTGTGGATGACACTGAGGGGGGGGGGAATCTGTGGATGACACTGAGGGGGGGGGAATCTGTGGATGACACTGAGGGGGGGGGGGGATCTGTGGATGGCACTGTTATGGGGTGGGGAGTCTGTGGATGACACATATATAATAGTGTCATCCACAGATCCCCCACAACAGTGCCAGCACCTAGCGCCCCTTATTGTAACTGGCATAATGTCTAGGGTGTATATATTTGGAAAATGGACACTCTCTTGGCTTGCACAAGGTGAATGAGTCCTATGGATATGACCTATATGTTGGGTGTTTTTCCAAATCTATACAACAGCATAGGGCTTAGATGCAGTTGAGTACTGCCTGGGTGGACCTTTCTGCAGATCACAATTAGTGTTGAGTAAAGCAAAGCATTCAAAGCAGAATTTGATCTGAAGTTTTGGGTAACAGATTCGCAACTAATCCAAATTTCCTCGCACTTCGTGCTAACCAATCAGTTTTTCCTGAAATAGCCGCTGCATGTGTTACAAAGTGAAAGTAAGAAGCCCAGGAACATGAGATCACCCATAATGCTGTGCAGCCAACCAATCCGCAGGTATCCATCCCCGGTGATGTCACAGCCCTATAAAACCCTTATCCTGCGCGGTCTCCACCATTGAGCTGAGCATAGGGAGAGACGAGGCAAGCGCTCCTGCGCTAGGGACAGTATTGCTGAAAAAGATTAATAGAAGAATATTGGAGATAGAGAGTGCAGGGGGAGACGCCAGTACTGCTTCTGAGATCCAGCGCCGTTCCTGCCACACTGCGCTGTGAAAGCGTGAGGTTACAGAATGTGCCTACATTCATGCTGTGCGCACGTCTGAGCATAGTGCAGAAGACCAGGGAGTGGTGAGTAATGACAGCACAATTAGTGCTGTATTCACTGCTCCCTGGTCCCACTCAACTAATGAGCGCTTCCACAATGGAAGCACTCAATAGTATTCACTCTTTAAGATGCATTGGCGTTTCATCCCCACTTTTGGGGGGGAAAAGTGCATCTTATAGGGCAAAAAAGACAGTAATCAAAAATTTTGTATAGCCACTGAGCTAAAAATGTATCCGTATAGCGCCACCTGCTGTTCTTTTTCTTAGTTCTCCATCCACCTCACTGGAGGTGGTCGCATGTGCTCAGTTTAAATCTTCATCTGCCACCAGCCATATCTTCCGTTAGAAGCTGTGGCAGTTACAAAAAAAGAGCTGCAGAAGAAAGGACACACCCTTAAAGGGTTTCTGTCACCAACTTTTGACATTATAAGCTGTCTGACATTAGCTATGTGCTAATGTCAGACCAGCTTGATAATGTCTTTTTTATAAAAATCCGCTGTATATATAGTCTGAAAAACTTACTTTTATATTATGTAAATTAGCCTCTAGGAGCAGGGGGGGCGTTGCCCTGCTCCTAGCGGCTCCGTCCGGCAACCTGCTGGCACGCCCCTTCACACTTTGATTGACAGTGCAGGGCAGCGATCCTCCTGCACTGTCTGTTCTGAATCGCGCGCCGCGCCGCCGCTTGTATTCGGCGCAGGCGCGGTGAGCAGAGGACGCTGGTGCCTGCTGTCCTCTGCTCACCGCGCCTGCGCCGAATACAGAGCGGCGGCGGGCGCGCGATTCAGAACGAGACAGTGCAGGAGGATCGCTGCCCTGCACTGTCAATCAAAGTGTGAAGGGCGTGCCAGCAGGTTGCTGACGGAGCCGCTAGGAGCAGGGCAACGCCTGCTCCTAGAGGCTAATTTACATAATATAAAAGTAAGTTTTTCAGACTATATATACAGCGGATTTTTATAAAAAAGACATTATCAAGCTGGTCTGACATTAGCACATAGCTAATGTCAGACAGCTTATAATGTCAAAAGTTGGTGACAGAAACCCTTTAAGCTACAAGCCTGAGGACAATCTAGAAAAGAGATCTAGAGAAATTGGAGCAATGAAGGGGGAGATCTCTGGTTTCATGTGAGGTACAGGGCTGGTTAGAAAGAGATTGTCATGTACTATATGATGTATGATTTTCATTTTTTACATCAGTCTTGGCACAATCTCTAATAAATTTGTGCCAAATATAACAGCAGAGAGTGTTTATATATACTGCACATAAAGCGATGGGGAGGATAAGAACCACACCAATATAACCCTCCGGGAACCCGACGCACGATCGGTGTAGATCTAATTTAAATGTAAAACATCTGTAGTTACAATCATGGAAACATTAACCTAATGTGCAACTTATACTTTTGGGTGGAGCTGCCTTTTAAGTGAAATGCCAACATTTATAAGAAGTGATCCTTCTACACATTGATGTGCATTATTTCAGATTTACATTTTGGTTCTCCAAACAACAATCAGGTTCCAGCACGGGGCCTAATTCATAGCAGACAATGGACGGATACCGGGGCGAGGGAGACGTAGGGCGGAGTGCGGTCAGAAATGTTATCACGAGAACCAGATTGATACACTACGGGCCTCATTTATCAAAACTGTTTGCACGAAAACCGCAATTAGAGGAAGTGGTTGCTCAGGGCAACAAGGACACAGTTTATAAACAAAGCTACATTTTAAGTATTTTTAAAAAATTAATTTCCCATAATAATGGAACCAGAAATGTGTACACCAGGGGCACGATGGGAGGAACAAGCTACCATTTGTGGAAGCCTGTATGTGGACAATGGCTTGTCATACAGCAGTCTATTTTTCAATCAGACATGTATATCTCAGCAAAGAATAAGGCAATAACGTATTTTTCGTTTTATTTTAAGATGCACCCGCCCCCCAAAAAAAAAGTGTGTCTTATAAAATAAATACTAATGAAAGCGTTCATTAGTACACTAGGAGCAGTCAGCGTAGCGCTGGTATTACTCACCGCTCCCTGGTCTTCCCCAGGCGCTGTGCTCTGTCCTCACAGCATACAGTGCCAGGACGTAGTGCGCATAAGCACACAATATGACCTGATGCTGCGCGACGTCGGGTCACAGTGCAGCGCAGCAGGAAGAGCGCTGGATCTCCAGAGTGGTAGCACGGTCCGCAAATACAGTATTTAGGAATATTTCCAGAATTAGTATGCATTCATTGATGAAAAGAGACATACAGAACAAACAGCTTTTATACAACATATGGGCCCATTAAAATAGACCAACAATCAGGAACAGACCATTAATTCCCAGTCATTCAGCTGAATTTACATGTAATATACCGCAGCGTTGTGTATGGGGGCGATGTAATATACCGCAGCGATCCTTCATCCCCGTACAGATTTATTGTCTGACAGTATAACATTCTTCTATGCACAGGACCAGGGTGGATTTGATTTAAATCAAACGGATTTAAATCACTAGTCAGTAAGGCTTGATTTAAACCATAGTTTTCTACATAAAGCTACTTTCACAGTTGCGTTTGGGGATCCGTTTGTGAGATCCGTTTGAAGGTCTCACAAGAGGCCCCAAACTGATCCGTTCAGCCCAAATGCATTCCGAATGGATGCGGATCCGTTCAGAATGCACTGGTTTGGCTCCATACCGCCTCCTTTCATTTTTTGGAGGCGGACACCCCGCACAGGACTATGGGCCAGATTTATCATTACTCTTGCAGTTCACTCCACTTTCAAAGAAGGCGTATGTGTATTTGAGTCAAGTCAAATTTATCATGGGCTCTTTCAGAGGTTGATAAATCTGGTGTATTTCTGGTTCCTAGTTGTATTTTGGCTTTGTCTTTGGAAAAGTCGCCATTTTAAAAAAGTGATTTTGTCAAACATAAGCATGGTCATGAGTGGAGTGAGTTTGCGCAATTTTTTGCGACTTTTTTGCGACTATTTAAAAAGTCGCAATAATAAATCTGTCTTGCAAGTGATTTACATACGACAAAACGCCCATAAACTTGGTTTTGGAGTGAGTGGCGTAAGTCTCCAAAAAGTCGCAAAAAATTGCGCAATTTGGCTTTTTGCGAAATTTTTTGCGACTTTTCAACTCCAGAAAAATGACTTAGGCTAATGATAAATCTGGCCCTATGTGCTTGCGATTGCATCTTTCATGTGGCACCTAAAATAGCTAAGGTCAGTAGTTGGGCGATTGGCAGGAACCCTTTGGGCCGCCTGCACACACTGTGGAACACGGCCATTGCTTGGATTTCTGTGCAGAAAAAACACAGCATAGTACAGTACCAGCGATGTATATGAGATTACACAAATTTCATACACTTTGCAGATTTTTATTTCTGTGCAGAATTTGACCTGCAGTTAGGATTTCCAAATCTGCAGCATGTCAATTATGTTTTCAGGTTGAGCTCCGGATTTCACCCTTTTCCAATGAAGGGTGAGAACTACAGCAAAAGCGCATCAAATCCGCTGTTTTTGATTTTGGGGAAGATATGGTGCAAAAACACACAAATCCACAGAAATATGGGTGTATCTTATGTGCGTTCACCTGCCCTGTGTGCCAATTTCAGATGGGAGTCTCCACTGCGGGAGAGCGATTTCCTGTTATGGACACTGCTCCTGTGATTACAATGATTTATAATACTGTGCGTCTCGGACCGTCCTCCGCTGTAATGATTTGTACTGGCGGCATTATGCAAGTACAGTTCAGTACAGCCGCAGTTGGGCATGGACGCATAGCATGATAAATTATAAAGCTCTGCTCTCATGGCAGAGAAATGGTATCCATTCACAGGAAATCACGCTCCCACAAGAAGCCCGTTTCCCACAGTGGAAAAGCTCGTCTGAAATCAGCTTTTAAACGGGGAAATTGAGAACGGGCGTTCATACAAACATTCATCCCCAATAATTGTTCCAATCCTCAGCCTCTGTGAAAGGGCCCTAAGGGATCCACCCATGCTGCCACTAATCCTAAATGTTCAGGGTGGTTAAAGGGGGCTGCTGCATTATAACAGGATAGGGGCTAATGGGGTTATTTAATCAAACTGGTATAAAGTAGGACTGGCTTAGTTGCCCATAGCAACCAATCACATTCCTCCTTTCATTTTTGACAGCTCCTTTGGAAAATGAAAGGTGGAATCTGATTGGTTGCTATGGGCAACTAAGCCAGTTCTACTTTACACCAGTTTAATAAATGCCCCCATAAGTGTCTGATCACTAGGGGTCTAACCCCACTAGACCGTGTAGCCCCATCTGAATGGAGTGGCAGTCAGGCGTGCTACGCCATTCAAATGAAGGAACATGAGCCCCTGGCGGTCAGACCCCTGACGATCACTTTCCCCTATTCTGTGGATACGGTATAGGTTAATATAAGATAACAGCCCCACTTTCAGATTGGTTGACCGCTGCATTGAAAGCCTGGTTAGAAGCCTCCTTTTGCAGACTGGATCTGAAATGCCAAAGCATGCCACCGTTTGTCATTGACTGAAACTCAGTCCCATTACATTTGATGGAGTCCATCAGGTGCCACTGGCTTTTGTCATACAACGCCACGTGCATGGAGATAGGTGTTTTTGGATAATTAATGACCCCCTATATTAGGGTGGGGTCACACTAGGGCTTCCGTTATGGCTTTCCATTAGAACATGTTAGAACGGAAAATAACAGAATGTCCAGACAGAATGCAAAATGGAAGTCTTTAAAAGGCATTCCGTTTGCTTTCAGTCTTAGGCCTCTTTCACACTTGCGTTGTTAGGATCCGGCGTGCACTTCAGTCGCTGGAAATTCCCACCGGATCCGTAACAACGCAAGTGAACTGAAAGCATTTGAAGACTGATCAGTCTTCAAAATGCTTTCAGCGTTACTATGGCAGCCAGGACGCTATTAAAGTCCTGTTTGCCATAGTTGTAGTGGGGAGCAGTATACTTACTGCCCGTGCGGCTCCAGAATGATGTCAGAGCGCCCCATGCGCATGGATCACGTGATCCATGCGCGTAGGGCGCCCTGACGTTACTGACTTTAGCGTCCTGGCTGCCATGGTAACCATTCAAAAAAAAGCTAAACGTTAGATGTGGCAATGCGCCGAAACGACGTTTAGCTTAAGGCCGGATCCAGATTAATGCCTTTCAATGGGATCCGACCTTGCGGCAAGTGTTCAAGATTGCGGTATTTTCTCCGGCCAAAAAACGTTCTGGTCCTGAACGGAAGACATCGTGATGCATCCTGAACAGATTTCTCTCCATCCAGAATGCATTGGGATAATCCTGATCAGGATTTTTCCGGCATAGACCCCCGACGACGGAACTCTATGCCGGAAAAGAAGTCTATGGGAATCATAACCGATCCGTCTGGGTCCAATTATGCAAGACGGAAAACAAAGTCCTGTCTTTATTTTCAATCTTGCATAACAGGAACCAGATGGATCTGTTTTGATTCTCATAGACTTCTATTAGGATGGAAAGCAAACGGAATTCCTTTTAAAGGCTTCCGTTTTGCATTCCGTCATATTACCAGTCTATGGGCAGAAGAACGGAGCCGTCCTTCCGTCTTATGGATTCCGTAAAGCCATAACGGAATCCCTAACGCTAATGTGAACCCACCCTTAGGCGTATTCCTGGTGAAGATTGAGGCGCAACGGTTAGTTGCGCAACAGTCTGCGACTTTTCCTGGCACACAAAAGGGTCTAAACAAAAGTGGACGTGGCATGGGCGGGAATGGGCTGAAAGGCCGGTCTCATTCATCATTTTCTACACCTGTTTTAGGCCTCATGCACACAAACGTATTTTATTTCCGTGTCCGTTCAGTTTTATTTGCGTATACGGAACCTTTCATTTTAATGGGTCCGCAAAAAAAAATAAAAAATATAACAGAAGTTACTCCGTGTGCATTTCGTTTTCGCAAAAAAAAAAAATAGAACATGTCGTATTACTGTCTGCATTACGAACAAGGATAGGACTGTTCTATTAGGGGCCAGTTGTTTCATTCCACAAAATACGGAATGCACACAGACGTCATCCATATTTTTTGCGGACCGTGACTTATTGTAAAGGTATTTCCCCCCCTGGTTTACCAAGTTTCACCCTTTATAGTTGGACAAACCATAACTCACCATTAAAAAGCCAAATAGTTACCTAAAAAGTAGGTTTTATTTAGTGTTCTGTACACGAGATAAGAGTGAGGCGTAGAAATGTATAAATACATATATATCTTCGTACAAAAAAAAAAAAAGGTACAATTATTTACAAAAAATATATAACAATGTCTTCATCTGTCCATAGTGTGACATGCACATTACAAAAATCACCTCAAAAATAAGTATCTGACTGTCAAAATACGTTATGCAGCATCGGTTCTATTCCCTGGGCGTAGAAAAATAAACGGACATTTCATCTGGGGTGGGAAATGAGAATATACAGGAAAATAACAAAAAGCTGCCTAAGCCGTTTGTTCTAAATCCTTCCCTAGAAGGAGAAGTGTGTGACCAGTGGACGTAGCAGGATCCAGGCGGTCCACACAAGAGGAGGAGACCTGCCTCGCCTTTAACCTCTGGGGTGACCCATAAAAAAAAGGTGAAGTGTTAACCATCGCCTTGTTAGTGCTCTAAGACCAGTTCAAGGCATAACGCGCTTTAAAACCATAAAAATTCACTTTACAATCCCGAATATCACAAGATTGTTGTTAAAGCCCAAAATCTTAGCCCCCCCCCCCACCCCCTCCTTATAGGTGGCAGAGGAATCCAGGCCATTTGGCACTGGTCTACAAAGGAAATGTTTTAACCTCATTTGCAGCTGGAGAAGATAGCAGAGCCGTGCAAGAGGAATGTGTTGCTGGCCCAGATGCAAGACCCTTTAACCATTTCCCTCCTGATCTGCCAAAACACTTGCTTACCCAACAAGGGTTAATACTAGCTAGCTAATGAACCTATTAAAATGCATGGGCAAGAGGGAGCAAAAGGAACCTGCGGCTCTTGCACTTAAAATTCCCCTTCCCCAAATTAAAAGCAAACAGATAATGGAGACAAGATGCCAAAACAGGACCCCGTGGACATCACAGTAGGAGAGGCTCCACCAAAAGGTGCTGTTTGCCCAGCTGCCGGGGAGGTGACACTCCACTCACTGGAACTTTAATTAGCCGGGATACTGGGGGCCACAAGGCCTGATCTGCTGGGTAAACATGGCCTCCCCTCCGCCAGCTGAGCAAATGCAACCTTGTCTCCAGTACAAGCGGTGTACAGCTGTGCTCTGCAACCTGTGGCCCTGGCCAACTACAGCTCCCAGCATGCTCTGGCAACCACAGGCCATGTTGGGAGTTGTCCTTACCACTGGGAGAGCCACAAGTTGCAGACTACTGTTGTATGCAAAGGCATCCAACTCCACAAAGTAACGATAAGACCTCATGCACACGATCGTGTCCGTTTTGCGGTCTGCAAGTTACGGATCCACAAAATACAGATGCAGTCCCCATTTCTTCACAAAGCCATAGGTCCATGGTCCGCATATTGCACCTTTTTGATAGTGGACATAGGAATGCAGAAAGAACAAGGATGACCTGTGGGCTTTCTGCATCCATATGTCCATTGCACAAAAAGATAAAACATGTCCTGTACTTGGACCACGGACCCACTGAAGTCAATAGGTCCACAAAAAAAATGGATGCAACAGGGTCAGAGACATCTGTATTTTGCAGGCCACAAAATACATAAAGTTACGAGCAGGAGGCCTAAAAAGTTTCAAGCTGCTGTATCAACCATAGATGTAGTGATCCTGGGTGTGGGGAGACCTTCTCACAACATTACAGTCAATCCTGAAACAAATGATAACAGGGAGCAATAGATAGTAAGCAGCACAGCAAGGTAGGTAGGTTCTGGTCCGTGTCCCTGCAGGTCGTCACAGGGTAGAACAATGTGCATAGTCCAGCTGCAATCAAGTTATTATAACTTATAATGGTCCAGCACCGTCCACATGGGGTGAGAAGACCTGGAGGCCATCAGGTCAGTCAGAGGCAGTCATGGATGCACATGGGGGGCTCCTCATACCGCCGTCTCCCCTTTACCTCCTCCATTGCTGAGTTTATGGTAGAACTTGCGCCAGGACTGCAGGGTCTTCCCGGACCAGATCCAGAAGCTGGAGGTGATCCCCACGATCATGGTCATCAGGTACTTGATCATGAAGACGGTGAAGTCCGGGCTCATGGGGGAGAAGTGCTGGCTGGGGCAAGGGATGGCGAAGCTCTTGCACGTCTGCATGAGCCACGTCTTCTCCCATGTCTCCCGAAACGCCTGCTCGTAGAAGTAGCAGGCCAGCACGATCGTGGCGGGCACGGTGTAGAGCACGCTGAACACCCCGATGCGTACCATCAGCTTCTCCAGTTTCTCGGTCTTGGTGCCGTCGTGCTTCATGATGGTGCGGATGCGGAAGAGGGACACGAAGCCGGCCAGCAGGAAGGAGGTGCCGATGAACAGGTAGACGAAGAGCGGCGCCAACACAAAGCCGCGGAGGGACTGCACGCTGTTGATGCCCACGTAGCACACGCCGCTCAAGAGGTCGCCGTCCACCTTGCCCATGGCCAGGATGGTGATGGTCTTGACGGCGGGCACGGCCCAGGCCGCCAGGTGGAAGTACTGAGAGTTGGCTTCAATGGCTTCGTGGCCCCATTTCATGCCAGCGGCCAGGAACCAGGTGAGGGACAGGATGACCCACCAGATGGAGCTGGCCATGCCAAAGAAGTAGAGGATCATGAAGAGGATGGTGCAGCCCTCCTTCTTGGTGCCCTGCGCCACCGTGCGGTAAGTGTCCTCCGAGAAGCGCTCCAGACACACGGCGCGTTCCTCCAGCAGGAAGCCCGCGGCATAAGCCACCGCCACCATGAAGTAGCAGCCGGACAGGAAGATGATGGGCCGCTCCGGGTAGCTGAAGCGCCGCATGTCCACCAGGTAGGTGAGCACGGTGAAGAGGGTAGAGATGGCGCACAGGATGGCCCAGATGCCCACCCACAGCCGGGCGAAGCGCATCTCCTCCTCCTTGAAGTACATCAGGCCGTTGGCTTTGCTGGGCTCGCAGGGGGCGCCACAGTCCTTCTCGCCCAGGAAGCGGTAGCCCAGGTACGGGGGCACCTTCAGCTGGCGGGGGCAGGAGAAGTCCCGGTGCGGGCTGTGCGGCTGGAAGGTGATCATGTCCGGCAGGTACGGGGTGGGGTTGGCGGTGGGGCCGGCCGGAGAGTCCGAGGTGTTCTGCCCCACGCAGATGTCGCCCGCCCCGTGCACCGGGAAGTTCTCGCAGCGCAGCCTCTCCGGCCACTGGAAGCCGAACTTGTTCATCAGGGCCTCGCAGCCTTGTCTAGCCCGTTCACACAGCGAGCGGCACGGCGGGATGGCGTTCTCCAGCACCGTGCACACCGGGGCGTACATGGAGCACAGGAAGAAGCGCAGCTCCGGCGAGCACTGCACCTTCACCAGCGGGTAGAACTGGTGCACCTCCAGCCCGGCGTCCTCCTGGTTGGTGTGGCCCAGCAGATTGGGCATGATGGTCTGGTTGTAGGCAATGTCCGTGCACAGGGGGATGGAGATGGGCTGGCAGAAGCCGTGGTCGGGGGCAGAGATGCCCTTCTCTCCATTGTACGGCTGGGCGGCTGAGCCGGGAGGGAGGGGGACCCCGAGCAGCAGCAGGCTGAGCGCACCCAGCAGGCGCCCCGCACTTCTCATCGTGGACGATCCCGGGCAGCAAGTGGCTGTGATGCGCGACTCCTAGCAGAAGGAGGCGCTAGAGGGCAGAGAGCAATCCGAGAGTAAATCCACAAGTGCGCTGAAGAATAGCTCCACGCGGGCGGCTTGTAGTCCACAAACAGTCCCGGCAAATAACAATCACTGCGGTTTATGGCAGGGTCCGTCTCCGGAGCGAACTCTCCTCGCCGAACATAAGTCACTCCACTGCCGCGACCAGCGCCGCTCTCCTTATAAGAAGGCGTGCTCTACAACAAGGAAAGTGGGCGGGGCCTCCGCCAAACTCCACGTCTCCGCCCACTACGCGAATCAGCATGCTGGACCCCCCATTCACAAACCCGTGGCAGACTGAGAGAGGGCGTGGTGTCGTGTTAGAGCGTCCGCCAATGGGCGCTTTTGTTTTTCTTCTCAGCGCCCGTCCTCATTGGATGGGGGGAGGGGGGGTTGTTGGGAGCTGAACAAAGCGGGGGGCGCCAGAGCCAGGGGAGGGGGGCGGCCGAGGGCGAGGCCGGGTGTAGTGAAACTCGGGGGGAAAGTGTGAGAGGAAATGGAAACGGCTTCTAAAAAGTTCTGAAAACGAATAGTAAATGGTTTATATTCTGTATGTAGCTCCACATAACTCCTGTAACTCAGGGGCCACATAACTCCTGTACCTCAGGGTCCACATAACTCCTGTACCTCAGGGTCCACATAACTCCTGTACCTTAGGGGCCACATAACTCTTATACCTCAGGGGGCCACATAACTCCTGTAACTCAGGGGCCACATAACTCCTGCACCTCAGGGTCCACATAACTCCTATACTCCAGGGGTCACATAACTCCTATACCTCAGGGGCCACATAACTCCTATACTCCAGGGGTCACATAACTCCTGTAACTCAGGGGCCACATAACTCCTGCACCTCAGGGTCCACATAACTCCTGTACCTCAGGGTCCACATAACTCTTATACCTCAGGGTCCACATAACTCCTATACCTCAGGGGCCACATAAGGATAGTTCACAGTGGAGCGCCCTCTCATGGCAGACACAACTAGAATTCAGCAGCCCAGTCTGTAGGGAAAGCCTGGCATTGAGGGCCCACCTATTCAGCCATAATCCAGTCATTACATCTGGGTTATCAGCCAATTTCACTGATAGAAACGACAAATTCTGAGATCTGTGACAAAACCGCATCTAATCTGCACCAAAAACACAGTAAATAGTGCAGATTTAAGTGTGTTTTTTGTGCACAATTTTGTGCGCTCTGCACCGTGCCCAGGTACCCCTAGGCCAGGTTCACACGTGACTGATTAGCTGCAGATTTTCTGTTGCAGATTTTCATGCAGCAAATTCGCACCGCACCTACAAAGTGGTAGAGAATTTCTGAATTCGTATCCACACGATGCATTATAAAAACAAAAAAAAGCAGCAGAAAAGTTGCGTCATTGCAGATTCGACATCTGTAACATGTCTATTTACACAGCGGATTTCTCTTGCGAATTTCACGCTTTCCAATGGAGAGGGCGAAATCTGATGGCTTTTCAGCGGCAAAAGCCGCGTGTAATACATGTGGTTTAGGCCTCATGCACGCGGCCGTGCGCGGACCATGGTATCCCGGCCTGGAATCCAGCTGACAGCAGGAGCGCACGGCGTCATTGGTTGCTATGGCGCCGTGCGCTTTATGCCACCGCTGGACTACAGTAATACACTTGTGCGGGTGTATTACCGTAGTCCAGCGGCGGCGTGGCCAGAGGTGGGAGAACGCCCCCCCCTGCACTCAGAGGCTAATTAGCATGTTATAAAAGTTCGTTTTTCTCCGTAACGGCGGCAGGCAGTGAGATGGCACTAATATAATCTCAGCCAGCTTAATACCCATTTTTCAGGTGACAGAAACCCTTTAATGGTGCGGACAAATCTCCATGTAACTCACGTAGATCTTACCACAGATTCGTTCCTGAAGGTCCACTGCGCAATCTCCACGACTAATCTGACATCAGAGACTTCATGCACACAGCCGTGTCTGTATTTCGATTCGCAAAATACGGACACCTTTCTTGTGCCTTCTGTATTTTTTGCACCCCATCTATTTGCATCTGCAAATACGGACAAGAATATGGCGTGTTCTATAATTTTCACAATGGCTGCACTGATCCGCAGAAAATACAGATGTGTTCAGGACCCCATAGAAATGAATCCATAAAACATGCGGATGAAAAATACGGCTGTATGCATGAAGTCGTACATGCAGATGTTTCCACAGCGTGTGGGTGACGGTGAGATTCCTCAAAATCAGATCCACTTTGCTAGTACTGTATTAGGCAGCGGATTGCCCGCATTGTTTTGCAGTTGAACATTTGAAGCTTTTCCGCCATGTGTGACTTTGCAGCAAGTCAGTTTACCACGGATTTAACCCTCTCAGTGTAGAAGGGTGTTGCGACTTGGCTGTTGTTTTGCCCTGAAATCTGCCCTACGTCTCCCTAGTATGCGGCTGCTCCATGTGCTGCCATGCAGGCAATGCTTCTTGGGAGAGGACGTCTGTACATACAGCCTCCGATGGAAATTGCGTTAATTTTTTTTTGGGTGGATTTCCAATAGAGTGAAATTAGAGGAACATGGAGGTCATGTAGAGTTCCCATATACCTCTATGGAAGTCCTGTTATAACTCCTCACAAACCAGAGGTGCAGCACGACCTAATACTTATTTACATGGTCTTTTTAGGGGAACCTGTCACTACACCATACAGTGCAGGTGTTATAGAGCAGGAGGAGATGAGCAGATTTATATATGGTTTTATTGTGAAACTATCAGTAAAACTTGTGTTTTATTCATTCAATCTCTGCTCTTTCTGCGCTTAGGAGTCCAGTGGGCGGTTCTATCAGTGATTGACAGCCTTCTCAATATGAGCGTGCATAAGACAGCAGAGATTTTGATGTATAAAATACAGGCTTTACTGAATCTTTTCCCATAAAACTGTATCTCTATCTGCTCAGCTCCTCCTGCTCTATAACATGCTGTCTGCAGATCAGCCGCCTTGTTCGGCAGAGGAACAGCCTGCTGAAGTTCACCATATCTGGCCTACCCAGATACTAGCGTTCACCTTCAGACCCCATTGACTATAGTGGGATCCGGCTGGTTTCCGCCAGCCCAGCACCAGTTTTTGTCCGGCAGAATCCCTGCTGAATCCCATTATAGTCAATGGGCTCTGGAGGGGCACTGCCCTATCAGGTTAGGCCGGACACGGTAAATCTGCCTCTGCCGGAACAGCCTGCCATATAGCTTTACCGCAGGTGTGGAACTAACCTTAATGTCACCTGACAGAGCTCCCACACATTGAATATTATCCAGTCTATTTCTTTGTCTCCCTATAGATAAGCGGCACCAGATGTGTCTGCCCGCTGCTTATCTCTGTCCCTCCACGCCCATTCAGCCAAGACACACCGAGATCTCTAAGCATTTCAGTTTGTTTGAATAGGCAGCAGGCCGTATAAATGGCAATTAAAATGAGGTCACATTTGTAGAAGTAATGAACTTGTAAAAAGTGCATGTCTGGATATGCAGCACAGAAGATTCAGCAGAGGACAAAGCCATTGGGCGGCACAGTGACAGAAGATTGACGCTCCACAAAAGGGATCACGTCTAAATATCTGCCAATACCCATCCCATAAGTAACTAGCGTCTGGTCTTTGAGACAAGGGCAGAAGCAATGTTGTCATATATATAGGCGGCCGAGGCGTCTGCTTCTTTTTATATTTGATTGAACTATAATTACGACTTTAGTCTGAATCCAGATTATAGCATTGCTATAAGACAAGAATTTATTAGACACATTAGGGCTTGTTCACATCTACATCAGAGGCTCTATCACAGATTCCCTCAAAAAGTCCTGCATGTGGGACTTTTTTGTCCAGTAAAAAAAGCTGGAAACCGAACGGACCCTATTATAGACAAAGGGTCTGTTCTGGTTTGAACTCAGCCTTGTCGAGTACACGGTTAGGAGGTATACAGGTTCAGGGGTGTGCCGTTTTATACTCTTTATGGCAGGAGTATTGCTACAGAAGGGTAGTCTACAATGTGTTTATGTGATGTAGACTACAGACAAACGGTTCACCGGTGACGGGCCACAAGCAATATGATTTACTTATGGCTTTCAGTCTAGGAGACATTTTGTTAGAATGTATAAAGGAATTGCAAATTAACTAAAACCTTAAAGAGGACCTTTCACTGGTCCACAGTTTATCAGTTAAAGCTATGTACATTGAGAGCGGCACCCAGGGATGTCCCTGCACTTACTTGTATCCCTGGGTGCCGCTCCGTTCGTCCTCTGTAGCCCCCGGTACCGGCGCTCCTGCTGCTGTAATTTTGCCTGGGGCGGAGACTTCTTCTTCTGCCCTGGGCGTCTCCTTCTCACAGGGCTGGAGCGCTGGCCATATTCAGGATATGAGCTGAGCGCTGCGATTGGCCAGCGCTCCAGCCCTGTGAGAAGGAGACGCCCAGGGCAGAAGAAGAAGTCTCCGCCCCAGGCAAAATTACAGCAGCAGGAGCGCCGGTACCGGGGGCTACAGGGGACGAACGGAGCGGCACCCAGGGATACAAGTAAGTGAAGGGACATCCCTGGGTGCCGCTCTCAATGTAGATATCTTTAAGTGATAAAGTGTGGACCAGTGAAAGGTCCTCTTTAAAGCTAGATTTATACAATCTGATATTCGGGCCGATTATCAGGAACAAACGCTTATTTCTGATAATCTGCTCCTGTAAATGTGCTGCAGATCACCTGATGAACGAGCGAAACGCCAGATACAGTGAACTCAGGCAGTCAGTCCGTCCTCACAACGTGTATGTGAACCCAGCTTATCAGGCAGATTATGGGAATGAATATATGAATACTCACTCATTCCTGATAACTGGCCTGTGCAAAGGTGCCGACGATCATTTAATGGACAACCAAACGCTCGTTTATCAAGTGAAATAACCGTTTATGCCACAAATTGTCAAACATTGACACCAAAATTGTCGATTCTGGGCAGCAATGTGCTGCCCTAAAACAATGAATCTGTATAGGGGAGAACGATTGCAGTAGTGATTGCTTGTCCTCATACAGTGGGGGTGATTGCTGCATGTAAGTGCAACTCTCACCTCCTTTAAAGAACAGGCAACGATCGAGATAAAACGGTTCCTTCCTGATCATTGCCTGTTCATTCTGTGCATGTAAATGCGCCATTACTTTGCCCATCCAAAGCGAAGCCGACTCATTGAGATCAAATAAATTTCATTGAAATCACATCTTCTACATTTTTCTGTACAAATGACATAAACATTCAGACCAATGTTAGTGCGAGCAGTCTTTGATTACTGAAGTGGGGATTCAGTAAAGGTGCATAGGTATGTACATAGGAAGAAAACAGATCTTGTCTTCATTTGGGTGTTCCACCAGGTGCAGAAGTTGAAAAGATATTGATGATATTGCTATGCTTCATGCATCTTTGGGGAATGTCAGAGGTCTCTAATTACGCTGTTATGATGAAGAAGCGTATAAACATGTGTAGGCCTGCTAGTGTGTTTACGTGTGTGCAAAATGTCCATGTGTATGCCATTTCAGAGACCATGATGCAGGTCTGTGTTTAGTCTATGTAATAGTGGCTCTACTTACTGCTGAATGTGTGTGTTTTCTTTTATATTTTTCTAATGTTGCTGTTATTAGGCAAGAGCGACAGACATTTGTCACTCAGTGTCTCCTCGTGCAGCAGTAAAATCTGCATAAGTCTACTTTCACACTCGCGTTTTGGCTTTCCGTTTGTGAGATCCGTTCAGGCCTTTCACAAGCGGTCCAAAACGGATCAGTTTGCATTCTAATGCATTCTGAATCTAAAAGGATCCGCTCAGAATGCATCAGTTCAGTCTCCATTATGCTTTGGAATTGTCTGTCTGATGAAACTGAGCCAAACGTCCTGGCACACAATGTAAGTCAATGGGGACGGATCCGTTTTCACTGACACAATCTGGCACAATAGAAAACGGATCCGTCCCCTATTGACTTTCAATGGTGTTCAAGACGGATCCGTCTTGGCTATGTTAAGGATAATACAAATGGATCCGTTCTGAACGGATGCAGACGGTTGAATTATTTGAACGGACAAAACACGAGTGTGAAAGTAGCCAAAGACTGCCTCACGGCTTCACTCTCAAGCAGCTGTGGTCTACAAATCACACTACCACGTTCCTGCTTTAGCGTCAGTGTTCGTCATTTGATAGCAAATTATTATTTCCTATGGGAAAATCAAGACATAAATTGGACGAACTTTGAATCACATCATCCTAGTTAGATACGATCGACAGCAAGTGGCTCAACAAAAGTCCTTCTTGCACTGGAGTGAGTTTGCAACTTTTTAGAAAGTCTAAAGTTTAAAGTGCTAAATCTAAAGGGAAACTCATTAAACGTAGCCAACCACTTTACCAGCCACTGTTCAGAACTGGAGTGGTGTAAAAAGTTGCAACATTTTTGTGCAAGGGATCCAAAAAAAGCAAAGCCCCTATTTTGCGACTTTTTGAAGCCAGGATTCTGTAGTGCAGGGCATGATAAATACCCCCCTTGTGTGTATTACTGTTATCAGTTCGGCATACTTTTTTATTTTCAGCACACAATTTCTATAGGGTTATTTTTTGCACTTTTATTTTGACGCTTTTATTTTAAAATCTGCTTATACAGTAAATCGTGTGTCTTTGTGGTTAGAGATAAATCTAAGCTCCCCGCATGACTTGACACTTTGGTATGAAGCCCTCTTCTATTGCCATCCACTTAAATACTGCACCATACCGGATGTCATTAATGATTGAAGATGGGAAGTCTGTGTTATGAAATGACTTCTGTTCTGTGTGGACAACTTCCGTATCTATTTCATAATGCTGCTTGATCTTATCTAGTTTTTCCCATGTTTGTGGTGTGGGCCTCCTATCACTTTTAAAAGGAAAGCATTGTCTCTACGTTCCGTCCGATCACTACATATTACTTTCCTAAAATAACTGCTATTTTAACTTATTTCCTTTTTGACGTAGCTTACACCATCTATGTCGGAAGAATAAGAATTGTGCTCTAAAAGAAACTTGGTTTCTTAGAGCTGTATTGTCCTTAGAATTAGCTGAACCGCTTTTCATCTCCTTTTAACAAGAGAACCATTGAGAACCATGTTTACAAATACACAGCAAATACAGTAAATCAAATAACCGTATATATGAAAGCTTTCAGTCTGTGGCACTTCTACAGCACACATACATATTTATAATCTCATACAATGCATATCATTAGTACTGCTCTATATTACACATCAGATTGTTTGTTGGTTTATTGGTTTCTCAATTTCCGGATATAAAGGTCCATTTACATGAGAGAACTGAGTGGGCAATTATTGGGAACCAGCCATTCGTTCCCGAAAACTGCCTGTTTGTCTGAGGAGGTGAAAGCAGTCAATTTTGTAGACAACAATAGACATTTCTACTATTGAGTCCTTGAAAAATGCGACATGCACACGGCCGGTATCTGTATTTTGCGGAGTACAAAATTGATACAGTCATGAGGCTTTAGGATCAACATTTGCTCGTTTATCTGGTGATCAGAGGCGCATTTACACGGGCCAATTATTGTAAACAAGCGTCGGTAGTAAAATTTATTCCCGATAACCGTCCTGATAATATTCCCATATAAATGGACTTAAAGGGGTTATCCGACCCCTGAAATGCCCCCATATGCCCTGGCCCCTCACACACAATGTACTTACCTGGATGCCCGGCACCGCGCTTCTGTCGCCCACACGGCCGCTGCAGCATCTCCCTGTCGCATGGATGGGGGAGGGAAACCAATGGGACAAGCCTCCCTAGCGTCACTTGCAATGTTAGAGAGGCTCATCCCAGTCACCACCTGCCATTGGCTGTCCCTCCCGACGCCGGATGTTTTCATCCGCGCGACAGGGAGATGCAGCGGCAGCCATGCGGGTGTAAGAAGTGACGCGGGTGCCAGGGAGCCAGGTAAGTACATTGTGTGTGGGGGGGAATTTCAGGGGTCGGCTAACCCCTTTAAGGAAATTAGTCAATGAGATTAAAGCATAGGTTGAACCTGGTGAACTTATGTTGGCTTGCACAGATTGCATTATAAGAATTATGTTATGATAAATTTAAAAAAATACTAGATATCGCCAATAAATTCTGCAACCATATAAAAGCACAAGGCCACAGGCTTTTATACAGGTCAACAATAGCTTCCGGACCACCACCCATCTGTGTATTAAAGTCAAGACCTTACATCAGAAAGAATGAGTGCCATGTGCAGAGGAATATATTAATGTATAAGGAAATATTTTAATAGAAAATATGGTAAATAAAATACCCGTGAAGCACATGTGATAAACACAATATAAATTATGCATACGCCTTCCTGCACCAGTAATTGGCATGAAGGACCATCAGGACATCTGCTATTTCACGTTATTCACTTTTTAGATACATTACACATTGCAGACCATTTCTAAAGAGGATTTGGTATTGGTGATTGAAACCATTTCCTGTTCATTGATTTTCATGATTTATTGTATCTCTCTGTTGATGGTCCCTAAGTTTTCCTACATCTCTGATATGTCACCTTCAGTAAATTGGGCCTTTGTTATCTCCTTTTAATCAGTAAAGTGATTTTTCTTTTCCTTTTCATTGCTAGCAGGAGAGGATTACAACATCTTCCCACTCAGAAAATGAGATGAGAGGATAATGAAGTGATAAAGTAGGTTAAGAGTAACAAGCCCATTTAAAAGATGCCATACACCTTCATTTTAGAATGAATGAAAAGCCAGTTCATCATACATAGTGCAGTTAAAAAAGACATAAATCCATCAGGTTCAGCCAAGGGATAGGTGGGGACGCGAATCCCATTCTGTATGGTCCAAATATCATTAAAATTAGCTGTAAGACAATGGTTCCCACTTCAACACTGAAATCTAATCTGTCCATCAGACCTGATAAACATTGCCTAAGGTCACACTCTGCTATCTGATAACCCTTTTGCCCAAGCAATATCTATCAGTCCTGTTTATTGACATTAGAATAGAGTTGTCACTCATCGCCATTTTTGATGTTGGGTAAGACCCCGCCACCACCAATCCCCTTCCTCCCCCCTAACACACACATTTCCCTAGCCAAGCTGAATATTCACTCTAGTATGAGTCCATCGCTTCAACTTTTAAGAGTGTTTGTGGAGCACTTGCAAAACAACTTATAAAAGTAAGGGCTTTAGGGCCCGTGAACAACTGATTGCATCTCAACAAGAAATAGCTACTTAAGCGTAATTAGCAGCCAGTCATAAAAGTGAGATTGCTTCTTTTTCTGAGACACGATTTTCACATAGCTGCTAATCAGTTTAGTGATGGGCGCTGACTTTCTTCATTTCCTAAACACAGGAAAGTTGACATGTAGGTTTTTAGTGTAATGAGTCCATTGTCTCATGTGGGATCAGTAAACATGCTGGCGGTCATACCTGCAGCTTCTTCTCATTTACTATTCCCAGACGCTGTCACGACTCTCTAAGTGTGTATAAGCTAATCATGCAACTATACGGAGGCGCCTGCTACTTCTAGCCGGACCTATTGATGAGTTAAATACTATACGTGTGTATTTGTTTTGTGGCTTGCCTTTAATTGGTTTTATGGCTATTTTTATGCTAATTTTTTTATTTCATTACAGATGCAGGAGGAAGAGACCTGACCTCATTCCATCACATGTCCTATTGTATGTCACAGGCTATGAATAAAGTTGGTTGTTTTCGGTATATTAATAATCTGCATTTGGTTGTATTTGATATTTTCTTATATTTGACATTTCATATAGAGCCATCAAATATTATTTATTTAGAGAATGTTTGATACTATCTACACTGACTATATATTAAGTGTCCTAATCATTAGATACATTAAAGGGGTTGTCTCACTCCAGTGAATGGCATTTATCATGTAGAGGCACTTACTAATGTTTTGTGATTGTCCATATTGCCTCCTTTGCTGGCTGGATTCATTTTTCCTTCACATTATACACGGCTTATATCCAGGGCTTATGACCACTGATGCAGCACAGATTTGAGGTGGCCAGAGAGGCGTAGCTTTTTCCTATTGTCTGCAAGCACGACCACCACTGCTGGATTACAGGGTGGTCGTAACCCCTGGATATGAGCAGTGTATAATGCAGTGGCGTAGAGTGGGTTGCCAGTACCCGGGACAAGCCAAGTATTGCGGCTTCCCTCCAACCTGTGACCACGCCCCTTTTTACAGATAATGTAGTAGATATCACTTGTAGTCATACGCAAGACCACAGATAACACAGTGATAACTCTCTGAGTACAGATAATGTAGTAGATGGGTGTGAGCCCCCAAAATTCAGAACACACACAGTGTGACCTGAAGTCTGGGGCCGGGCTGCTACAGTGTGGGCCAAATTCTATATCCACCCTCCTATCGCTACAGAACATACAGGATAATACAGCGCCCCATACCTCTTACATCCAATGACGTCTCCTTTGATGTAGATGTTCTCTTTCATCGTCTTCTCCTTTCAGACCTTCAAACCAGACCACCATTTTTCTGCCATTTTTCATCTCTGCAATTTGACAAAAAAAAATCTTAGTTTACTATTTTTCCATCATCCTCCCATCTTCTGGACAAATCATCCTACCGCCCCCCAAAGTGTGCTGCTGTGCTCCCTAATACTACACTGCAGAAACAGATAAAATTCCTGAAAATACTAATGCCACACAAATAATGTCCCCTTCAATAATTATTGGCACACAGTGCTCTAAAATAACTGTGCCCAGCAAATAGTTCCCCTGACACTAATATTGTAAACATAACGTCCCCCAAAAATAAATGTGGTAAGCTGATACTGTGCCAAGGTGCCCTCACAGTAATAGTGCTACCCAATAATCCCACCAATAGTACTAATTCTCTGCTAGAGCACACATGGTAGTAATAGTGCTCCTACAGTGCCCCCAACATGTCCCCACTGTGCGCTAGAAGTAATAATGCCCCCATATTGCCCATACTAGTAATTATGTTCCTCATAGACCCCAGTAGTAATAAAGCCTACCATAATGCCCCCCTCCCCGAGTGGTAATAATTCTCCTTATAATGTGACAGTATAAAGATGCTCCCTTATAATGTGTGCCAGTGCAAAAAAATACCCCCTTTTAATGCTCTCAGTTGAGCTAATGTCCCCATAGTGCCCCCATAATGTGCCAGTATAAAATACCCCTATATAGTGCCCCCATAGTGCTCCTCTCCTGCCTTCCTCCTGGTGCCCCCCCCCCATAATGTACCAGTATAAAATGCCCCATATATAGTGCCCCAGTAGATGCCTTCAGTGTCCCCCATAATTTGCAAGTGTAAAATACCCCTTCCCCATAGTACCCACCATAATGTGTCCCCATATAAAATACCGCTTCTTTGTGGCCTCAGTAGAAGCCCCCATAGTGTTCCTCTCCCCCCTTCCCCATAGTGCGCCCATATAAAATACCCCTTCTTTGTGGCTTCAGTAAATGCCCCCATAGTGTCCCCAATAATGTGCCAGTAAGAAGTGCCCCATAGTACCACCCAAAAATGTGCCAGTAAAAAGTGCCACCCAATAATGTGCCAGTAAGAAGTGACCCATAGATGTCCCCACAGTGCCCCCAATAATGTGCCAGTAAGAAGTGCCCCCATAGATGCCCCCCAATAATGTGCCAGTAAGAAGTGCCCCCGTGGATGCCCCACAATAATGTGCCAGTAAGAAGTGCCCCCATAGATGCCCCCCAATAATGTGCCAGTAAAAAGTGCCCCCATAGATGCCCCACAATCATGTGCCAGTAAGAAATGACCCTAAATCATGTGCCAGTAAGAAGTGCCCCCCCCCCCATAGTTGCCCCCCCAATCATGTGCCAGTAACAAGTGCCCCCATAGTGCTCCTCTCCTGTATTGTACTATATAAAAAAAATAAACACATATACTTACCTTCATCAGTCTGGCAGCGATGCAATGCAGGCCTCTTCCAGCCTGTGCCCCGCGCTGTAGGGCTCAGGCGGCGCTGCCTGCATCGGCCTCTGATAGGCTGCAGAAACGGGGAAGCTCTCTGCTCTCCAGTGACTGTGCCATATTTAGATTTTTCCACACTACATTACTGTAACTGACATTTCTATGCTGATTTATGTATTTTTGTCTTTTTGAACATCACAATAAAAATCTCATTGTATTGTAAAAAAAAATGCCTCACTGTTCATGATATAATAACCATGTGTAGATGGTGATCTGAACATTACTGCCATTTTAAGGCTTTATTTTGTAAGATTTTCCTTTTTACAACCAAGCAAAATATTGGCAATATTTGCAACTGCAGAACTCAGACTGAAATACTGGTAATTATGTCCATGTCCATCTGATTGGCAGGGGAGTTTGGGACATTTAAACTCAGTCTAAGGGTCCATTCACACGTCCGTGTGTGTTTTGCGGATCCACGGATCCGCGGATCCGCAAAACACGGACATCGGCGATGTGCGTTCCGCAATTTGCGGACCGCACATCGCCGGCACTCATAGAAAATGCCTTTTCTTGTCCGCAATTGCGGACAAGAATAGGACATGTTCTATTTTTTTCGGGAACGCAATTGCGGACCCGGAAGTGCGGATCCGCAATTGCGGACCCGGCCGGGACATCGTCTGTCCCCATTGAAACTAATGGGTCCGCAATTCCGTTCCGCAAAATGCGGAATGGAATTGCGGACGTGTGAATGGACCCTAAAGGCGCACATACGCATAAAGAGAGAAGACAGCCAACCGCAGTTCAGATGACAATACACTACTGTGTATGGGGGCCTACAGACTAGTGGGTGTTGATTTGAATTTCATATTAAATATTTTGAAAACTATTGAATTTTATATTAAAATCCATTGGAAGAAAATATTTAATCACAATTCTCCATTACATCAGTTAAAATATATATTTGCATTTGAGAGGAATGTAGATGAATTACTGTAATAGAAAAAAAAGTCAACCAACTATTTCATAATTAAACCTAAGATAGAGTGCTGATTTTACTTTACATTATTAATAAAAGGACACAAAATGGTAAGGCTGAGTTCACACTTCAGTTATTTGGTCAATGATTTCCATCAGTTAGGGCTCATGCACACGAACGTATTTTCTTTCCGTGTCCATTCAGTTTTTTTTGCGGACCGTATGCAGAACCATTAATTTAAAAAAAACGGATGTTACTCCGTGTGCATTCCGTATCCGCATGTCTGTATTTCTGTTCCGCAAAAAAATTGAACATGTCCTACTATTGTCCGCATTACGGACAAGGTCAGGACTGGTCTATTAGGGACCAGCTGTTCTGTTCCGCAAAATACAGAATGTACATGGATGTAATCTTTTTTTTTTGCAAATCCATTTTTTGTGGACCAAAAAATACATACGGTCGTGTGCATGAGCCCATATTGTGAGCCAAAACCAGTAGTGAAGACTACTCAGATATGATGTATAATGGAAAGATTTCCTCCTGTTCTGTGTTTTTTACCCATTCCTGGTTTTGGCTTACAATAAGGCTACATTCACACAAACGTATTTTATTTCTGTGTCCGTTCCGTATTTTTTGCAGATAGGATGCAGACCCTTTAATTTCAGTGGGTCCGCAAAAAATGCGGACAGAACACCATGTGCTATCCGCATGTCCGTTTCGTAGCCCTGCAAAAAAGATAGAACATGTCCTGTTCTTGTGTGTTTTGCTGACAACGATAAGCAATGTTACAATGGATCTGCAAAAAAACTGATGCCTTACGCTATCCGTTTATTTTTGTGGATCTGCAATTTGCAGACCGCAAAACACATACAGTCGTGTAGCCTAAGGGGTCATGCACGCAAACGTATTTTCTTTCTGTGTCCGTTCCGTTTTTTTTGCGGACCATCTGCGGAACCATTGGTTTCAATGGGTCCGCAAAAAAGGAAGTTACTGCGTGTGTCTTCCGTTTCCGTATGTCCGTATTTCCGTTCCGCCAAAAAATAGAACATGTCCTATTATTGTCCGCATTACGGACAAGGATAGTACTGTTCTAATAGGGGCCTGCTGTTCCGTTCTGCAAAATACGGAATGCACACGGACGTCATCCATATTTTTTGCGGATCCGTTTTTTGCAGACTGCAAAATACATACGGTCGTGTGCATGAGCCTTAAGGGGGCAATTTTGAGGAACGGGTGCAGACCCATTCATTTTCAATGGGACCGCAAAAGATGCGGACAGCACACCATGTGCTGGCCGCATCCGCACTTCCGTTCCGCGGCCCTGCAAAAAAATAGAGCATGTCCTATTCTTGTCCGCAGTCACGGACAAGAATAGGCATTTCTATCATAGTGCTGGCCATGTGTGGTGTCAATGTTTTGTGAATCCGCAATTTGCAGACTGCAAAACGGTTTCAGACATGTGAATGGACCCTAACTGATAAAAATAACTGACCATACAACTGAAGTTTTAACTTGGCCAAAATAGCAACGCTGGAAAGTTATGTATGAAATGATAAAGTAATTAGGTAGATAATGTTCTTACCAGCCTAATACAATCTGGACAGTAATGTAAATGAGTAGACATTCAGTAGTTGTAGGTTGGTTTGAAACACTGCTTGGATTGAAAAATGTGTGGATTGAATATTGGATATGAACTGTTCATTTCTAATAGCTGCCAGAGGAGGTGAAAGCTGCATTTACATGCAGCAGTCATCTTCTCTGTACGAGGACAAATCATCCCCTACAGATTCATTGTTTGTGGGCAGTAGACCTCTTTTTACACCGGATGATCTGCTTCCCGGAAACAATGAGTTTGGTGTCTGCATCAGTGATTCTGTCAACCAATGAATGAGCATTTGCTCGTCCCATCGGGTGATCGGTGGCACCTTTCCACACACCAGTTATCGGAAACAAGTGTTCATACGAATGCCTGGACCTGATAGTCAGCCCAATAATTGGGCCATGTAAGGACCCTCAGAGAAACGGGCAAAATAATGAATTACATTTTAAAGATAGGCGCAGGCCTGACTTTGATGGTACATCCTAGCAATATGCCATCAAAGTGAAACAGATGAAACAACCCTTTAAATGATGCCACAATATAGCATGAAGTAGCCCTTCCAAAGTGTTTACCATGTCTAGCCTCTTCAAAGTTTTTACCAAAACCTTAGAATGCTATAAACCGATCCCTCCTGGCCTTCAGTGATGATGTTTCAACCTGGACATGTGACTGCTGCAGACAATTACTAGCTACAGCAGACACCATGGAGGACTCCGACCAGTGATTGGATGCGGCAGTCACTAGTCCATACTGAAACGTCTTCTCTAGATACCAGGATACAATGACCGGTGAGGTCACGACTCACGAGAAGGATATGGCATGGGGAAGCAGTTGAACAGGAGAGGAGGACGATTGATAAGTTGAGTCTTAGTCTTACTCAGTTCGTTATTGTACAATATGGTAATATTTTGTCAAAAACTTTCGAGGGGCTCTAAAATGCTCTCCACACTACCCTCAGATATCCTCTCACAAGAACATCCTGATTCCTATACTTTTGCCACCTTATCGTTACTAATCCTTTTAGCTGCTTCCTCTGATGGCTCCGCCATTCTTCTATCTACTTTCATTTCTTTGGTTTTACATGTATTTCCTGCCTTCTTCCTTTTTCCAGTTTAGACTTCCTTTCTTTCTTTTTCAGATAGCACTCTAGGCATATGACTGGCAATCTGTATACTGCAGTTACATGGACCACACTAAACTGGATCAATTATTGATTATAATATGGCAGAAATGATTCTTCCTGTGTAAGGCTACTTTCACACTAGCGTTAATATTTTCCGGTATTGAGATCCGTCATAGGGTCTCAATACCGGAAAAAAAACACTTCCGTTTTGTCCCCGTTCATTGTTAATGGGGTCAAAATGTAGCTGAACTGAACGGAGTGCTCCAAAATGCATTCCCTTCCGTTCTCATACCGGAGAGCAAACCGCTCTCTAACACAATCTGACACAATCGAAAACGGATCCGGCCCCCATTGACTTTCAATGGAGTTCATGACGGATCCGTCTTGGCTATGTTTAAAATAATATAACTGGATCCCTTCATAATGAATGCAGATGGTTGTATTATCAGTAATGGAAGCGTTTTTACTAAACCCTGCAGGATCCAGAAAAAACACTGGTGTGAAAGTAGCCTTACTTCAAATATACAATGTCGGCTTTAAACAGCTGATGCACAAGATCTTGAACACAATGTAGACCAGGAGAAGGCATGGAAGAGAAAGGATGGCTGCCTTGCTGTAGTTATGGCTTTCATTATGGCCAGATTGCTAGGTGTCAGAAGTACATATCTAGGTGGGATGTATTGGATATACCCTGGATAGGATTAAGGCTCTATTAGACTGGCAGATAGTCTGCTCAATCATCGCTAACAAACGTTCGTAGTAATGCTTGTTAGAGATGATCTGGCAGTGTAATACTGATTACCCAATTGTTCATTGGGCAATCCAGATTTTTTAATTGGTTTAAAAATGATTGTTTGCCGGCGGTAGATTGTGCCATACAAATATGATCTGCTGCCAGCAAACAACTAGTCAGTATGGGGACTGATGATAGCATTAGCAATCGCTACTCCCCTTACAGTGGAGGAGATCTCTGCATGTAATAGCAGCTGTCTCCTCCGCTAGCGAGCAGGTGATTGCTCGGAAGGAACTCAGGGTAAATAGCTGTCGGATGAACATTTTATATGCAGGGGTGTATTTTGCCACTAGGCACTGGAGGTCTAGTTCTTTTTTTTCCGCATGGATGCAATCAGTTTTTGATGCGTTCTTCACACGCATTAAGAAAAACTGAAGAATAAGGCCCCTTTCACACGAGCGAGTTTTCCACGCGGGTGCAATGCGTGACGTGAACGCATAGCACCCGCACTGAATCCTGACCCATTCATTTCAATGGGGCTGTGTACATGAGCGTTGTTTTTCACGCATCACTTCTGCGTTGCGTGAAAATCGCAGCATGTTCTATATTCTGCGTTTTTCACGCAACGCAGGCCCCATAGAAGTGAATGGGGCTGCGTGAAAATCGCATTGCATCCGCAAGCAAGTGCGGGTGCGATGCGTTTTTCACTGATGGTTGCTAGGAGATGTTGTTTGTAAACCTTCAGTTTTTTATCACGCGCGTGAAAAACGCATCAAAGCGCATTGCACCCGTGCGGAAAAAACTGAACAACTGAACGCAATCGCAGGCAAAACTGAATCGCTTTGCCTGCGAAATCGCACAGTTTTAACTGAACGCATCCGCAACGCAACCGGACCTAATCCGGACACGCTCGTGTGAAAGAGGCCTAACACTCAACATCTCCTAGTAAACATCAGTGAAAAACACATTGTATCTGGATGCCTTAGGCCTCTTTCACACGGGCGTTGCGGGTGCACTCCGTCAAACAGTGCGGGTGCGTTGCGGGAATCGCCGCGATTTTTCCCTGCGAGTGCAAAGCACTGTCATGCGTTTTGCACGCGCGGGAGAAAAATCTGCACTTTTGGTAAACAGACCCGAACCTGCACTTCTTCACAGAAGTGCATGTTTGGGTCAGAAATTGTCCCGCTGGTATTATTTCACATTATAACATAGTTATAATGTAAAATAATACCCTTGGCCATCTTCCTAATGTTTAAACCGGTGCAGAATGGGTTAAAAATAATAAACTAATATTAACATACCTGTTCCATTTGATCGCGAAGCCCGGCATCCTCTCCGTTAGCTTGGACCTGTGATCATCACTTTGGTGATGGAGCATGTGATTGGTCCATGTGACCATGTGACATCATCACAGGTCCTTTTCCTACTAGCAAGCTAACAGGGAGGATGCGCTACGTCAGCGCTACACCCGGAAGAGAAGACGCCGGCATCCCTGGTAAGGAGCAGGCGATGCCGGCGTCTTTTCTTCCGGGTGTAGGGCTGACGTCATCGGCGCAGGCGCACTGAGGACGGAGCGCCTAAGCAAGCGTCCTTCACTCAGAGCGCCTGCGCCGACTAAAGACCGATACGGCACAGGCGCGGGATTGCAGCTGCAGACAGGGCCAGCGGGAGGAGGAGAGCCCGCTGCCCCTGTCTATCAAAAGAAGAGGGGGTGTTCCCAGGGCATGAAGATGCGGCGGCTACCAGCAAGTACCCGCCCAACTTGCTGGTAGCGAAGATAATTTGCATATCACAAAAGTAAGTTTTTTAGAAGATAGAAAACAGGAAAAAAGTTAGGAAACATATGTTTGAACTCAGCTGACATTAGCAAGTAGCTAATGTCAGCTAGTGAAAATTACATCAGTGGGGGTGACAGAAGCCCTTTAAGCTTTTCACGCAAGCCCCGTTCATTTCTGTGGAGCCAGGGCTGTGTGACAAATGCACAATATAGAACATGCTGCAATTTTTCCTGAACGCAAAGATGATTGGTGAAAAACTATGCTCATGTGCACAGACTCATTGAAATAAATGGGTCAGGATTTAATCTGGATGCTGTCCATTGACAAAATGGATTGCATGCGGAGGGAAAATATATATATTTTTGCTTGACAAAGGCCTCATGGAGTAGGCTGAAACGTTGCCTTGGAATCAATTGGGTTATCACCATTTAACTCAGGAGTGCTGCCTCTTCTCTGGAATCTATATATGTGTCCTCCTGAGGATTTTGCACCCGCCAAGCCCTTTGGACGTGCTGCTGCCTATCTCCGGATTATATATATATATATATATATATATATATATATATTCTGGACCGCTTCATTATGAGATCATTACATCGGCACTGAAGGAAAGGGCTGTGAGTAGGGAAGCCACTGAGCATGTTGGTCCACCACTGAATGCAGGAGAAGGTGGACCAGAAGGATAAACAGCAGGGGGCGCTACCAGAGGGGGAATTGTGATATACATAAAAAGCTGATCAATATTTTATTGCATGTATATTAAAATAATACTTCACTGGAAATGCCCTTTTCTTTTTGTAGTAATACTTTTCATGGGATAACACCTTTAGCATCTAAACCTTTTTAATTTCTTTGGGAATGAAAATTAGAATATTAGGCTGTTTCATGGCAGGGACCATCTGGCATGGAGAATTAAATCGTCTGTGTGGGAATGGAACGGTATGAGAATCTGTGTGTCACAGGTAGACAACTTTAACCCAATAACCATACTTCTAGACTTGTAATTAATTTACCCAGTGTCTGTGAATCTTTGGGTAAGTCTACTGTGCAGCATAAATGAATTAATTCCGTCTACTACTTTCCTAGTAAGTGGAATACCTGCTTTTGTTCCTTTTGTTACTGCGAATAGACCCTCTAATTAACACGAGCCTGGCCTTTGCTTCCATTAGAATAAAACTATCCCAGAGAAAGGTGAGCTCATTTTGTTTGCGACAAAATGAAGCCTTTTAACTTTATCTAGTTGGATGAGGGCAATTAGACTGTTCCCTAAATACACAAGTTTATCTCTGCATTTCTCAGTAATTTGATTTATGATGAAGACGGCCCTAAAAAGCTTTTCAAAGATAAGTATTTTGAGAGGACAAAATGAAATGGGAAATTTAAGCCTACATAACTCCAGACTTGCGTTTTTTTTTCTACCTGCCCTGCCAGACAATCATTAACAAAGACTTGTCCTTTAAAGATATTGACTGACTTTTTTTATGCTAGAAATGTTTTGTATTTGTGGCTTTTCTTGGCCTTGAAATCATTACCATGATTTCCCCAGAGAAAAAGTAAGAACACATATTCCAGCCATCACCTCAGCACTATTGATTACCCAACTTAAGCAAGAGTCCATTTTCTTGATTACTTTTTCACTAATATAGTTAGTGGTTTTCTCCTGTAATTAGCTGTCTGTAAGCGTAGAGTACTCTACTTAACGATTAACTTAACAACACTTATTGAACATTTTAATTGCCAGTAAAAAAAAGTGACAGACATAACAAAATCGATCTTGACATATTTAGATTAAGCAGAAAATGTAGATTTGTATTTTACACTGAGGTCAAGATATCAGTACTGATTGTAAATCTGAAATAATGACTACGAATTTTGTATACCTTTGAACTCAGGCCAGTTTGGTGAAATGATTTTTTTTTCTTCCCGGCTTACTATAAAGTTACTCCCAAATGAACTTTATTTTCAGGAATTTATTATTGCCTTCACCGCAGAATTTTCTTCCTGATGAACAAAGAACTTTTCCATCGTGGAAACATTTTACAACTATGCAAAAATTGGCAGAGGCAACAGATAGAATAGAAAAGATATAGCCCTTATTAAATCATACCATAAACAACGTATTATGACTATAGGCAAGAAAAATGCAGCATGGCAGATTTCAGCCAATAGTTTTTCTTTTATAGGCCATATGTACAAACCAGGGGCGTAGCTAAAGGCTCATGGGCCCTGGTGCAACATTTCAGCTTGGGCCCCCCTACCCTCAGTGCTTTGTGTGTCTTCCTGTGCAGCACAAGGGTCTTTGGGCCCCCTTAGGCTCCTGGGCCCGGTAGCGACTGCTACCTCTGCATCCCCTATAGCTACGCCCATGGTACAAACAAACATGATAGGTTAAAAGCAAGCAAATTATAACCAATAGAATTGAACATTTCAGATGAGCATTATCTTATGTATATGGCCAGTGTAACGGGCAGTGGGTGTGGACCCACTGTACTAGCTAATCGTTTTGACTTTGGACTAATCCTAAAGGTGTTATACTGGCGATCCCCTAGTTTTCACCCTTTCATCCGCATACAGGGATTTAGCTTTTGCTGCAGGGGACCCACCAGGCCAATACCTCTTGTAATAGCCCTGTGCAATAGTCATAGTTGGTGAACAGGCAGAGATCAGGACAGGCAGGGTATGTGCAATTCCATGAAACTAGTCTGCGGTCAAGGTAGGCAGCAAAGGGTCAGTACAGTAGACAGGCTAAGGTCAGAACAAGCAGTGGACTATCAGAGTCAGTTAACAGGCAGAAGTTCGGTACATGGACATAACAGAAAATCAGAATAGCACACCTTCACTGGTAAACTAGTAAATTAGGAACCTAAACTCATACTTTGGTGGATTTGCTACTTTTCTATGCCAAAAAGAGGCATAAGGGGAATGATAAATTTCCCCCCTAAAATATTTTGTGGACAGTCTGAGTCTCCTGAAGAGTCATGCTGTCCCACACTCACCTAGGTTGATTGAAGTTTCACAACCCAGGATACATCATTACAAGAAAGCTCCAGCGGAGTGAAGCAAGGTATGCTGGCCTCAGCTTCATTAACGCACTGTGCATGCGCTGGATGCTGGTGGCTTGTAATGATGTGTCCCAGCCTGTGGGACGTTGATGAAGCCGGAGGAGAAGGCATATAAGCGACTCTTCGCAGGTAGAGAACGCTAATTTATAACTGCACGATTTTCATTTATCATCTCCCTTGCACCAGAAAAGTGGCTTTAAAAAGTCGCAGGCTGTGTGTTTGTGACTTTAAAAAAAAGTCGCAAGTGTCTCTTTTCACACTGTCCTCGTCACTTTTTAGGACGTAACAAGGGTGGGAAGGGGGTGTGACCAATACAGCGACAAGTTTATCTTCATTTACACCAGTTTTCTGGCACAAATGAAGCCAGAAATCTATGGCAGCTCAGAGCTGCTGTACATTTCTGTTTAGGCCAGAGGATGCCACTAATTTATGACAAGGCCTTGACGAGGCCTATGACGAGCAGCGCAGGGGAAATCAAGACCAACGCAGAAAGTGTTGATCTTGATAAATCTCCGCCATAGTGTATCAGACAGTGCCATCTTTAGAAACCTATTACCATCATGTACAATGCTGTGGTGATGGTTTAGGCGCCATAACTAATATAAAAATGAAAATCAGACATCATATAGTATGTGACAATCTCTTTCTAACAAAGCTAAATCCAGCTCTGTACCTCACATGGATCCAGAGGACTCCCCATTCATTGCTCTGCTAGATTTATATCAAGCTGACAACTCAAGGGAAGTGTCCTTTCTGCTGCAGCTAAGAGGGCTTGTCCATGCTCTCCCTATAACAGCACAGTAGACAGTTGAAAGATGAAACGGAGCATGTGTGGCCATCTCAGTGAGCCGTACAAAGAAATAAGAAAGAAAAATCAAACATCAGGTAGCGCTATATAGATACATTTAATTGAATAACTCAGTGACTATGCTAAATTTAATTTTCATGCAATTACAAAAGTATTCAGATCCAGGTGCTGGTTTGAAAACTGTAGAATATTTTTCGTGGGATAACCCTTTTAAATCTTCAGTCTTACCAGTATCAGATACAGACCATAAAACAACCTCCTGACAAAGTATGTTCATATGTTACTTAGATTTCTGTGACGTAAAGGGGTTCTGCAGTAATTGTAAACTGATGATCTATCCTCAGCTTTTTGTAAAGGCAGCGACACTGGCAGTAGCGCCGCAGCCTTCTCGCTGTTTACCGCAGTAACGTCACGACTAGTATCACTGGCCTAGATGTGACTAAGCTTAATTCGAGTGAACAGAGCTTAGCCCCAGGCCAGTGATACTAGTCGTGACGTCCCTGGGCCTGTGGTAAACAGCGAGAAGGCCGCAGTGCTACTGCCAGTGCCGCTGCCTTTACGAACAGCTGATCGGCAGGGGTCCCGGGTGTCGGACCTCTGCCGATCAGATGCTGATGATCTATCCAGAGGATAGGTCATCAGTTTAAAATGACTGCAGAACCCCTTTAAAGTACAGTTCATACAGTTTATAGTTTTATATATCGGAATGTCTTCTCTGCAGTATGTGCATAGATTTCTGCAAGCCCCATTTCTAGCATGTCCTCATCCATTCTGCCTGTGTTATGCTTAGTGCAGCATCTGAGAGTTTGGTGCATGACACAGGGACTCTGGTTTTCCCCATTTCCCTTTGCCATACACCAACCATTTAAGCCCTGAACCAATCAAACCAAATTTTCTCAAAGCTGAAGATAATTAGATTTTAACCTGAATATCTCATACTATGGTGAGATATAACTGTGGCTCTTTTTATTTAATATTTCAAATATTATGATGAATAAATGAATTTTGTATTTATCCTTTCACGTATTAGAAAAAAAAAACATGGTGGTGTCACTCCCAGCTTTTTTTTGGAAGTTTTTGATGCAGTTTTGTCAGAAGTGGGTTGGAAGGGAATGAGAAATATAAATGAAGAACTTCGACGTCTCCTTCTTGCTAGATCCACTGTCTTTGGCACAAAAAGCTGTATGTGACTTCAGCCCTACATTTGTGTCACCTCTTTGTTCCTTTATATTAGTTTAACTTCGTCCACTATTTTCTTTGCTCTATCAGTCCTGCTTTTTGAAACGCTGGAAGAGTATAAGGGACACCAAAGGCTCTTTTACATGGCCCAATGTAGCAAGCAATTGTCGTTAGCAATAATCTGCCCTACCATTGGTCAGTGTAAAGGTCCCTTTAAAGAGAAACTTCCACTTTTTAGATTTTTGGCACAGACACATTAGTAAATCTGGACCTCTGACTCCATGTGGGCTGTCTTATCAGTGATTGACAGCTATCTCTGTTTACATATTTACACAGAGAAAGCTATCAGTCATTCATAAGGCTACGTTCACACGACGACAAATCGGGAACCACTACACTGCAACATTTGTAGCGCGACATTGATGCCACATTAATGTCGCGCGACAATTTTTATAATGGGAGTCTATGGTGGTGTCGCACGTGCAACATGCGACATGTTGCGACTGCTACACAACAGTCGCCAAAAATCCATCCCAGATGGATTTTTTCCGACTGTTGTGTCGCAGTCATCGCATGTCGCAATGCCACACTATAGACTCCCATTATAAAAATTGTCGCGCGACAATAGTGCGACTTTTTGTCGCGCGACAATTGTCGTCGTGTGAACTTAGCCTTATAGCCGAATGGGCCATTTTGGGCTCAGAACGAGCAGAGGTTTAACCACTTTCCAAACTGCCGCCGTACGTGTATGGTAGAAGTTGGGTCTTTAAAGTTGTGGTATGTGGCAGGGCTCCATAGGATATCTGCAATGAGTTGCAAAGGCAATGTATTGCAATGTTAGGGAGAAGCCATATAATAATTGCTTCTTACAGTAATCTATTGATAAATAATAAGTTAAAAAAAGTTTTTTTAAATTTTAAAATATTAAAATTAAAAAAAAATCAAAACGGCTTGTTATCAATAAAAACTACAGATTACCCCCAAAAAAATGACACAGCTCCATGG
This sequence comes from Bufotes viridis, assembly GCA_033119425.1. Classification (NCBI taxonomy): domain Eukaryota; kingdom Metazoa; phylum Chordata; class Amphibia; order Anura; family Bufonidae; genus Bufotes; species Bufotes viridis. The sequence continues at coordinate 104,526,948 of CM065595.1, forward strand.
ACATAACTATAAAAAATGTTATGGGGGTCACAATATAGTAATTAAAAGATCTGAACATAAAAATAAAAAACTTATGGCACGGAGTAAAAACGCCAAAGCTAAAATGGAAAATCCTCTGGGACTGAAAGGATTAAAGGGAACGTGTCACCTACATTTTTCTTCTGCCAGTTAAAACCACATAGTGACACATATCCTTTTCTTTTACCTCTTTTATTTTCTGAGTGTATTTTTTTCTGAACATAATTATGAGGGTGGCATTCTTACCTGAGAAATGCTTTACAGCAGCCACATGGGCCATAGCCACAATGGACAGGGGGGGACCTCATTGACTTCTATGAGATGGTTTTCTAGGCATGCTCTGTGCCCTGTGCAGAGATCAGGAAGGAGAAGATAAGCTGCAATATTACCTGTTGTGAATGGTAGATCTTGTGCTATCTACACAAAGTGGATATCTGTCATTCTTCTGCCTGTAATGATAATGAAATGACTGCTGAAAAGTGATCTGTACAGACCTAGGAGAGCCACCTATTATTAGGTTTAGTTGCCAGTGTGAAAACTGCAGGATTTATTTTTCAAGTTTAGATAATTCTTTAAAAATATGTTTAACATAAACACTTGATTTAAAAATAGGTCATTTTCTGATGACACATTCCCTTGAGCTGTAAATAGTACAAGTTTTAATGAATATTTTCCCACAAAGCTATATATCAGTCTGCCCATCTCCTCCTGCTCTATAACCTGCTGCCTGCATTTCATGGTGACAGGTCCTCATTAACTGTGCACCCTCTAGTCCACACATTGCAGATACAAAACTATGTGCAGGATGTCAATAAAAATCCTTGCTGTATAGATATATGTTGCTCTTTCTGATGCCAAGAATCTGTGGCATTGCATAGGCTTAACATAAAGGCTACTGTACCGCACACATGCCTGTCAAAACACCCAATTTACTCTTAAACTGCTTTACTGAATTTGACGTCACAACTTCCTCTAGAAACAAATTCCATCGCCTGATTACTCTCAGAGTAAAGAGCAATCACTCTTTCCTGGCATGAATGTCTATTGAGCAGTCTGTACATTGCTGCTCACATGGCTGAATATGATCGGAAGCAGCAGCCCCAGCTGCTGTCATTTTATTTTGTAAGCATACATAAATCAGGAGATCCAAATATTTTACCAGCTGAATTCCCATTTACCCAGTGACGTCTTTTTACTACTTAACAAAATGTTACTTTTAGCCCATTAAAAAAATCGCTACAGGACAATAAACATTCACACGGGGTGTATCTTTCAATTTATCATTTTATACATAGCCTTTCATAGCTGGCGACTAGTGAGGAGCGAAGCGCGCTTCGGATGTTACATCCGAAGTCACTTCTTTCAAAACTGGTACCTGGAACTGAAGCCGAGTTCATTTTCAAGTTTTCCACTTCAAAAATCAGTTACCAAAATTGGGCGACTTCACGAATAACTAACTTTGGGTCATTGGAGCGCATACATTCTAATACTGTACGGAAACGGATTTCCGTACAGTGATAATCCGAAGCTTTGAACTGGCGACCAATGTTACCAGTGCAGACGGTGTTTGGTTCTACATGATCCTAATATTTACGCAGTTATCTTTGTCTGAAATAGCAAAATACGGTTGTGATGTTCTGTAAAATATGAAAAAGAGAAGAGAAAAAGTGACGTTTTTGAATGTAATATTTATATACCCAGTCATGTAGTGCACTAACTTTGTAATATATTTTTAGGTGTATACAGTAAATACCAATCTATATGGACCAGTCTGTATGGGTAAGTAAACAGTACCCAACCGCAGCGGTATTAAAACTCATTAGAACAAATTTTTCTACTAAAAATCCATCCAGAAATCGGGTAGTTTTATCAAAACTGGTGTAAAGGAAAGCTGGCTTTCATTTTCATTTTTCCTTTGATAAATCGCCCTCTGTTTGATAAATCTCCTCCTTTGTATACCAAAATATGACATTTTTTTAATAAAGATAAGCCAAAAAATGGGTGGTGTAACATTAGACTAGACAAAGTAAAAATGTCATCCTGCAACAGCCACTGTGATAAATTGCAGTTTAAAGGTTGACCCACGAAAAATATTCTATAGTTATCAAACCAGCACCTGGATCTGAAGACTTTTGTATTTGTAATTAAAAACTTTGCATAGCCACTGAGTTATTCAATAAAATGTATCTGTATAGCGCCACCTGCTGTTTTTTCTTATTTCTTTAAACTGCTCACTGAGATGGCCGCACATGCTCAGTTTCATCCTTTAACCGCCTCCTGAGTTGTGATAGGGAAAGCTGAAATACGCCCCCTGATCTGTGAGAGGGAGAGCTGAGACACGCACCCTGAGCTGTGAGAGAGGGCTGAGACACGCCCCCTGAGCTGTGAGAGAGAGGGCTGAGACACGCCCCTTAGCTGCAGCAGAAAAGACACTCCCCTTGAGCTGGCAGCTTGATATAAATCTGATCTGATTATCGTTTATGACCATTGCTTGACACTTTGTCCTACAATTTAACATTATTAACCCTTGTTGCACTCTGCATTTGCACTTTTTTTACATCCTGCTCGCGGCAACACGCGACCACATTATGTAAACCTTCGATTTCATGTATGAATTGATACTTTTTACATGTCATGTGCTGGCCCCCTCCCCTATGTGTCTCCTGCCTGATCATTCCCCCTGTTCCATATGAGACTCCATGTGTATGTTTTTAATGAGATTTTCAATAAAGTTTAATTCTTGACAAATTATTAGTGTTTGATTAGATTTTTGTGCATAGAGATATATATCATATTTGGGTAAACACATGTTCTTTATAGGTTGTTGTTAATAACATATATGTGACCCCTTTTGATCCAGATCATTGTTTTTCTTGATATAAATCTAGCAGAGCAGTAAATGGGGAGATCTCTGGATCCATGTGAGGTACAGGGCTGTTCTAGCTTTGTTAGAAAGGTATTGTTATCTACTATAAGATGTCTGATTTTCATTTTTTACATTAGTCATGGGACCACCCCTTTAAGACTGTCTAAAGGCCCCTTTGTATTGACCAAGGATCAGGGAAATTATTGGGAAGGAACGTTCTTCAGAATGCTTATTTCCAATAATTGTCCTGTGTACAGGTGCCATCAATCACCTGATGAACAAGCAAATGCTCATTCATCGGGTGAAAATATTGCTGGTACAGTCACCTAAATAAATCATCTCTGATCCATCATTATACAGCAAAACTGATTGCTGCATGTAACTGTAGCTCTCCCACCCTTACAGACTTTGTTTTCCGTCTTGCATAACGGGAACCAGACGGATCCGTTATGCTTTCCCATAGACTTGTATTATGACGGAAAGCAAACGGAATGCCTTTTAAATCCGTCCTTCCGTCTTATGGATTCCGTTATGTTCCGTTATAACCACGTTATAACGGAAGGCCATAACGGAATGCATAACGCTAGTGTGAACCCACCTTTACAGACACATTGGTCAGGAGGGGACCTCATTGACTTCTATGGGCGTTTTCTAGGAATGCTCCGTGATCTGTGCAGAGGTCAGAAGGGAGTAGATAAACCATGATATCACCTACTGTGAATAGTGGATCATATATATATATATATATATATATATATATATATATATGTTATTTTTTATTATATTCCTATCTGTGTGATGATAAAAAGACAACTTCAAAAAAGTGACTGTACAGACCAAGAAGTGGTGCCTATTATTAGGCTTAGTGAACAGTGCGAAAACTGCAGGATTTTAAGATATATTTTTTTAGACTATAGATATTGATATTGAAAATAAAAATAGCCACCAAAAATACTTTACAAATATGTTTAATATAAAAACGATTAAAATAATAAGAGGGAAGTTTATCATTTGTCATTGTTTCTGTGTTATTTTTAAGTCTGTCTTAGTGTGCCAGTGCCAAATGTATGAACTGGTGCGTCTCAATAATATATTTGACGCAATTGCAATGTGGTTTACATCCATGTGTGTAAAGTAAACCAGGGGATTGTCTGGCATGGAGATGAAACTTCTGTGCGACCTTTTATTTACATTTATCTGTATTGAGAAATAAGTCCGGAGAGGAGAACCGTTAATGTAAGGGGAATCTTCAGTGGTATTTCCTAGGATGAATGAGAGGCCACTAATCAACAGACAGTACCCATTGACCTACAGTGTATATAGTCCTGGAGGTTTTACTACTTGCCTAGGGCCCCATGCTCGGCTCTCTGATCATTCAAAGATGCTGAGAACAGTGTGACTCTTGCTTAAAACTGATTTGACATGCTTTCTAACAGCAAAGGGGCTCCACTTATTTTAAGTTGGCTCCAACTTACAGTCATACATCAACAAGCCATAAAGAAGTCTAATTTCTCAAGAGGAGACTCCAGCCTGGACCAGTATTCCAGTGGTAAATCAAGAAGTTCATGTCAAATGTGTATGCTGCCTGCACTTAATTTACTTCAATATCTACCCTTCAAAGCTGGATAGAAAGCAGCTGGCATCAGATTTGCTTGATGAAACAGGCCACATCTTATTTGGTCTACAATGACAAGGTCATAGACTTGACTAGGCACAGACTTTTCAGTGCTACTTAAAGTTATAAATGCCTTGCCTTGCTGATACCCTAATGACAGAAGATGTTGACTCCTGGTGAGACTTTTTATTACACCAGTAGTAAATGATACAATTGTTTTAGCCCAGTCTGGTTGCTGGAAATGCACTGCCTTTTTTACATACTAGACGTTTGCTGTCCACAGAGGGAACCATTTCGAACAAAATTGATGAAATACTCCTAATCATTATTTTTTGGTGCTAGTTTTTTATTTGACATGCAAGTTCACTGTTTGGTGATATTATATTAAACATTGTATATTTCTTAAAGATTTTGTACAAGGCTTGCACAGCAAAATATCCACTTTTGCAGATGACACTAAACTGTGTAAAGTAATTAACATGGAAGACAGTATACTGCTACAGAGGGATCTGGATGGATTGGAGGCTTGGGCAGAAAAGTGGCAAATGAGGTTTGACACTGACAAATGTAAGGTTATGCACATGGAAAAGAATAATACAAGTCACCAGTACATACTAAATGGTAAAACACTGGGTAACACTGACATGGAAAAGGACCTAGGAATTTTAGTGGACAACAAACTTAAACAACTAGTGCCAGGCAGCTGCCGCCAAGGCCAATAAGATAATGGATTGCATCAGAAGGGGCATAGATGACCGTGATGAGAACATAGTCCTACCACTTTACAAATCACTAGTCAGACCACACATGGAGTACTGTGTACAGTTCTGGGCTCCTGTGAACAAGGCAGACATAGCAGAGCTGGAGAGGGTTCAGAAGAGAGCAACTAAAGTAATAACTGGAATGGGTAGACTACAGCACCCTAGAAGATTGTCAAATTAGGGTTATTTAGTTTAGAAAAAAGACAACAGGGGGGCAATCTCATAACTATGTATACATACGGTTGTGTTCAACATTATTCAACCCCCAATGCTGTAAAGGGTTTTAGGGAATTTAGTGTACATTTGTAATTGTGTTCAGAATGAAATCTTACAAGGACTTTTTAAAGAACCAAATGCAACTAAAATGACATCAATTGTTTTTGTAATACAGTATTAAATGTTTTTTTTGTGATTTCTTCATTGACACAATAATTCAACCCCTTAAAGACGACCACTCTTAAGAACAGAGGTTCATTCAAGTGTTTTCGATCAGGTATTGAAAACACCTCTGGATGTCAAGGAGCAGCAATCAAGCATAATAAGCATCAATTAGGCAGATGTAAAATGACTGTGATACTCAGCTCCTTCTAGACATTTACTGGTGTGTTTACAGACATGGTGAAGTCAAGAGAATGGTCCAGGAAGACAAGAGAAGAGGTGATTTCTCTTCACAGGAAGGGCAATGGCTATAAGAAGATTGCAAAGATGTTAAACATACCAAGAGACACCATAAGAAGCATCATTCGCAAATTCAAGGCAAAGGGCACTGTTGAAACGCTACCGGGTCGTGGCAGAAAGAAGATGCTGACTTTGACTGCTGTGCGCTACCTGAAGCGCAAAGTGGAGAAAAGTCCCCATGTGACTGCTGAGGAACTGAAAAAAGATTTGTCAGATGCGGGTACTGAAGTTTCAGCTCAGACAATAAGGCGCACACTGCGTAATGAAGGCCTCCATGCCAGAACTCCCAGGCGCACCCCCTTGCTGTCTCCAAAGAATAAGAAGAGTCGACTGCAGTATGCCAAAAGTCATGTGGACAAACCACAAAAGTTTTGGGATAGTGTTCTGTGGACTGATGAAACAAAATTAGAACTGTTTGGGCCCATGGATCAACGCTATGTTTGGAGGAGGAAGAACAAGGCCTATGAAGAAAAGAACACCTTGCCTACTGTGAAGCATGGCGGGGGGTCAATCATGCTTTGGGGCTGTTTTGCTTCTACAGGTACAGGGAAGCTTCAGCGTGTGCAAGGTACCATGAATTCTCTTCAGTACCAGGAGACATTGGATGAAAATGTGATGCAGTCCGTCACAAACCTGAGGCTTGGGAGACGTTGGACCTTTCAACAGGACAATGATCCCAAGCATACCTCCAAGTCTACTAGAGCATGGTTGCAGATTAAAGGCTGGAACATTTTGAAGTGGCCATCGCAGTCACCTGACTTAAATCCGATTGAGAACCTCTGGTGGGACTTAAAGAAAGCAGTTGCAGCGCGCAAGCCTAAGAATGTGACTGAACTGGGGGCTTTTGTCCATGAAGAATGGGCGAAGATACCCGAAGATCGCTGCAAGACACTTGTGTCAAGCTATGCTTCACGTTTAAAAGCTGTTATAACTGGAAAAGGATGTTGTACTAAGTACTAAGATTGAATGTCACTTGGGGGTTGAATAAAACTGATAATGATGTGAGCACAGAAAAGACATTTGTGGTTATTTCATTATAAATGTTATGTTATGACTTACAAGTGCCTCTTTGATTTAATTGTAAACAAGATGACTGAAATGATCAAAATCAATGTCAAACTGGCCAAAACACTCAATTTCAGTGGGGGTTGAATAATTTTGAACACAACTGTATATCAGGGGTCAGTACAGAAATCTCTCCCATCATCTATTTATCCCCAGGACTGTGACTGTGACAAGGGGACATCCTCTGCGTCTAGAGGAGAGAAGGTTTCTACACAAACATAGTAGAGGATTCTTTACGGTCAGAGCAGTGAGACTATGGAACTCTCTGTTATGCATCAACACTAAAAGCTCTTCTCTCTGCATGCATTCCAAATGACCGTGTATGGACAACAAACAGTTAACACTGTCAGTCTGGGATAGTGTGAGTGTCTAGTCAGTACAACTAGAGACAAGACCTCCATGTGTAAACTCCTACAAAGTAGGCCCAAAATGAAGCCTCTCCCAGGAAACATTTAGACAGTAAGGTACTGGTCGTTTATGGCATTAAGACTTTACTCCATCAAGGACTACCACCCGGCAGGAGCTTCAGAGAGCCTGGAGGTGCCCAGAGGGAGGAAAGGGTGCACCCTCCATTCACTGCTGCACTGCCCCAGGGAGCATCAGAGTGAGGACAGCTACCATAAACTACTACTCCTCCTATCAGTGCCAAAGGCTACTTGCACACGTTGCAGATAATGTGCAGATTCTCTTGCAGCAAAACTGCAGAGTAGTGCAGTTCCAGAAAAGGGTATAAGATTAGACAAATCTCATGTACACTTGGCTTTTTCATTCTATGTGAAAATTAACCTGCCATGCGGTTTTAAAAATCTGCATCATGTCTATTTTGTTTGTGATTTATGGTGCGGATTTCATCTTTTTTAATGGAAGGGTGAGATCTGTGGCAAAACCACAACGAAATCCGCACTAAAAACTGCAAGTTACACATGCGGCTTTTGGTGCAGAAACGCATAGAAATCCACACTGAAATTAATGCTGATCTTCTGCGTCTTTACCAGCACTTGTGTGCAGGTACCCTAAGAGCGCTAGTACACTGTGCCGCCAGGCTGCAGTAACTGCATGCAGATTACCAATAGCTGATGCAATTAGTGATAATCCACATGTGCTTACCGTATATACTCGAGTATAAGCCGAGTTTTTCGGCACAAAATTTGTGCCGAAAAACCCGAACTCGGCTTATACTCGAGTCATAAATTGAAACTGAAGAGCGGAGTGGGAGGAGGAGCGTAGGGACGAGCTGGGGGCGGGCATTTGCGGCAGGGCCGATGCGCTCACTGCGCTCCGGCCCCACCGCTCATGTATAGTTTTTAAATTTTATTATACTATACACTTATTCTTACTATAATTCTTGCCCCCTCTGTACCTCATTACATGCGGCAGGCGGGCAGTGAATACTTCAGGCCGGGCGGACGAGAGCAGCGTGACTTGCTGATGTCACGTGCCTGCCCGGCCTGCTTTATGAATGAAGCAGGCGGCGCAGGCACGTGACGTCAGTCACACTGCGCTCACTCTCCCGCCCGGCCTGAAGTATTCACTGCCCGACTGCCGCATGTATTGAGGTACAGAGGGGGCAAGAATTATAGTAAGAATAAGTGTATAGTATAATCAAATTTAAAAACTATACATGAGCGGTAATGGGGGATGGGGGATGTGGATGGCACTATTATGGGATGAGGGGATGTGAATGGCACTGTTATGGGATGGGGGATGTGGATGGCACTGTTATGGGATGGGGATGGGGATGGCACTGTTATAGGATGGGGGATCTGTGGATGCCATCCACAGCCCCCCATCCCATAAGTGCCATCCACAGCCCCCATCCCATAACAGTGTCATCCACATCCCCTCATCCCATAAGTGCCATCAACATCCCCCTTCCCATAACAGTGTCATCCACATCCCCTCATCCCATAAGTGCCATCCACATCCCCCCATCCCATAACAGTGTCATCCACAGATCCCCCATAACAGTACGTCATCCACAGATCCTCCCATAACAGTGCGTCATCCACAGATCCCCCCATAACAGTGCGTCATCCACAGATCCCCCCATAACAGTGCGTCATCCACAGATCCCCCCATAACAGTGCGTCATCCACAGATCCCCCATAACAGTGACATCCATTTCCACCTCGGCTTATACTCGAGTCACTACTTTTCCCAGTTTTTTTGGGGTAAAATTAGGGGGGTCGGCTTATACTCGGGTCGGCTTATACTCGAGTATATACGGTACTTTGGCCTGGATGGTAAAAGCAGGAGAATTATATCGGAAAGATTTCATCATAATCTCACTTGGGGAAGCACCCTGAGGGCTTCTACACACATAAATTTTGTTTGGTGTTCTTTGCCAATTAAAAAATGCCATAAAAGCCACATGTATTTTTTTAAAATTCATGTATTTTGTATGGCATTTTTAGTGACCTTCCACCCATTCTGGTGGTTCAATGGGGGTTATTTACGACTGTCTCTACGCACTGGCATTAAAAAAAAAGTCTCAAGACTCTGTCTGCAACTTTTTAAACACCCACAAGACTAAATGTTGTCACACGTGCGTATTTGCACTGTACTCATCACTTGGTGGGCACCAGGCCAGGACATAGAGCCCAACACATTTGCTATCTTTTACTCTTGGAAACAGACGTAAAAGTAGAATGAAAACTTCTCCAGTCAGGGGCTCCAGGCGCTCGGCGCATTTCTGGTCAGCAGATCATGCTGTTTAAACATCTGCTGCCCAAAAACAATGCAGATGTATGAGGACGAGCGATCACAATAGCGACCCCTCGTTCTCATACTGTGGAGGTGATTGCTGGATGTAAATGTAGCTCTTCACCTCCACTTAACAAGCAGCCAACATTTAAGAAGGAACGCTTCCTTCCAGACAATCTGCAGCTCATCTGCCATTCTAAATCCACCTTTAGTCATGAGGAGGTACACACCTGTGTTCAGCAGCTTCGGTTTAGAACAATAGTTAGCACCTATTGAAGAGAAATCAGAAACCGCAGTTCATCCTGCCTGCCTGTAACAGTGATTGCCTTGAGTGACCAGATGGTTAGATATCTTGAATGGAGTAGCCAGAGGTGACCGAAGGGCAGCTGTAGATGGATAGAGAGACATTAGTAGTAACCAGATACCTTAAAAAGTGGAGGAATAGTGTGTGAAACCCTGTTGCCCTTCCTGAGTCAGCCTTTTATTTGCTATTAGACATCATTTTTAATTCCGTATCAGATTTCATTCATTCTTTATTCCTTCAGGGGAATCCTTGAAAGTGCTTGCAGATGGATAGTAGGAGGCGCAGCTCATGTGTTATCTTTTGGAAGGTTCAGATATGTGTTCTAAAGTACAAGAAAGTGCCATCGTCTGCTATACATAAAACACAGAAAAGCTTTACCTTCACATGAATCTATAAAAGAATTAGATGTCTGATGATCCTGAGCTGTGAAAGCCTTTCAGCTCTGTGATAATAAACACATGCTTCCTCGCTCCCAGCAAGTACCAACATGGGGCATAAAAAACATTATACGTGTTTAAACAGCCATATGACATCTAACCCTGAAGTCGTGACATGCAAGTAAAGGCTTTATGGGCTGTTTTATTCAACACAAGCATCATAAAAATGCTAAACTAATCTGGTTTGGTTGTAATGTACCATGAATATTCAGAATGAGGTTTAGCTGGTTTATTTTTGTATTTCTATACATAGATAAATGAATGGATAGATAGATAGATAGATAGATAGATAGATAGATAGATAGAATATAGTTAGCTGGAAAGATACATGGATAGATAGAGACCTAAAAGATAGATAGATAGATAGATAGATAGATAGATAGATAGATAGATAGAAAGAAAAGATAGTTAGGCAGATAGATGGATAGATACATTGATAGATAGATATAGTTAGCTAGAGAGATAAATGGATAGATAGATAGATAGATAGATAGATAGATAGATACCTGATTGATAGATAGATAGATAGATAGATAGAAGTTAGATACAATATAGATTGATAAATAGTATAATATAGATAAATGGACAGATAGATAATATAATATAGATTGAGAATAGAATATAGATAAATAATAGAAAATAGATACTGTAGAAAGATAGATAGATAGATAGATAGATAGATAGATAGATAGATAGATAGATAGAAGATAGATACAATATAGTTAGGTAGATAGATGGATAGATAAATTCATAGATAGATAGATAGAATATAGTTAGCTGGAGAGATAAATGGATAGATAGAAACCTAAAATATAGATAGATCGATAGATAGATAGATAGATAGATAGATAGATAGATAGATAGAATATAGTTAGGTGGATAGATAAATTGATAGATATAGTTACGGTAGTTAGAGAGATAAATGGATGGATAGATAGATAGATAGATAGAAGATAGATAGATACAGTATAGATGGATAGATAGTATAATATAGATACATAGATAGAGAGATAGATAATATAATATAGATCGAGAATAGATTATAGATAACTAATAGAGATAGATAGATAGATAGATAGATAGATAGATAGATATGATTTTTCTAATATGCTACTTTGCTTCAAAAACATTTTTTGTGATTTTTTCCCCCCCTTTGAAATTGAGAGGTCGGGCGTTTCTCATTATTTACTACTGTTTACATATAAAAAAGGGGCACTTTCAGAGACCCATTATACCTGGCAGGGGAGAAAGGGCTGGTGAGAACTGGCCTGTCAAGAGTGATTAATGAATAATAGGGACAAGCTTTGGCTAGATGGTGCTGAGACAAACTTAATGGGCCTTTCAGTCTTTATTTATCTTTAATTTCCTCTGTCTTGTTTTCCCCCATGTCTCAGAATAGTTTATGTGGCTGGTCCTCAGGGGAGCTAAACTCTCTTTCCTTTGATAAGTCTCACACATGAACATGAAAGATAAAAAGGGAAATATTTATATTCTGACAAAGCAGCTTTTTCCTTTTTCGCTTCATGTATTTTTTATTAGTTCATTGGAATCAAGTTTGTCTTTCCTCTTAATCTATTTCTAGGAGGGTAGTCAGTGCACATCCAGTAATCTCATAACCACCTGTCATGTTGTAGATTTCATAAAGCTGTATGTTTCTGAATTATGCTAAGAACTACCAATGGAATTTGCATAAACATAATTTTCTTTAGTTAAACATTTAGTTAAACAGTAGATGGTTGCAGATGTATTGGCATGTAAAGTAACTGCTTGTCATTTCTGTGCTTTGACCAGCATTTAGAGGCAAGTCGGCGCCAATAAATGCTAGAACTTATGTAAATAGGATCACTATGATGTCACTAGACGAGCGAATCGATTTAGTGCGAATCAAATTAGTTACAAATTTCTCAAACAATTAGAATCCGAAAACTGTGGAATTCGTTACGCTTGAATCAAACAAAAACAATGACCACTATTTTTCAGTTCAGAAGCCGGAAAAGAAGACATTTGTCACCAGAAAGGCATAATTTTTGGACTATTTTTAAATTAAAAAATAAATAAAATACACTGTTGAGTGTGGTGCGTTTTTAACTACCGGTAGGTTGTTTTTAGTAGGCTGTGTTCTTAACTGGGTAACCACTGGCTGCCATCAGTTTACCCACAACTATACATGTTATTGTCACTTTGACATTACTAATGGTTATCCAGATCTGGTTGTTAAAATTACAACTGGATCAGAGAACCGTGCTACCGGCTGAGTCCCGATTCGGTGCTCTGGCGGTGGCAGGGCAGCTGGAGATGTTCACTTCCAATGCTTTGCTCGCCGCTGATAGTTTAGCTCCTAAGTTGGGTGGTATGTGTGTGTAGTGTATTTATCTATGTGTACCATGTATATGGTGTATTTATGTGTATGTGTGTTGCATATATATGGTGTATGTATATGTAAACATGTGTTGTGACGCTGCGTGTCCACCGTTGAGTAGGGAACTTGTTGTTAAAAATTTTAATCCAATACCTGGAGATGGATACAGTTTTAAGAAACCACAGAGTGTCATTTATGACTTTTCTACAAAATTAGGGCTCTTTTGATTCAGGTTGAATTTATTCTGACCGAATAGAATCTGTCGACCTCTGACTTAGCTGAAACAGACCTGAAATAAATTTTGAAAAAAATTCACTCATCTCTATTTGTCACATTATTGTTGCTGTTTTATTCCGTTTATTTCTTGTTATTTAAAATGTGCAAAAAGTATACAGGTAAACCGTGGTACAGCAATAAAGTAATATAATCATATCCCAAAACATTGGGTAATTTGCCTTCTATGTGTATATAATGTGCTGCATGTTTGAGACAAGAAAATTAGATTGTGAGCCCAGTTGGGGACAAGCGCTGATGTGCGTAATGACAATCTCTGTGCTGCAGAATATGTTAGCGCTATATAAGCATCAGGCACCTTTCACACGAGCGAGTATTCCGCACGGGTGCAATGCATGATGCGAACGCATTGGGCCCGCACGGAATCTGGACCAATTCACTTCAATGGGTCTGTGTACATGAACGTTGGTTTTCACGCATCACTTGTGCATTCTATATTCTGCTATGTTTACGCAACGCTGGCCCTATAGAAGTGAATGGGGCTGCGTGAAAATTGCATCCGCAATCAAGTGTGGATGCGATGTGTTTTTCACGGACGGTGGCTAAGAGATGTTGTTTGTAAACATTCAGTTTCTTTATCACACGCGTGCAAACGCATTAAATCGCATTGCACCCGCGCGATAAAAACTGAACAGCTGGACGCAATCGCAAACATAACCGAATGGACTTGCTTGCGAAATCGCGCAGTTTTCACTGAACGCATCCACAATGCATCCGGACCTAATCCGCTTATGCTTGTCTGCAAAGGGCCTCAGGAAATAATTATTTTGGAGTTACTTTTTCTCCCCAGGGTGAATTCTGTCAACCCAGCATAAATTACGCTCCTGGAAGTGAATTAATTTATATCTATATTTTTACTAAATTTTTACCAGAAGTGCCCTGTGGAGGATATTGAAATATCTGTGCACACATTGGAGAAATATACCGGTATATATTGTAACTATATTAGTCTATTTTTGTAATTTTTTTTTTTTTTTTGGGGGGGGGGGGCTGAAATATACGATAAATGGTATATATTTTTTAATTCATATCCTGCATTTCATCCATTATTTTTCAATTGGTATCCTACTTTTCATCCATCATTATTATTATTTATTTATCCTTTATTATTATATCATAGTCAAACTGCCAGACTGTGAGATGTTAGTCTATGTTATTAAATATTATGATTTATGAACTCTGATATCAGGCCACCAATAAGATTAGAGCACCTACAGCTCTCCATCACTTGGACTAGGTGAACCACGTGTTCTTGATATTTTATCAATTCTGTGGTTTTCTATATTCAAGTACTATTATATTTAAATGGGACTAAGCTGCACATAGGTTATTTGACCTATGAACATGATGTCACTGGCCTAGGAAGAGTCCTCAGTGCTCAATGAAGGACCGCAGTCTCTTCAAACAGCTAATCTGCAGGGGTGCCTGAGGATAGGTAATCAATATTCTACTTCTATAAAACCCCCCACCCAAATTAGAGAACCAACTACAGCACAGTCAATATTAATTCCAAAAAAGTCACAAACTTTATTAATACATGTCACGTAATGTAAAAATCAATCATATAACAGCGGCATACAAATACTATATTCTATAAAACTCCATTTAATGAAGTGGTTCAGATGAGTACCGGATTACAACTCGAGTAGTGTATTATTTCTCTTATATAGTTAGTATCCTTTTTTTTTTTTTTTTTTGCAGATGTTATTTTAAAAGTGTTGGGTTAATGTTACTATTTCAGTATGTGAAGTAAAGAAGAAGAGCAGCGTTATCAAGAAATTCCTGTGTCCTTTTCAATTATGGTGATAATGGGCAGTCCGTGCTATTCCATTGAAATATGAAAGTCTCTCAAATCACAAAACACTTTTTAAACTCTGTAAATTTTAATTTACAGATGAAGTAACCTATATACTTCAGCCTGACCTTGTCAGAATTGCTGACCTTAAAGTATTTTATAACGTGTTTTGAGAAATCTACTGAAAGATTTAAACATGTGAAAGAGGATGAAAAACACTTGGCCCAAAGAATGTATTAATTTTCTACCAAAACAGACCTCAGAACTTTAATTGGTTTTATTTAGTAATTCCTATGTTAAATTAAAATGCCATTTTTCACATTTTATACTCTAATAATGTCGTATAGTTTACTCTATTTTATGAATTACATTTTAAATATATTCACTGTCATGAGCCCACAACTATGCTAAGGGGATTAGCCTGTTCTCCTTAGCCAGTGTGTTATCTTATTATGCCAACCAGTTTGTCATGAAAGGTAGGGAACAGTGCAGCCATGTACTCCACCAGCACCACTGTCTCTACCTACTTGCACGATCTGCCCTAAATGGCGGCTCACAACTTGGCGACTGTCCCTGACTTGACTAAGTGCAGGGGCCAAAACTAAATGGGTAAAAGAGTAGTTCAGATAGAACAAGCTAAAAACCAGACAGGCAAAACAAGGACCGAATCAGAATCCAAAAGCTAAGACAAATAAATAGCAGACTGCAACCTGGAGATAAAGTCAGAGAAAAAGTCATCAGGCAAAACTACTGCAAATTAGGACAGTCTAATGCCAAACAGAGTCCAAAATCAAGCAAGGTCAAATAACAAGCAAAGTCAATTACCAGGAGGTCACGTCAGAGGCAAAATGGTAATCAGAGGCAATGTCAGAGATCTAAAGTAACAACCACAAAACTAGCTAGTGAGCCAGAAATACCAATTACAGGCAACTGTAGCCAGCAGGTGCCTGTTTAACTAGCCCACTCTCAGGAAGCATGTGACACTGGCACCAAGTCTGATGGGTTTGGCATCCCTACTTCCTGATAGGTTGACTAGCCCCACTATCAGCAAGGCTGGTTGCCAAAGCAACAGAGAAATGCTGATGGAGTCACCATGGTGCTGCCAGGCACACTGGAGGAGGGCAGCTGGGTAAGTATGTGGCAAAGTTAATATGGCAAATTGTCTGTCTAATCTATCCTTACATGCTCAAAAAAAATGAGGCGAAATATGCCACTCTCCCACTGAAGTAATACAGTACCCAGAATAAGCAATTTCCGATATGTTCACATATAGGCTTGGTATTCTGTTTGGGTGTGCCTTCAAGGTTTACACTACACTTGGTGTCACAACAATGAAAACCTTGAGGAATCCCTGATGAACCCCATTATGAGTTAGTTTGGATCTGACCTCACAGACCGACATTTAGCGTCTCCCACTCTCACACCACCTCCTCGTCTCATTTCCTCTCTGTTGGCGTCCCACAAGGCTCTGTCCTAGGACCCCTGCTCTTCTCTATCTACACTTTCGGCCTGGGATAGCTCATAGAGTCCCATGGCTTTCAGTATCACTTTGATGCTGACAACACGCAAATCTACCTCTCTGGTCCAGACATCACCACCTTACTATCCAGTATCCCACAATGCCTATCTTCCATATCATCCTTCTTCTCCTCTCGCTTTCTAAAACTTAACATGGATAAAACAGAATTATTATCTTTCCCCCATCTTGCTCAACCACCCCTAGTCAACCAAGTGCGCTGCCTTGGAGTGACCTTGGATTCTGTCCTCTCCTTCCGGCCGCAAATCCAAGCCCTTTCCACCACCTGTCGCCTCAAACTCAAAAACAACTCCCGCATCAGCACTTTACTCTACTTTGAGTCTGCGAAAATGCTTGTTATTGCCCTTATCATCTCCCGCCTAGACTACTGCAACATTCTCCTCTGTGGCCTTCCATCTAGCACTCTCACACCACTCCAATCTATCTTCAACTCTGCTGCCCGACTAATCCACCTCTCACCCTGTTACTCCTCTGCCTCTCCCAGCTGCCAGTCTCTTCACTGGCTCCCCATTGCACATTGAATTCAGTTCAAAACACTAACCAATACATACAAGGCCGGCCACAACCTGTCCCCTCCTTACATCTCTGAGCTACTTTCCCGATACATCCCTAGACGCAATCTCTGATCCTCACAAGATCTCCTTCTCTCCTCTCCTCTTATCACCTCTTCCCACAATCGCCTCCAAGATTTCTCCCATGCATCCCCCACACTCTGGAACTCGCTATCCCAACATATCAGACTCTCACCTACAGTGGAATCCTTCAAAAGAAACCTGAAAACTCACCTCTTTAGACAAGCCTACAACCAGTGACCCCACTGCCCCTATACTGTCATAACCAGCCCTACCCTCTCCTACTGTGTCCTCCTCCCATATCATGTAGATTGTAAGCCCTCACGGGCAGGGTCCTCTCTCCTTCTGTACTAGTTTGTAACTCATCTTGTTCATGCTTAGTGCAATTGTCTATATTATGTATGTATACCCCTTTTCATATGTACAGCGCTATGGAATGAATGGCGCTTTAATAATAAATAATAATAATAATCTGTCAATCAGCCGTAAGTCCCTCATGCATGTTAGGGCGGGTTCTCACCAGCGTTAGGAATTCCATTATAGTGTTCCATTATAACAGAGTTATAACGGAATTCTAGGATGGAATGCAAAACAGAACCCTTTAAGAGGCATTCCGTTTTGCTCCGTCCTAATATATTTCTTTGGGCACATATAGTAAAGGCTGGTTACAGCCTGGATTTGTGGGTGGGGCTGCCCTCTATATAACCCCGAGCGGCCTCACCCTGGGGACGGTCGCCTCGTGCTGCTTCCTCCAGTCGGGTCATCGTCATTTCCTTTTCGCCAGCGTCCTCTTCAGGTCACGTCACTTCCGCGGCTCTGCAGCTTCCTTGGCCTCGGGTAGCAGTCCTACCGGCCTGCCAGCGCTGGTTTCTGCCGGGGTCTGCCTCCTCGCGGCAGCATGGGCTCCATGCAGCTGACCGGGGTCTCACAGCAGCGGCATCCACGGCGCTTTAGTTAAGGCTGTCCGCTCCCGCTGGGCTCAGCTTGCGGCGCTGCCTGTCAAAAGCCGCAGAGCCCAGTGTCCTTTATATCTTTTTACTGCTGTGAAGTTCATGGATGTTCTTTAGCCTTGGTAGTGAGGTTTGTTGGTTTACAGCACGTGGGCTACAGGATGCCAGCAGTTCCAGGGACAGCCCATGGCATTGATTATGTTCGCAGCGCAGCTCTGGATAGGCTCTGACCCATCCCTTGCTCTAGGTGGGGCATCATGTCTGTCCACTGCATTCACCTTTTTCTCACATCCCTGAGGCTTGATCTGCCTCTCCTGCACCCAGCCTCCCTTCTCCCTTCCTCTCTCTCCTCCCTCTCCCCTTGCTATTTCTCTCTCTCTGCATCAAGCCTCCAGAGCTGGATAGGTTTGGGCACTTGTCTGGGCTTAAGGCTATGTGGCGGTTACGCCGTGCACGTTGGGGGGTTTTCTCCAGACACCTGGAGATCGGCAGTCTCCGTATGCTGGCGCGTATGATGGGGGGCAGGATGTCGGGTCCTTACCTTCCCAGGTCAAGTGAAGGTGCTATTCTGCTTGTGGCTGGTAAAGCTTTCATAGTAAGTTTTCACCTCTAGGCCTTCTGTCTTGCTCCCCGCGGTGGATTGATGTTTTTTGCAGGGAAAACGTTGCGTGGTTTGGTCTTCCTGCCAGTAACCTAATGTGCTGTTTCGGGCTCAAAAAAATAAATAAAAAAAATCCGGTGGGGGCAGGTCCACACAATTTCTGACCCCTGGGTCAAGCCTTATTGACTCAGCTTGTTATTCTGAATCGCCCAGGCTTAACGTGGAGGTTTTTGTTATGCTAACTACCTAGGTGCTGATAACTATTTTTCTAAAACAAACAGGGCTACAGTACTGTCCAATATCCATTCCACCCGATCAGCCTCAAGTAGCTGCTCAACAGCTTCCTGAATCTCTCAGGTATCACACATACGTCATTTTTTCTATATCCCCAGCTCCTTGTCTCGGCTTGTTTGCAACATCTGGTGTCTCTCAGGATCGCCCAGGCTCTCTCTCTGTCTTCCTGGATCGTCCAGGTTCACTGTCAGGACTCGAACCCGTGGCCAGTCATGTCCCAGGCGTTAGCTCTACCCACTAGGCTACCGTCTCTCCTTGGACTATTCTCTAGCTAACCTCTAGCTAACCTCTCGCTAACCTCTAGCTAACCTTTAGCTAACTTCTAGCTAACTTCTAACTACCTCTCTTGTCCTTGCCTTGTCCTGCTGATTATCCCAATCTCATGCACCTGCTACTTCCCTATAAAACCCAGCCCTTGAACCCAGCCCTTTGCTGGTTATTGTGCCTCCAAGCCTGTAGCAAGCTTCCTCTCTGCTCCTCCACCACTACTGCTGTTTTACCATCGTTGCCAACCCGGACCATTTGACCTCGCTGAATTGCCGCCTGCATTGACTCTCTGCTTTCCACGACCCCGCCTCCGTCTACTCCTGCTGTTACCTCACTGCCATCTCTGCTGCTGACCTGGACTGATCGACCACGCTACCTGCCTCCTGCTTCTGTGGGCCTTTGCCACTGGACTCCATACTTCCAGCTCGGGTGTCTTCTGACTAAGGTGGGCCTCAATTGACACTACCAACCATAACATTCGCTCTGTCTCTGTCTTCCTGGATCGCCCAGGCTCACTCTGTCTCTGTCTTCCTGGATCGCCCAGGATCGCTCTGTCTCTGTCATCCTGGATCGCCCAGGCTCTCTCTGTCTCGGTCTCCCTGGAGCGCCCATGCTCGTTCTATCCCTGTTCTCCCTGGTTCGTCATGTTTTGCCATCGATGTCTGTCGCCTGCTCACTTTTCCTATGTGTTTATGGCCGTCGCCTGTTCCGTTGGTTTCGTAGCTGTCTAGGTCTTCCTGAGCGCGTCAGGTCCACTTAGCCTAGCACATTTGCCAGACTGTCATTTACCTGTGCCTCCCAGGATCAATTTTCTGCCTGATTCGCTCAGGTATACATGGCAGCTAGTATCCACCTGAATCGCTCAGGTCCGCAAACTGGCTATCTCTTTCCTGAATCGCTCAGACGCTAGCCACAACCATGGTCCACCTTAGTCGCTTATCTTTCACATAACTGTCCGGTGCCTTCCTGAATCGCTCAGGACGTTTAACAGCCCGGCACCTGCCTGAATCCCTCAGGCCCATCTTGCCAGTCCTTTTATACCTGTGTCACTCGGGTCATCTTTACTGTTACTGTAGTGTTACGGCCACATACAACCGTCTGAATCGCTCAGGTTTAGGTACTACATCCTGAATCGCTCGGGTCCATACGGCATTATCACCTGAATCGCTCAGGTTCCTTAAGTCACCCGACCCCGCCCTCGGCACACTTTCGGCCCCCTTGTTCTCGGCACTCCGCATCTCTCGTTTATTTCTCCGCCACTCTCGCCCTTTCACGCTCCTTGAGCATGGTCCTCCGTCAAGGTCAGTCGATTTGGGCGAACATGTTTTTTTTCCACACAGGTGCCTTACTGCCACACCCCCGCCTGAAAGGGGCTCAGCCACGGGTTCTCTCAAATTCCTCACTTCCTCCTTCTTCGTCGGCACTCCACGTGGCATCTTCTCGCGATCTAGTCCCCTTTGTTTCCTGGCTCACCTAAAGCTGTTTTTATTCGTAGATGCCTATCTTTGTGTTCACAGGTGCTTTAGTCATCGTCTGTGCTGTCTCCAGTACCTCCGAGTAGCAGGTAAGGCAGTGATAGGCATAGTTGCGGGTCGATTCGGTTCTGTGTCAATGCTGAAGCTGTATGCGATTTGCTTTCAGGTGCCAGTCCTGTTAGTGGAATTAACCAGTTCTGCGTGGTTCGGGTAGGATTCCGTTTCTTTTGGGTGTCTTTTCCTCACTCCACATGCCGGTTCTATCACTTAAAAAATAAAAAATCCCCTTTTTTTCTCATTTGCTTTTTCTTCACAGGTCCAAAATGTCTCAACCATCCGATATTGAGGACAACTTCGCGGGCCCCGGTTCATCGGTTTCAGGGCACGCCGGTAGCCCGTCGCTGAGGCGTTGGAACATCCCCAAATTTATTGCGGAATTGAATAAGAGGGGTATTCCCCATCCGGCTTTAGCTCGGAAGGCGGAACTTTACCGCCTTCTGAGGACGGAGTCAGGGAACGGTAGCGAACAGTCCTCCCTCTCCTCTATTCAATCATCTCTGAACCAGCTGCAAGCCACCATCAGCGGCCTGGTCGGTTCAATGGCAGATATCCAGTCCAGGGTGACCGAGCTAGAGTCACAGGCCCCGGAGGCTTCCCCGGCTGCAGTTACGGCAGTCGTTCCCTCGACCTCTCAATAACCAGTGTTAGGTACGCCCTACGCTAGTCCAGTAGTGGCCCCAGCCCACTTCATCCCTGAGAATATTAAGAAGAATATTCTAGCTGGGAAAGATGTTTACCTGGCATCCATCTTGATAGCTTCTCAAGATGTGGCTGAGAACAAAGTAATCAATTGTGGGGAGGTCGCAGTGCTACTTAGGGCGAAGGATGCCCGGCTGAATAGAAAACTTTCTATTCCAGAATTTGTTTTGGCATTCAGCCTTTATCGCGATGTAGTCTGCTCAGCCTAGCCGCACAGGCGGGAGGAGCTAGACACCTATCTTTACCGCGTGACGGATCTGGGATATAAGTATGGTGGCTCTAATTTTTACGACTACCATCGTTCCTTTTTCCGCCAAAGCTGCGGCAGCCCTTGTCCAATTTCAGTTCGTTACCAACTGGGCGAATTTGGACATGGAGCTCTTTTGCCGGAACTTCAACGGGCTAAGAGCTCCTACCTGCGCAACATGCCAGTCCATCTTGCACATGGCGGACTGGGCCAAGACCGCGCTCTCCCAAGTTCCTCCGGTCTCCAAAGGAACCAGCCGACCGTGGACAAGTTGGGCAGGCCTATCGTGTACCTTGGGCAGAGCCTGGTCTGTAATAATTTTAACTCAGGAGGGTGCGGTTTCAGTAGCTGTAGAGCCCTGAACGTCTGCTCCCTGTGCATTAGGGCTCATCCCCGTTCCACCTGCCCTAAAAAATCTAATAAATCCTGACTAGCCCACATTAACATTGATTTATTGGCTGTCCTCTTGCAGTAGCACCCGGATCAGCAGCTAGTTCAGTTCCTCCTCTCAGGATTCGAGAGGGGTTTCCACACGGGGTTGATCACCCTCCCCCAAGAGTCCTGGGAGGGGAAAAATCTACAGTCGGCCATGCAGGATCCGGGCGCAGTCGATAGTCTCTTGCTAGCAGAGGTTCAGAAAGGTTTCCTCTTGGGCCCGTTTGATGTAATCCCGTTTGATACTTGGAGGATTAACCCTATCGGGTTAGTCTCAAAACAGTCGTCTAATAAAAAAAGGTTAATTTACGACCTGTCTGCGCCCCATATGTCCTCCACACCCAGCTTAAATTCCTTGATTCCGTCCAAGGAGTTCTCCATGTCTTACTCCTCCATAGATGAAGCAATTAAGTTTATTTGGTGGATAGGGAGAAGTGCCCTACTTGCAATAGCCGATATAGCGGACGCCTTTAAGCTGTTTCCCATTTCACCTCAACTTTGGAGATTTTATGGCATCAAGTGGGCTCATAAGTATTATTTCGTCAACAGACTCACCTTTGGCTCCAAGAGCAGCCCTTGGTTATTCGACCAGTTCACGGGCGCCCTGCACTGGATCTTGGGTCATCCTGGGGGTTTGGATATGGTCATCCACTACCTTGACGATTACTTAATCATCCAAGACCCCCGGGGTGATCCCTCTGGGCTGGACATCCTACTACAGCTGTTTTCCAGTCTCCAGGTCCCAGTCGCTACCACCAAGACTGAGGGCCCTAGCACGAGAGTCGCCTTCCTAGGTATTGTCTTAGATACCGTCTGCATGGAGGCAAGCCTGCCAGAAGTGAAATTATCCAGGATCCGGGCTGCAGTCTCCGCCACTGCTTCATCCAGGGTTCTTACCAAATGGGAGTTGCAGTCCCTCCTGGGTTCTTTAAATTTCGCCTCTCGGATTATGCCCCAGGGCAGATCCTTCGTGTCTAGGCTCCTCAATCTTCTCCCCTCAGCCCAAGACCAAGATTCCTCCGTCCATCTTGACAATCAAGCTGTTGCACATTTGCTTATGTGGCACTCCTTCCTGTCTAACTGGAACGGTAGATCTCTTTTCGTGCCCGCCCCGGATGCCTCTTCGCCGAGGGTCTATTCTGACGCTGCCGCCTCCTGTGGGTTCGCGGCCATTTTCCATCCGCACTGGCTAGTTGGCGATTGGCCGGTGGAATTCTTCCCTGATAGCGAGTCCCTTAAATCTTCCCCTCTCCTGGAACTGTATCCTCTGGTCGCAGCCGCTCAGGTTTGGGGCCCCCTGTGGGTGCAGTGTTGGTAGTCTTTTTGCCCACATATTCAGGCCTCCGGGCACAGTTCAGCCAGATAGGTTATGGAGGGCTGGTAGGCATCCCTCCCCACTCCACGTTCATGCACACCTCAGCCCATACCACAAATAGTAAAGGCTGGTTACAGCCTGGATTTGTGGGTGGGGCTGCCCTCTATATAACCCCGAGCGGCCTCACCCTGGGGATGGTTGCCTTGTGCCCCACCCTCCCGACCCCTCTTCCTTTCATTCCATTCTCCTGGGTGGCCCACATATTCAGGCCTACCCCGCACTGGCTCCGGGCACAGTTCAGCCAGATCTGGTCGCAGCCTCTCAGGTTTGGGGCCCCCTGTGGGTGCAGTGTTGGTAGTCTTTTTGCCCACATATTCAGGCCTCCGGGCACAGTTCAGCCAGATAGGTTATGGAGGGCTGGTAGGCATCCCTCCCCACTCCACGTTCATGCACACCTAAGCCCATACCACAAATAACGGTTTGTTTGTTTTCCATTATGCTTGACAGAAAAAAAAGTCCTGTTGAAAAGATTTTTTCCCTGTCATGCATAAAGGGAAAAATGGAACCGTTATATATGTGCCCCCGCGAGTTGATAGGGGACATACGGATTGGGCATGTTGGATCTAATTCCTTCTAGAGGAGAGGCTACGGCTCTTTCCTCTCTCCCTATTCACTACATATGCGGAGCCAAGCATGTATATGTATAGAAGGATCGGGAGTAAGAGCCGTTGGCTGATCGTGCATTCGACCAACAGCTACTGTATCTAGTATGTATTTCCAGATTAACTCAGTGGTCTATTCCCTAATAACTCTGTGGTCAAATTCTAGGTAAATCAATACTTTAAAACCAGGGGTATAGCTAAATGCTCATGTGTCCTGGTGCAAGAGTTCAGCTTGGGCCCCCCTTCCCTCAGTGCTTTGTGGCAAGGGGCAGGGGTGGACCTAGCTCTTCTGCTGCTTGAGCAAAACTTGAAGTGGTACCCCATCCCCCATGCCAAATTCTCAACCTAACCCCTTCTCTCCAGCCCTACTGTTGAAGACATACTTGGAAAACATTATATACAGGGCTACAAAACATACAGGGTAATACAGCGTCACATACCTCTTACATCCAGTGATATCTCCTCTGATGTAGATATTCTCTTTCCTCATCTTCTCCATTCAGACCAGACTGTCATGATGATTTCTTTCAGCCATCTTTTGTCTCTGCAGAGTTTGTTAAAAAGACATCTTAGTTTCCTACTTTTCCATCATCCTCCCCACCTGTGCTAACTGTGCTCTCAAATACTATACTGCAGAAACAGTGCCCCTGAAAATACTAGTACCACACAGATGGTGCCCCCTTCAATTATTATTGGCACACAGGACCCTAAAAAAAACAGCGCCCCGCTAACAGTGTCCATGACACTAATAGTGTAAACATAACATCCCCCAAAAATAATTGTGCTAAGCTAATACCGTGCCAGGATGCTCCCCAAAGTTCCACCAATAGAAATAGTTATCTGCCAGAGTGCACTTAATGTTAACAGTTCCCTCAATAGTAATAATGGCCCCACTGTGTCCATACTGGAACGCATGTTCCCTATAGTGCCCCAGTAGTAAAAAATCTCCTTATAATGTACGACAGTACAAAAATACTACCTTATATTGTGCGCCAATACAATAAATAACCCCTTATAATGTCCCCCAATAAGACCTCATATCAGCTCAAATGAGATCACCATATCAGACCTCAAGTCAGACCTCAAATCAGACCCCCAATTCAGACCTCAAATCAGACTTCCATATCAGATCTTCAATCAGACCCC
The DNA here is from genome assembly GCA_033119425.1 of Bufotes viridis. Lineage (NCBI taxonomy): Eukaryota > Metazoa > Chordata > Amphibia > Anura > Bufonidae > Bufotes > Bufotes viridis. Next base: position 104,552,103 of record CM065595.1, read on the forward strand.
CATATCAGATCCTCAAATCAGACCCCCATTTTAGATTCTTAAGAACCCCACATCAGATCTTCAAACCCCCATATCAGACCTCAGATCAGACCCAAAATAAATAAATTCACTTATCTCTCTTACTGCAAAAAATACGGTTATTGGTGGTGCGCCACTGGCAAGGGAGGCCCTGTAGCTTAGGGGTCCAGTCGCAATTGCGACTGCTGCGACCTCTATAGCTCTGCCACTGTTTAGAACTAATCCAGCATTACAATTACCACTCCTTGGTGGCCCACTGAACCACTTGAATTCACTTGTGTTTTGTGCCCTTCCCTGGTGATCCAGTTCTCAATTTCCATTTCTAACGGTCCAGTGGTTTCATTTAAATACGTGGTGATCTAATATTCTAGAACTGTGCCGTAATTTTCAACCAATTTCTACCACTATTCTACACTCTTAAGGGCTCATACACATGATATGACAAACAAGAATAGGACATGTTCTATCTTCTTTGTGGGGCCATGGAATGGAAGTGCAGATGCAGAAATCACATATTGTGCTGTCCGCATCTTTTGCAGCCCCGTTGAAATTAATGAGTTTGATCAGCAAAATTGCGGACAGAAAAATACGGTCATGTGAATGGGCCCTAAATGGAACGAGTCACTCTTCTATATATATCCAGGTATACATACAATATACTTAGAGTGGATAATGTCCAATTACTGGGGCTCAGTGATATACCCTTTGTCATATCTTGCATTCAGACATACACAAATTGCATTGGTATATGATCGGGTACTAGGTGATATACACAGCACTAAAACCATGGGGCCACAGGTCTCATATTTTTCTGTTATAGGTCTTATCAGACCCTGATCAACTCTGTCTGTGTAGAATGTCCTTACAAGATGTTGTTTTCTTTTAATTACCTATTGGGGAACATATTATGTGCCTAAAATAAATGTAAAACATAAATAAAAAGTATAATAAAATACAAATAAAAGAATAAACACCCAAACCAACCAAAATTGTTTCCATTATCACACAAAACTATACACATTTTATATCTCGAAATGACCGACACAAAATAGGAACCTCATCTTAATCACTTATTTTGGTGTCAGTTTGCATATTTAAAAAATAAAGAGCTATAGTTTTAAAAATAACATTTTAAAATTTGTATGAAGTTTTCCCCAAATAAAATTAAACATATCAGTTGTTCTCAGTAGCCTCAGTACTCACTTGAATGGGAACTGAGCTTCAGTACACTTATCCGCTAAACAGTAGACAGAGTTTTCTGCTTTCGACTGTCTTTTCAATGGTTGCTGAGAACAGCTGATCAGCGGTGGTGTCCAGTGTCGCACTCCCACTGATCTGATATTGATGACCTATCCTGAGGATAGGTCAGACTCATCAGTATCTGCAACAAAACAACCGCTTTAACTTTAGCAACCTATAGACCTTCAATAACTGTCACCTGAAAGCTATCCCTTTAGACTCCATACATGTATACATGCAAGCTTAGCCTAATGCTCTGGCAGTGGCATATCTCCCTTGAGAACAAAAGGATCAGTTGTTGAAATGTAACATGCTCAATTCTTTATTCCTCTGGCAATTTCTGTTGTGTGATAGTCGAGAGGCAGTTACAAACATAAGATAGTTGGCCATTCCTACCAAAATTGTCAGGTTTGGCTGACTTGGTGAAATGTGTATGGGTGGGCCTTTACACATCTGCTAAAATGACTCCACTTTTGATAAATGTTGCCTTTTGTCTGTGTGACCAACAAATCTCTAGACAGAAAGTACTGTACATAAGAGAGACTCAGTTTTATCAGTGACAAATGAAAGAGAGGTCTTTGAAAATAATCAAAAATGTCTCCATGGCACCTCCCAAACCACAGTCTGAACATATGGAACTGAAGATATATCAGGGGTGGAACCAACATAATCTCATTGGTAAGAAAATACATCAAAGGAACAAATACTTCAACATCAGTTCCAATCCTGGTGGCATACCTCCAGCTCAGAGTGCTTATTGCCCCTCTGCATGATGATATTGCCTTATGAAGTATTTGAGCTAATTGCTCTGACGTGTAGAGCTTGTGGAAGATTATAGAATTCCATTAAGAAACTGCTGTTAGACAAGACATCAGTTACATGAATAGAATCCAGTATAACACAAATGTTCAATTTTTTTAAGATTTCATTGGAGTTGAACCCCAGTCTGTGAACGTGCAAGTTTCATGGAGATAAAGCCCTGCTTGAACTCTGGAATTTATTAAAGACTGGCATTTTACCGGCTGCTGGAGGATGCGCCTAATTTATGATGAAGCGCATGCCTTGTCATATGTTGGAACATCTGCCGTTAAACCATGCATCTAAACAAAAATCTATGACAGCTCAGAGCTACCATAGATTTCTGTCTTCATTTACGCCAGAAAACTAGCGTAAATGAAGATGGATGTGTGGGGCCAGCTGGCCGGACCCCTTTTCAGAAAGTGGTGAATCTTGTTCTTCCCAAAATCTTCTTGTCAGCTTGTTCTCATTTTGATTTATTGTCCAGTCATAGGCTGGTCTATGTGAAGTTTATGCACACTGTATTAAAGTTGCATATACCTAAATTCTATGTATACAAGCTCTCAGCTCTCAAAGAACTATTAAAGGGGTCTTCTCATCTCACACATTTATGGCATAGCCACAGGATTTGGCTAGGGTTATGGAAATAACCATTATAAAAATGGCATAGCACAGTGAGCTAAGCTGTCTCCGTAAATTGTGAGATGCAGAAATAGTGTAGCTTGCTGTCCTATGTTGTTTCCGTAACCCCCATTCATTCCTAGCAGTGTTACAGAAATAGTGTAGCACGGTGGCCTTGGCAATTTACATAAACCCATTCAGCTCTTGTAGACTCGATGTGGTGGCACAAGGTAAGGTGTGACAGATTCAGGGACATCTGTTCAAGAGATAGGTGTAGGTCCCAGAGTTGGGACTTACATCTCCCAGACATTTATGGCATATCCTATAGATAATATCTGAAAGGAGAATATACTTTTAAAGGGGTTGTCTCACTTCAGTAAGTTGCATTGATCATGTAGAAAAAGTTAATACAAGCCACTTACTAATGTATTGTTATTATCCATATTGCTTCCTTTTCTGGCTGGATTAATTTTTCCATAACATTATACACTGCTTGTTTCCATGGTTGCAGACCACCCTGCAATCCATTAGTGGTGGTCGTGCTTGCACACTATACGAAAAAGCATCAGTCTCTCTGGTAGACGGGACCATGGGAGCATACATAGGCTAGTGTTTTTTCCTATATTGTGCAAGCACGACCAGCACTGATGGATTGAAGGGTGGTCTGTAACCATGGAAATGAGCCGTTTATAATATCTTTGTTTCTTCTGTGACTTTTGTTTATTTTACTCTAAACCTCCATAAAGCTGCAAAATTTTGGGCATTCGTGGCATACAGGAGATGATAAATGTCCAGTTTTCTGTCGAACTTGGGATCATAAAAGCCCCCCATTGTGTTTGCTGGTTTGCCCCACAATTTAGACATAAGTCAGCCCAGAGTTGAGCTCCACTTTCAATGTGGCTGGCCATACACATTAGAAAGATGTCAACCACAAGGCTCTTTCGGCTGACAGCTTTCTCTCCCGTCTCCTATATACCTATGCACGCTTGATTCTGCCAAGCATGCCTGGGTGCTGAACAGAGAGAGGGGAGAACTTTGGTGTCAGAGACCTTTGGCTGTGGCTTATCACCCTGCCCGATCTTTATCTCCCACCTGGACTGAGGTCACCTTGCTGTGGTGGGTGGACACAGATATTTTTTATCAAAATATATTTTCTAAAAGCCTCATGTTGTTTATTTGTCCTATCAAATGCTTTATTCATTTACATATAGATTTTGCATCTAGTGCTTTGATCAACAAAATATCAGACATAAAACGGAGCCAAATGCAAGAAAGTTATATGTAAATATACTTTATTAATAAATAAATATTAAAATGTACAGCAGGAGAGTGCAAAGTTTATAGCGCCACCCCAGACCACAAATTGGCTAATAACATGAGGGAAAAGAACCCCCGGACAAAGGCTCGCCGAAACGCGCGTTGGGGTGGCGCCATCCTGGTCCTTTGGCTTTATTGTTATATCGGGTAAGATCTGCTGGGATTCAAATTACCGATTGTTTATTGACTGCATTTATGTTAATATTGGTGGATGTTAGAGCTTAGAGTAAGTGATTTATATTGGTATCACGCTCTCTCTACATATCCATTTTACAATGGCTATCACTTTTTATAGTTAACACTATGCTCAATACTATGTGTTATTCTGCAGATCTTTTCCCTCATGTTATTAGCCAATTTGTGGTCTGGGGTGGCGCTATAAACTTTGCACTCTCCTGCTGTACATTTTAATATTTATTTATTAATAAAGTATATTTACATATAACTTTCTTGCATTTGGCTCCGTTTTCTGTCTGATATTTTGTTGATCTTGCTATAGGAGTATATGCACAACATAATTAGCAATGTGGGTTGTTCTTACTAAATGCCCTGGTATTAACCATTTACTTGTGTTGGGCAGGAGACACCCCCTTGGTCATTTTTTGTGTTATCTAGTGCTTTGAGAATGGTGTTATGTTTGTATACATTTGTGTTGAATCAGTAGGCCTTCATACACATTAGATGGTTGGTTAGTCCCACCAAAATTGGGATGGCAGATTTTAAAACTCTTTTTTAGCTGAATTCTTCATAATCAAGCACTGAAATATTACAGTTGTAGAATAAATGAGAAAATAGCATAAAAGAAAAGGGGAGGCGGAACAAGAGACCTTTCTGCTGTAAATGTTTCAATAAATTAGCTTCCTAATGACTATAGGATCTGAGCATATCTTACTCATAAAGCTCCTATCTTCCCTAGACTAGGTGGAATTTATCGGACAGTGCTTGAAGGGAGTGAAATACGCCAAGCACAGGCTGTGTTTGAAGGTGATAGTAGTATCAGGAGTGATATGATAAGTGACAAGTTATGCTTTGATTTTCTTTTAAAATGACATCTTTATCAGTTATCTGCCGGGATCCAATGGAATGTTTAGTTATGTTAGCGCTTAACCTCCAAAATGCAGCCATTTGACTGATGAGCGTATTAATCTTAATGACCAGTGTCAGACATCATTACATTTCATACACCCATTGTGTAAACAGGACTGACAAACCTACTAAGGGCCTGTTTATGTCAAGCGATTAGCAGATCTAAATGATTACAAGTATGCTTAGCAGTAATTGCCAATGAGCAACTACGAACAAATGAAAATTACCAAGGAATTGATCGCTATTGCATTATGGACGAGTATACGTTTGCAAGGCAGGCTTCCATTTTAGTTTTCATTTATTTTTAAACAAAGATAATGGCTTTTTTCAGCAGTAATTATTTTTTATTTTTTTTTGTTCACTTATTGTCACAGAGAACGACTTAAACTGAATTTTGGAACTATATGATAACCTTCTTGTTGCAATCCATTCAGCAGTATGCATTCTATCTGAATATGCTTTAGGGTCCATTCAGACTTCCATAGTTCAGGGTCCGCATCTGTTTCGTAACATTCATTTCACGGTGTGCTGTCCGCATTCGTAGTTCTGTTCCGCAGCCCCCGCCAAAAACATAGAGCATAACCTATTCTTGTCCACAATCGCAGACAAGAATAGGCATTTCTATCACAGGGGCGGCCATGTTTGGTCTGCAAAATGCGGAACCCACATGGCCGGTATCCGTGTTTTACGGATCTGCAATTTGCGGACCGCAAAATACTTGCAGACGTCTGAATTGACCCTTAAATGGGTTTCTGGGAATTAATTTGGCATTGCTAGCCTATCCTCAGGATTGACCATCAATATCAGATTGGCGGTGGAACTAAAAAGCTCCATTCATTATGAACTGGACGGAGCTGGTAACTGCAGCGCTGCTACCATGCACTTTATAGGTCAATTACCAGCTTAGTCCACTATGCAGTGGATGGAGATTTGTAGAATCGGTACCAACTTTCAGCACCGGAGCTACAAGGTAAAAAGTGATTGGCGGGGGTGCAGAGAATCAGACTCCCACTGATCTGATATTGATAGCCTATCATTAGAATAGGCCTTCAATATCGAAATCCTGTACAACCCCTTTAAAGGAATGTACACCCTCCAACATTATAGTGGATTTTTAAGTAAATGACTGGGGAAAATGAAAGGCATTGTACGAAGTTTGCAAGTTATCTCCGACCCACAGGATAAGGAATGAATGAATGGTGTGGCAGGGCACATGCTTGACCTGCCTCTCTATCAGCCCCTTTAATTTTCTAATATATTTTTATAGGAGTCAGAGCTTTATTATATGTGTGATTGCTTCTAAACTTCAGAATCAGTGACTCATTGATTTTTGGTGGGGGAGAGCCTATTCCTAACCCTATCTGGCTCCTCTTAAGAGGTCCACACACTGTTATGTGTATGGAGTTTTCCTGACTCTTCCCCACAGACAGAATCCACCTTTAGGGACACTAAGCAATATTTTTTTGGTCAAGTAGGCAAAAGGGGCTGAAGGTTAAAGAACCCCTCTAAACTTTTAATTAAGAATAACAGACATAATTACATAGCTGATAACTTTGAAAAAGACACAGCCCCATTAAGTCCAGCCTATAATCCTGCTGTGTTGATCCACATGACAGCAACAACCATTAGGCAACAAATTCCATCCAAATCCACTCAAGTCCGGCAATCAGAATAAATCCTTGGCTCCATATATGTTCCAGTACATATAACTTATGATATTATTACCTGCTAGAAAGGCATCCAAGCCCTTCTTGAACTTGGTCAATGACTTATTAACCAATGTATTCTAGGATTGCTTGGTTCCTAAATGTATTCAGTCCTACATTATATACTCTGTCATCAGACCAGTGCTTATTTAATGCAACTAGATACGGGCCAACCTTCCGATCCTGGAAATGACCCCATCCACCTGTGATTTTTTTCCCCCCTCTAATCCCACATGAATAAGAGTAATAAAGTAGAGGTTGTTTAACTCCATTAATTAAGGTCCATTCTTGAGAATAAACCATTCCAAGTTAAACATTTTCTATAGAAACCTGGGACTGGTGGAGGCTTTAGCTGGCCAACACTTGAAATGTAACTTACTGACTGATTTAATGATATATGTAATGGGAACCATTTCATAGCTGACTTTTTCAGGTTGCCACAGCTGAGCGATTCATCTGAAGTGTAATGGGAACTATTATAGTAAAGAGCACAAAAAATATACTGAGATTTCCCTTCCACAAGACAGCGGCATGTAACGGTATAATATAATTCCGCTACATACTGGTAGTCCACTGCAGGGAACTGCACAGAGAAAAGAGATAACTGATGTAATGATGGCTAATGCTTCTGAGACTACATCATATAATCTTGTAAAAAGGATAATCTTGATTCGGAAAAGCTTCCATTGAGAGGATTAAACCACGCAGCACATCTGCTCTTCAATGTCGGCTCCTCACCAGGACTGCCATATCCTTCCCTGCAGTGCGATGGTTTCTAGGGAACTAAAGACAATACAGTGCTCACACCACTTCCTCCAACAGGGTCAGGGGTTTAGATTCAAGTTCATCTTGAACCCAAATAAAAGAAATGTTTCCTTTCCATTTTGTCATGCTTTTCTTTCCTTGTTCTGACTGATGCCGAGATTCAATATCTCATTTCTTGGGCTTCAGTCTTTCATAATAGTCAAACTTGTTGCTCATAAGGAAGCAGTAGTTTTTCTTATAAAAACTGATGCACAATGCTCTGGTGGGCAACTGGTGGACAGCTTCTGCTGCCAAATGGATGGATTATTTTATTACAATGATATTCAAAGGGTTCATTCATAGATGAATGGCTGTCATAGATGGGAGCTCCCTCCCCAACGTAGCACCTCCCTATACGAGTCAGAGAGGGAAACCACCAAGTACGATGATCTATCATTCTGTCTATATTCTAATTGTTCGATATCTGTCTATATTCTAAATTATCTAATACTGTATCTATCTTTCTAATTATCTAATATGGTATCTAGTATCTATCTACCTAATATTTATCTATATTCTAATTATCTATATCTATTATCTATTAATCTACAACAAAAAAACGCAACTTTGTCAAACCAATACCTGCGGATTTTGTTGTGGAAAATTCTGCAAAGTGTGAGTGCACCATACTCTGGCAGACTCTGCACTACAACATTTACAGGGAAAGTGTGTCATCAGCTTTAGCTCCCCCCCTCCCCCCCAACAATATCAGCTTATCTCTGGGATTCCAGGACCCACGGCAATAAGCTGATCAATGGTTCAGCTGTCATCAAAGGTTATGGACACCTTCGGGAGCATTTTTATAATTGTATTTCACTCATTTTTGGCTAAAAATAATTTTTTCAATTGATCTTTATGAAAAATACGGTTCCATTGCAATGCAAGGTTTCAAAAATCAGTCTGTTTGCAAGCTGTGACTTTCTGTTCTCTTTGAATCCCATCATTGGAGGGCTCATGTAGAGCTCTTTTCTCTGATCTCCTGACCTCATAAACACTTATTCAAGCTATATTGTTATGAGTTTAAGCCCCTTCCTCTGCAAACCCCCTCTCCTTCCTGCTTAACAGGACCAGGCTCCTGCATAGTGATCTTGCCTGGCCCTGTCAATCAAGGAGAGGCAAATATTGAAATGCAATATCTGCTGATGGGGGCCTCTATACATATAGGACCTGATTTATCATAGACCAGCAGCGTACACTGGTCTATGAGAACCCTATGCCTGGCCAGATGCTGTGCCTAATTTCTGTTTTCTTTTATTTCAGAAAACTGGCATAAAAGAAGATAATTGTTGCAGACCCGCAGGCCCCTTCCCACCCTCGCCATGCCCTCTTTTCAGGAAAGTGATGAAGGCGGAGGAGAAACCGCACTTGTACAAATTGTTTTGTACAAGTAGGGTTTAAAAAGTTGCAAACACAGTGAAACACACTGGTAAAAAAAAATTAGTTAAATCAGGCCCAATATGTTGTCCGATCCTGGAAGAATTGGTTGATTTTTATGTGTACGGACAATTTTAAATTTTTTAACCAATGTCAGAAGTGGATCTTAAAGGGAGGAAAAAATAAATGGCAAGAAAACTCTAATAAACTGCCTTGTGTGAATCTAGCCTAGGATTCAAAGTGTTTCTGACAGTACTGTGGTTTTCTATCTACTCTATTATCTATCTGTCTAATATCTATTGATGGCCAGTAGAGATGAGCGAATCGAAGCTGATAAAGTGGAATTCGTTTAGAATTTCAGGAAAAATTCAATTCGCAACGAATGTGAATTTCCTCACGATTCGTGGTAACGAATTGTAATTTTTCCTAACATGATGGCTACAATGGCGGCTACACATGTGAGGACATGGGGCAAGGAACTCTGGGAAGGCAGAATGACCCATAATGCCATGCATGCAGCCAATCAGCAGCCAGCCAGCCCGGTGATGTCACTGCCCTATAAATACGGCAGCCATCTTAGATTCTGCCATTCACAATAGTACTTTGTTCAGGGACGGACGTGTATGCAGGCGGTAGTGAGAGTGAAAGAGTGAGAGTGAAAAACTAATTGTTAAAAAAAAAAGGAAAGAAGCGATTTACTAGTGCAGGGAAAGGATAGTGAGAGGAATCATTTCACAGGCAGGGAGAGACGTGTGCAGATGCTCGGGAAAGTCATAGAAAAATCCTCATTGTGGAAAAAGGCAGTATAGAGGTGGATTCCTTTGTATGAGTGGGGTTATAGTCATATTTAACATAGACACATGCCAATTACATGGACAGTATTAATATTAAATATGACTATAACCCCCCTCATCCTTAAGATAGAATACACCCATGTACTGCAATAAATAGATGCATTTTTATGGATGAGGAAGGTTATAGTCATTTTTATAAACACAGGCTAATTACATTATAGTCTTTGGACAGTGCTAATATTAAATGTGACTATAAGCCTCCTCATCTTTAAGAATACACCAATGTACTGCAGAACATGGGTGCATTCTAAAGGATGAAAGGGGTTATAGTCACATAACAGTTCGTCATCCAAAGATCTCCCAAATATCCCCATAACAGTGTGTCATCCGTAGATCCCCCATAACAGTGTAAACTTCTATTGTTATTTTATTAAATATTAAAGCACACTTTTTGGTTCAAAATATTTTTTTCCTATTTTCCTAGATGCGTCTTATCATCAGGTGCGTCTTATAAAGCGAAAAATACTGTATATATATATACGCACTGCAGTGTTGCAGTGATTTCTGTTGAAAGCGTAAAGGGGCTTATATTATTAAAAACAGAAAATATATACATACTGCACTGTTAAAGTTATTTCTGGTGAAAGGGTATAGGGCGTATTACAGTAAAAAAAGAAAAAAATATATATACGCACTGCATTGTTGCAGTGATTTCTGTTGAAAAAGTATAGGGGCTAATTTAATTAAAAACAGAAATATATACGCACTGCACTGTTGCAGTGATTTCTGTTGAAAGCGTAAATGAGCTTTTATCATTAAAACTAGAAAAATATATACACACTGCACTGTTGCAGTTATTTCTGGTGAAAGCGCATAGGCTCGTATTACAGTACTACAAGAAAGATATATACGCACTTCACTCTTTAATTGTTTTTTGGTTAAAGCGTATAGTGGCCTTTTTCCGTCTAACAAGAAATATATATTCTCTGGTCACTTCTGCAGTTATTTCTGGTGAAAGGGTATAGGGGCGTATTGCAGTAAAAAAAGAAACATATATATACGCACTGCACTGTTGCAGTCATTTCTGTTGAAAGCGTATAGGGGCTTATTTAATTAAAAACAGAAAAATATATACACACTGCACTGTTGCAGTTATTTCCGGTGAAAGCATATAGGCTCGTATTTCAGTACTACAAGAAAATGTATATGCACTTCACTCTTTAATTGTTTTCTGGTTAAAGCGTATAGTGGCCTTTTTCTGTCCAAAGAGAAATATATATCCGTGGGTCACTTCTGCACTTATTTCTGGTAAAAGGGTATAGGGCCATATTACAGTAAAAAAAGAAATATATATCTCCCTCACTTTATATTATTTTAACAATCACTGTTCACTTGGTGAATCGATTAGATGTGATGATTCTAGGATCACAGAGTATGCACAATAATACACTTGCAAATAGGTATATTTTGACACTGAGTTGTTTGTAATCATGATGTCACAAGATTGATAGACTACTTCACCAATCATGTATAAGAATTGTTCAACCAATCATGACCGTTGTTACTAGATTGCTCACACTATTTAAGTTTGCTGTTCACTATGTTTCCATGCTTGAAAAAGGCTCTATTGTTGAGCCGAAACGTTGCGGTTTTTTGTACCACATGGGTGATTAAACTCTTTTTTTCACTACATTGGTGTGCTGCCCCTTTTTCCGATATATATTGGGCAATAGGCTTATGCCCTAGGATACTGCACCCGACAGTACGACTTTTTTCCAGTGCCGCCATTTTTCTATTGATATATATATATATATATATATATATACGCTGCACTGTTACAGTGATTTCTGTTGAAAGAGTATAGGGGCTTATATAATTAAAAACAGAAATATACATACGCACTGCACTGTTGCAGTTATTTCTGGTGAAAGTGTATAGGCTCGTAATACAGTACTACAAGAAACATTTATACGCACTTGACTCTTAAATTGTTACATGTACGCCCTTCGTCCGGACTTTAAAGATGGCGCCCGCAGCAGGCGCATGAGCTGCGGGTAAACGCTTGATTCATCAAGCTGACACCCGCAGCTCATGTCCGCGACTGGCAGCGATGCCGATCGCGGACATTTAACCCCTCAGATGCCGTGGTCAATCCTGACCACGGCATCTGATCGCGCAAAAACCGAAAGTTTCACTGCGTTTTGCTCCGGCTCCCTGATGGCCACAAGGGGGAACCGGAGCATGTATTTAGTAGCCTAGGTTTCTGTGAATGAAACCTAGGTTACTATTTAGTATTCCTATGGAGCCTATGACTGTAATAGGCTCCATAGGAAATATAGTGATTTTCTCATATATTCCAATGCTATTGCATTGGAATATATGAGAATAGCAATCTGATGATTGCATCTTATAGTTCCCTATGGGAACTATAAGAAAGTGGTAAAAAAAAAAAAAAAAGTTTAAAAAATAAAATAAAATAAAAAATATAAAAATTCAAATCACCCCCTTTCCCCAAAATGAAAATAAAATAAATAAAAAATAAAAAATTACACATAATGGTGTCGTAATGTGCGAAAACGCCCATACTATAATAATATTAAAAATATTCACCATACGGTAAACATAAAAACGAAAGAAAGCGTCCAAATGGCTAATTCGCCATTTTTGGACGCTTCATTTCCTAAAAAAATGAATAAAAAGTGATCAAAACATCATACGCACCCCATAATGGTATCAATTAAAAGTTCAGATTGCCCTGCAAAAAATGAGCCCCTACACTGCTCCGTACGCATAATTACAAAAAGTTATAGGGGTCAAAACATGGCGACAAAAAATGAAATAAAAAATTCCCACTTTTAATTTTTTTCACTATCAAAACGCAAGAAAACTATACATATTAGGTATTGCCGGATTCGTACTGACCTGAAGAATAAAATTAACCAGTCAGTTTTATCGCAAATCGAACGTTGTAATTTAAAAACCCGTAAAACTGTGGTGAAATTGCTTTTTTTTTGCAATTTCACCCCATTTGGAATTTTTTTCCCGTTTCCCACTACATCACATGCAAAAATAAATGGTAGCCTTAAAAAGTACAACTTGTCCCGCAAAAAACAAGCCGTCATATGGCTATGTGAGCGGAAATATAAAAATGTTATGGCTTTTGGAAGGCAGGGAGCGCAAAACAAAAACGCAAAAATCCCAAAACCCCCGGTCCTTAAGGGGTTAAAGCGTATAGTGGCCTTTTTCCGTCCAACAAGAAATATATATTCTCAGGTCACTTCTGCAGTTATTTCTGGTGAAAGGGTATAGGGGCGTGTTACAGTAAAAAAAGAAAAATATATATACGCAGTGGACTGTGGCAGTGATTTCTGTTGAAAGCATATAGGAGCTTTTTTAATTAGAAACAGATAAATAGATACGCACTGCACTGTTGCAGTTATTTCTGGTGAAAGCGTATAGGCTCGTATTTCAGTACTACAAGAAAAATATACCGTATACGCAATTCACTCTTTAATTGTTTTCTGGTTAAAGCATATAGTGGCCTATTTCCATCCAACAAGAAATATATATTCTCGGGTCACTTCTGCAGTAAATATATATACGCAATGCACTGTTGCAGTGATTTATGTTGAAATCGTATAGGGGATTATTTGAGTACTTCAAGAAATATATATACGCAGTTCACTCTTTCTTTTTTTTTCTGGTCAAAGCATATAGGGTCATATTTTAGTACAACAAGAAAACTATATTCTCTGTATTTCCACAGTTTATTGTGGTGAAAGCGTCTAGTGGCCTATTTCAGTACAAAAATATATATATATTCGTCGCTTTTAGAAGTGTTTTAATTTCTATTTAATTTGTTTACTTCAGCTACAAGTATATCTGGCAGAGAAGTGCCAGGCAATGCACAGAGGAGTGGCAGAGGCCTGAATGTTTCTGGCGCAAGCAGAGGTCGCAGCAGAGTAAGGGGTCATTGCAGCAGTAGTCGCAGTGAGAGGTCTGAGCTCCCGGTGTCATCTACCGGTCGTGTCTTCACCAGCAACCCAGCAGTCATTGATTGGTTAACTTGGCCATCCGTGTCATCCCATCGGGAGAAGACCCTGTGCCCTCACCTGTCCTCAACCTGCCACTGACCTTTTCTGTTCCCTCTCCGCGAGAAGTACTACATGCAGTGGGCTTAGTTTCACTTTTCAGCGAGGAAGAGCTACTAGAGGACAGTCAGCATCTACTGCCCAGCCAAAATGTGGAGGAGACATCCACCGCTTCCTCCACTAGGTGGGCAAGTAGTGATGAGGAGAGTGGCACGGGAGCTTGTGTTGCGAGTGGTCAGGCTCCTGACCCAGAGGCCGTTGAGAAGGACATCAGTGATGTGCAGACACTACTCGATGATAATGAAGCCGATCGCACTTGGGAGCCGGGTGAAGAAGTGGCTTCGTCATCATCAGGAGACGAGGGTGGCAGCTTGCCCGTCAGGCAGCGGCAGAGCCAGAAAGTCGCTAGCATGGCCGGGAGTCAGCAGGGTGGCAGCAGTGGAAGGTCGGCAGCCAAATGGGCACAGGGTAGACCACCCGCTTTGCAGCAGCCTACCTGCCCAGAAAGGAGTGGTGCACGGGTTCACGGAAGCAGAGGCGTTAGCAGTCAGCCAGTGAGAAGTGTTGGTGGGAAAATAAGGTACTCAGCGGTGTGGCTATTTTTTGTGAAGCTGCCGGAGGAGGTCAACATGGCCATATGTAGAATATGTGGGCAGAAGGTGAAGCGTGGCCAGGGTGCCAATGTTGGCACCGTCAAATATGCAGTGTCACCATCAAGTGGCCTGGGAGAACCGTGACTACGATGTGGTAGCCCAGTCTGCAGCAGCTACATCACCCAGTTGCACGCACCCAGTTTCAGCCAGTCAAGGATCCACCGCCTCAGCCAAAGGGAGCTGTCTGTCAATCCCATCTTCTGCTGGTCTAGATGCTCCTACTTCTAACTCTCGTCAGTCATTCCATCAGCAATCGATCACCGAAGCGATTGCCAAGAGACAACAGTATGCGTGCGTGCATTCAACGGCTCAGAAGCTGAACGTGCTCCTGTCCAAGTTGCTGGTGTTTCAGTCGCTCCCTTTCCAAGTGGTGGACTCTGTACCTTTCAGGAAACTGATGGCTTGTGCTGAGCTGAGATGGAGAGTCCCAAACCGTCATTTCTTTGTGAAAAAGGCAGTACCAGCCCTGCATACACATGTAGAACAGAAGGTGGGCCAGTCCTTGAGCCTGTCGGTGTCTGCCAAAGTGCCTGGCAGCGCCGACATGTGGAGCTTTAACTATGGTCAGGGACAATACATGTCCTTTACGGCACACTGGGTGAATGTAGTTCCTGCACAGCCACACCAGCAACTTGGATAGGTCACACTTCTTCCGCCTCCACATTGTCACGCCGTTGGTCCTGCAACAATGTCCACCTCTGCCTCCTCATCCTCCACCATGTCCTCAGCCTCAGCCACTGCAGGGACAAGTCACAGTTCCCCTCCAGTATACCACATGTGCAGGGCTCGGCGGTGTCATGCTGTTCTGCATCTGGTTTGCCTTGGTGAACGGAGTCACACGGGAGGAACTGCTCCGCGTCCTTCATTAAGAAATCAAATCCTGGCTTTCTCCTCGAAAACTCAAAATCAGATGGTGATCGACAACAGGAAGAACATGGTGTCAGCGCTGCGTCAATGAGGGCTGAGCCATGTGCCCTGCATTACCTTATTAGGCATTAGGCATAGGAGTCTAATGTGCCCTGCGTGGCGCACGTGTTCAGACTGGTTGTAAAGCGGTTCCAGAAGTCTTCTGCCCATCTGCAAGACATCCTGAAAATGGCCAGGAAACTTTGCATGCACTTTAACCACTCATACACAGCAAAGTACACCCTCCTTGAGCTGCAGCAGCAGAACAGCATCCCCCAACATAGGCTGATATGCAACGTTTCCACCTGTTGGAATTTCACCCTCCATATGTTGGACCAACGAACAGAGAAAGGCCATCAACGATTTCTTGATGATGCAAGCGGATAGGAGTACTCCCCTGTGTTACTTCAATGTCAGCCAGTGGCAGCTCATGCGTGACACCTTCTGTTTGCTCAGGCCCTTTGAGGGCCACGCCAAGATATTTGTCAATCGCCAGGACTACGTTATGAACAACGTCATTCCACTGCTTCATGTCCTGGAAGAGATGGTGGTAACAATGGCTGGTCATGGAACAGGAGACATGGCACCTCAATCTGATGGCCACATGAGCCCTGTGGGAGCTGAACTGGAAGAGGAGGGGAAGAAGGACATTGGAGCACAGGCAATGTGTAGCCAAATGGGTGGTTTTTCTACTCAGCTGACAGGACAGGAGGAGTAGGAGCAGCCAGAGGAGCTACAGGGCGATGAGGAAGACTAGACAGAGGACCCCAAAACACCGTGGCAGTATGCAGTGGAGATGGAGGCAGGGAGTCCCTCCGAGTCACTTTCACAAACGGCACGATGCATGCTCACTTGCTTGTGTAGTAACAGCCGAATTGTCACCATTCGGCAGAGGGATGACTTCTGGCTCTCCACCTTGTTGGACCTTCGCAATCGGTCCAGAGTGGGGGCCTTTTTTACACCCACCGAGAGGGAGGACAAACTGAACTACTACAGAGACATCCTATGTAGTCAGTTGGCTGCTGCCTATCTGCGGCATCGTCCATGCTCTTGCAGGTCTGACCAAGGGGGCCCTCTGCCCTCATGTTCCACTGCCATGGCTGTTGGGGAGGGGTGGGGTGGCAGGAGCAGTACCAGCTCCATTAGCAGCAGCCTGAGTCTACAGTCGCTGATAAGTAGCTTTATTCACCCGCATAGTGAAGAAACTACTCACCAGAAGCAGCAGCAGGTAGACCTGGAGCAGGACCTGAACCAGCAGGTGGTGGCATACTTGGACTGCACCCTGCCACCCCACGTTGGAGATCCGCTGGACTACTGGGTAGCCAAACTGGATTGGTGGCTGCAACTAGCAGAGTTTGCCCTGGAAAAGCTGTCCTGCCCGGCCAGTAGTGTGGAATAGGATGAGTGTTTAGTGCGGCGGGGGCCATAGTTACCCCAAGAAGAACTCGTCTGTCCACCCAAAATGTGAAGAGACTTACATTTGTCAAGATGAATCAGGCGTGAATCAGCCAGGATTTCCTTTTCCTGATGCGTCAGATCAACCATGGTGCCACAACAACACTTTGATCCAAGAGACTGGTTGCTTCAGACTACCTGCCTCAGCTACTACTTTGATGCTGCAACCCGTCTGATGCCAAGTGCTCCTTATTTCACCCACCTTCATCAGCGGGTACTGGTATTGCCACCCACCACCCCACTCTGTTACCAGGTCACTTTGTGGTCTCCTGATGCAGCTGTTGCTGCCATCTCCAAACTATGTCACCTTGCCACTCTGTGGTATCCTCCTGATGCTGCTGCTGCTGCTGCTGCCATGTCCACATTATGTCACCTAGCCACTCTGTGGTCTCCTCATGCTGCTGCCATATCCACACCATGTCACCTTGCCACTCTGTGACCACCTGATGCTACTTCTATCTCCAAACGATGTCACCTTGCCACTCTGTGGTATCCTGCTGCTGCCATCTCCACACTATGTCATCTTGCAACTCCGTGGTCTCCTCATACTGCTGCCACCTCAAGACTCTGTCATTGTGCCACTCTGTGGCCTACTCATGCTGCTGCCACCTCCACAATTTGTCATTGTGCCACTCTGTGGCCTACTCATGCTGCTGCCACCTCCAGAATCTGTCCTTGTGCCGCTCTGTGGTATCCTCATGCTGCTGCCACCTCCAGACTCGGTCATTGTGCCACTCTGTGGTCTACTTATGCTGCTGCCACCTCCACACTCTGTCATTGTGCCGCTCTGTGGTCTCCTCATGCTGCTGCCACCTTCAGACTCTGTCATTGTGCCACTCTGTGGTCTCCTCATGCTGCTGTCACCTCCAGACTCTGTCATTGTGCCGCTCTGTGGTCTCCTCATGCTGCTGCCACCTCCAGGCTTTAGCAATACTGATGGATTATTAAGAAAATGCTGACCAAGTGAAGGCGTATGCTCCACAGACAAGATCCGTTTTTTCTGTCATTGTGCTGCTATGTGGTCTCCTAATGCTGCTGCCACCTCCAGACTCGGTCATTGTGCCACTCTATGGCCTACTCATGCTGCTGTCACCTCCACACTCTGTCATTGTGCCACTCTGTGGCCTACTCATGCTGCTGCCACCTCCAGAATCTGTCATTGTGCCGCTGTGTGGTATCCTCATGCTGCTGCCACCTCCAGACTCGGTCATTGTGCCATTCTCTGGCCTACTCATGCTGCTGCCACCTCCAGACTCTGTCATTGTGCCGCTCTGTGGTCTCCTCATGCTGCTGCCACCTCCAGACTCTGTCATTGTGCCACTCTGTGGTATCCTCATGCTGCCCCCTCCAGACTCTGTCATTGTGCCGCTCTGTGGTCTCCTCATGCTGCTGCCACCTCCAGGCTTTAGCAATACTGATGGATTATTAAGCAAATGCTGACCAAGTGAAGGCGTATGCTCCACAGACAAGATCCGTTTTTTGTGGGTTATTGTTCTGATGGTGTAAAGGAAGGCCAAAATAATCGGTGACGTCAACACAAACTTACTGCTGACACCCTCTCCACTCTGTCTACTTGTATAAGAGTTTAATAGAACAGGTTCTGTAGACATCTATATAGAATCAGCTGACAAGAGTGTAAAAGGAGTGCGCTTCTTCTTAACGCTAACATCTATCTGTAAGGCTGAGTTGATACTTGAGTTATTTGGTCACTTTTGGTGTCGTGACCAGTGGCGTATCACGAGGCAAACAAGGCATTTGCCTAGGGTGGCACTTCCTAATGGGGCGGCAAAATGCCTTGTTTGCCTTAGTTATAGTTAAATATTTTTTTTCCCCTTGTCCTTGTTTGTCCGAATCCGATCCAATCCTTCACTATGCAAGCGGAATCTCCGGCGCCGCCCGCATAGTTAAGGACTTGATTACTTACTTCTTCCTGGCTCCTGCTCCTCCGAGTCCGTCCTGTCTCATGACTACTTCACCCCGGCCCGACATGACATCCCCTGCTGCGTCCGCGAGTCACGTCCCGTGACGTCACACAGAGGTGGAGTCAGGGGCTGGCGGCAATGCTAGGGCGGCAGCCGGCAGGGCCTATGCAGCGTGTGCTGACTGCCTGACTCTAGACCCATTTAAAACGTGAGTAGAGTACCCAGTACCCTCAAATTACTATCACAGTCTGGAGCCCCTGGAGGACGAATAAATAAGTATTGGGGATGGGTTATAAATTATTTAGAGACACTCTAGGAAATTGGAACAATATACCAGTGACATGCACATTGCATCTGCATGATATTAAAGGAATTCTGTCACCACATATTATATGTGGTGACAGAATCCCTTTAATATCATGCAGATGCAATGTCCACTGCAATGTCACTGGTATATTGTTCCAATTTCCTACTATTTGTTATCGTTCGTTATTCACTTTTAAATACAGAACGAAGATATGAAGCTCTAACAGGAAAGGGTGGGGCCTAAAAAGAAAGGGGTGGGGTTTGCAGAGGAAGGGGTTTGGCCTTGACCGGAAGGGGTGGGTCAAATTTATATTAGGGGGGTGCCCCAGTTTAGTCTCGCCTAGGGCAGCACAAAACCAAGATACACCACTGGCCGTGACCACCCAAATAAGTGAAGTATGCAGTGATTCCAAGAGCGACGCCTGTCATCTGCATGTCATACGAACTCACAGTATTATTTCACTACCAAAGCAGACTCCCTATGCGTGTTACTGCAAGGCACAGTGTTCTACACCATTATATGTTTCAAAGGAGTTTATTGAGATTTTTTTATATTATTCATTCAAAATGTACTGTATACAATGCTGTAAATCAATACAAGGCAGGTGTACAAATATAACTGGAAAGAAGGTAAAGGACAGTACGTCCCAACTAGCTACAAGCATAGAACAATAATAGTCACAGGGAGAAAGTCAATTAAGAGCATATTATCACAATTATCATACTGGACCGAGCAGTAAGCTCAAACAACCCGTAGGCCCACCCGATTGCAATCCCAAACCCAGTGCATCAACAGCCCATCACAATGCTGAGTAAGTGGAAAAATCGGTAGAATGAGGGGAAGACGACCAGGGCTCCCAGACCCTCTCAAATTGCAGAAATGAATCCGAACGAATGGCGTTTAGACGTTCGTTCAAGTATAATTGATTGATCCTATCCAGTACCGCCTGATAATGTAACGAGGAAGACCGCCACCGTGAGGCCAGGTGGATCCTAGCGGCTAGCAATACATACTGGGCCAATTTGAACCTAGCATAAGGCAATCTGGAGGGTCTGTCCCCCAAAAGGTAAAACGACGGCGTGAAGGGGAAGGCACGACCCAGGAGAGAAGAAAGGAGGTTGCCAATGCGTCTCCAAAATCTGGAGGCCTTGGGACATGTCCACCAAATGTGTAACATGGTGCCCTCCCCTTCACACCCCCGAAAACATGTAGAAGGGACCTCCGGGTACATACGATGTAACCTGGCGGGCACCATATAGGTCCGATGGAGGACCTTAATAGACGTTTCCGCGAGGGTGGTCTGCCATGACCCTTTAGAGAGTGTCTGGGAGCGCCGGTGCCAACGGGAGATACTGAATTCCTCAGCTAAATCAGCCTCCCACTCCAACATATAACTAGGTTTGAAGCCCTCTGGAGGAGCATTGAGAGTGGCATATATTCGGGATAGCAAGCCCTGTTTGTATAGGGAGTAGGACATCATCCTTTCAAATGAAGTGGGAGCCTCTACACGGTCCCCCCCTGTCAGAGCGCGAAGGAATGAGAAAACCTTCTGAATGTTAAATTGTTCCCTGACCGGTGGGGAAAATTTCTCAGCAAAGTCCGTAGGGGACAACAATTTGTCCCGTACTAGGAATGCCCGGAGAGAGCACAGGTTCTTCTCAACCCACCAGGTAAAGGCCCCAGGTTGGAGTCCAGGAGGAAAGGCGGGGTTGCCAATAATATACTCTAAAGGGGAGGGTTTAGACTGAAGCGAAAATTTAAATCGAACCGATCTCCACAGGAGGAGTGCATAGTGAGAAAGTAGGGACTTCGGGCGGATCACAGAGGGTAGTGGGGAGGAAGTCCAAACAAGGGCTCTCCAGGAGAACGGTGCAATCAATGCTTGTTCAAGGGCAACCCATAGAGGTTGTGCAGGTACGGGGAAGTGTGTCAAAAACAACTGGGCAAGTCTTGCTGCCTTATAGTACCGAGCTAAGTCCGGAACCGACAGGCCCCCATGGGTCCTGTGCCCTAGCATGACCTGTTTTGAGATACGCGCCCGTTTATGGGCCCAGATAAATTTCAGAATGTCCGTCTGGACAGCCCTTAAGTCAGACGCAGGAACTGGGATCGGGAGGGTGCGAAATAGGTACAGCAAGCGCGGGAGGATCACCATTTTCACTACATGAATCCTACCCACCCAGGACACCGGGAGAGCTTCCCAGGTACAAAGGTCTTTCCTGATCTGGGTGTACATGGGGGGGTAGTTGAATTTATAAAGAGAGTCAAGTGATCTCGCCAGCGAGATGCCTAGGTGGGGCAGGTAATGTGGTTTATGTTGGAATGGGAAACCACTCTGAAGGGATTCGCGAACCTGTGGGGAGACATTGTTCAACAAAAGTTCAGACTTAGTCTGGTTAATCTGTAATCCCGAGACGGCCGTGAATGAATGGAGGAGAGAAAGGAGGGAGGGAAAAGAGATAATGGGGTTAGTGAGTGTCAGGAGGAGATCATCAGCAAAGAGACTCAGTTTGTGTTCCACACACCCAACCGAGACTCCATTGATATCTGGGTGTGATCTGATCCCGGTTGCTAGCGGTTCCATAGCTAGGGCAAATAGGGCCGGGGAAAGGGGACAACCTTGGCGTGTACCTCTACATATTGGGATTGAGGAGGCGTGGGAGGAGGGTAATTTAAGACTAGCTTGAGGTGTTGAGTAGAGAGCTTGGATAGTGGAGAGGAAAGGGCCTACGATGTTCATGCGGGAGAGAACCCTCCAGAGGTAAGTCCATGATACAGTATCGAAAGCCTTTTCGATGTCCAACGCCAATATAGCTAGTGGAGTAGCAGATCGGTTAGCCTCATGAACTAAACCTAAGATCTTCCAGACATTGTCGGGTGCTTCCTTACCAGGTATAAAGCCGACCTGATCTTTGTGGACCAGTTCGGGGAGAAATCTATTAAGTCTGCGGGCTAGAATAGAGGTGAGTAGCTTATTGTCTAAATTAAGTAGGGAGATGGGTCAGTAATTGGAAGGGAGAAGGGGGTCTCTTTGCGGTTTGGGGAGCACAATAATTTTTGCCGCCAAGAACTCGGGTGGGGGTGTGGAGCCCTGCATCAGATGGTTACAATAGTTGGTAATGTGGGGGATCAGCTGATCTGCAAATTTTTTGAAATATAGTGCCGAGTAGCCGTCGGGGCATGGAGCCTTCCGTAGTTTTAAAGACCTGATCGTGTAGGTCACTTCCTCCATTGTGATAGCGCCGTTAAGCACCTCCAAGGCCTCAGGAGATACCCGTGGGAGGGCCGAGGAGAGGAGGAAGTCCTCTTCCCGTACCCCAGAGGCACTTGTCGGAGCCGAATAGAGGCTTTAATAGAAGGAGTGGAAAGTGTCATATATAGTGTTCGGATGTGTCGTAGTCCTGCCGGAGCGTGTACGAATTTGGTAAATGTGGTTGAGCCTATGTTTTGCCTTAAGTTGGCGAGCTAACATTTTATCTGGTTTATTGGCATATTTATAGAAGTAGGACGAGGTCCAGCGCAGGGCCTTTTCAGTGTTATTAGAGAGTAAGGCATTTAATTGTGCTTTAGTATCCTTTATAGCCTTAAGCAAGTACAACGTCAGAGTTTGCTGAAGGGCCCGTACCAAACTGGTTAATTTAGATTCTAGAGTGGTCTGGGCTGCGGTTCTCTCCTTTTTTATCCTAGAGGCCACTTGGATAAGCTTGCCTCGCATATAGGCCTTGTGGGTAAGCCATAAGGTCATGGGGTCTATGTCTGGTGTAGCGTTTTCCAGGAAGAACTGTTTAAGATCCTCCCGCAAGGCGTTAAACACGACCGGTCGAGTCAGTAGTGACTCATTTAGACGCCAGGTGAATGGGACAGGCGGGCAGACATCAAGGGCTAGATCAGCTATCACGAAGTCGTGGTCCGACAAGGAAGAGACTACATGTCTAGAGTAAGTGAGGGAAGGGAGGCAAGAAGTAGAAATAAGTATCAGGTCAATTCGAGTATAGAGTTGATGTGCTGGGGAATAGTAGGTGTACCCCCTCTGTGGGCCATTGTGCTCTCTCCAGGCATCCGCCAAGGACAAGGATTCCAGGACTCGACTAATTCTAACGGTGTGAGAGGTTGGACGTGCCTGAGCAGGGGGGGAGGAGCGGTCCAGCACTGGATTGGGTACAAAATTAAAGTCACCACACCACAGAAGTTTGTGGTAGGTGAGAGGTTCAATGATGGATTGCATGGTAGCAAAAAAGGAGGTGGGATCCTCTGTAGGGGCATACACATTCACAATGCAGAGGACCTCCTCTCGGTAGGTGCCTAGAAGGATCACATACCTCCCATCTGGGTCCAATAATGTTTGTTGAGGGGTGAATGAAAAGGAGTTGCGTAACAGAATAATTGTACCTCTGCTTTTAGAGACATAAGTGGAAGAGTAAAAGCGCGTATACTGTGGGTGGAAGTATTTAGGGTGAGAAGTGGGTGTGAAATGTGATTCCTGGAGGCAGATCACATCAGGCGTATGCTTTAAATAGGCGGAGAAAGCTGACTTACGTTTCCTGGGGGAGTTGAATCCCCGCACATTATGTGAAAGTAACTTACACATAGTAGAGTGTAGGGGAGCATGTAGAAGAAGCAATGAAGCCTGACGTGAGCCGCCCCAGGGACCACACCATCAGCCATCGTCTGCACGGATAGCAGTAAAACTCAACTCCCTGGACTAAACAAAAACAGAATAAACAGAAAAAAAAAAAAACATTAATCCAAATGCATATGACAAGGCCTATTACGGCCGGAAGTAAAATGGTGGGAAGGATGGAGCTAGGCGTGGGCATGACAGTCCAACGGGCCGAAACCCCGAGGAATGATGTAGATCGGGATGATTTCAGCACAAGGAAGAGGGGGTAGTGAAGCTCATGGGACGCCGCAACAGGGAGAAACAAATTAAGGGCAAACCATGAGGATAAATTTTAGAAGGCTAAAGGGTACACTGGAACCGATGGTGACCGGGAAAAGTCCTGGAGTCAGGTAGGAGACGAGGGTGCTGATCGGCGCTGTGCCGGGGGTACCAGGGTCCAGACCCTCGTAGGTCGTTGCGATTTCGGAGAAAGATCGGGTATCGGATCCTGGTCGCACGAGATTCCAGCTTTCCCAAGGATCTCCAGACCCTCCGCAGGGGTGCGAATCACATGGTCTCGAGAATTAAGGCGAAATGACAGGGAAAAGGGGAAACCCCATCTGTAGCGCACCTGCGCTTTTTGTAACGCCAAAGTCACTGGTCTCATATCTCTACGTCTGCGGAGAGTGGAGGGAGCTAGGTCCGCATACAGATGTACTGAAGGAGGAAGCCCGGGAAGGTCAGACATGTTGCGGGCTGCAGCCAAAATCTGATCCCTTGTGCCCGGATGGTGAAATTTCAGGATCACGTCCCTCGGTGAATAATCAGAGCGAGGCCTCCCCAAGGCTCTGTGGACTCTGTCCATGAGAAGTCTTGTCGGGTCCACCTGGGGTAATAGGGACTGGAACAGGGCAGAAAGAGTAGCCGGCAGATCCGTGTAGGACTCGGGTAGGCCTTTAATCCGGAGGTTTCCCCTCCTGGTTCGGTTCTCCAGGTCCTCAAGTTTGAGTTCTAAGGCGGCTAGTTGGGCCGCATGAGATGATATGTCCGCTTTGTCAGACTGCAAGGCATCTGAGATATCGTCGGTACGCGCCTCAAGCTCAGAGACCCGGGATCCCAGGTCGTGTATCTGGCGGGAAAACTCGTCCACCGCCTGGGACAATTCAGAGCGAAATAGAGAGGCTATATTTTTGTATAGTTCAGCCTGACCTGGGTCCTGTATATCCGGAAGCGGTCCTGAGCTGTTAGCATCTGAGGACGCAGGGCTAGTCGGAGTGGATGCCCGTTCCGCCATGTTGCCGCGGCCTGAGTTCCTGAAGAGTTCCGGCAGGGTTTGCGAGGGAGCGGGTGTCCCCGATGATTTCGGTCTCCCCTTGTTGCGGGTCATCATAGGAGTCCCCTGCATGAAGGTAGTAGCCCGTGGAGCTGAGCAAACAGCGCGATTTTAGGGGTAACTTCGGCCCGAGGAGCGGAGCTCAGGGGAACACGTCCGCCATGCGAGCCTCGTGCATGCGCCTCTCCGTTCTACACCATTATAAAGGCTCTCCACAGCCAGGAAATAGCCATTTTTTTATGTAATTCGCTGCGAATATATTCAGATCGAATCGCATTTTCCTGGAAAAATTCGGCGAACCGGCGAATCGAATTTTTCAAAAATTCGCTCATCTTTAATGGCCAGTGTATTCAGTGCAAGAAATATGCTCCGGGTGTCGGGTATTTCACGTCCTGATTTCTGCTCTTATGACATGAACCAACGACCAGACCTCATCTGTAATGATTTGTTCTCACAGAATGTCGTCAGTACAGGTAGAGTTGAAATCAGGCAGAAACAAGCAGCATTATAAATCAGTATAATACTAGTCAGTCCATGTCATATTTCTCACACTGAATACACTCATGTGAAATTTGGCCTTCATTGACTTTTCTAATACTGTATCTATCGTCTAATTCAGGGATGCTCAACCTGTGGCCCTCCAGCTGTTACAAAACTACAACTCCCAGTATGCCCTAAACGCTGTAGTCTGTATAGGCATGTTGGGAGTTGTAGTTTTGCAAAAGCTGGAGAGACGCAGGTTAGGTATTCCTGGTCTAATTAATATCTATCTAATTAGCTGTCTAATATCAATCTCTCTCTATTATTAATTTAATACTTTGTGCATCTTTCTATCTAATCTCATTCTATCTATATTTTAACTATATAATATCTACCTACATTTTGATTATCTAATAGCTATCTATATTCTAATTATCTATATCTATTGTCTATCTAATACTTTATCTATCTAATTTCTATTGTCTATCTGTCTATCTTAGGCCTCATGCACACGACCGTTGTTTGATTCCGTGTCCTTTGCTCCGTTTTTCGTGATTTTCTGCGGACCCATTGGTTTTCAATGGGTCCGTGGAAACCTCGGCAAATGCACCGTTTGTCCTCCGCATCCGTGGTCCGTGATTCCAGTCCGTCAAAAAAATATAACCTGTCCTATTCTTGTCCGTGAAAAACGGTTCACGGACCCATTCAAGTCAATGGGTCCGTGAAAAAATGCGGATGGCCATCCGTGTGTCATCCGCGTTCCGTGTCCGTTTTTTTTGCGGATCCCTTGGAAGGCACTTGGGAAAAATTGTCAGCCTGTCTTTTGGTAAAATCTTTTGGGTCATGTCCGCTAAAAAAAACGGAAGACACACGGAAACACAACGGAAGGCAAAAACGGACACGGATCACTGAACAACGGAACCCCTTTTTGCGGACAGCATAAAAAAACGGTCGTGTGCATGAGGCCTAATACTGTATCTATCTTCTATCTTTATGTTTACCTAATACTGCATCTATCATCTATTTATCTGATATATACATATATTCTAATTATCTATCTATCTAATTTCTATCATCTATCTACTGTATCTATCTAAAGAAGATAAGGCTTGGGCAGCACAGCAGTTCAGGAGTGATGACGAAGTGCCAGCGGCTGAGGGGGCGATCCACCTCCAAAAATGTACAGCAAATAATTCCACGGCACCTCCAAATAAAAATCAAGTGGTAGTTTATTTACCAAGCAGCGACGTTTCAGTCCGCTTACTGGGACCTTTCTCAAGCAGTCACTGCTTGAGAAAGGTCCCAGTAAGCGGACCAAAACGTCGCTGCTTGGTAAATAAAATACCACTTGATTTTTATTTGGAGGTGCCGTGGAATTATTTGCTGTACTGTATCTATCTATATACAAGAGATATGGCCTAATTTATTTTTCTGTTAGAGCTTTTCTATTTTTTAAATCAAACAAAATGAGATGAAAAATAAACTTTTATTTCGCTAATATTGTATCTGTCATCTATCTTTATAATTATCAAATACAGTATCTATCATCTAGTTACCTAATATTTATTTATATTATAATGATCTATTATCTAATACTGTATCTATCTATCTATCCATCTAATTTCTATCATCTATCTACTGTATCTATCTATCTACAAGCAATATGGACTCAAGCAATATGGACGTGAAATTTTCTATGTTTGAGATCTTGAGTAGCTTTTCTTTTTTCTTTTTCTTTTTTAACAAACAAAATGAAATGAGAGAGAAACTTTTGTTTTGCATTTTTTTCAGACAAAATCTCCCCCAAAAAAGCAGCAAGAAAAGTCCTATTTAGGTCTGGCTTTTAGAGAACAAAGCGCACTCCTCATCTGGCAATGACCTCTAACCTCCAGGGTGCAGAGTCATTTTGTTCCTGGTGCACAGCTTTCCCACAACGTATACAAATGCTCCTTCAGGCTGTGTGAAGGGAAAGCAGGCATTTAGGAGCATCGGATTGCTGGAAAATAGCAGAGGGAGGTCACCGATTAATATTCATGAATAGGAAGCGGCCTGCGTTTTGTAAACTCTCAGTAAATTCTCATGCAAGGTGGGTCCGGTGGGAGGAATAACTTAAAGGAAAGAAACTTAGGGCTTAGAAAATAACTGTAGCAGTGCACAAAGGCTGTTGGGGTGGGCTGAGGGGGTTACGGGTGAAGGCTATTTGTACTTGGATGAAGGTGAAACTTCGCTGTGGATGATTTTTATTCCTTTGTTGTTTGCTTTTAACATTAATCTCATATCTTTATGTATTTTGTAAAGGATCAAGAAATTCCTGAAGTTAAAGGTCCACTTTACAAATGAAAGCAAAATGCTTCTGTCAACCCGTTAGCCAGCAACACCAGGATATGTCCTCACTAGAATTGTTTGGTTTGCAGTATGTTTTGTAAAAAGAACTGATGATCACCAATCTGTTCCCAGATTCCTTCCATTCACCCCCTACTAGAGTCGGACAGCTCAGAAGCTGCAGACACCAAACAATAGGATGCCCAAGGAGAATAGACAGCAAGCACTATAGCACATCCGGTCAGTGGGATCGGGTTGCAGGTTGTGCCTGGACGTGTAGTGCCCCACTTTATATTTGGTTTACATTATTTTTTTTTTTAAATAGAAATCTGAACATTACAATTAATGCTGCATTTAGAAGGCCCGACCTGGCAGGCAATTATCATGAAGGAACTGTTCCAGGGGCAGACTGGGAAGTTAAAGTGGGCCTAACAAAAACCTAAAAGTGGCCCCATTTTGTAGTTGGGTCCAAATTGACAGAAGGCAGGGCCAGCAATACTATATTGCGGCACAAAATACTGCCCCAGCAGAGCAAAATCACACAGTACATCACAAAATACCTCCCCAAAAACTGCCCCCATAAGTGTCCAATGCCAGGAGGGGAGCATCAGATCGTAACCATAGCTGGTGGCCATGAGGAGGGCTCAGGCAACCCCCTGGGCATCGGCCCACCAGGAAGTTTCCTTCCTGTAGTGTCTATGGACAGTCTGCCCCTGGTTCCTTCCCAATAACTGGCTGCTCATCAGTAAGAAAGAACTGCATTTATATGTATGGGGACAAGCAATAGCACATGTTCCTGGCCACCAGAGAGGCCAGTGTTTTTTCCTATAGTGTACAACACCACTGATGGATCGCAGGGTGGTCAGTACCATAGAAACAAGCAGTGTATAATGTGATGGAAAAATGAATCCAGCCAGCAAAGGAGGCAATATGGACAATCACAATACATTAGTAAGTGCCTTGTATTAACTTCCTCCACATAATAAATGCTATTTGCTGAAGTGACTCAACCCCTTTAAGCAGATCAGCAAGCGATTGTCAGGAGCGAAGCGTTCCTTCCCAGCAATCACCTGATAGCTAGCGGAGAAGACCGCTGCTATAACATGCATATTGGCCAGTGTAATACAGCATTAAGCCACTGAAGGTGTTAAGTGGCAGGGTATTTGAGGACCGTGTAAGGTTACTTTCACACTTGCGTTTTGTGCGGATCTGTCATGGACGGATCCGTTCAGATAATACAACCGTCTGCAGCCGTTCAGAACGGATCTGTTTGTATTATCTTTGACATAGCCAAGACGGATCCGTCTTGAACACCATTGAAAGTCAATGGATGACGGATCCGTTTTCTATTGTGCCAGATTGTGTCAGTGAAAACTCCGTCCCTACTGACTTACATTGTGTGCCAGGACGGATCCGTTTGGCTCAGTTTCATCAGACGGACACAAAAATGCTGCAGCAGCGTATTGGTGTTCGTCTCCGAAGCGGAATGGAGACTGAGCTGATGCATTTTGAGCGGATCCTTTTCCATTCAGAATGCAGTAGAATGCAAACTTATCCGCTTTGGACCGCTTGGGAGAGCCCTGAACGGATCTCACAAACGGAAACCAAAACGCGAGTGTGAAAGCAGCCTAATGTGTAAACATTCTGTCTTCTTCAGGTCTCAATCACTGCTTCTTCCATTCTGCAGATGTTCAAAGCTCACCAAGGCCATCTGACCCCAGATATCACTGTTTTCTACCAGCAAACTTTATCATGATAGATTGTTAGTGTAAAGAGAGACTGGTGACCCCGCACCACTCAGACTAAGGCTGCTTGGAGGGAAAATCATCAAATTTGTAATAATTGGCATTTTATTATTTAATTTATTCAATTGTGATCTAGTGAACTACACAATTAGTTGTGTGCTCTTCTAGAGAATCAGTCCTATAATCATCAGTCATTGTGGTAATTGCTAGCAGCCTCTGTCTACTGTGTTCTATTATCTTCTAGCTATACCGTGCAGAAATACAACTGAACAGAGGATGTCTGTGTGTGGCTAAAGGCTACCTTCACACTAGAAAAAAGGGATCCAGCTCACCCAATCATTTGCCGTGCACGGAGATGGCTCAAGTATGCCAACAGAGACAGGATAAATTCGAAGATACTCCAGCAACAGGCGTTATTTCCAATCGCAACTTTATTTCAATCCATGAAAACAGCTTCAAACAGCAAACACCTTCTTTCACCGCGCCAGTGGTTTACATGTTCCGAACCTTGCGGTTCTTAATCATAACCTCTTCTAAAAACAAGGTACTCCTAGAAACATAATGGCGAGTCATTAGTAGAAATGTGCTAATTCTTTTCTTAAATTAAGACCTTTAGGGACCCTAGTGTCAAGTTTTATTATCCAGAATGCCTCCCTAGTAAGGATTTTTTTCTTTAAATTTCCTCCTCTAGGTGGGATTGTCACTTTCTCAAAAGCAAAGGTGCATAAACTATCGGTGCGGCGACCATGTTTAAAAATAAAGTGGTTTGCAGCATTTGAAACACCTAGCGCTTTGGGGTTCGTGATATAATTTAAATGTTCCTGAAACCTTATCTTAAAATGTCTTAAAGGACTGCCCACATAAATTAGATTGCAAATTGTGCACACAATGGCGTAGATTACACCCCTCGTGTTGCAATTGATGTGCGACTTAATTTGAGAACATGATTAGAACCGCATGATTAAGAACCGCAAACATGTAAACCACTGGAGCGGTGAAAGAAGGTGTTTGCTGTTTGGAGCTGTTTTTATGGATTGAAATAAAGTTGCGATTGGAAAAGACACCTGTTGCTGGAGTATCTTCGAATTTTTTCTACCTTCACACTAGCATTTTGCATTTCCGTTTCTGACATCCGTTTAGGGCTCTCAGAAGCGGTCCAAAGCGGATCAGTTTTGCCCTAATGCATTCTAAATGGAAAAGGATCCGCTCAGAATGCATCAGTTTGCCTCCGTTCACCATTCCGCTCCAGAGCGGAATGGTGAACGGAGGCAAACTGATGCAAAAAGCTGAGCCAAACGGTTTTATCTGGCACAATCTGGCACAATAGAAAACGGATCCGTCCCCCATTGACTTTCAGTGGTGTTCAAGACAGATCTGTCATGGCTATAGAAGACATAATACAACCGGATCTGTTCATGACGGATGCATGCGGTTGTATTATTGTAAGGCCTCTTTCACACTTGCGTTGTTAGGATCCGGCGTGCACTTCCATCGCCGGAAATGCCTGCTGGATCCGTAACAACGCAAGTGACCTGAAAGCATTTGAAGACTGATCAGTCTTCAAAATGCTTTCAGTGTTACTATGGCAGCCAGGACGCTATTAAAGTCCTGGTTGCCATAGTAGTAGTGGGGAGCAGGGGAGCAGTATACTTACAGTCCGTGCGGCTCCCGGGGCGCTCCAGAATGACGTCAGAGCGCCCCATGAGCATGGATCACGTGATCGATGCGCATGGGGCGCCCTGACATCACTCTGGAGCGCCCCGGGAGCCGCACAGACTGTAAGTATACTGCTCCCCCGCTCCCCACTACACTTTACTATGGCAGCCGGGACTTTAGCGTCCTGGCTGCCAAGGTAACCATTCAGAAGAAGCTAAACGTTGGATCTGGCAATGCGCCTAAACGACGTTTAGCTTAAGGCCGGATCCGGATTAATGCCTTTCAATGGGCATTAATTCCGGATCTGGCCTTGCGGCAAGTGTTCAGGATTTTTGGCCGGAGCAAAAAGCGCAGCATGCTGCGGTATTTTCTCCGGCCAAAAAACGTTCCGGTCCTGAACTGAAGACATGCTGATGCATCCTGAACGGATTTCTATCCATTCAGAATGCATGGGGATAAAACTGATCAGGATTTTTCCGGCATAGAGCCCCGACGACGGAACTGTATGCCGGAAAACAAAAACGCAAGTGTGAAAGAGCCCTAACAGAAGCGTTTTTGTAGATCCATGACGGATCCACAAAAAAACGCTAGTGTGAAAGTAGCCTAAGGCCTCTTTCACACGGGCGTCATGTTTGACGCCCGGATAAGGGGCGGGTGCGTTGCGGGAATATGCGCGATTTTCCCGCGCGGGTGCAAACGTTTGTAATGCGTTGTGCACGCGCGTGAGAAAAATCGCCATGTGTGGTACCCAGACCCGAAGCCGGACTTCATCACTGAAGTCCGGTTTCGGGTCTTCTGGAGAATTTATTATTCCCTTACGTCCTACCAGCAGCACAGATGGGGTTAACCACCCCCCGTGGACTGGCAGGACCGGCGGAATGTTTAATGAGCCCAAGACTAATAAATCAATTTAACAATTAAGTATCTCCTTAAAAGGAGGAAGTCAACCCCCAGCCCACTGTGTTTTTTTCTGTCCTCCTGGACAGGTGGACTAGGCGGTTTGTTCCCCCCTTTCTTATGGAAAGTGCGGGGAGCCTTCTTTTCGTTTGGGTAACGGCGTTGCCTTTTTTCCTAGGTACCTTGTCAGTTTGGCCGGCAGCTTATTTGCTGCCGGCCCCTGCAGTGCGCCTGGCTGGGAGTATTTTGGCGGCGTCCTTGGTCCAGGATTCCCGGTCCCTGTGCGCCGCCATCTTCCGGAGGTGACGCGGGACTCTCCTTTTGCATCACCTCCGGGTAATCCGGCCGTGATTTTTCACAGGCACGATTTTTTTCATAGATGCGATTTTTTATGCATCTTCCTGTGGAGGATTTACTGGGGAAGGGTGGATTGGCTATCCCTCCCCTTCCCCTATTTTGGGAGGCTGTGTGCTCCAGTTCAGTCTCTGGCTACATATGCTTTTTCAGCTAGATCCCAGAGTCCTAAAATTGGTGTTGTTCCACTTGTGGTGTTTTTTTCCTCAGCTGCCTCCGGTCTGTTTTTCTTCCTTTCCTGCGTAGATAGGTGGTTTACAAATGTTTTATTTGTCCCTTTTTTTCCCGCAGTGATGTCTCCTCCGCGGGATTCGGAAGGCAGGAAAGTGGATTCCAAGAGGAAGCATCTATCCTGCTACCGTTGCAGCAGTCAACGGTTATTGTAAGCTGATCATACCTGCACTCGTAAGATCGCAGAAGCTAAGCAGCTTTAGGCTTGGCTAAGACCAGCTTGGGAGACCGGTTGGGAATCCCTGGGTGTGTTGACTTAACCTACACCTGGGGTTACAGCTGCGGTTAGAGGTTTCTGACCTTTAGTGAACCTACGTTGCAGGATATGTATCAATGGCTCTGTTAAAGGAGTCATAGGCCTGCTGGATGGAAAGGCCCCTATGGAGACCTCTGTCCCGGTAGAGAGACCTTCCTGGTCTCCTTAGTTTCTTCCTCCTCGGATGAGGAGCAGCTGACGTTGTGTTTTCTCCCCTGGAAAGACACAGAAGTTGCTCAAGTCCATCAGGTCGGGGGACCATGATGTTGCCTCGGGGGGGAGTCTCCCGTTCCCGCTACTCGGGCACATCGTGTCTTCAAAGCGGATGAGACCATCCTCTCTGTCATGATATAGAGTGGAAAAAACCTGGAAAAGGTCCGGTTTTAACAAAGAAGTTTAAATCCATGTTTCCGATGGCTTAACCCTTGGTGGATTCGTGGGGATCCATTCCCAAGGTGGACATGGCTATTGCCAAGTTGTCCAAGCGCACTCTGGTTCCTGCAGACGATGGGTCTAGCTGCAGGACCCCCTTGCAGAGTGCACACTAAGACGGGGTGTTACGGCAGCTGTGGCTTCCGCTTCCACAGCCATAGCGGCTTTTTGAAGTCTCTACGTTCCTCCGATCTCGTCTGGATCAAATTCAAGTTGATGTGAACCAGAGGTTTGAACCAGATGCTTTCAAGACCATCAACCTGGCTACGGACTTCTTGTGCGATACCGCACAGCCCCAGTTGAAGCTAGCGAGGGAGCTTCCCGCTAGCAAAGTAAGTCCTGGGTATGAGGCCAAACACAGATCCTTGCTCTTGAAGCTAAGCAGCAGGTCTGTGGCTCATGAGAGACCAAGTGTGCCTTTGGCACCCTGTAACAATACTATCAAATAATGTCAGGGGCCTATATATAGCATGGCCCTGAGATCAGTGGCCCATGTTCCATTTGGAGGAGCCAAGGATGGAAAATCCACCTCCTGACTACGGGCCTCTTCGAGGCTCTTGCTTAATTCCCGTTACTCCTGCCGTCCTGCCAATAAGCTTCATGTACCCGTCGGGAGTCGTCTCTCCCACTTCTGAGAAGCATGGATCCAAGAGATCTCGGATCCCTGGGTCCTGAATATCATTTTCAACGGTTATTTAGTCAACAACACCTCTATTCCACTGAACAGGTTTGTCAAGATCAACCTTCTACAAGCTGCCAAGGAGGCGATCCTAGAGGCCTACATTCAGGACTACATTTGCAAAGGGCTCTGGAGGAGGTTCCGGCAGGAGAACGGGGCCTAGGATCTATTCACCAGTTTTTCTGGTTCCCAAGGCTTCAGGAGATCTCCGGATGATTATCGATCTGAGATATTTCAATCGATTTATAAGGAAGGTGAAGTTTCGTGTAGAAACCATCAGGTCAGTAGTTCACGTCGTCAATCCTGGAGACGTGATGGCAACCCTGGACCTCAAGAATGCATATCTGCACATCCCGATCCATCCTGGTTCCAGGAAGTATATCAGGATCACGGTCCAGGTGTCCGGTGTCGTCAAGCATCTTCTGTTGCCCTTCTCTTTGGCATTTCTTCTGCCCCTCACACTTTTACCAAGGTGGTGGTTCTGTGGTGGCGGCTTTGAGGCTTCAAGGACTGACCATCATTCCTTATCTGGACGACTGGCTTTGAAAGCCTCTGCTCTAGCGGTCCTAACCCAACTTCTTCAGGTAACAATCTCCTTTCTGTTCCACCTAGGTTGGATCATCAGCTGGTAGAAGTCGAACGTGAGCCTGTCGACTTCAGTAAGATACCTAGGCTTCATAACCGACTCCGCTGGGATGTCGCTCCAGTTGACTCCAGAAAGAAGATTCCGGGTTCAGAACACGGCAAGTTCCTTTCCCGGCGAGTTCCAATCCGGACTCTCATGAAGATGTTGGGGCTCATGTCAGCGTCTGCGGAAGCAGTCCCTTGGGCTCTATGGCACCTCCGCCCTCTACAGTCGGAGGTCCTCTCCTAATGGAATGGCAGCCCTGCTGGGCTAAACTCCCTGTGCTCCCTGACTTGGCAAACTCGGTATTCCCTCAGATGGTGGTGCCATCTTTTAGACGGGAAGTCTATGACCCAGCCAGTCTGGGTCATATTGACTACGGATGCGTCCTAAGTAGGCTGGGACGCTCACCTAGACGACACTCCAGTTCACGGGACCTGGTTTCCTCAGGAGTGGCTTCTTTCATCCAATCTCCGCGAGATTCAGGCTATCCGGCTAGCCCTCCTTCACTTAGCCCCTCAGATCCGGGGCAAGCGGTGAAAGTCCAGTCAGACAATGTGACTGCGGTACTTTACATCAACCAGCAGGGAGGCACAAGATCACTTCCCTCTTGTCAGAGATCGGGGTGATTCTGGATTAGACAGAGTTGTACCTTCCCACTTATCTGCGATCCACATCCAAGGCTCCCTCAATATGATAGCGGCTGAGCCGCGGTCTTCCGTCGGTAGAGTGGTCTTTACATCCGGAGAATCAAGCAGATAGTCCTCAAGTGGGTATGCCAGAGGTGGATCTCATGGCAACAAGGTTCAATGCCAAGGTGGAGAGGTTCTGCTCCTCTACAGGGAGGACAACCCCCTGGCGTTAGACGCTCTGTCAATATCCTGGAGGTTCAGGCTGGCTTACATCTTCCCTCCCTTTTCCATGATACCGAGGGTATTGATGAAAATCCGTCAGGATCAGGCCTCGGTGATAGCCATCATACTGTTTTGGCCGAAGAGATCCTGGTTTACCTAGCTCACCCAGTTGAGTCGAGGACAATATTGGAGGCTCCCCACAGCAGACCCTGGTGTCGTGGGACACTCACCTCTGCTCAGATCTGCACAGATTCAACCTGACAGCCTGGAGGTTGATCAGTCCCTTCCCGGAATAGAAGGGCTTTCAGAGTCGGTCCTGAGAACGCTGTCTCATTCTAGAGCGGACCCTACCAAGAGAGCCTACTCTTGTATTATGAGGATATTCTCATCCTGTTGTACCTCAACTGAGGAGGCGTCTGCAGATCCGCCCCTCTCCGCTATCCTTCAGTTCCTGCAAAACGGCCTTGATAGAGGCCTTGCCCTTTACTCTGAAGATTCAAGTTTCAGCCATCTCAGCTTGCCTTAACAGGCTTTTTTCTCAGGACCCGCTGATCAAACGGTTCCTTAAAGGAGCTGAAAGATTAAAGCCTACAGTACTGAGACCCCTTTTTTCAATGGGTTTTTCAGTAGTTCTCAGGGGTTAGCATCTCCCCCTTTGAACCGTTAGAGGAGGTGGACATCAAGTTCGTCACTTGGAAGTTTGTGTTTCTCCTTGCAGTGACTTTGGCCAAGAGGGTCTCTGAGCTTCAAGCTCTCTCAGCACATGAGCCCTATTCTTACATGACCGGGACCTTCTTAGATTCCTCCCGTATTGTAGGCCTAAAGTTCCTTCCTTCCAGAACATCAACCAGGTGATATTCCTCCCGGTTCTGTCGACATCTACCACCTCCTCCTAGGAACCTGCTAGACATCCTCTGGACGTCTCGAGATGTCTCCGGATCTATGTGGATAGATCAAGGAGTTCAGGAAAGATGAGAATCTGCTAATCCTGTTGCCGGTAAGTTTAAAGGCTATAAGGCATCCAAACCTTCCATCAGTCGGTGGATTGAGGAGGCTATTAAGGAATCTTTTGTTTCCACAATCTCTGGACCCTCCGGGATTCGTGAAGGCCCACTCTACTAGAGTTGTGGCTACTTCTTTTGCCGAGAGGAGTCTTCTGCCTCTCAACATGATTTGCAAAGCTGCCTCCTGGAGCTCTGAATCGACATTCATCTCCCATTATAGACTAGATGCCAGTCTAGCTGAGTTTTTAGGCCTTTGGGCAGACTTTTCTTAGTTCTGCCAGGCAGGAAGGCCCTCCCTAGGGGTTTTTTCTTGCTATCTCCCCATCTGTGCTGCTGGTAGGACTTAAGGGAATCGTTAATTTCTAACGATAATTTGTTTTCCCTTAGTCCTAACAGCAGCACACAAATTTCCCACCCTAGTAAGTCTAGTTTTTTTCTTGCTATAAACACAGTGGGCTGGGGGTTGACTTCCTCCTTTTAAGGAGATACTTAATTGTTAAATTGATTTATTAGTCTTGGGCTCATTAAACATTCCGCCGGTCCTGCCAGTCCACGGGGGGTGGTTAACCCCATCTGTGCTGCTGTTAGGACTAAGGGAAAACAAATTATCGTTAGAAATTAACGATTTTCCCTTATAACATAGTTATAAGGGGAAATAATAGCATTCTTAATAAAGAATGCATAGTAAAATGAAGATGAAGGGGTTAAAAATAATAAAAGTTAACTTACCTTAGCCACTTGATCGCGTAGTTGCGATCTGTCCTCTCTTTCCCAGCATCAGCTAAGAACTAAAGGACCTGTGATGACGCCACATCACATGGTCCAATCACATGGTCCACTTTTTGTGATGTAAGGTGACAAAAAAGACTTTTGACACGGTATTTATGTAGGGTATAATTTTTTGCGCGATGAGTTGACAGTTTGATTGGCACCTTTTTTCAGTGCATTTAACTTTTTGATCGCTTGCTATTACAGTTTTTGTAACGTGAGGTGACAAAAATGATTTTTTTGGACATAGTTTTTATTAAATTTTTTTACGGTATTTACCTGAGGGGTTAAATCATGTGATATTCTTATAGCGCAGGTTTTTACGAACGCGCCGATAGCTAATATGTATACTTTTTTTTATTTTATTTCACTTTAACACAATAACAGCATTTTAGGAAAAAAAAATGTTTTAGTGTCTCCATAGTCTGAGAGACATTTATTTTTAATTTTTTGGGGAGATTGTCCTATGTAGGGGCTCATTTTCTGCGGAATGAGATGGCGGTTTTATTGGTACTATTTTGTGAGGCATACGCCTTTTTGATCACTTGGTATTACACTTTTTGTGATGTAGGGTGACAAAAAATGGCTTTTTTTACACCATTTTTTTTGTATTTTTTTACGATATTTGCCTGACGGGTTAGGTCATGTGATATTTTTATAGAGCAGATTTTTACGGACGTGGCGATACCTGATATGTGTAGTGTATTTTATTTTTTTATTTTTATTCAGTGATATGTTTTTTTTATTTAAAAAAAAAAAATTGACCCAGACCCACTTGGTTCTTGAAGATCCAGTGGGTCTGATGTCTATATAATACAGTACAGTACACTACATAGTGTACTGTACTGTATTTTTTACTTTACACTTAGTCTAATCAGACTTCTGCTTTTAGCAGAAGTCTGATTAGACTTACATCACCATGGCAAGCAGGATGCCTCTGAAAGCTGCCAGAACAGAGCAGCGGGTGATGGGTAGGGAGGGGAGCCCCTTCCCTCTGTGATCCCATGAAGAATCGGGGGCTGTAAAGGCACAGCAGCCCCCGATGGGAGAGGGGCATCTGTACGGCACAGATGTCAGCAGTTTATAGCTTATTGTCAGATACCAACCGCAGTGCTCAGCTCATAGCCTGGGAGAAGAAAACCTCCCAGGCTATGAGCTGAGCGCTGCGGTTGGTCAGCGCTACAGCCTGGGAGAAGGAGACGCCCAGGAGAACAAGGGCAGGCTCCTCCCAGTTGAGACGCAGAGCTGAAGTTACCGGAGCCTATACCGGCAGAACGGAGCGGCGCCCAGGGATAATAGTAAGTGCAGGGAGATCCCTGGGCGCCGCTCTCCATGTATGTGTACTTAGTTTACATTTGTTAGGGTGATGAAAGGTCCTCTTTAAAACCTTTTTTACTGATGCAACTGCAATAGCAGAGGTGCAGTGATCATTGGTCTGCTTCGGAGCCCCATACACAGTAAGATTTGGTGAACTGTTTAAGACACATGTCTGGTAGCCCCCT
Source organism: Bufotes viridis (assembly GCA_033119425.1). Classification (NCBI taxonomy): domain Eukaryota; kingdom Metazoa; phylum Chordata; class Amphibia; order Anura; family Bufonidae; genus Bufotes; species Bufotes viridis. Next base: position 104,590,932 of record CM065595.1, read on the forward strand.
GGTTCACGTTGGTGATGAGTTGCTCCATTGTAGCGTGTTCACCCTTGCACACCTTCATAGCCGCCTCTCACATCAATAGCATGTGGTGCTCCACAGTTTCCACTAATTTGCAATGGTGCCATTTGTCCACTAAAAACACACATTCACCACAGAAGCCCATGGACAGTTCACAAACTGCACAGTTTTAGAAACCCTAGAAACCCTGCCACCTTTGGCCCAAAACCAATAATTATCCCTTTTTACAATTCTGATAAACCACCTCTTTTATCAATTACAACAACAAGAGAAATTGTGCAGACAGCCTATCTCACACCTTATATATCCACCAAGCCAGCTCACAACACGTGACTTCCTTCATGAACTATGCGCTGCTGACATAGAAAGTAGGAAGTGGTAATGATAATGTGATCCGACTGTGTATTAGCCGTAAATTGGCCATAGACAAAAAAAGTACTACCAGTCAAAATGTGAAATGGTTATGTACTAGTAAGTTAGAAATTAGAGCAGTTGACAAATGCTTAAATATATTAGCATTTAATATTATTTTTTAATAAGCAGCATTTAATATTAAACAATATTAAAAATTTAAATAAAATCAGTTTAATTGAAACTGAAATTTTTGTGAAAGTCACAGATATATGTGCAGTCATACTATTTTGAATTACGTTCAGAATACCTCCCAACGTTTGAAAATCCCAAGGAGGAACAACATCAACGGCGTGGCTTTTTTACACTAAGCCACGTCTCTAACTCCGCCCAATGCCTATCTTATACACGCCAATGCTGCCCAGTCTTCTTTGTGCCGCCACACAGTATTTATACCACGTAGTAGAATGTTTAGTGACCCTACACAGTTCTTATGCTCTCTTAGTGCCCCCTTAGTGCCTTTCTTACAAAAATGCTGCCCTTTTACTACCCACTCGCAATAGTGAAGCCTCAGTAGTTTTAATAAAATTTTAAAAAGTAATACTCACCTAGTCACGTTTCACTGATACATGGAGCACATCCTCCAGCTTGTGCTCTCTCCTGCTCAGCAGGCGCGATGACATCACTACCTGCTGTGGAGAGCACAGGCCGGGAAATGGTGAAAAAGGCAGCTCATGATTTACTGCTTCAACTTTGGATTTAACTGTATTTGCTTTCTCAGGATATACAGTGCCTTTCAAAAGTATTGTGACTTTTTTCACATTTTGGTGCCTCACAACCTGGAATTAACATAGATTGTTTGAGGATTTGCATCATTTAATTTACAGAACATGCCCACAACTTTGAAGATATATATTTTTTTAATTGTGATGCAAACAACAAATATGAAAAAATAACAGAAAAAGTCAATGTGCATAACTATTCATCCCCCTAAAGTCAATACTTTGTAGAGCCACCTTTTGCAGCAATCACAGCTCCAAGTTGCTTTGGATAAGTGTCTGTGAGCTTGCCACATCTTACCACTGGGATTTTTGCCCATTCCTCCTTGCAAAACTGCTCCAGCTCCTTCAAGTTGGATGGTTTGCGCTTGTAAACAGCAATCTTTAAGTCTGACCACAGATATTGGATTGAGATCTGGGCTTTGACTAGGCCATTCCAACACATTTACATGTTTCCCCTTAAACCACTCAAGTGTTGCTTTAGCCGTGTGTTTGGGGTCATTGTCCTGCTAGAAGGTGAACCTCCGTCCTAGCCTCAAATCATGCACAGAGTGGTACAGGTTTTGATCAAGAATATCCCTGTATTTAGCATCATCCATCTTTCCCTCAACTCTGACCAGTTTCCCAGTCCAGGGTACTGAAAAACATCCCCCCAGCATGATGCTGCCACCACTATGTTTCACTGTGGGGATGGTGTTCTTTGGGTGATGTGTTGGGTTTGCGCCAGACATAGCATTTCTTTGATGGCCGAAAAGTTCAATTTTAGTCTTATCAGACCAGAGTACCTTCCTCCATACATTTTGGGAGTCTCCCACATGCCTTTTCGCAAACTCACAACGTGCCTTTTTGTTTTTAGCTGAAAGTAATGGTTTTCTTCTGGCCACTCTGCCATAAAGCCCAACTCTATGGAGCATACGGCTTATTGTCGTCCTATGTACAGATACTCTAGTCTCTGCTGTGGAACTCTGCAGCTGCAGGTTTGTTGTTGTGCCATGTTCTTTCTATTTGGTTATGATAGATTTGATGGTGCTCCTGGGGATCATCACAGATTGGGATATTTTTTTATAACCTAACCCTGACTTGTACTTCTCAACAACATTGTCCCTTACTTGTTTGGAGAGTTCCTTGGTCTTCATGGCAGTGTTTGGTTAGTGATGCCTCTTACTTAGGTGTTGCAGCCACTGGGGCCTTTCAAAAATGGTGTGTATATGTAATGACAGATCATGTGACATTTAGATTGCACACAGGTGGACATCATTTCACTAATTATGTGACTTCTAAAGGTAATTGGTTGCACCAGAGCTTTTTATGGGCTTCCTAACAGAGGGGGTGAATACATACGCACATGCTAATTTTCTGTTTTCTATTTCTAAAGAACAGGTTTTTTTATATATTTCACTTCACCAACTTAGACTATTGTGTTCTGGTCCATCACATAAAATTCAGATTAACAAAACATTGAACTTAAGGCTGTAATGTAACAAAACAAAACAAAAAGTCAAGGGAGGGGGTGTTAATACTTTTGCAAGGCACTGTAGTTGACATGTCACTCTCCTCCCAGGACTGTGGAACAGCTGCCGAAATCTGGGAATGTCCTGTCAGTTCCTGAATGCTTAGGAGGTAGTCTTTCAGTAAATTGTCACTTCATTATTGCTTGTGCTGCTGGCAAAATGATAGTTGGTCAGGAATTAAAGGTAACAGCCAATATGGCTGCACTTACTGTTGTCACGTTTGCTATTACAATCACAAAAAAAAACATCTTTGTAACAAAAGAAAACCAAGTGACCAAACTCTGGCAATCAATTTTACTTTAGATTTAATCATTTGAGGCTGATGTTACTTTTGGGGGAGAGGCGGTTGAAATGCGCTATAATAGTTCATTGTCCAAGCAGTATAGAAATTAATGGCACAAAATATGCTCCGTAATCGGTTTCACTCCTAAATATTCTGCATATATTTTCATTATACAAAACATTGACTTTCCATTGGCAGAGTATCTCCAATTTTGGCATTCCAAAAATTATGCACCCCAAGAAGAGCTTTTTAAAGAGGATCTTTCACCTCTCCTGAGTCCTGACATGTTGATTTTTACAAAATACGTAAAATACCTATAAAATCACAATTCTGGAGCATTTTTTCATAGAACTCTACTATGTGCTGTTTCTCTGTTAGTCCTTCCATAAGTTTATGAGTAAATTGACCATTGGTGTTACCAGTTGGGGGTTTGCCCTGCACAATCTGACACTGTCCAATCAGTGAATGCTGTGTAGGGGCGAACCACATTGACAAGGTGAATAGTAACCCCCAGCTGTCAGTTTAAATTACTAGGAGGAATAACAGAGGAAGGTACAGCATAGAGTTCTAAGCAAAGACTCTCCAGAATTATTTTATAGGGGAACATATTTCCCATAACAGAGATGTCTGGAGAGAATTATGTGACAGCAATTCCACCGCTGATTATTGCTGTCAACTGGGACCTAAGTTCTAAGACACTCCTATAGGCTCATTATATGAAGTATATACCCTTTCTTTCAGTATTGCAGCCTCATTAAAACAGTGGACATTCTTGAAGAGACTGTTTTTTTAATAAACTATAATTATTTTATTTAAAATTAGTTCGAATGAATTATAGGGATTAAAGAGAATGAATTATAGACAGTAGGGTCAAGAAATGCTTAGAGAGTTTCATCCATTCACCATCTGGTCCATAGAAACTGTATTTTCAAGCAACCCACCTAATGACAAATTATATCAATATACCAGAAGTGATTTGTCAGTCACTGGGCTATCCAACCCATCCCTATGTTACCCCATTTTCTTCTGTTTTTAAGCTGTGTTAGGGCCCATTTACACGGGCTGATGAGTAATGATTGGAAATGCACCATTCATTCCCCATTACTACTCACTTGTTTAGTCGCTTTCACATGCAGTAATCATCTCCTCCAGTGTCGGACTGGCACATCAGAGTACCAGAGTAACCTCTGGTGGCCCAGGCTCTGACATCATAGTGGGCCCCAAAGGTCCAGGGAGAAATAAATCATTTGAAGTCAATAACTTGCCACTAAGGTTTATTTCTTTGAAATAAAATGTATTAGACTTCATTGATGGTATGGGGATTGAGCCCTTAGAATAATTTCCACTGGTGGGCCCAAGGAACCCCAGTCCGATACGGATCCCCTCTGTATGTTTCAAAGGCTCTTTTCAGGTAAGGAGGCTAGAAGAATAAAAGTGAACAGACAGCACTGACCTTTTACACGGGATGATACTCAGGACAATGATTGAGAACAAATTGTTCATTCCTGATCATTGCCCTCCTGTGCATCTGTATGGGGATCAGTGGTTGCTCCCATGATTGTTCATCCCCCATACAGATTTATTGCCTGGACAATGTGCTGCCAAAAAATAATGATTTTAGGTCCTGGGTAGAGTTGAGCGAACTTCTATTTTTAGTTCAGCGTCCAAAGTTCGGGTTCGGGTTATCAAAGCATCCCGTTATGGATTCCGCTACCGCGGACCATAACGGCATTTGGAATCCATAAGGGGCTGCGTCATTGAACACGAACCTTGGACAACCCTAAGGACCTGGGGTGAAGTCACCGTCATGTGATCAGTGCAGGGGGCGTGGCTCAGTACTGGATCACCTCTTATCCAATCCAGTGCTGAGCCACGCCCCCTGCACTGATCACATGACGGTGATGTCACCCCAGGTCCTTAGGGTTGTCCAAGGTTCGGGTTTATTGAAGCAGCCCCTTATGGATTCCAAATGCCGTTATGGTCCGCGGTAGCGGAATCCATAACGGGATGCTACGATAACCCGAACTTTGGACGCCGAACTAAAAATAGAAGTTCGCTCAACTCTAGTCCTGGGTGAAAGATGCAGTCATCCAACAAACAATGGTTTGCTCATTTTTCGGGTGATCGGTGGCACCTTTACATAGGGCAATTCTCAGAAATGAGCATTTGTATAAACATAAAGGCCCGATCCTTGGGAAAAGGTCCCTTACTTTTAAAATTAATCATTGATCTTTTACTGTGCGTGCACTTTTGACCTTTGAACCCTCAGAATGATGAAACAATAGGTCATGCGAATGAGTCTGGACACAATACAACTTTACTGCTAACATTTTCTTGTGCAAAGCATTGTATGTTCTTGGTTCTTATATTCTTCTCCTCCATCAGTGATATATTACAGTCCTAACACTTACCTTGCTATCAGCCAGTAAAAATACATGTGGTGCAATGCAACAGAACAATATTTCCCATCATTCAAGTAATTTGTAGACAAGAAAAATATCTGTAAGCCCCTTTATTAAAACAGTAAAAAACTATGGGAGAGATGGGAGAGATTCATCATATGCCTATGCCTTAAAAAGTCACAATAACAGGTTGCGACTAAATCTAGTTACAAGTGGCAGTTTTATGCTGCCTTCATCAGTTTACGATAAGGGGGTATGGTGAGGGTCGTGTTGGCTGGGGCCAACCGCAACAGCACATTTATCATTAATTACGTCACAAACTGGCGTAAATGATTACTAAAATCTACACCAGATATAAGCTGAAGAAGATTTTAGTCTGGCATATGGACTACCGGAGGAGGCATTTAATTTATGATGAGGCCTGCGACTCATCATAAATGAAATGCCTCCTCAAGCCATGCAAGGCCAATCAAGACCAGTGTAGCACACATCGGTATTGATAAATCAGCACTTAGGTTCTTTGGATCAAAACAAATTATCTTGTGTATAGACCAGCCGAAGCCATTCCGAAAGTAGATATAATGTGAGCATGAATGCAACAAACTACAGTATTACACCTTGTATAATACAGATTCTGACAGTCACATAATCATTACTGGGATTAGTAACTGACCCAAGGTTGAGTGCTGTGGTGCCAGGATGTCTGTAGGCAACCTAAGAAAAAAAAATATTCTTTTTTACCTCCTTGGAATAATGACTTGTTTTGAAGTTATAGGAAACTTTCCAAGTTAAAAACTTGAAAGTCTTGTATGGCCACTAAACCCGTAGTGCAAGTACTTAAAAAGACACAAGGCACTGGAATGGAAAACACTGACAATGGATATAAACATAGGAGAAAACAGTGGGAAACAGGACACAAAAATATGCAAAAGGAAAAGTGGGCACAATGAAGAAGTCTGGAGACTAGGAGACGCTAAAGACAATAGCGGTGGGACAAGTCTTGAAGATGCCTTGAAAGATAATCGAGAAAATTCATCCATTATTCAGATGTAATTAAAGAGCTTCGTAGGAGATACTTCATATTCCCTTTTCAGTAAATATACATTTCCTAAAAAGATATTAGGCTACTTTCACACTCGCAGTAAACTTTTCCGGAAGCATGCAGCATTTTTTGTCCAGCCGCCTCTCCGCATGCTTGCCGTGCTGCCGCCGGATTTCCGGGCGGTCCCCATTATAGTCAATGAGGTTAGGTGGACTTCCGGCAGCACACTTGCACAAATGGTAGTACTGATCCAGCAGGCTGTTCCCCTGCCGGAACAGTTTACCACAAGCTAAAAAAGCTAATACTGCTAGCGTTAGGGTCCATTTACATGGGCAGAATATTAGGCCAATTATTGGAATGAATGTTTGCACTTTTCTTTACAAGAATTGGCCAGTGTAAATGTGGTAGCGACCAACCAACAAATGAGCAAAAGCTTGTTTGCCAGTGGATCCGATTGTTAACGAGGCACATAAAATCACCGTTTGTCGGCAACACATCATCCTGTGTAAACAGGAGTGTGCTGCCAACAAACCATCAATTTGCATGGGAAAGATCTATCATAGTAACGAGTGAATGAGGGTTCCTTATTCCTGATCGATTCCTACTCTATGGCTGTATCTGCATTTACATGCAGCAATGATCGCCGCTGCATGGGAATGAACAATCGCTACTACAATTGTTCTTCCCCATACAGTTTCATTGTTTGTTGGCAGCACATTCTTGTATGCACAGTAGCATGTTAAAGAGGAACTGCCCCATAGTAAAACCGCTTTGGCCACCCTTCTAGTGGAAGTACATACATGTCACTGTATTTTATTTCACAATGTATCAGGATTCCTGTCACTAGCCTATGGAGAATCTGGTGCTCAGTTTTACAATAGATCTAGCTTTTTGGCGGGTAAACTAAACACTTTACACTATAGCTGTTCCATTTATGTTTACAAATTATTAAATCCTAAAAATGTCTGATGAATAATAGTTTTTTCATTAAGAACTAAATGCACAACAATGTCTTGCTACAAATGTACATTCAACTAAAACGTTGAAATCCTGTTGAAACTAGGTGTCTGACCAAATGAAGTTGTAAAGGCCCCCATACACATTAGGGTATGGTTCACTGAACCCCCTAAGAATGGCAGATAACACTGACAGTCCAATGTGTCTCGGGAGCTTACACCTCTCCCCATACAGATGATATCTGGGGAGAGAAGGATCGGCGATGTGAATATTTTCTCTGTAGTTCCAGGAGATAAGCTCCATTGAATACACATGCACGTGTATGTGTAAGGCCTCCGGCACATGACTGTATCCATTCTGAGGTCAGCAAAATACGGATGCAGTCCCTCAATTTTTACAGGACCCAATGTAAAAAAGCCTAGTCTTGATTACAAAACAGACAAGAATAGGACAGGTTTTATAATTTAAGGCCCAGCAGCACAGATGCGAACAGCACATGGATGACATCCCTGTGCTGTCTGTTTTTATTTTTTATTTTTGGCCTAAGGCCTCATACACATGACCGTATCTATTGTGCGGTCCACCAATTGCGGGTAAGCCAAATACGTGCTGTCCATTTTTGTTACAGACCCATAGAAATAAATAACAAATGAATGGATACATGTGCGATCCGCAAAAAATGTGGATCAGACACAGATCAAAAGTATGTTTGTTTGCATGAGGCCTAAGGGCTCATGCACACGACTGTATGTATTTTGCTGTCCGCAAAACATGGATCTCAAAAAAATACGGATGATGTCCGTGCGCATTCCGCATTTTGCGGAACAGAACAGCTGGGCCCCTATTAGAACAGTCCTATCCTTGTCTGTAATGTGGACAATAAAAAGATATGTTCTATTATTTTGAGGAACGGACATACGGAAATTGAATGCACACAGAGTAACCTCCGTTTGTTTTGCGGACCCATTGAAATGAATGGTTACGCACACGGTCCAAAAAAAAACTGAATGGATGAGCCCTAAAGGTGACTCAGGAGGGAGTCTGCTGAGAATTTCTGAATGTGTATGGAGTCTTTCTCCCTATCTGTGTATCTTTGTCTATCTGCTGATGTGAAACACGTGTCGGGGTGCTTTCTGGAGGTGCCTACTGTTCGGGTCTGTAGATTTTGTTACATGGCATGACTTGTTGGGGTACAGCACATTGTGGTTTGATTATTTTTTCATATGTACCCCTTGTTACCTGCTTTGGCTATCTATGACCATGGCTGTGCATGTTTATGTGGATTTGGATTTCAGTACCTTTCGTATGTTGTTTTTTATGTTGCTTTTCTGCATGATTTTGGGAAGCAGTGTGCTAATTTTTGATCTGTCAGTGTTTGTTGCCCTATCTGTCTATGTTTCATCCAAAGTTGCAAACTGTCCTTGTCAAGGAGAAATTCTGCCTCTGCTTTAAAATGATAGTTTTCACATACATTTTGCATTATCTTCATTATTTATAACTTGTATGGCCACATTGGGGACAGACAGTTAATAAAGACTGTGTAACTTTCATAAAAATACTTTCTTGTTTTTACGGGTCTGAGAAGTGACTTGTGTCTTTGCCAACATCTTCTCTTTAAAGTCTTTCAAAAGTTTAAATAGTCTTTCCACATATATTAACCTTCCCAGCAGCCAAATGGGTCAGGTACATAAAGTAATTTGAGGGCGCTGGCAAACCCTCTGGCAGTTAAAGGATTAACCAGTTTTATATCCCTGGGGCTATTGATATGGAACATAAATTTCTGCTTTGTAGATATGATGAGTCTGTTCTTGGAGTTCTTTCCATTCCACTGAGTTTCAGCTATGTAAAAGCCTAGACTTTCTGCAAACAGCAACTCTCAGACTACTCCAGTGAATAGTCAGCTAGCCCTGGGTTTTAACTGTTTGGTGTCAGAAAGAAAGTCATATCAGATTTTCCCCATGGGAAATTACTTAGACTGTTGCAAATTTAGACCAAATGCAAAAATGAATAATGAAAAACTTAAAAAAAAAAAAAAAAACTAGAAAAACATTAGAGGTCCTCAATCTGTTCTAACCAACGGAACAAATTCCCATATGTCTGAACCAATTGTTTTACCCATGCATATCAATAACTGTGAATAATCCAATTCCAGTTGTTAATCAACATTATTATAGCTTCATCCCAGCACAAAGCAGGTCAAAAACTGTAATAATACAAAAATTGTTCTAAATTTGATCAAAGTTTAGAATCATCTGATTGATATACAATTATGCATCCAAAACTGAACCTGCAGGACAGGTCATACAGTACTAGTATGGAATGAACTTTTTACTAGGTTTCTGCCATTTAACAAAATAAGGCTGGCCATAAATCTTAAAGGGGTTATCCAGGAATTCATAATGATGACCTATCTTGAGGATAGGTTATCATTATCACATCGGCAGGGGTCTGAGCCCTGGCACTCTCACCAATCCACTGTTTAATTTAGCTGCTGCGCTCATCGAAGCTCTGGTAAACACAGACCGCTCCCGGCAACTTTCCGAGCACAGAGCTGTACATCGTATAGTGGCAGTACTTGGTATTGCAACTCAGCCCCATTGACTTTACAGGGACTGAGCTGCAGCTAGGCCATGTGACCGATATACATTAATTACTGACATGGTGCACTTAAATAGTGGTGATATCCCCACCCTTGGGTTTAACCTTGGGCGGGCTCACTCGCTATCACAATTAACAAGCAACATACAACATTCCAATTTATCATTATAACAGATGTCTTAGTGGAGGCTGGGGGCTGGTCAGCAATAAACCGAAGTGAAGTTCATCATGGTGTGCGTATCAGAGCCGCAAGTATACAGAATACAGGCGGCATGCAAGGATACGCACACCATGATGAACTTCACTTCGGTTTATTGCTGACCAGCCCCCAGCCTCCAGTAAGACATTTGTTATCTGTTATAATGATAAATTGGAATGTTGTATGTTGCTTGTTAATTGTGATAGCGGGTGAGCCCGCCCAAGGTTACACCCAAGGGTGGGGATATCACCACTATTTAAGTGCACCATGTCAGTATGTAATGTATGCTTGAAAAAGACTTGTAATAAGTCGAAACGTCGCATCTTGGGAAATAAAGAAGAAATCAACTACGTGAGTGCCGCGGTTTTGTCTTCATTTTGGATATGTTAACGGGGGTCTGACCAGGACCCGATATCGCGGGCACCGCCACTACAGAGCAAGACAAGACTACAGTGAAGGTAGTGCTGCCCCAACTATCTATTTCGATATATACATTGATGTCACATGGCCTAGGTAGAGGCCACGGTACTCACCAAGTGCCGGCTTCTTCTAACAGCTGATCGGCTGAAGTCCTTGGTGTCTGATATTGATGACCTATCCAGAGAATAGGTCATCAATATCTATTCCTGGATAACCCTGTTAAATAACTGAATGCTCGATCTTTCCTGACTTCCCTCATACAGAAGTTTCTTCAACTCGGCCAAGTATTCATTTATTTTACTTACTCATATAGTGCTGACATATTCCGCACTGCTGTACAGTCATCACTTGCTGTCCCCAGTGGAGTTCACAATCTAAGTTTCCCATCAGTATGTCTTTGGAGTGTGGGAGGTAACTGGATTACCCAGAGGAAACCCACGTCAACACGGGGAGAACATACAAACTCTATGCAGATGTTGTCCTTGGTTGGATTCAACCCTAGGACCCCAGTGTTGCAAGGCACCAGTGCTAACCACTGAGCCACCATGCTCAGAATAAATGTTCTCTGCATACAACCTCTAGCAGTGGCAAATCTCCACAAGAACAAATGTATTGGGTGTGTTGAACAGCCCAAGCCTTCTCTCCCTCTTGAATCTGCCACTGGAGGAAAGTCAGGAGGCACCCATACACATTAGATGGTTGGCCATAGCTCAAAAATTAGTGGGTTTTAGTCCACATTAACCTAATTTCAAATAGACCGCTTCAATCTTGAATTTTCTTTGAATCTACAGTAGAATCATCTTACATTTTGGAATCCTGAAAGAAAATCCTAAAAGCCAAATTCATTTGGAATAACCCTGAAAATCTAAGATGTAAAAATTGTTATTCAAGTGATAGAGAGAACAAAAGACTTTGACATGTCGCACTCTTGAGCAACCCAGAAAAAAATTGGAGCTGTCTGCCATTTGGGAGCTGGTAATATTACAGTGTGACTGGATTACATGTAAGTTGTCCGACCCCAACAATCTTAATGGAACTGGACCAATAGCTAAGGCTATGTTCAATGTATGTTTGGTGTGTAGGTTCAATGTATACAGCAGGAAATGTTAATGTAATAGATACAAAATGTATCTGTATCTTAAAATGTACTGAACATATACACAAAAGGTGGGTCTGGGCTGTATGTCTTGAATATACTATATGTCATCATGAGTTTTGCCTTTTAGCACTGGATTCTGTTCTCAAATTGCTCAGAAAAAAAACATACTAAGGGCCCTTGCACACGACTGTATGCCCTAGACATACGGTCCGTGAGTGGGCCATATGTCCCGGAGCGGCATAGATCGTACGCACGGGAGCGCACAGCATCATAGATTACAATGATGCTGTGCATGTCAGGCCATCCGCGCTGCTATTGTCCTGCACTCACAAAATCATATGAGTGCGGGACAATAGTCTTGCAGGCGGCCCGACATGCACAGCATTATTGTTATCTATGATGCTGTGCGCTCCGGTGTGCATAATCTATGCCGGAACATATGGCCCTCTCACGGACTGTATGTCTCGGAGGGCATACGGTCGTGTGCAACGGTCCTAAGGCTGCTGTGACATTGTTTTTTTTTTTTTTAGCATTTTTGCTAATTTTGTAGTTTTTAACACTTTTTCTATGTACAGTGCCTTTTAATTTAATTTACAGAACATGCCCAAAACTTTGAAGATTTTTCTTTTTTTATTGTGAGGCAAACAAATAGGACAAAATAACAGAAAAAGTCAATGTGCATAACTAATTAAACCCTTAAAGTCAATACTTTGTAGAGCCACCTTTTGCGGCAATCACAGCTCCAAGTCGCTTTGGATAAGTCTCTGTAAGCTTGCCACATCTTACCACTGGGATTTTTGCCCATTCCTCCTTGCAAAACTGCTCCAGCTCCTTCAAGTTGGATGGTTTGCGCTTTTGAACAGCAATCTTTAAGTCTGAACACAGATTTTCTATTGGATTGAGATCTGGGCTTTGACTAGGCCATTCCAACACATTTACATGTTTCCCCTTAAACCACTCAAGTGTTGCTTTAGCCGTGTGTTTGGGGGCATTGTCCTGCTGGAAGGTGAACCTCCGTCCTAGCCTCAAATCACGCACAGAGTGGTATAGGTTTTGCTCAAGGATATCCCTGTATTTAGCACCATCCATCTTTCCCTCAACTCTGACCAGTTTCCCAGTCCCGGCTGCTGAAAAACAGTCTTCGTTGGGTGATATGTTGGGTTTGCGCCAGACATAGCGTTTTCTTTTATGGCCAAAAAGTTCAATTTTAGTCTCATCAGACCAGAGCACCTTCCTCCCTACATTTTGAGAGTCTCCCACATGCCTTTTCGCAAACTCACAACGTGCCTTTTTGTTTTTAGCTGAAAGTAATGGCTTTATTCTGGCCACTCTGCCATAAAGCCGAACTCTATTAAGCGTACGGCTTATTGCCGTTCTATGTACAGATACTCCAGTCTCTGCTGTGGAACTCTGCAGTTCCTCCAGGGTTACCTTAGGTTTTGGTGGGCGGCCGTCTCTTGGCAGGTTTGCTGTTGTGCCATGTTCTTTCCATTTGGTTATGATAGATTTGATGGTGATCCTAGGGATCATCACAGATTTGGATATTTTTTCATAACCTAACCCTGACTTGTACTTTCCAACAACATTGTCCCTTACTTGTTTGGAGAGTTCCTTGGTCTTCATGGCAGTGCTTGGTTAGTGATGCCTCTTGCTTAGGTGTTGCAGCCTCTGGGGCCTTTCAAAAAAGTGTGTATATGTAATGACAGATCATGTGACAATTAGATTGCACACAGATTGACATCATTTTACTAATATATGTGACTTCTGAAGGTAATTGGTTGCACCAGAGCTTTTTATGGGCTTCCTAACAAAGGGGGTGAATACATACGCAATATGCCAATTTTCTGCTTTCTATTTCTAAACAACAGTTTTATTTATATATTTTTTGCATTTCACTTCACCAACTTAGAGTATTGTGTTCTGATCCATCACATAAAATTCAGATTAACAAAACATTGAACTTAAGGCTGTAATGTAACAAAACACGAGAAAAGTCAAGAAGGGTGAATACTTTTGCAAGGCACTGTATTTTGGTGCATTTTTTTTTTTTGGGGGGTGGGGGGGATATACAAACCAGATGTTAGCTAAATGTCTATGGGAATTATGAAAGGCAGGACTAACATGGCAATTTTTGTCAATTTGGGTAAGTTATTTATGGCTAGGTTGCTGTTTTATAACTACACACCCCACTGAAGCAACAGCGGATTTTTTTTTTTCAAGTGTTGTTCCCTATCATTTTCTATAGGGAAAAATGCATGAAAAATAAAATTTAAAGGTGTGTGTAGAAAAAGGCCTCTAAAAAAACTCTATAAAAAACACGTGACCTGAAAAAAAGCATGCATTTTTACTTGTGTATTCGTAGCTGTAAAAAACCTCCAAAACAAATTTATGTGTGAAGGAGTTCTGATAGGGGTAAAATGTTATGATAGAGAAAGTTAGTGTGAGTTATGCCAATTTCTGTCCATCGCTGCAGAATATGCTGGAACTATACAAACAGCAATAAATAAAATATGCCTGGCTTAGGAGTAAAACATTTGTATGTATTGTGACTGTAAGGGTCTGGCCACATGGTCAGGTTTCCTGATGCAGTTTTGGAAGCCAAAATCACGAGTGGATCATAAAAGGAGAGAAAGTATAAAGGATAGAAATGACATCCTCTTTTTTTAATGAACTCTTGCTTTTGGCTTCCAAAACTGCATCAGGAAACCTGACCGCCTGGCCGTACCCTAACCTTGGAGCTCTGCACGTTAAGAGGGAGCTGTAGAATACAGCTATTGGCCAAAAGAGCATTTGGACCACAGGTATCTTCTCTCTATGACAGCTTCATTTGATTTTAAATCAGAACTTTATATGTATCACTGGTGACTTATCTACCTTGTCTGTGAGCTTACACTGTATGAACCATGGTCCTTGCTGATATTATACACCTGGTGCAGATTGTCAGGTCCTGCAGAAGTGAATTGCAAGTCAGTTGTTCAGACGGTTGTAAATTAATGATGACCTTTACAATGCCCACTTTGTCATGCTGTGCACAAAAATAGGTTTTATAATATTTTATAACCATAAAATTATTATTTTACAGTAGACAGATGGAATGCATTAGTATCTGCATGGTGGTGTAAAGCAGGTCTATACAACAAATAAACAATAGAAGAAATGCAGTAGAATACAGAAACTAAGGAAATGCTAAACTGCAGCAAACTTTTGGGTGGTATTTAACAAATGAATGAGCAGATTGACTGATTTGGTATGGCAGGGAGTTTAGAATGGGGTTATGCAAGGTTATCTGGCACCCTGTGATCAGTTGACTGGCTCTTATTTCACAGGGAAGGAGATTTCCCAGGGAAGGCAGACCCCAAGGCTATTCTCAGTAGGAAGACCTTCCTCCAGTGGACAAACAACTCTCTATGGACCCTGGTGAGTCTAAGGCAGCCTTCTGGCCCTCTACATAAACCTTAAAAACATGCATTGTAATGCATTACAACCATTCTATTCTAATGGTTTTATCCTCAGTGCTGCATTGACTCTGACAAACATATGCTAACCAGACATCACCAAGGGGATGGAAAGATTGTGATACAGAAAGCAACCCTTACCCTATAGTGCTGTGATAGAAGTAGCATTTTTTCTCATTGAGACACATTTATTAAGTGAAGTGGCATCCTGTGTCATATTTTTAGGAAATATGTCCTCCACTTTTAATCTTGTTCTGTGAAACATACAACAGATTTGAAAAAAAGTCAGCAGAGATGTGATACTACATGACAATGGTTGGGCCAAAAGTGTAAAAAAGAGTACAGTGATCCCTCAAGATACAATGGCCTCAGGATACAATATTTTCAACTTACAATGGTCTTTTCTTGGCCATCATAGGTTGAAACTAGACTAACATACAATGTCCCAGACTTAGATCTAACCAATCACATGGCTGTTTCACTGGTAAAAGACCTGTATTGGTTGTCTTGTTGTTCCTCTTTACAGTATAGTGCGGTACTATATGTTCTATACTGCCCTTTGTCGGTGCCAGGATGAGCTGCTCTTTTGGATGTCAGGTGAGCTTGGCTCAATTTTATTTTTCTGGTACACTGTGTGCTATACAAGACCCTGAAAAAGCTCATTTTCTCATCATAGACAGTGATTTACAGCTTCCAGCAGCTATTCCTGATTGATATATGTAAGGACTTGCTTTATCTGCCTTAGTGATCTAGTCTACTTATTTTTTTTTTAAATCTTTGCATTCTCTTAACTTAGAATAACATTTTGAGGCTTTGGAACCAATTACTAGTCTTCCATTGAGGTGTGGACTCAAGTTACAATAGTTTCAACTTACAATAGTTGTCCCGGCACCAATAAATCAATTAACTTCAGAGACCACTATAATGTGTCTAATATGACATAGACTTATCCAATTTATGGCTAATTTGTATTTTAATTGTTTAGAAACTATTGAGAAATATGACCCAGTATGCTTGTAATATTAGGTGTCAGTTATGGTTAGAGACGGTTATTATTGAACCAAAAATCTCAAGAATATCACTGGATATTTTTACTAAATTTACTAAATACTGTCCATCCCCATGGCTTAAATTCTTATTCTTATACAGTATTTTTGGCTGTATAAGACGCACCTGATGATAAGACACACCTACAGTTTTGTGGAGGAAATTAAGAAAATAAAATATTTTGAACCAAATGGTGTGCTTTTAGTGGGTTTTGAACTAATGGGAGGTCTGTGGATGGCGCACTGTTATGGGGGATCTGTGGATGGCGCACTGTTATGGGGGATCTGTGGATGACACTGTTATGGAGATCTGTGGATGACACTGTTATGGGGATCTGTGGAGGTCACTTATAGGGGGATCTGTAGAGGTCACTTATCGGGGGATTTGTAGAGGACACTTACAGGAGGATCGGTGGAGGACACTTATAGGGGGATCTGTAGAGGACACTTACAGGGGGATCTGTAGAGGACACTTACAGGAGGATCCGTGGAGGACACTTATAGGGGGATCTGTGGAGTACACTGTTATGGGGATCTGTGGAGGAACTGTTATGGGGATCTGTGGAGGACACTGTTATTGGGGGATCTGTGGAGGACACTTATTGGGGGATCTGTGGAGGACAGTGTTATTGGGGATCTGTGGAGGACACTTATTGGGGCATCTGTGGAGGACACTGTTATGAGGATCTGTGGAGGTCAGTGTTATTGGGGGATCTGTGGAGGACACTTATTAGGGGATCTGTGGAGGACAGTGTTATTGGGGGATCTGTGGAGGACACTTATTGGGGGATCTGTGGAGGCAGCGCACATCACCAACTCAGTCACGCTCTGGCCCCGCTCACTTCGAACGGTGCAGCTGGACGTGACTTACATGTACTGGGGCAGGATCGCAGGGGAATCGCGGGGGTGTCTTTCCTTCCCCTGCAGCTCCAAGCGCTGCGATTGGCCGATCAATGAAGACTGGCACATTGCAGTGCCGGAAGCAGAAGGAAGCTGCATGGCAGGCCGGGAGGGTCATGGGGAGATGACCGGTGCTGAACTAGTCAGCACCGGTCTCCTCCGAGGTCAGGCAGGGGACTCCAGTGTTTGGCGTCCCCTGCCAGTGCTGCGATTGGCTGGAACAACACTCCAGCCAATGGCAGCACTATAGCTGCACAGGAAATGGTTTAACCTCCCTGCATGCAGCCATTATAGCTGGTGACTGCATGCAGAGAGGTTCTATGCTTCTCTGTGCATCTGGAAGAACATCTGGATTTTTTTTTTATTTGCAGCTGTTCCAGATCCCTAAAACCACCCTCCATCCCATGGTTTACACATTTCACACATCACACCCCAATAAAATAAAAATGGCCCGTTCGTCCCAACGAGTCTACTCAGCTGAAGAGGCATACGCCATGCTTGCCTCCGATACTGAGTCTGCCAGTGAGGGAGCAGAGCATGCCACTTTCCTCTACTCGTCTACCCCCTCATAATTATCATCATCATTCGCTGATGAGGGACCCTCTAGAAGGTGCCCCAGGGTAACAGAGGAGGCAGCCCCCCAGAATGAGCCCACATGGACCCCACCCTCTGACGATTATCAGCCCCAAATTCCAGATTTTGAGGGCAGATCCGGAATACAGATAGACTGTGTGGGATTCACTGAACTAGATTTTTTCAAAGTCTTCTTCTCTGAAGATTTTGTAAATTTAATGGTGGCCCAAACCAATTTATACGCCCAACAATTCATTGATCAGAACCCTACATTGGCATACGACAATGCACAGTGCCCACCCCAAAACGACCCAATATTTGACCGTCTGTTCAAGGTTAGGCCTGTCTTTGACCACTTTAACACCAAGTTTGCTGAGGTGTACAACCCAGATAAAAATTTCAGTGTAGATGAGTCCTTATTACTTTTTCCTGTTACTCTGGGAAAGTGAAAAATGTGGGTGTAAAGAAACTTTTTTGTCAAAGTGCTCATTGCACACCTTGAAAGATTCCTTAAAGGGTGTTGTTTCCACAATAGGGTCACTTTTTGGGGGTTTCCACTGTAGGGCCACCTCAGGGTGTCTTTATATGTGACATAGCTCCCAATTACCATTCCAGCTAAATCCGCCATATGGTTCTCCTTTCACTCTGAAGCCCGCTGTGCGCCCATACATCGGTTTTTGAGCACATATGGGGTGTTTCTGTATACTGTGAAATTCTGTAAATGTGAAATTTTGAAATTTCATTCCCATTTTCCTTTAATTCTCGTGGGGCACCTAAAGGGTTAACAAAGTTTGTAAAATCAGTTTTGAATAGCTTGAGGGGTGTAGTTTCTAAAATTGGGTGATTTATGTGTGGTTTCTAATATGTAATCCCCACAGTGACTTAATAACTGAACTGGTCCTTAAAAAATTGGGTTTTGGAAATTTTCCTAAAAATTTTAAGATTTGCTTCTAAACTTTTAAGCCTTCTAACGTCCAAAAAAAATAAAATGTCATTTTCAAAATGATCCAAACATGAAGTAGACATATGGGTAATGTAAAGTAATAACTATTTTGCTAATTTTTCCAAATGTTTCCAATTTTTTTGTCAATTTGGTATTTTTTTATAAATAAAAATGAAATATTTTGACTCAAATTTACCACTGTCATGAAGTACAATATGTGATGAGAAAACATTCTCAGAATGGCCTGGATAAGTAAAAGCGTTTTAAAGTTATCACCACATAAAGTGACACATGTCAGATTTGCTAAAAATGGCCTGGTTCTTAAGGTGAAATGGCAGGGTCCTGAAGGCGGTTAAGGTCTATAATAATAATAATAAAAAACATACCTCATCCATTTGATCGCAAAGAGCCCGCCACCGTTATGTTGATTGAAGATACAGCACGAAATCTTGTGCGACACATGATTACATCATCACGTCGGCAGGCTTGGTGAGGTCATATGTCACTGCGCATAAGATTTCACATGGGATCTTCAATCAAGAGGGAAAATGTATTTGTTACCACGAAGCACGAGGAAATTCGGCTTCGTGGCAAATTAGATTTTCCCTTAAATTCAGAGCAGAGTCCAATTCAGACACTTTGATTCGCTCAACACTACTGTATATCCCCTTCTGTATGAGTTTCATGCATAAAGAAGTATTACCAGTACACAGGACACAATACAGTCCTTAGTTATTTACTTTTGTGCGTACCTGTAAATTGGGAGGAAATTCAGCGTCACATTAGGATTTTATATTCCTATTTGTAGGATAAACACAGCTGCTGTTTGATCGTATTCACCTGGTTATCATGATTATCAGTGCTGATTGCATAATAAATGAATTGTGTTATCAGGTGTTAAGGTTAATAGGATAATTAATCAGATTATCCGAAAGGTAATGTTGATTGATAATCAGATTAAAGTTCACTTCTCATTTATAGCCAAAGGCCAAGTAAATGCTGAGTTATTTTATTCCTTTGAAGTATTTAGACCGGGTACACCCACAAGGATATGATGTAGATATCTGCAGGAATTCAGACTAGCCAGTCCTACAATATTTAGATTTTTTGCTTTCTGTCTGTTGTAGTGTTGGGTGCAAATATTCGAATCGCGAATATCGCCATCGAGAATTCACGAATATTTAGAATATAGTGCTATATATTTGTATTCGCGAATATTCTAGATTCTTTTCATCTGTACCCATGATCCCTCAATATAGAAATAACAAATGACAAGACAGGTGCACACTGCGGTCTTACTAAGCCCTCAAGCTGATGTTAAAATTGAGAGATTGGTCAACATATCCTACTGTGGAGGACATGTCTAAGCGCGGGCACCACAGTAGGATATGTTGAACGATCTCTCAATTTTAACATCAGTTTGAGGGCTTAGTAAGACCGCAGTGTGCACCTGTCTTGTCATTTGTTATTGCTATAATGTTATTTTGTTTATCACATCCACACAATTGCCATCTTGTGTAGGATGTCTATTGTGGTACTTGTGGTCCAATGCGGGCATCCTCCACCGTATGCATTTTTGCTGGGGATCGCCATTAGCAACGGACCACAAGTGCAGGACCTGCTCCCCTGTATATATATGCACAACTGCATCTTGGGTTGAGCACATCCTGCTGTTCTAACATCATGCCACCTTTCAGTTGTTTTGTACCCATGATCCCTCCCTGCTTCCTGCTTGTGGGCCAATGAGAAGGCTGCAATGTTGTTGTCTGAGCTTAGCAACATCCCTAGCAACCAATAGGAAAGTTGCCTACCCCTTCCTATATAAGAACCTCTCTAGCAGCCATTTTCTGCAGTTTTTTTGCAGTTCTGAGAGAGACAGCAGTGTCATTGCTGTGCTCTGTGCTTTACTGTGTCACATTACATAAGATAGTTAGTTAGCTTATATATATAATACAGATAGTTAGTGGGAGATAGTCAGTGTAGGTTAGATAGTGATATAGTGTAGCTGATAGGTTCCAGTGCAGGGTGTTAGGTACTATGATAGGTTCTGCTGTCCATACATACATACTACAGACATAGTGCTGTGATGTAACAAGTTCACAACAATACTTAGTGCACCAATCACTAATATGTAGTCAGACCTGCTAAAATGTGAAGTTGCATGTATTGAACCAAAATATGTGCATCATTAATTGCCAATTTGCGAAATCGCGAATATATTCGAGCACTCTATCTGCATATAAATCTATTGTAATGTTCTGCCATGCCAACCATTTTCTCCAGTCTCAGGAAGCTTGAAAAATGTAGCAAAAGTGACCCATGCCTGTATTGCGCGCCATTTCGCGCATATTACATCGCCGAGATCAAGAAAATAATGGCGAATTTTCAAATTTATGACGAATATATTAGCAAAATAACTAGTCTGTTGCAGCACATTTGATTGATTTTAACTATCCGGTGACAGCTGTAGAACGAAGCAGTAAATTAAAGTCCTTTGACATGGGCAGATTATCAGGTTGATTATCGGCAAAAATATTTGTACAAACTCTCATTCCCGATAATTACCCTGTGTAAATATGTAACCAATCACCCAATGCCCGTTCATTGGGTGAAAGCATTGTTGATGAGGCAGCCAAAATTGTTGTGCCCCGAACCAATGAATCTGTAACCTCTCTATACACAGGAGATGACTGCAGCATGTAAATGCTGCTCTCACTTCTAATGACGATCAAGCAATTATTGTAAGCTCTTGCGAGCAGGGTCCTCATTCCTTTTGTTCTAATTATTGACTTGTCTATTGCTCTGTTTTTTTAGGACTGTTTGTACATGAACCCCTGAATTATAAAGCCCTGCTGAATATGTTGGAGTTATATTAATAAAGATTATTATTATTAATTATTGTGCACAAACTATTTGTTCCCGAACATTGTCTGTCCATGTAAAAGGGCATTAAAGGAGTTTTCTGAGTTTTTAATACCGATGACCCATCCTCAGGATAGGTCATCACAGTATCTGATCAGTGCGGGTCCGACACCCTGACCCCGCTGATCAGCTGTTTGAGAAGGCCTCCGCCGATCAGCTGTTTGAGAAGGCCTCCTGTGAGTGCCGCGACCTTCTTGCAACTTCTCCTAGGCCAGTGTCGTCCGCAACTTCTTCTAGGCCAATGACTTCATGTTTATCAGCCACGTGGCCTAGGAGCAGCTCAGCTCCATAGAAGTGAATAGAGCTCAGTGCAATACCAAGCACAGCCGCCATACAGTGTACAGCACTATGCTGGGTAAGCAGTGAGAATGCCGCGGCGTTCACAGGAATACCTTCTCAAACAGCTGACTGGTGTGGGTCCCAGATGTTGAACCCCCCTGATCAGATACTGATGCTGGTTACAATTCTGTAGAACCTTTTTTTATAACTCAGAATTGTCCATTCCTCTGTTATTCTGTCAGAATATTAATGAATAAATTGACGACTGCACATTACCATTCTTGGTGCCAAAGTTGTGTGCCTCTACGGTCTAATGCTTTAAGCACTAATCATTGTTTAGGATTACCCACCAAATGGTTACATTGAGTTGTCAATGTATTCATAATATTTCCACGGTAAGAAGAAAAAAGATAAGCGGAGCGCCAAGGTGGAGAAATGGAATTAAATTTGCCCCATCGTACGCAAATCTCTTCATGGAGGCATTTGAAAAACAAGCAGGCCTACTAGATCATGATGACATCTTTTTTTACAAACGTTTTATAGATGACATCATTCTCATTTGGAGAGGTGAACCCACTGCCCTACCCACTTTTATCCAAAAATTGAATCAGAATGAGTGGAACTTAAAATTCACCGCCCACTTCAGCCCTGATACCGTGGTATTTTTAGATTTGAATCTCCAGAGCATTGTAACTAGCACCCATTTTAAAGAGGTCGATGCGAACAGCTACCTTGATTTTAACAACTGCCATTTCCATAGATGGAAGAAGAATATTCCATATGGACAGATGAGGCGGGTCCGTAGGAACTGCTTTGAGACTGAAACCCTGTCGGAGCAGTTGGATATCCTCCACACTGTGTGAAAGACTCAATACTCACCGCTCAAACAATACCTGAAACATGGAGTCTCCAAACATTTCTCTGAAGCACATGCTGGGGACCCTTCAGGATTAACTATCCTTTGAGAAATCTTTCTGTATGTCCATGAATACATTTATATAATTTCACTCTATATGTATTTATATATATATTTATTTTTTATATGTATTTATTTATTTATATATTTATGTATTTATATATGTTTGATTTTTATCCCTTCGCACATATGTATTTTGTGATTTTATATGCTCCTGAGAGTCCTGAGGAAGGGGTCCATTGTTCTTTGTGACCCCGAAACACGTTGAGCTTCCAATAAAGATTACCTTGCACAACTAGAGGTCCTTCTGGCCATCTGTTAATCAGGACACCAAGGGATCTAAGATACTACAGGCGACCTCGGCGAGGGGGACGACGACGACGTTGGGCTCCAAGTGTCTTGAGTTTATCTGGTGAAGTGAGTAAAAACTAGTGCTGCTCTCCTGAGCACCTAATGTATGTTTTAATATATGCTTCACAAATATTGATTTTAATAATGGTACTTTGAGTACTAGATTGATCCAATATTTTCCATTTCTCCACCTTGGCGCTCCGCTTATCTTTTTTCTTCTTACCGTGATATTTACCACAGTGTGCTGGTCACGCCGTACCTTGGTATCCTTTTGGATGTGAGCTGCCTCTCCCGGTTACTGGTTCTTTTCACATGGCTTGTCTCATTGGACATCCCCTGGCGCCCCCTCCATTTTCTCATCCTTTTCCCCTAACACCGTCTTATCCTCCCTTCCCCTCTTTCTACTTCAACCCCGGAATTGTTCTCCAGGGTCTTTTCCCAATGATTAATCTTTTTCTTATGCACCCTTTTTTTATTCTTTTTCGTAATATTTTAACAGGAATAACAGAGGAATGACTTAAAGGGGTTATCCCATGAAAAAATGAAAATCAGACATCATATAGTACATGACAATCTCTTTTTACAAAACTAAAACCAGCCCTGTACCTCACATAAATCCAGAGATCTAGCCATTCATTGGTCTGCTAGATTTATGTCAAGCTGGCAGCTCAAGGGGAGTGTCTCTTCTGCTGCAGCTAAGGGGGCGTGTCTCAGCTCTCCCTATCACAACTCAGGAGGCAGTTAAGGGATGAAACTGAGCATGTGCGGCCTTCTTAGTGAGTAGGTCAAAGAAATAAGAAAAAAACAAACAGCAGGTGGCACTATACAGATACGTTTTATTGAATAACTCAGTAGCTATTCTACATTTTTAATTACATGCAAATACAAAAGTATTCAGATCCAGATGCTGGTTTAAAAACTGTAGCATGTTTTTCGTTGGACAACCCCTTTACGGCAGAGCTCTAAGAGAAGATTTTCCAAAATTGTTATATTATGGAGAGTAATTATTTGCCAGGAGAGTGGACAGGTCCTGAAGTGGTCTTAGGCGAGGTGCCCACTTGTGCCTAGATTCCAGAACAGAATACCAGAATGCCAGACATCGCCAGTGCCTGTTGGATCCTATTCACTGTAATAAGGTGTTTTGAGTTCCGACGCGAGTACCACAATTTTGCTAATATCTGGTATCTTATACGCAGATATTCACTTTTCCAGGTTAGCAGTCTCCACCATTTCTATCACCATAGGTTTAAGTTCCTACCTTTATGGTAATGCATTCTTTGACCCATGTGCCCTCATTTCAGAATCCAGAGCCTTTGGTGGTTTAAGGTAAGATTTAGTTTTCTTTAATATCTGTTGATTTCCAATATAGATATCAACTTCTCCTAGGAATGTTAGAGGTCAGAGGACAGCTGTAAGGGATAGGGTCGCCCAGTTTTTATCCTGTCTCTTAGAGGTCTAGGATCCAAGGCAGATAAGATAACTTCCTCTGGGTCATATATATTTACTGCCTGCTCTACAACCATGCAATGCACACACACACACACACACACACACAAAAGACCAAATTCAAAGAAAATGAAATCTATGTAATACCAGAGGTCATTTTGGCTCAGTGCTAAAGGGTATTTACCTCCTGCGCTGGTTTTAATTACCTTGAGTTTCCGCTCAAGCCCTCAAACCATCCTGTTGATTTACTTACTCATTTATTCATTTGTAGCACTGAAATAGGTCTATACTATATGTTATAATATTTTACATTTTATTCTGTATTTTATGTATACAAAAGTTTGCAGATATTGAGCAATGGAATCAGATCCTACAAACCAGTGGTTAAGTTATAAGATAAAATTCCAATTTGGTCATGAACGTTATGTAAACTGTTTCCTATGTATAGGCGGCAAATGAACAGTAAGTTCTTGAAGTTGATGTGTTGGAAGTAGAGATGAGCGAACATTTAAAAAAAGTCCGTTGTTCGGGGTTCGGGTGGTGGTTAATTGCGCATCCCGTTATGGATTCCACAATAGCGCATATGGAATCCATAAGGGGCGGCTGCCACCAACCCGAACTGTAAAACAGCTGAAGGACCTGGCGTGACGTCACTGTCATGTGATCAGTGCAGGGGGCGTGGCTCAGCACGGGATCAAATCCCGTGGGATTCATAGACATCAGAGGCTCACTACTGTACATAGGGACTGATGGCTAGCCAATATTGTCTGATCCCACAGAAGAGTAACTGTACCACAAATTGCTGAAAAACTGTTTTGGCTATGATAGGAAGATGTCAGAATACACGGTGCCTCTCAGCACTCTGTATACAGTGCTGCTGCTGACCTCTGTCCACTGCCAAAAGCACCTACAATAGAGAACTGGGGCCCTGGAAGAAGATTGCCTGGTCTGATTAATCATATTATCTTTTACATAATGTAAACTGCTGAGTGTGGACATTGCTTAGAAGGAGAAGAGATGGCATCAAGATGCACAATGGGAAGGTTACAAGTGGGCAAAGGCAGTGTGATGCTCTCAGCAAGGTCCTTCAGTCCAGGTATTCCTGTAAATGTTACTTTTACACGTACTACCTACCTAAACATTATTGCAGACCAAGTGTACCTCTTTTTGGTAATCATACTCTCTACTGACAATGGCGTAGGTGGAATAATGTAATCTGCACACTCTGAGACAGTTTGAGGAACATGGCAAAGAGCTATTGACTTGGCATCCAATCACACATCTGTGGGATGTCCTAGAAAAATAAGTATGATACACAAACATCCTACCTAGCGACCTGCAAGGCTTAAAGGGAATGTGTCAGAAATTAATCCATTGTTTTTATGTTAAATATATTTTGAAGGCTCTTTGGTGATTTTTATTAAATGTTCCATGTCACTTTGTATGCTTAAAAAAACCTAAAATGCTGCAGGTTTCACACTTACCACTGCGCCTAATAACACTCTACAACTTTCTGTTCTGTACAGGTCACATTTCAGCAGTCATCTGAGAGGTAACACCTCTGCATAGATAACACAGAATCCACCATTCACAACAGTTGGTGGTCACAGTTTATCTACTCTCCCTCCCTGTACAATGACATCTGCACAGGTCATCGAACATGAATTCACTAGAATCTCTTACATAGATTTCATAGCATCTCCTGTCCATTGTATTGATGGTTCATGTTGCTGATGTAAAGCATATTTTTAAATGCTGTTAACAGTAGCTTTCCGTCATAATCACATACAGAAAAAAAGATTTAAATAATGTGAAATAATCAGGAAATAAAAGGATAATTAGAAAAAATATGTATCAGTAATTGGTGTTAATTAGTAAAAGAATATAGGTGACACTCCCCTTTAAAGGCGTTTTCGGGGTCATCGATATTGATGACCTTATTGACTTATCCTTAGAACAGGTCTTCAATATCAGATTAGCGGGGGTCTGATTCCTGACACACCTGCTAATCAGCTGACTGCAGGGGCGTCAGCTCACCGTAACCAAGCTCACCTACAAAACACTATGCAGTGACTGTGCCTGGTTATGCAGCTATCTTCAACCCCCATCCATAGGATAGGTCATCAATATTAATTTCCAGAAATCCCCTTTAAAGGATCTGCTGTTAAACTTTTAGGGCCATAATTCACAGGACACCTTCAGAGGTCATGTGAAATCCTTATCTCGACATGTTATATAGTTTTGGAGGCACAAAAAGAACCTCCACAATATTAGGCAGTTTTAATATTATAGCTGATGAATATATATGCAAGCAAATTTAGGGGAAACATATATAATTACATGACACTCACCTGATTATATTTCAGAGGAAAAACTGGTCAGTTATAGACGTTGGCGAAATTGTACTGGATATGTGTGATGATTTTAAAATGCTATGTAATAAAAAAGAAATTCATTTCAAAGAGTATTCAGTATAGATGGTGCTCGATGTCATCTAGTACACTGTTTGGGAAATTTCTGCCCTAAGCAGAGCTTGACTGAAGCATGATTGTTTGCACCTGCCAAGTGACACCTATGAGAGTTTTCATTTTTGACTCATTAAAAAAGAATCCATTACAGAGATAAAAAATAAAATTTTATGATGTCACATAAGTGCATATATCATTCTTAAATAGTACAAACTGTATACTACCAGCAGTGGGATGTGGGGCTTTATTACATTTTTGGCAGTGATCACCGAACATTATGTCCCAATGATGCAATTTTCAAAATAAAAAAGGACTTGTGCAATGAAACCCCCAGCTCTCATTAGAGATGTAATTTACCGTGCTGGCAAATTAATGGAAATCTATCCTGTTACATATATCCCCAGTAGAGCTTTAGTTAAGGTAATATCAGGACATATAGCACATATGGGAAAAAGTACAGTCTGACATGTACTCAACCCACTGAGTGACTGGAGAGGTTTAGAACAAGGATCCTCCTTTCCTCTTGAAATAACTGATGAGGACTTTTTAAATTTACTTTTAAGACCCTTATTTAGTAGACAAATGCTTGAGTTACGTGAGAGAGTTGAAAGGGTTTTTTACGAGACTTTAATACTGATGACCTATCCTCAGGATAGGTCATCAGTACCTAATCGGTGTGAGTCCAACATCCGGGAGCCCTGCCGTTCAGCTGTTTGAGAAGGCTTCGGCATTCACAATTGTGCAGCAGCCTTCTCTCAGCTTTTCCTAGGCCAGTGACAACAGGTTCACCGGTTACAAGGCTTAGGCTTAGGATACCAAGCACAGCCGCTATCAAATGTACAGCACTGTGCATGGTAAGCTACAAGAAGACCGCAGTGCCCACAGAAGCGCTGGTACCTTATCAAATAGCTGATTGGCGGGGTCCCATTTGTCGGACCCCCACCGATCAGATACTGATGACATATCCTGAGGATAGGTCCAGTATTAAAGTCTTGTAAAATTATTCTTTATAAGAAAAAGTGAGAAATATAATAGTGTAATATTTGGAACAATATACATTAAAATATAATGAAATGTATATCGTAATTTAAATAAGAAGATTGTATTTACATACATTGGTGCTTGAAAGTATGTGAACCCTTCAGAATTTTCTATATTTCTGCATAAATTTGACCTAAAGTTACAGTAGATTTGCATACAAGTTCTAAAAGTAGATAAAGATAACCAAATCAAACAAACAAGTAAAATGATTCAATATCTCATGTCTGTGGATGGTACAATATGTGAACCTTTAGGATTAGCAGATAATTTGAAGGTGAAATTAGAATCAGGTATTTTCAATCAATGAGATGACAATCAGGTGTGAGTGGGTGACCTGTTTTATTTAAAGAACAGGGATCTATCAAAGTCTGATCTTTACAACATGTTTGTGGAATTGTATCATGGCACAAATAATGGAGATTTCTGAGGACCTCAGAAGAAGAGTTGTTGATGCTCAACAGGCTGGAAAAGTTTACAAACCTTCTACCTAAAACTACTATGTAGGGGGAATAAGGGGGCATAACTACTGAGTGGGTAGGGGTTTTTATGGCGGTCTTGACCAGCCGCAGGAGGGAGGTTGCGGGAAAGTTGCTTTCTTATTCAAAACTTTGCTATGGCTCCCATATTTTTCTATTTATATTCCTGCTTCTACCACTTGTATTTTTAGGCATTTACATTTACTAAAAGATATGCTTTGGGCTGTCATTCCTTAAGGAAGTAGAGAAAGGATAGAAAGAATATGCCATCATCTCTTAACAGACAAAGAGACGTATTGTTCTGGCTCTTAACAGTTGGGCAGGGGAGAATGTAAGAAAAAAGGACAATAAATCACTGTAATGTAACATGGCTGGATGCTCCTAAAATCTACATGTAAAAACACTGGTCAGACTATAATAGGATCAGCTGTTTTCAGGCATTTGGCTTTTTCTTGTAGCAATTTAATGTACAATGGTCTGCATTTCAGCAAATGCATGGTCAACTGTGCAAACAGCATATAAATAATGAGGATTTCTTACAATGGGAATTCATCCTAACAACAGGCTCAAGATTCTGACAGCTCTAATGGGATGAAATATACACAGAAACGCCTTTCTGAGTAATGACACAAATCCTGTGTTTGGATCTTTGCAAAATTTCACCAAACTGTAGGTGTCTTTTCAGCCAAAAATGATAGTACACACTGAGGATTTAACTCCTGTCGTCCGATTATAAATGATGTGGAGAATGAGAATGTAAGAAAAAAGGACAATAAATCACTGTAATGTAACATGGCTGGATGCTCCTAAAATCTACATGTAAAAATACTGGTCAGACTATAATAGGATCATAAATGATGTGGTATTCACAAAATCCTATTATGACTTTCGCTACAGTCTGGTTATTATGCTTAAAGATATACACATTTTGAATAGTATTAGTGCACAGACAATTTTTGTCTTTTTTATATGATTTTGTGTTCTCAATCGTGTAGGGCTTACAAAAAGGCATCACCTGTGATTGCCATGAGTTATATAAAGATGGTAGACCCCAGCCTAACCACTTTGATGTTACATATTTAATGCATGGCTCCTTTTTCATATGCACTGAAATGAACAAAAAATGGGAGGGAGGGAATGGCTGTATATTCACACCATACTTTTCTTGTGTTTAAAGATAGAGCCCGCTCCTGCCCGCTGCGGGCGCCATAGCCACGGGTGGCTGCCTGCTTCTTTTAGCAGACACCCCCGGCTAATGTCCGCAGCCGGCAGTGGTCTGAAAACCAAAAGCAAAAGCTTTCGGTTGTGCTCCAGCTCCCCCGTGCGGCGATCGGAGGAACCGGAGCGTGTATGCAGCAGCCCGTGTCTTTATGAATGACACGAGGCTGCTGCATAATATTTCCTATGGAGCCCTTGCCTGTAATAGAGCTCCATAGGAAAGTAGTAAAATCATCATAGATTCCAATGCAAGTGCATTGGAGTCTATGATAATAGCAATCAGATGATTGCATGTTATAGTTCCCTATGGGAACTATAAAAAAGTGCACAAATAAAAAGTTAAACTTTTTTTTTTTAACTAAAAATTCAAATCACCCCCCTTTTCCCAAAATATAAATTAAAGAACTAAACTTTTTTTTAAAAATACGCACCATAGTATAAAAATATAAAAATAAATTCCCCATACGGCAAACAGCAAAATGGAAAAAAGCATCCAAATGGTCGATTCGCTGTTTTTGGTCGCTTCATTTTCTACAAAAAAATAAATAAAAAGTGATCAAAAAGTCATACAAACCCCAGAATGGTAGCAATGAAAAGTTCCGATCGCCCAGCAAAAAATGAGCTCCCATACAGCTCCGTACACATAAATATAAAAAAGTTATAGGGGTCAAAATATGGAGACAAAAAAATAAAACTGATTTTTTTTACACTTTTTAATTTTTTTTATCACTATCAAAATACAAGAAAAACTATACATATAAGGTATCGCCGGATTCGTACTGACCTGTAGAACAAAAGTAACCAGTCAGTTTTATCATACATCGAATGTCGTAATTAAAAAACCCGTGTGGTGGAATCGCTTTATTTTTGCAACCTCACCCCATTTGGAATTTTTTTCCCGCTTCCCACTACATCATATGCAATATTAAATGGTGGCGTTGGAAAGTACAACTTGTCCTGCAAAAAACAAGCCCTCATATGGCTATGTGAACAGACAAATAAAAACGTTATAGCTCTGGGAAGGCAGGGAGCGCAAAACAAAAACGAAAAATAAAAAAAGGCCTGGTCCTTTTGTTTTTTAAATCCGCCCCCAGCCAATGGGACCTATGGATAAATCCATACTCTGCTAGCCCCTGCTGATCCTGGTCCTGGCAGCAAAGTGCTGCTTGGGGACACTTCACCACTGAGGCCAGTCATCGGTTGCAGTGGAACACATGACCTGTTTTAGGCTGATAGATGACAACCAGCCCAACTGACGGGGGCAGATGTAAAAAAATTATGATATAAATTTATCTGTACAACCCTTTTAAGACATCAGCAAAAACCAGCCCTTTCTTTCCCAAGAGAGAGGTGTGGTAGTAATATCTGGCACAGTATAGCAAGTGTATTCAATTTTTTTTATTTGGGGTTTCTTCTCCTCCCCATGGACCCCACAATATTAATTGTCTGTAAACAGTAGACATGATCTATGAATTTTTAGCACAGCATATTATGAAGCAGATGTCCAATTAGACTGTGCTAAGTAATTGTTTACTACTTACGAATATCATTAAACTTAAAAGCTATGAAAACCTTTTAACATTGAAAAATGATTTTTACACATCAGTTGTTACCTTGAACAAAAAAGGTGCTCTCAGTTTCAGTTTGCAATCTTTATTCAGTCATTCATGTTAAGACCCGTTGATATTCGTTTGCAACCTGATTCTAGCTTTAGACTTGTTATGTGGGCTTACACTCATCCAATAATACATGCTGGATCTGTGTGTCCAGGCTGCTGCCCTCTTTCCCACTGCAAACTGCCTTGTGTGTGCTTTCCTCTCTATCAACAGACAGTTTGAGCTATTCTCCTTGGATTCTCTCTGCCCCTCTCCACACACCTCTTGTTGTGCAACCTCCTGTTGCTATCTCTAATATTATGGGGGGAAGAAAACATGAAAGCACATGCACATGCAAATGCTCCTGAACATAAATGCATAACTGCATAGGTAGGTTTAGCGTAGGACCTGGCTGAACTGAGACACCTTGGCGCTGGATAGGTGGGCACAGATGTGTTTTGAGTCTCAGATGTTACCATTAGAGAGAGGGCTTAGTCCATATGTTATGTTTGCATCTATTACTATAGTGCATTATTTTCTGTGACTTTATAAATGTAGCCATGCACATCCGCATATTTACTATCATATCATGCAGGATGTTTTGTATGCTTTTTTTTTCCATGATTTGTTTGACTTGTCTTGAAGGAGTGACACCTTCAGGTGTGAATGCGTTCCTACTCTGGGAGTAGCATTTATGTGCACTTTTGCCCCACCTATCTAAGAGGGGACCTTGATTTGGTGGTACATATAGGTGTATGTGCCCCTCCTCTCATTGGTTGCTGATGCACATAGAGGTAACTAAGTGCAACACACTATATGTGCAGGGTCTGCGCTCCTGAACATAAATGCATAACGGCATAGGTAGGTTTAGCGTAGGACCTGCCTGAACTGAGACCACTTTGGCACTGGGTAGGTGGGCACAGATGTGTTTTGATCAAAATGTATTGGCTAAGAGTCTCAGATTTTATCATTAGAGTGAGGGCTTAGTCCATATGTTATGTTTGCATCTATTACTATAGTGCATTATTTTCTGTGACTTCATCTCTAATATCAGCCATACACATGAGATATCAATTGGACAATAGTCGTCCAAACGATTATCTGTATGATCATTCGTAATGCCTAATATCCCAAATACTTAAACAACAAAGGTCTTCCAGACAGGCAGATGAGTGCCCCAAAAATGTACAATGCTAGTTGAGAGAAGGGAGGAGCTGAGCACAGAGAGCCGTCAGAAAAGGATTTAATCAGATTTGGCAGCACCAGAAGCTTGGTGAAGGATTTGCACATACTTTGCAGAAACAAATGGGTAGTCTATTTAGAAAACTCCTTAATTTTGCATTTAGGAAGCAAATGAACAATAAAAAGAAATCAGTGCAAAGGTGTCCATACAGTTTTACCATTGATTCATACCGCGTTGAAACTAAGGAGTGACATATTGGTCAATATTCATGGGATGTATACACATTCTCTGGCTATGTTTGTATTGGAATGCAGCCTTGCAAACATAAGATTGGCCACCAAACATGTCAGGATTAAAGTTTACTTTTTACTTTTAGAATTGCAACTATGACACTAGCATTGGCCTTATTTATATAATTTCTTACTGTTATTACATTGCAGATACAACAACAATTGATGATCAAAAAGTCATACTTTTAATCATTTGTAAAATCCCACCCAAAGTGAAGTGCAGAGTTTCAGAAAGAGTAATGCAGAATATATATGAGCAGATTTAGTACTGCCTGGTGTCAATGTTAGAAATTAAATTTTATGGCCTAGTATCATTAGTTCAGAGTATCCTAATATAATATTTCTAGCCAATCAAAATGTTTTTTGCAAATGTAAATATTTCTACAGCCAAAGAATTTTGGAAATTAGTACAAACATGATAAATTCAATAAATAATAGTGAAATATTAACCTTCCTGGCGGTATTCCCGAGCGTGACTCGGGGTTAATTTTCATTGCAAGGAGCGGTAACCCCGAGTTACGCTCGGGGTAACTTTGCAGAGCAGTCAGCGGAGTCTGCTTACCTTCGCTGCGATCGCCGCTGAGAGCGCCGGCCGGCTTTTACTTCCTGGTTCCGTTCCTGCGAGCAGCAGTGGCGCATGGGAGGCGGAACTGGGCGAAAATTTAAAAGTGAAACACACAAAAGTACATTCTGAGAGGATGACACATTGTGCCCATAAAATATTTACACTGTACAGTGCCCCTTGCCTGCCATTTGTGCCCATAAATTATTTATAACACTGTACAGTGCCCCTTGCCTGCCATTTGTGCCCATAAAATATTTACACTGTACAGTGCCCCTTGCCTGCCATTTGTGCCCATAAAATATTTATAACACTGTACAGTGCCCCATGCCTGCCATTTGTGCCCATAAATTATTTATAACACTGTACAGTGCCCCTTGCCTGCCATTTGTGCCCATAAATTATTTATAACACTGTACAGTGCCCATTGCCTGCCATTTGTATAACACCATGGGAGGTGTCGACAGAGCCGATCAGGCAATGACATTTTATCCGGCTATGCGCAAACAGCAAAAAAAATATTATAAGAAGATCTTCAGGCATCTTCTGGAACAATGCCTTTGGAACGCATATATCCTGCACAGAGCAACGGGTGACAAGCCTTTTGTTCATTCTGAGTTTATATGGAAGGTGGTTGAGCGGATTTTTGTCACCCACCAGACGCCATCAGTAGCTGTGAACAGACCTGGACGTCGTGCTGTTGGCGTTGTCAACCCAGAACGCCCTGACTGGTCGTCACTTTATGGACTACATCCCGCCTACTTCAAAAAGGCAGCACCTACCAGGATGTGCGTGGTTTGCTGCTCAAAGAGAGATGGCAATGGAAAGAAAGTCCGAAAAGAAACCAGGTTCCATTGTCCTGATTGTGACGTTGGACTTTGTGCAGTCCCATGTTTCAAAATTTATCACACTCAGGATGTTTATTGAATTTTCTTTGTTTGACAAATTTCATTATTTTTTTTATTACATTACTGAATAAAATTATATTATTTATTAGATTATATTTAATAATTTTGTGTTTCAAACTTTATCACATCTGGGATGTCTACTAGAGTCTTGTTTGGTGAGGTTTAAGTAAGTAATTACTAAGAATTGCAGGCCTACAATACATAACACCAAATTTCCATGCAAAAAATTGTACCACTTTTGGTAAAAAATTCCTGACATAATCATACCGCCAGGGAGGTTAATGGCCCAGAACTTTGGAACAGTTTTGCCAGTAAGCCTGCGAATAGACATATTTGACATCCAATGGAAACTTTAGGGAGATTCACTTTAATAGAAAGATAAAAGTATGCAATAATCTAGAGTGTTCTAGTTTTCTACTATCACTATATGAATTATTCATTTCACATTAATAGAATGTTTGCATCTGTACAGACAAAACCCATCAAAATTACACTTTAAAAAGAGAATATATGTAGTGAACCCCAATGGGCATTAATGCTATGGTTCACTTCTAATGTTTTTTTAACAATGTTATCTGTACTACTAACTATCCACTTCCAGTAGTACAAATTCTTAATATGATTTAACTATGCACTCTGTATTCAACAAGACTGTATAGGAAAGGAATTAGTTAAAGGGTTGTCGGGTTCAGAGCTGAACCTGGACATATCCCCATCTTCACCCTTCTGGCCCCAATGATATGAGCATTGGAGGATTTTGTGCTCCAATGCATTGCCCTGCGCTGAATCGCGCAGGGCAAGGGCTTGTTTGTTTACTTCTGCACGCTACTAGGCAGAGGCTTCTGCCCAGCAGTCTAATCCGTCATGTCAGCGGCACTAATGGGCTAGCTTTAATGATGTGTAATACCCCAGAGTGGCATTACCACCTGTTTGGGACCCCCACTATCCGTATTGTGTGATCCTGTGTCATCATAGATATTTATTACCATTTCCTGCAATGTGTGTATTCATATTTCCCTGTAATGTAATGTTCAAGTGTTATGTGCCTGGTTCACCAGCAGATGACGGCAATCTGTGCAGAGATAGTTTCCCTGGAGAGGATCCTTCTAGTTCCATTCCAGCCCTGTTTAGAGAGGGAGGAGTTTAGTCAGCGTTAGTCAGTCTAGTCTACCCTCCATCAGGGAGAGGTTGTGTGTTGGCCAGCAGAGCGCTGCCTGCTCTGCTGGGCCTGCAGGACCTGCCTGCAAAAAGTCCTTTATGGTTGCTTGTCCCCTCCTGGGCTTGCATTGCCTCCCAAGCTAAGTGAGCTTAAAGCCAGGAAGAAAGATTCCTAGGATTAAAGTAAGAGACAGACTACAGACAGCTAAGTTCCAGCAGAAGAGAAGAAGTTCCTATTTAACCCAGCCAGCATAGGACAGCTGGAGAGATACCACATAGCAGAGCTGAGATTGTTGCAGAAGTGTTTGCCTGCCAGAATAGGCTAATACATGCTGATGACCAAGATAAAGTTTGGAAACTGTTTGGATTACCGTTATGCCAAGTAAAGCTGTGTTCAATGTTACTACAAAGTCTGGACTCCATTTATTCTGCTTATTCATCACCCAAGTTCAACAACCCGTTTTTGCACTTGCTTCGGACTACACCACGTCTGGGATCCAAGGATATCCAGGTAGGAGCACCGTGACACATGTCTATAACATCTACAGAGACATTGTAGGCCACTCTACACCACTGTGGCAATCCTACCCCTGGGTACCAACACTTTCATCTACAAAGGGGACTCTATGTCCTCGTTGCTTAACTGAAACTGGCGTCACAACTACTTGCTCTAACAGAGGGACATATAATCGTAGATACCTCTTAAGGGGCAAGGGACCCCATAGACACGTGCAATAGGCCGCTGAAAATGCCCTAGCCGCTTTACAGGCTAGGGCAGCTCCGATGCTCATTTTACTGGGGCCAGAGGGGTGAAGATGGGGATATGTCCAGGTTTATCTCTGAACCCGAACAACCTCTTTAACTGTCAGTCCTTAGTAATAGTTGCCAAGAGGTAGGCTGGTCACACTTCCCCTGGTTAGAGAGCTCATGACAAGTAATCTAAGAGGGGACATGTATGCTGCTGGTGTGTAAACCAGACAAACTAAAGCAGAAGAAAATAATTATTATCCAGGAAGACAACATCTCTGTGAGTGTGAGAACTAACCTCTGAGGGAAAGAAGAACAGACTTTTTACAGAAAGTTGAGGACCATCAAAAAGGGATAGTGCTTGGACAAAGTCAGTGAAAGATAATGCACATTTACGGCTATAGACTTCACCGTATGTGGATTGAGGTATTGGCTTCCACACTATTAAGACAGACTGGCCATCCATTTTAGGACTGAACCCTACACTTGGGCATTGCAGAGAAATATTAAGAGGGTTTTAACCTCTTTGGTCATTTGGGAAGATTTCTTATATCTGTAGAGAGAGACTCAGAGAGGACCATTATAGTAGCCATCCCCTATACAAAACCTTTGGGAAAAGCCTACCCTGTGAGATATCTGAGAAGTACTTGCCTACCTACTACCTGTATTTGTACTGTGCCACCCTTCATCCAGCCATCATCCAGTCTGTACAAGAGAGACTATATTTTGTGTTAACCAAATTTTGTAGGCACTATTGAATAAGATAACTTGTGTTGAGCAAAGCATGTAAAGCAGAATTTGGTCAGAAGTTTAGGAAAACGATTTGTAACAAATCCAAATTTTATTGTGCTTCGTGGTAACAAATCTGTTTTTCCTAAAATGGAGGCTGTATGTGTTACAAAGTGAAAGTAAGAAGCCCAGGAACACAAGATAACCAATAATGCTGTGCAGCCAGCCAATCCGAAGATAGTCATCCCCTTAGGGGGCCAGGTCTTAATAATGACCATCCTCAACTTTTGCTGGCTTTACGTCTTTCAGATCATCCTTCAAAGTCTCCATGTCCTAGAAAAGTCAGCAAGATGCAGAGAGAGAGGAGCTGGATGTTCTGATTACATATTCTCATTGATATAAGATGATGTGGAAAAGGAGGAAAAGCAGAGAGCAGAAGAAGGGCTCCCACCTGTAGGGCAGGAGAGCCCTGGGGTTGGAGAAGTGGTATGCCAAAGCTGATTAATATTCAGTATTTACCATCAAATAATCTGCAGGAGATTGCAGGCAAAAACAGCAATAATTTGCATATCCTGACCCACCTAACCAGCCAAACCCCATACCAGCAACAGCCTATGTTTAAAGGTGCCGTGCAGACATTAATAATAAAGAAGAACTATACAGTGTGGTTTCATTATTAAATGAAAGGCATCTGCAGGCTAATTGGCCGCACGGTTCTTCACCGCACGGTTCTTCATCGCAGTATGGCCACAACCTGCCCGCAGCACAGCCACTCAGTGTGGCCTTACCCTATGGCAGAGTGGCCTGGGTATACCAGAGTTATTTATTTATTTTCGGGAAAGTTTCCAAATCGAATTTTTCAAAACTTCTCTCATCTCTAAAGATAAACCATACAATATTTTGACGTTTTTGTAAATAACATAAAGATAATTGCCTAGTGGAAGTGAGCCTTTAGTATAGGACTAACAGTGATTTTACACCTGTCACACTTATTTGACTACAGCTACTCCTCAGTCAGAGCATGCATATGTTCTCAATGGGAAGAGAAAAATAAGCTGCTGAAATTCAAATACCTGAATTCTTCTTACCCGGATGTCATCTGTCGGAGAAGATTAAGCATATCCCTATAAACATAAGATAGTCGGCCAGGCACATCAAAATTGACGTTTTTAGCTGACTGCACTTTTATTTGTATGGGCACCATAATATGCCTTATAACCAGTTTTAACTCCTGAAATTCTAGTCTAAGGTTTTATGCTGCCTCTGAATTTGCAGAATTAAATTCTGCATATTTGTAAAGTTTCCTGACAGCTGGCCATGCATACAACACATGCATGCTTGGCTAGACAAGGGGCGTAACAGTGGCAATGTTTATCTCTGGGAAAGAAGGATACAATAGAATCACCAATGAAAATCAAACCTGGCTGATCTATCAGCTCCCAATAGCAGACTCCTGAGGATATTCGGCAGCAACCTTTCAACAGAAACAGTGGACATTCTGACAAGAATATAATGTTAGTGTGCAGCTTTTGCAGAACAGCCATACCCACTGTGATGTAGACCAGAGTCACACATTCTCTTGTGTTATGGCATAGACTGTTTTCCAAAATTGTGTATGAATCCAAAAGATAGATTTAAAATTTAAGTTTTATGCATCCTCCAACTTTTAGATTGTTCTTTACATTTATCTTCTGTAAGTCTACATATTGGACTTTCACCAAATCTAAATAATTTCTTAAGGCCTCCATACAAATTACTGTATTGTTGGCCTAACCCACTGAGAACAGCAGGTTTGACCTACAACCTAATGTGTATGGGGAGCTTCTGACTCTCCCTCAACAGATGAAGATGGGGGAGAGAAGAATTGGGTTAAATGGATATTTTCAACTATACTTTTGTTCTCTGTGGAAATAGGCTATGACCAGGAATGTCTGACAGTGGCTTTCTCCTCTTTCCCCATTTACATCGGCCGACAGCTATTGAATGTGTATGGCCAGCTTTACTGTCCATGCCCTCATGGTTACTGAATGGCTGACACACCTGCTCTATGGGTTTCCTCTAGGTTCCAGTTTAGTTCAGTTATCTCAACATTTGGCCCATTAGCACTTGTTTAGAGTCTTCATATTTTACAATTGAGATTAGGAAAGACAATGGACAGGCTTGCCGCTAATTACCAAGACAGTGGCCATTCATGAAAACCCACACACCTCGTTATCATCAATGAATATTCACCACGTGACAAACGGCTCTACTTAACTTCTTCCAACATTTTATTGTATCATAGTTTCTAGTGAAAGTGGCTATAATATGAGGTGTGATCACGGAGAAGAATAATAGCAAGCAGTAATGTTCTAAAAAGTGCACAAACCCAAACCTTCTAGGTGGAAAGAAGGTTTTGTTATGGTAATATTTCAGTCCAACTGGCAACTGCAATGATAAGATCTGGATTCTTCTTTTTAATTCCTCTATTGTCTATTATTATTCATTTGCATCAACAGTTATCTGGAAGCATGGGTGTAGCTATAAACTGAAAAAAGGGCCAGCAGCACTCGATAAATCCGTGAACAACGTTTATTCACCCAGTGTTCGGAACAAACAGCAACGTTTCGACTGCTTGTTGCAGTCTTTCTCAAGCCATACAGTCATGTGTACATACAAAGTATATATAGAGGGTGCATGTAATTACTATCAATCACATCATTAATCAACAAAGTATAAAATTCATTACTAAAAATTACTGATATAAAAACTCAATTACCAGTTTGTGCTACCCCATACATAGTGTTCAAAGTGCAAGTGCTTCCGTGCAAAAATATATTATATTATACAAAATATGTCTCAAAGTGCTAATTATTCAATAATAAACTTACAGGTGTAATTCATAAATATAAGTGTGATTAAAAACTCACTCATCGACAACTCATTAGTGGCAGGTGACATCGGAAAACATCGCGTCCTCATAGCGTTCTATTGTTGTTACTGCGCATGCACAAGATTAACCAAATCTCACGATAACTTACTCTAGGTAATCAAGAACTGGCCTTAACCTAGTCAAAGATGGCCGCTAGATATTTCCTGTTTCCAACTTCCTCTTAGCTCCGATCATGTGATATCTAGTACTGCCCACAGGCAAAAGTCACATGATTCTGGCTATAGAAACAGTATCGCCAAACTTATAACATATCATAGAACATTATCTTAAATTATGTACATAGTATCGTTAATCAAAGAGACTTGGAATTAGAGTTTTTCAGTAGCCAAATATATTCCAATTGTTTCAAATAGTTTTATATAGATTTCCACCACCGATGTTCCGACTGTCACTGCACATAAGTGTCGATGATTTGACTTGCAAAAAATAATCTGAAAAAACAAAAAAATCAATAAAAATAAAAAATAAAAAAGAAACGTTATAATCAAATATTAGTACACATGTCTTTCATGTCCGATATATAATGATGAATGATGGACTCGGACACAATGACAGACACCTCATCCAAACATCTCTATGTTGCCTTAAAATCCACATTCAGACCATAATGGGTGTAGCTATAGCTATAGCAGCCTTGCTATGGGGCCCAGAGGTTGACGGGTCCCAATCAGGTGCAAGAATATTGTACCTTTTTTTGGGAAATAACAATATAGTGCCTTTTTGCTACAATGTTGGTTTTCTGATATGTGGTGCTATTATACATACATACATTTCATTATTGCTGCCTATGCTGCTGTTATAGTTTTCTTACACTAGGTGGGGGGCATGTTATTTTGCTATGGAGCCCTATAAATCATAGTTATGCCTCTTTCTGGAAGTGTTTGATCCATATTTTATTGTAATGATGTTTCTTGGGGTTCTAAAACCAAACAAGTGATAATTGATATATTTATTTTACTAAATATAGCATGTATATGTCAACTCAAATCCTTTGAATGAATAAAATTATGATTGGCCAGAACTAGATCACCTTGGCTTTTTCTGCAAGCACCAGCGCCACACCTAAATTTGTTCCAGGTATTGCAGCTCAGTTTCATTGACATGAATTTGGTTGGGCCGCAATACTATAAACATCCTGTGGATAGGAGTGGCACAGTTTGTGGACAAAAGTGTAACACCTAATTGTGGGCAACCTCTTTAAATGGGTTCTCTAGGCCAGTGGTCCCCAACCTTTTTTGCACCAAGGACCAGTTTCACGCAAGACAATTTTCCCAGGGCCCGGGTGGGGGGTTCTGGGGCGGGGCTTAGGGTGGGCGGGGCTTAGGGGGTGCTGGTCGGCGCTGACTGATTCACGTGCATAACAAAACACAAGGTGCATATTCAAATATATAACTCTATATAACCCCCAATGCCTCAGATCAGCCCCCATGTCAGCCTTTAGCCATCAGCCCCCCATGTCAGCCTTTAGCCATCAGCCCCCCATGTCAGCCTTTAGCCATCAGCCCCCCATGTCAGCCTTTAGCCATCAGCCCCCTATGTCAGCCTTTAGCCATCAGCCCCCAGCCATCAGCCCCCCATGTCAGCCTTTAGCCATCAGCGCAAATAAAATAAAAAAACACTTACCTCTCCTGCTCCTGGACGCCACCGCTTCTCACCATCGCGATCCTCTTCATCCTGCTGTCGGCTGTGTATCGCAGGCGCGGCGCACAGTGTGAGGTCACAGTGCGCCCTCACGCTGTGTGCAGCCCTGCATAGCCGACAGCCGAGGACCAGGAAGCGGTGAGTACAGATCGTTCACCGCTTCCAGGTCCTCCGGTACTAATGAAGCGCTTCCACAATGGAAGAGCTTCATTAGTACCACATTAAAGACTGATTGCCGCGGCCCGGCAAACAACCTTCCAGGGCCCGGTCCTGGGCCGCGGCCCGGCGGTTGGGGACCTCTGCTCTAGGCTACAGAATAGGTCGTACATATCTGTTTGGTGGGGTATGACACCCTGCACCCCCACCAATTGGCTATTTTGGTTCTGCTGTGGTGATGACTAGTGTTGGGCGCGAATATTCGAATAGCGAATATTGGCACTTTGAGAATTCGAGAATATTTAAAATATAGTGCTATATATTCATAATTTCGAATATTCTATATTTTTTCATCAGTATCCTCCCTCTTGCTTGTGGGCCAATAAGAAGGCTGCAATGTCTTTGTCTGAGCTTAGCAACATTCCTAGCAACCAATAGGAAAGTTGCCTACCCGTTACTGTATAAGAACCTCCCCCGCAGCCATTTTCTGTAGTGTAATGGAGTTCTGAGCAGTGTCATTGCTGTGCTCTGTGCTTTGTTGTATTTACATTAGACAGTTAACTTATATATATAATTCAGATAGTTAGGGGGAGATAGTCAGTGTAGGTTAGATTAGTGCAGGGTAGTGTGATAGGTTCTGCTGTCCATATACATACATGCTACAGACATAGTGCTGTGATGTCACCAGTTTCACGTATTGCGCCAAAATATGCACATCATTAATCGCCAATTTTCTCAATCGCGAATATATTGGAGCACTCTATCTGCATATAAAGCTATTTTAATGTTCTGCCGTGCCAATCATTATCTCCTGCCTCAGTAAACTTCTAGCAGCTTGAAAAATTTACCCAAAGTGACACAATACGCGAATATTACACTGCAGATTTTCTCGCAATCAAGAAAATAACGGCAAATTCACGAATATATGACAAATATTTACCCAAATATCAGCAAAATATTGCAAATTCGAATATAGGCCCTGCCGCTCATCACTAGTGATGACAGCTGATAGTGTATGAACGAAGCAGATGGCTCTGTACTCTTCTGGCACCAGTCTATAGAAGCTTAGCTTTCATTCACTTGAATGTGAGCTAAGCTGCAGTACCAGGGTATGGCCACTACACACTGTATACTGTTTGCCTCCAGCTCTATATACAGCACAGCTTCCAG
Organism: Bufotes viridis; assembly: GCA_033119425.1. Lineage (NCBI taxonomy): Eukaryota > Metazoa > Chordata > Amphibia > Anura > Bufonidae > Bufotes > Bufotes viridis. The sequence goes on from CM065595.1 coordinate 104,633,693, forward strand.
CACTGCGGCAGCCCAAAAGAACTAATCGACAGGGGTGGGGGGTCAGAAACCACCAATCTGATGTTGATTACCTATCCTGAGTAATGGATATACCATCAATATCTATAGCCTAAAGAACCCAAGTCTGGTTCAGTTGAACCACAGAAGATCTGGACTGTTTTTACAGCAGTCTGAAAGCAACCTTATTTCTAATTTTGTCAAATCCCTGAATCTGGTTGGGAGACATAATGAAGCATTGATCAGTTGTTTGTCCTGGAAAGTGTTCCAGCTGACACCCTCTATATTTGTACTATACAAATGAGACATTTGAGACTAGCCATACATTTCATACCTGGCCCAGGGACTGTGCCTGCCTCTCATGAGTTGTGAGACCTTTTAGGGGACATAGCTTAACATATACAGATTAATGTGCCCCCCATTATTTTTCAAGATGTTATTAAAAGTGGCATACATTGCAAGAAATAATTCAAGGAGGAAACCGTTCCATTCTTTGCAAATATAATTTATGTGTACTATGGAAATACATTTTTAGGTATGATAAAAGAAGGTAAGATCCATGCTGTATTTTGTTGCCATCTCTGCATGCTGCTAAGTACTGTCCTTGTGGACAACTTATTGTTGAAGCTGTGATATCACAATGGGAGTGATCACATAATGTGATGCTGGACAACATGTCATCAAACAGTGATGTTATCAGATCATGGGCACCCCAGTGACTAATGGCATGAGAATATGAATGTGAGAGGTAAGGCTACTATCACATCTGCGGCCGGGTGTTCAGGCCACCAGGTCTGGAAGGCAATGCCAGAAAGTGACCGGACTAAAAACGCTGCTTCCGCTGATTCTCTGCATATTTGTTGAGTAGCAGCCGGATCTCTGCTGAGCCCCATTATAGTCAATGGGGTCCGGAGGGCAGGCGGAAGTATCTTGCGAGGCAGCTGCAGGTGTGAAAGTGTATAGAAACACCTTTTGTTATTGTTGTTTTAGAAATGTTGATCCAAGTTAAAGAGGACCTTTCATCAGTTTTGACATAGGCTAACTATGTCAAAACCTTGTAGTGCGGCCCCCACTGATTCGATGTGTGTGTGGGTTTTTTCAAACACCTCCTCCCCCGTTTGTCCGCTGTGGAGCCCCGTTCTGTATTGTACCGACCTGTAAACTCGCAACAGGACGGAGACGCAGTCTTCTTCTATGGGCGTCTCCTTTTCCCTGGCTTTGATCGCAATCCAATCAGAGTGGCCCCCACACACATCGCATAAGTGGGGGCTGCACTACAAGGTTTTGACATAGTTAGCCTATGTCAAAACTGATAAAAGGTCCTCTTTAAACACTTTTAATGATTGGTAAAGCCCCATTAAAATGCAAAAACATAAGGCAGGTACTATAGGTGCATATAACAAAAATCACAGAAAAAGGTCACATTTTTATCAGAAGTTTGTTTCTTTAACTTTTTCCTCTTGTTGTCTAGGTTTTCTTTTTCACTTACTATATAAGTATTCTATTAATTAGGGAAATCATAACAAAAGTGCAATAAGAATGGGACCAGGACATTACCTCTTCAAGTAATGAACTGAGAACTTAACTGGTAAAAGGCTGAGCGGTTAGTATTTGATGAGCTGCATGCTGAGGGGATGATTAAGTCCTTTTTGTTGGTGATTTTTATTGACTGGTAAATTTATAGTAGACAAAAGTCTTTCTGCTTTACACGTGTAATATAACCATCAGATCGTTATTAGTATTTTGAGGTTGCAGCTCCACCGAACAATGTGCTTTTACAGTTTAAGCTTGTCCTACAGATTACATGTATGTCCCAACCCAACATCTAATGTGTATATGGGCCTCAGACTTTCCCCGATGGCAAATGTTAGGGACTTAAGGGTCAGGTATGTTGAAATTTGTTTTTGGGGTAATAAGCCACAACCCAGAAGTGCTTGGCAGAGGCCTTCTCTCCTCTCCTGCCATAACACATGTCATGTTAAGCATCAGGAGAGATAGCCCTACATCTCTGTTGTGTCCATGTTTTTAACATGTGAATATCATGATGAAACTGAGACATAATAGACATGGTGGGGGGGGGGGATTCATAATTGCAGGTGTGTTTGGGGCCATTTTTAAGACTGGCGTTGCTTTGCGCACCTGCACTAAATTTATGAAGATGACACTCAGTTTTATTAAATTTGGCATGTGTGATGTGGTATCGCTACTGTCAGTGAATGTACTTGGGGGGGTTGCGTGGCATGGAGATGCAAATTTTTTTTTTTAAAGTCACACATCATAAATGAGACATAAAAGTGTTCTAGAAAAGCAGAATCAATTCAGTTTTAATCTGTAATCTGTGTTTTAATCTGTAATCTACTTTTGAAAGTGGTAAAGATCATCAAAAGTCGAAAAATTTCACCAAAAGTCACAAAAAAAATGCACATAATGTTCAACACACCATCACTAACAACATTTTTGAGTGTATTAGGCCTACTGTAGTGAATTTTTGAGAGATAGTATGTATTAATGATAGAAAATGATATCATGTACCTTCGTACCATTTTGTACATGTATAGTAAGCATTTGTAATAATTAAAGCTTGAGAATACCAACTTTATCTCACAAGCTTCTCAGCATATAATGAAATATTCTTTACACATACAGATTGAAATACATGAAGCATTATAGTAAAAATAGCAATACGTTGCTGTGAGATGCCGTGGATTACGATGCATCTCTGAAAACTATGCTATAACTATATACATGTGTGTTATAAGATAATACACACATAAAGATGCGATGTTCTACTTGTCTCAACCTTAACACGCTGCTAGGTGTACAGTATACGCATTCTGAAACTTTCTCCATTGTTTGTGTTAACGATATCAGATTTCAGTTGAGTTCTCACTAGGATTAGAGAGGTGTATTTGATCCTTTTGTGGTTCTTCTGTCCTATTGTTGCTTAGTTTTTCTTTTATAGATGAAATGGTATTGCAGCCTAGTCATTACCCTGGACAGAGGGGATAGGCAGTAGAAGACAAAATTATTTTATCCATAAAAAATATGTAGAATTTGTCTTTCTGCAGGTTCCTATGTTCCTACCTGGAATGAAAAGAATGCCAGGTCTAGGTTACACATCCTGTGTTTAATCTCTGTTTGGTGAAGAAAAAAAAAAAAAAAAGTAAACGTGACACACCATGGAGTTTTGGGATTCTTACCTAAGTTCTCAGATGTAAGATCATTAAAATAGTTATTTTTACCATGAACAAAAGTAATAGTAACTAAATATACTGAATATGCTTTTTTCTGTTTCATTACTGACCACCTTGGTCAGCGACCAATATGCCAGTTTAGTGTAGGTTTCCGAAGAATGAGCTTGGAATGGCCCATGGGGAACAGGTGAATCCCCTGGAGGGCCCTTGAACGAGGAAGGACCCCTCGCCCACCATCCCCCCCCCCCCCCCCCCCACACACACACACAGTATGCTGACTGCGGTAGACATAGATAATAACTGTACATTTCAACCTGCCTATGCTTCCTTATAAACAACCAGGGGGATTCTTTAACAAATTACCCAACTACCCAGTTTAATACTATAGATGTATCGGGTGGCTGAGATACCTTCTAGGCACAGAATCAGGGTCTCCGGGACAGAACAGTCTGCGGCACAGGCTAGGTAGCAGGCTACTATAGAAAAAAAAGTGAGTTGCTGCAGTTTTAGGGATTTACATATGGAGGCTAGATCATATTTGCATGAAGCTGTACAGTGGGCCTCCAGAATGAATTTAATTTGCCTGGCCATCCCAGTCTGACACTCCCTATAGGAGCTTGGTTTTCTCCTATATTTTAAAAACTTATTGATAGGTTAATGAGCTTTTTTCAAATTGGCCCCATAAGGGGCAAAGACTGATAATAGTGATAACAAAATATGTTGGCGCTATGTAAGCAAAAGAAAGTAAATGTGTTCAGATTTTTTAAAATTAATTTATGTCTTCTGACAAAGCTTAAAGGCTTTCCACACTGACAAGTACCTGTGAAGATTTTGACACTTCCCTGCTCCACTTCACTCTATTTTGGCTCCAGACTGTCTTCACTAGACTCCCGGTCTCCCTGTGTAGGGTCACGTGCACCACTGGCCTCAGCAATGGCATGTCCACTGGTGAAATGTGGCCCAGCAGTAATGTGCCACTTGGAGACACGTCACGACTAAGGTCAGTTATTGGCTAAACCTGTCCATCCAGAAGTTGACAGACAGTGGCCGGAAGTGCAGTGAATACAGCCTGGGAGCCATGCAACTAAAAAAAAGTGTCAGGGAGCTGGTACATATTAATTTCTTCATATTTACTGCTGACTGCCAGGAAATGAAAAAAAAGACCTGGAAAATCAAATTAAAGGTTTCTATGTAAGGAAGCTTGCACCCATGGACTAACCTCTAGTTTGTCTTGCTGCCTCCTCCTCAGTCTTGTATTTCATTTGCTTACACGTTGTCACCCAATATAATGTGAATGTGGAACCCTTTAATAGACTTGATTTTCTAGGGTGGTGGAACAATTTGTTTTGTGGTTAGATAAGGTTGTACTTTCTCACAAAGTTTGCTTGGTGCTAAAATCACCCAGAACATTTTGTTGACAGAGACAGTTTAAGTAAATTGAATTTCTCCTTTTTGCAGTTCCCATTAACCAAGACTGCTTTAAAACCCCAGCATGCTGTAGCCATGATATTTTTGTGATGTTTTTCCCTATTGTTTTCAAAGTGGAAAGCCCCAAAATAAAACAAAATCTAGTTAAAAAAAATTGCTTATGTACAAGTACTACGTGTGGTTTTGCCTGTTTTAGGGATTTAACTTCTCATGTGTCGGATGAAATATAAATAAACACAAGCTTGCATCTGCACTGCCTCTCCTCATTTATATACATGTTTTATCATATCTGGTGTAACTATGTGTATATTCCATAGTGGCTCTTAATAGGCAAGTATAGAGTGTTGCCCATGTATCTTATCTGTCGATAAAATGTAAGCTTGAAATATTTCCTACATTGTGTGATTTCTCCACAGACCGTATGACTTGTATCCACAGCTGTTACTTTTAGAGTCATATACTGATCCTCAAAAGTATATAGATTCAATGAGCTATTATAAATGTTCTGCAGGAACTGTGACCTAATACAAGTCACTCAGTGCCTCCATGTCCCTATGTAAACCTAGCAACACCTAAATGGTGAAATCGGGAGAACAAAATGAAAATCATCACAAGCAACAAGAACAAGCAACAAGAACCAAGAAAAAATGACTCTTAAAATCCCTCTTTGTATCTACATGACAATTGTAGCCCGTCCATGTGGCTCAGTGATAAGTGCTTTGCAGCGTTGGGGGTCCTGATTTCCAGTTTGATCAAGGGCAACATCTGCATGGAGTTTGTATTTTCTCCCTGTGATTTCTTCTGGGTACTCTGGTTTCCTCCTCCACTCTAAAATCTGACTGATAAGATTAATTGGCTTCCAATGATATTGTTCCTAATGTGTAAATTAGATTGACAGGTTAGATTTTAGATTTCAGGGCAGGGATACATGTTAGTGGTGAAAATCTCATTACAGCGCTGCAGAATTTGTTGGTGCCATGTAAATATTTATTTGTTTATTTATTTATTTTTAATGATATTTAATTATTAATAAATAAATAAAAGAACATGAAAGAAATAAAAAGGACTGCAGAGAAGTGTAGTTATTTGTAGATGACTTTTATATTATGGGGATATGTTGCTATCTATGGAGTGATTTAAATTGTAGAGATCAATTATATTACTTTTAAATAAGATTATTTTAGGGATCTTTTTCAAAGAGGACATGCTTGTGATTGTGTGTCAACTGGAAATGTTTAATGTCTGGGTAGTGCAAGAATCCACCAGCCTTACCTTTGCCTTTGAAAGTAAATTCTGAAGCGAGAAATCTCAGGATTGAATTTGTTTTTGTAACCATGAAAAAAAGCACATGAGACCAAAGCCAAGCCCTTAAATGCTGTAATAACACATTAGTCCAACTGTCTAGATTATGCAAGCAGAGGTGAATGGCGGCACATCAACCATGTGCAAATCAGCTATGCAAAAATACACTAGGCTTTCTATCTCACATTAACTTTGAGCAAAGGCCCCAAAGAAATGCCCCTTAAAATCCTAAGAAATTGTCCTTCAGGGAGAACTGATACTTAATCTGCAAATAATTAGAAATTTGTGAAGAAAATGTCCTGAGAAGCAACCACAGAAGACGTGTCTCTGAAGCAATGCTTAAACTAATAATTATAATGCAATGTGACACTAAGTCCCCAAACCTGTCTGCCGGCACCTCTTATAATACCATCTTTTGTTCTTGTCTTAGCATTCAATATTAGTCTAATGGTGCATGTGGGTTTAACAATTTTTTGGAAATTCTCCCATCTTTAATCTATTGTGAATGCACCATCCAGGCTCATTCATCTGTCCAACCACTACACCAGTGCCTCTAGCCTGTGCCAGTCTATGCACTGGTTGCCCGTACAGTATTTCTTATCTATTTATTTTACTCACTTATATAGCATTGAGATTTTCTGCAGCGCTTTGCAGACATTATCATCACTTGCTGTGCCCAATGGAGCCCACCATTTACATTCTCCTTTAGTATGGCGCCATTGCTAACCACAGAGCTACCGTGCTGCCCATAGTATTCAATTTTAACTTCTCCTTAGAGCTGCACTCCCCCACATCTCCTCCTTCATCTCTGACTACCACCCTACCTGTGCTGTTTGCTCTGCTATATTATTATTATTTATTTGAAAGCTCCATTAATTCCATGGCACTTGACATCAAGAGAGGGTTACACATACATAATATATAAAATACAAATACGATAAACATGAAACCATTAACAAACTGTTACAGAGGAGGAGAAGACCCTACCTGCAAGAGCTTACAATCTACAAGGAAAGGGGGGAAGAACAGAGTAGGTGAGGCTGCTCATATGGTTGTATGGCTGTGTAGTGGCAGCAATGCATGCTTATTGCAGGTGCAAGGCTTTCCTGAAAAGGTGGGTTTTTAGGTTAGTTTTGAAGGTTTGGATGTTGGGGGAGAGTCTGATGTATTGGGGTAGTGAGTTCCAGAGTAGAGGCACATAAGAAAATTTGTAGATTTGACTGTGTGAAAAACAGATGAGTCCTGTGAGGATCAGAGATTATGTGTGGGGATGTATCGGGAAAGCAGGTCAGAAATGTAAGGAGGGGACTGGTTGTGGATGGTCTTATATGTAGTTGTTATTATTTTAAACTGAATCTGTTGGACAATAGAAAGCCAGTGAAGGTATTGGTAAAGGGGGGAGACAGAGGAGAACTGAGGAGAGGGGTGGAATAACCAGGCAGCGGAGTTGAAAATAGATTGGAGGGGAGCAAGAATGCTAGATGGGAGGCCACAGAGGTGAATTTTTCCATAGGCCAGGCGAGAGATGACGAGGGTATGCACTAGTATTTTAGTGGAACCAAGGGTGAAGAAGGAGCAAATACAAAAGATGTTCTTGAGTTGAAAGCAACTGGTGGAGGTGAAGGTTTGGATGTGTTGCTTAAAAGACAGGGCAGAATCAAATGTTATCCCCAGGCAGCGGACCTGTGAGACTGGAGAAAGCTTTGTTCTATTAACTGTAATGGATAGGTCAGGTAGGGGGGCTGAGTGACATGGGGGAAAGCTGAGGAATTCTGTTTTCTCCATGTTGAGTTTTAGGAAGCAGGAGGAGAAGAATGAAGATATTACTGACAGACCCACTGGGATTCTGGATATCAGGGAAGTAACATCTGGGCCAGAGCGGTAGATCTGTCTCATCAGCATAGAGGTGGTATTTGAAGCCATGGGACTCTATGAGTTATCCCAGGCAGAATGTATAAATGGATGTGGCCCTCAGGATGAATTTTTTTTGTTTTATAAAATTTATTTATCATAATAATTTTATGAAACGGATAATGAAATGTTTATAACATAGTCCATTTTCCACCCAGAATAGTATCCATTTTGTTTTATAATTTATTCCATTTTATATTGTAGTATATATTGGATTATTTTATGCCACCTTTTAGACTTGAAAAAGGAGCCCATGCACTCCGAATTGCATTGTTTCTTCGAGGTCCTTATAAAGTAGTTATTTCTATCTATGCTGGTTGAGTATTTGCACCAAGACCCTTCTACTACCAATCATCTAAATGTTCATTTCATCCTGAGGACAGGGCCAACATGCAGTGAGAACCCAGATGACATCAGCAGCACTGATGCCACCGACCATCTTACTTCATGACATCCAGTTTGTACATACTTACCCTATGAGCCCCCTTCTTCTTAGCTCTGCTAGTGATTTACGACCAATGTTGGACTTAAGGGGGCCTTTCATGGGTCCGAACATTGTAAGATAACTATCTGGACATGTAGAGCGGCGCCCAGGGATCTCACTGAACTTACTATTATCCCTGGGCGCCGCTCCGTTCGCCCGCTGTGGCCCTGTTACCTTCTCCCACGCTGTATGGTAATTGCTACCTGGGAGAAGGAACGCCCAGGGAGAGAAGCTGATGTTTCCTCCCTGCTGTGAAGTTAGTACCAATTACCATAGCGTGGGAGAAGGTAATGGGGCAACAGCGGGCGAACGGAGCGGCGCCCAGGGATAATAGTAAGTGCAGTGAGATCCCTGGGCGCCGCTCTACACGTCCAGCTAATTATCTTACAATGTTCGGACCCATGAAAGGTCCTCTTTAAGTTCCTTGGTTGCACCAGAGCAAATGACCTGAGGGCTTTTCCTAATAGACTGAAATGTGCTCTTGTGCAAGAAATGTATGTGGGCCTCTTTTACATAACAGCTTATTTGACAGTGAGGCATTTATCATAGAGCTCCTTTCTAGCAAGCTGTTTAGTGGTGTACCAACTTAACTTTTCTATTTTCATGTGTAAAAAACAAAGTTCACATGGCACTCACCCAAGTCTTTCCTTTATTTTATAAAGCAAGTACAGAGAGACGTGGACAATAGGCGGCGGCCATTTCGTGCCGGTATGTAGGCCAGATGAAATACACCGGTACAAAATGTTCATCTTCTATTTTCCACATCTGTCTGTACCTGCTTTATGAAATACAGGAAAGAGTTTAACTCTCAGGTAAGTGCCATGAGAACTTTTAAACATGGAAATATATATCTATACTGCATAGAGCACCACCGAGGAGCGTTCCCTCTGATAAAATCCAGCACAAATATACGCAGCGGGAAGGGTTTAGCCACAGGAGTGCCTATTGGAATACTAACTTTTGGAATTTAATCCGCCAGAAACAATATGACAATAGTTAAACAGCCCTTTAAATACAATGAAGAAGATATTAGGATGCATTGGTGTTGATAAGTTGGTGGTGGACCCTTTTACCTACTGGGCCCCTGTTCAGCTGCACAGAATGCACATGTAATATATGCACCCCTGAACTTATTCCAAGGTCAGCTTCAAATTAAATTGTCTTCCGTTAGACCTGTTTTCTTCGTTATGTTTTATCTATTATTATTACTACTATTCTCTGTTCACATTATCAACACTTGCTGTCTCCAATGGAGCTCACAATCTAGGTTCCCTATCAGTATGTCTTTGAATTGTTGGAGCAAAATGGAGTACCTGGAGGAAACCCATGCAAACACGAGAAGACTATACCAACTCCATACAGATGTTGCGCTTGGTCAGATTTGAACCTAGGACCCCAGTGCTGCAAGGCACCATTTCTCAGAACTTGATATGTTCATCCAATAATGCATGTATTACAGTGAGTTACATCATCCAGGTTTCTGAGCAGGCCATGCTAGCCTCTGTCTAGGACATAAGCGTAAATTTAGGCTAAAGGAGTGGCCTGCCAGCTAGGGATCACTTAATCAGCAATGACCATGTAAGAGAAACTTGAACTCAACCATTTAAGATGGCGGTCCGGCGCTACTACCACTCTAGTCCCTGGGGATCACCTGAGGCAGCAATCACATGATTAGACAGCACATGATCAGGAAGGAAACATAGATCATTGGAAGAGAGGGATTGGGTATGGCTTCGATTGATGAGTATTGCTTATTTTATTTTATTATAGCACTGCCAGCCTATACAAAAAAAGTTATACACTGCACAACCCCTTTAATACCCTATACCATATGACATCCTGTTTGTACCAGCCAGTCATTTACTTTGTGTTTGACTAGGATTGTTTGCCACTATTGTTTGTGACCTGCCTGACAACCTTCCTAATCTCAACAGGTTTGACTTTGTCAAATAATTTGTGCTTCCTTGTACTGTCAATCAACCCCAGCTAGTTTGCAACCCCTTATTTGCTGTTTCTTTTCCTACATATTCTTATATGACTATGTGACTGTGAGACTTCCATTGAAACTTCCAATCACAGGAGCGCCGCTGCCTTCTCGAACAGCTAATAATCAGGGGTCCTGGGTGTCAGATACCCACTGATCAGATAGTGATGACTTACAGAGGATAGGTCATCAGTATTTAAATCTTAGAACACCCCTTTAACCCATGTACTGAAGTCCATGGACAAGCAAAATAAAACCCAAATCGAAGTTGGGGTGCCCTGTAGGGGAAATATACAATTCGATTTAGTTCTTTTTACCTCAGGACACAACACACAACACTTTACAAAAAATGAATTTCCTTGAAAACAAAGTCATTAATAATGGCAGTTCAGTGAGCAGACCGACATTTAGGGCTCATTCACACGACTGTATGGTCACCATGCCATAGTTGCGGACCACAATCAACAACACGATCTGTCTTTTGCCATATTCTGCAGATCGCGGATCCATTCAAGTCAATAGGTTCGCATCTGCAGCATGGAGTTCACACAGCCGGTGTCTGTGTATTACGGACCCATTGTTTGCAGTCCACAACACAGGCAATGCAACCATACGGTTGTGTGTATGAGCCGTAAGATTTAGATTTTTGGAGGAAGTTAACCTGTATCTACAGTGTGATGGTGGTCTAAAATACTTGTAGCTGTGCCAAGATGTTTGTGTGGCTCCCATGAGTGTCGGACTGGGTTGCCTAGGACCCACAAGTAAAATTCATTTTGGAAGCCCACTGTAAAACTACATGCATATACTACCTGCCCACACTACCCAGTTTTTATATGAATATAAGCAATGTACTGTATAGCATCTCACCCAGCCTATTTATATGTCAGTCTACTGTGCTATGTGCCACTTGTGCAAAGGTGGGGGACTAGGGGCCCACGGGGTAAATCACCTGTTCCCCTGTGGGCCAGTCCGAGCCTGGCTCCCATTCACTTCTATGTTAGTTATGGAAACACAGAAGCAAGTCCGCTCTGCTGTTTCTGCAACTCCGACAACCCTGACGGTCACTTAGGAGGATTATTCTGATCTCAGCCATGAAAGGCTGTAATGAGCATCCTGACAAACTAAAGTCTGTATTACACAGGCCAATTGAGTAAGCAATTCCTCCCAGCAATCGCTTGCTGGCTAGCAGAGGAAACTGCTGCTATCACATGCAGCAATCTCCTCCGCAGCATGGGGAGGAGCTATCACTATGCCATCGTTTATCCTCATATAAATGCTCATTAGCAATCATCTGCCGAAAAATTGTCAGGTATAATACAGCCTTAACAGTTGAAATGTCACCTTTTGTGTTTTTTTTTAAAGTTATCTCCACAACAAAGCAAACAATGGTGATGTCTTCATAAATACAACCAATCTAATTGCCAAAGTTTGGCTACTGGGACCTTTACATTGCCTGAACATTGGGCAGATCATTGCTAACTAGCGTTCCTGGAAACACTCGTTAGCAATAATCTTCGGTGTAAAGGTGCTACAGAGCGAAACGCTACAGAGTGAAGCATTTTCACTTGGATATTGATGTCCTATCCTCAGAATAGGTCAATAATATCATATTAGGTTTTCTTTTTCTGCCGGCGCCACATGCTATACTGTGCTACCTCCAGGGGCGTAGCTAAAGGCTCATGGCCCTGGTGCAAGAGTTCAGCTTGGGCCCCCCTTCCCTCAGTGCTTTGTGTGTCTTCTTATGCGGCATAAGTGTCTTTGGGCTCCTTCAGGCTCCTGGGCCCGGTAGCGACTGCTGCCTCTGCACCCCCAGGCTACCTCACATCATACAGCATAAGCGCACACTAAGACCTGAAGCTGAGGGTCTTATCTGAGGTCTGATAAGGAATAGGAGTCTGATCTGAGGTCTGATGAGGAATGGTGGTCTGATCCGAGGTCTGGTAAAGATTGGGGGTCTGATTTGAGGGTCGGATAAAACTTTTCTTATTTTCCTCTTCTAAAAACTAGGTGAATCTTATGGTCAGGTGCACTGATGCATAAAATATGGTAAGCAGGAAAAATAAACACATAAATAAGCTATACATTGGATGGAGCTAGAAGCAGAAGGCTCCGTACACTGTGTACTGAATGGGAGCTGAGTTTGCCGGTAACAGTATGCCGGTACCAGAAACTGGCGGATTGTTGGGGCTGTTGAGTGTTAGATACCCAACAATGTGATATTGATGTCCTATACTGAGGATATGTCATCAATATCTACAGTATGTTCCAGGTAGAGACGAGCAAATTTCTTTGCGGCGAATCGCGTTAAAAAATGGCTATTTCCTGGCTACAGAGAGCCACGCATAGGGAGTCTGGTCTGGTAGTGAAATAATACTGTGAGTCTGTATGACATGGAGATGACAGGCGTCACTCCATGTCACTAGAATCACTGCATACTTCACTTATTTGGGCAGTCACGGGGCCAAAACTGACCAAATAACTTAAGTATGAACTTAGCCTTACAGGTCGATGTTAGCGCCAAGAAGAAGTGCACTCCTTTTACACTGTCGTCAGCTGATTCCACAAGTAGAGCCCCCCAACAGAGTGTAGAGGGTGTCAGCAGTAAGTTTGTGTTAATGTTACTGATTATTTTGCCCTTCCTCTGATCCGTCAGAACAATAACCTACAAAAAACAGATCCTGTCTGTTGAGCATCCGCCTTCACTCGGCCAGCATTTGGTCAGTAATCCATCAGTATTGCTAATGCCAAAAAAAAGTGATCCAAAACAGACATGACTTGTGAATGGAATATTTGCATGTCTTCTGTGTTTTGTACCCACTCCTGCTTTTGGCTAGCAAATCACAAGCCAATTCTGATGGGACCATACAGGCCTTACAGCTGCTACACAGACAGGATACTGGAGAAAACAAAGGTTCCAGCATTTCGGGTAAAAAACTTGCCGTTCACTTTATTCGTAATGGTCACAATTCACAGACGTGGACAACATCTCCCTCCACCGCTAGGTTGACATGTTTCGGAAAAGTCCGAAACATGTCAACTTAGTGGTGAAGGGAGATGTTGTCCACATCTGTGAATTGTGACCATTACGAATAAAGTGAACGCCAAGTTATTTCAAGTAAGGACTGGTCCGGTCTGTTCCGCGCATGGGAATAATATGGTGAGCTGGAAAAACTTATTTTTTAATTCTAATTTTTCCTTCCTTCTGACAGATCAAAAGAAGAGTCAAATAAATGATGATGTCAGCCAGGCAGAAAGGCAAAATAGTGGCCCAGTCATGAAGTTGGGATGGTGGGAACAGCATGAGTCCACAGAGTGGCCCTATGACATAGTGGTGAGGTGGAAGCAGCATGAGGAGGCCACAGAGTGGCACAATGACAGTGTGGAGGTGGCAGCAGCAGAATCAGGAGGCCACAGAGTGGCACAATGACAGTGTGGAGGTGGCAGAAGCATCGGGAGACCACAGAGTGGCAAGGTGACATAGTGTGGAGATGGCAGCAGCATGAGGATACCACAGAGTGGCAACGTGACATAGTGTGGAGGAGGCAGCAGCATGAGGAGACCACAGAGTGACCCGGTGACAGAGTGTGGAGGTGGCAGGAGCATCAGGAGGCCACAGAGTGGCAAGGTGACATAGTGTGGATGTGGCAGCAGCATGAGGAGACAAAAAAGTGGCCCGATGACATAGTGGTGTGGTGGAAGCAGCATGAGGAGGCCACAGAGTGGCACAATGACAGTGTGGAGGTGGCAGCAGCAGCATCAGGAGGCCACAGAGTGGCACAATGACAGAGTCTGGAGGTGGCAGCGGCAGCAGCATCAGGCGGAGGCCACAGAGTGGCACAATGACAGAGTGTAGAAGTGGCAGCAGGAGCATCAGGAGGCGGCCACAGAGTGGCAAGGCGACATAGTGTGGAGGTGGATGGCAATACTAGTACCCGCTGAAGATGGTGGGTGAAAGAAGGGGCACTTGGCATCAGATGTGTGGCACCAGGTGGGTGGCAGCATCAGAAGAGTAGCTGAGGCAGGTAGCCAGAAGAAACCGGTCTCTTTTGTCAAAGTGTTGGTGTGGCACCATAGATGATCTCGTTTGATCCATCAGGCATTGGTGGATGGAAATCCTGGCTGATCCAAGCCTGATTCATCTTGACAAAGGTCAGTATCTCCACATTTTGGGTGGACAGGCGAGTTCTTCTTGGGGTAACTATTGCCCCCGCCGCACTAAACACCCGCTCTGATGCCACACTACTGGACGGGCAGAACAGCTTTTCCAGGGCAAACTCTACCAGTTGAGGCCACAAATCCAGTTTGGCTGCCCAGTAGTCCAGCAGATCTTCAACTTGGGGTGGCAGGGTGCTGTCCAAGTATGCCACCACCTGCTGGTTCAGGTTCTGCTCTATGTCTAGCTGCTGGTGAGTAGTTTCTTCACTATGCGGGTGAAGAAAGCTGCTCATCAGCGACTCTAGAGCTGGTACTGCTCCTGCCACCCCACACCTCCCAAGCAGCCATGGCAGTGGAACGTGAGCGCAGAGGGCCCCCCTCCTGGTCAGAGAGGATGGACGATGGCACAGATAGGCAGCAGCCAACTGACTACATAGGATGTGTCTATAGTAGTTCAGTTTGTCCTCCCTCTCAGCGGGTGTAAAAAAGGCTCCCATTTTGGACTGGTAGCGAGGGTCCAACAAGGTGGAGAGCCAGAACTCATCCCTATGCCGAATGGTGACAATTCGGCTGTCACTACGCAAGCAAGTGAGCATGCATCGGGCCATTTGTGCAACTGACTCGGGCGGACTCCCTCTCTCTATCTCCACTGCATACTGCCACGGTGTGTCTGGGTCCTCTGCCTCCTCTTCCTCATCGCCCTGTAGCTCCTCTGGCTGCTCCTTCTCCTTCTCTCGTCACCTGTGTAGAAAAACCACCCATATTGCTACACATTGCTTGTGCTCCAATGTCCTCCTCCACCAGTTCAGCCCTCATGTGGCCGTGAGATCTAGGCGCCACGTCTCCAGTCCCCTGACTTCCATGAAGAAGTGGAATGACGTTGTTCATCCCGTAGTCCTGGCGACTGACAAATAACGTGGCAAGTGTCACGCATAAGCTGCCACTGGCTGACATCGAGATTACACAGGGGAGTACTCCTGTCCGCTTGGATCATTAAGAAATCGTTTATGGCCTTTCTCTGTTCGTATAGTCGGTCCAACATATGGAGGGTGGAATTCCAATGGCTGGAAACGTCGCATATCAGCCTATGTTGGGGATGCCGTTCTGCCGCTGCAGCTCAAGGAGCGTGTGCTTTGCGGTGTACGAGTGGCTGAAGTGCATGCAAAGTTTCCTGGCCATTTTTAGGATGTCTTGCAGATGGGTGGAAGACTTCAGGAACCGCTTGACAACCAGATAACATGGCTCAGCTCTCCTTAACGCAGCGCCAACACCATGTTCTTCCCGTTGTCAGTCACCATGGTTCCGATTTTGAGTTGTCGGCGAGAAAGCCAGGATTGGATTTCTCCATGAAGGACACAGAGCAGTTCCTCCCCTGTGTGACTCAGTTCGCCCAGGCAAAGCAGCGGAAGCGGCGTCACCTGGCCAAGTTGCTGGTGTGGCTGTGCAGGAACCACATTCACCCAGTGGGCCGTAAAGGACATGTATTGTCCCCCACACGTCAGCGCTGCCATGCACTTTGGCAGACACCGACAGGCTCAAGGACTGGCCCACCTTCTGTTCTACATGTGTGTGCAGGGCTGGTACTGCATTTTTGGCAAATAAATGACAGTTTGGGACTCTCCACCTTGGCTCGGCACAAGCAAGCCATCAGTTCTCTGAAAGGTGCAGAGCCGCCACTTGGAAAGGGAGGGACTGCAGCACCAGCAACTTGGACAGGAGCACATTCAGCTTCTGCACCGTTGGATGATGCACGCATACTGCTGTCTCTTGGCAATCGCTTCGGTGATTGATTGCTGACGGAATGACTGACAAGGAACAGGAGCATCAAGACCAGCAGATGATGGGAAGGACAGACACCTCCTTTCGGCTGAGGTGGTGGAGCCTTGACTGCCTGAAACTGTATGCGTGCCACTGGGTGAGGCAGTCTGGACCACCAGATCGGAGCCACGGTTCTTCCAGGCCACTTCATGGTGGCGCTGCAAGTTAACGCAGGGCCTAGTGCCAACATTGGCACCCTGGCCACACTTCACCTTCTGCCCACATATTTTACATATGGCCATGTTCACCTCCTCCGGCAGCTTAACAAAAAACTGCCACTCAGCCGACTAGGTGATTTTACCCCCAACAATACGTCCTGACTGACTGCTACCGCCGCTGCCACCGTTATCCGGGGCACCACTACTTCCCAGGCAGGTAGGCTCCTGCAAAGTGGGTGGTTTACCCCAGGGCAAACGTTTGGCTCCCGACCTCCCACTGCTGCCACCCTGCTGACTCCCGGCCACGCTAGCAACTTGCTGGCTCTGCCACTGGTTCACGGGAAAGCTGCCACCCTCTTCTCCCGATGATTATGAAGCCCCTTCGTCACCCAGCTCCCAAGTGCGATCATCTACATCATTATCATCGAGTACAGTTTGCACGTCACTGTTGTCCTCTTTAATGGTCTCTGGGTCAGGAGCCTGACCGCTCGCAACACCAGTTCCCACAACACTCTCCTCATCACTACTTGCCTGCCTAGTGGAGGAAGCACCGGATGTCTCTTCCAGACCTTGGCTGGGCAGTAGCTGCTGACTGTCCTCTAGTAGCTCGTCCTCGCTGAAAAGTGGAGTCGAGCCAAGGGAATATAATACTTCTCGCGCTGAGGGAACTGAAAATGAGGAAGGTTCAGAACAGGTGCGGGAACAGAGCCTGCTCCCGGGCCATGCCAACTAAGCGTCATGTCAGAGCAACCCACCGACTCTTGGCTGGGGGTATCTGATGTCACTTGGGATGAAGTGGATGACTGGGTCAACCATACAAGAACCGTTGGGTTGCTGGTCAAGACACGACCGCTAGATGACACTGGGAGCTCAGGCCTCTCGCTGCGACTCCTGCTGCCACGCCCCCTTACTCTGCTGCGACCTCTGCCTGCGCCAGAAACATTTTGGCCTCTTCCACTCCCCTGTGCAGGACCTGGCACTTCTCTGTCTGACGTACTGTTAGATCAAATAATTAAATGTTTGATCAAATATTTTTTCTTTTGCCACTAATACAGGGCAAACAGGGCTTTAGAATATATCACTTCACCGCTGAACGGCAATTAGGCCCTAATTTTTTTCTACTTTTACACAAGGCAAAAGGCTTTTCAACAGATAAGTGCAACACTGAACGGCAAATATATTTTTGTTTCGCCACTAATACACGTCAAACAGGGCTTTAGAATATATCACTGCACCGCACAAGGGCAAATATATTTTTCTTTTGCCACTAATACACTGGAAAAAGGGCTTTATAACATATAACTGCACCGCACAAGGGCAAATAATGTATTTTAGAAATATTTCCTTGTGATAAACCCTGTTAATGGCTGTATCAAACAGCACTTGCACGCCAATAACAAGAACGGTTTGCTGGAATGACAGAGCTGTATAATGGCAATTTGGATCCCCAGTCAGTGCACCAAGGTGTAATAGGATTGTTCCTATTACCCAGTCGGTAACCTCTCCCTACTGAACCCTGTTCTACATAACAATACTGTGGAACGATTCCTCCCTATCCTTTCCCTGCACATAAATCCTTTTTTTCACCACCATTAAGTCTTTCCTATCACTGACCCTAGCGCCTGCAGATGTCTTTCCCTGCACTAAGTACACTGGTAAATGGCAGAATCTAGGATGGCTGCTGCTATTTATAGGGCTGTGACATCACAGGGCTGGCTGCTGATTGGCTGCATGCATGGCATTATGGTGATCTCGCCTTCCCAGAGTTCCTTTCTCCATGTTCTTACACGTGCAGCAGCCATTTTAGGAAAAAATGTGATTTGTTACCACGAAGCATGAGGAAATTCGGCTTCGGTGCAAATCTAATTTTTCCTGAAATTCGGATCGAATTCCACTCCGTCAGCTTCGATTCGCTCATCTCTAGTTCCAGGCAATGCTTTTAAAATTCCAATCTAGTGATTTCTCATAAAACCATTTATGAATCCGGAGTACCTCAGCATTATAGAATGAAATAGACTAGGCTGGGTTCACATTATGTCTTATGAATATGTCCGGTGTATCATTAGACCCACATTCACCCGACTGAGTCCTTTTGGTTTGGAAAAGTGCAGCAGACTTTCAACATATGCCTCTGGCGTATAGCTCAGAATGGATGTGAACAGAGCCTTGAAAGCAGCAGTCAAAAGTCATGTTGTTCACATAAAAAGGCAACCGTACTGTGTGAATAATATTGTATATGAATCAAGGATGCATCAATGCCAGTCCAAAATATCACTTTCAGAGTTTCAGTAGAACTAGACTTCGCATTAGGTTTTTCAAGAGTCAGACTCATAGGCCATGATTTATCATACCTTCACTCCAGAATTCTGGCATCAAAAAGTCCCAAAATAGGGCATTTGCGACTTTTCACACTCATTTGCGCATAATTTTGCGACTTTTTTTACATGTGTATACCACTCACTCCAGTTTTGTAAAAATGGACGTGGTTAGCCATGTTAATGAGTTTCACTCCAGATTTATCATTGGGACTTTTTAAAAAGTCGCAAAAAAGTCCCAATTTCACTCCAGTGAGGACCATGCTTATCTTATGCGACTTTTTAATAGAACATGCGACTTTTTTGTAAAGACGTGCGACTTTTGTAAAGCCGTTTACTGAAGGATGAACTGCTGCCATCAAACCACTTTTATCATAGTATTAAAGGACCATTAATAAATCTGACTGAGCCAAAAGTGACTTTGGACTTATGTAAAACTGGAGTAAGATGGAAGTGTAATGATAAATCTGGCCCATAGTCTTTTGGAATTTTTCTATCTTTTTATTGAATAAATACATTAGAAATACGCCTATATTTGGTGTATTTCTGAAATACGCCTATATTTGGTGTATATCTGGCACAGATTGCAGTGCTGCTGGCAGGCCTGTCTCATTAATCGTTTTCTACTCCTCTTTTAGGCGTAGAAAATGGTCTAGATTTAAGCCAGCGAGGAAGCTGTCTTACAGTTAGAACAGGTGCTCGATGCGGCAAAGTTATGGAGAGGCATTATTTTTACCAACGCGTTTCGGACAGTACACTGTCCTTCCTCAGGGAATCAGTCTAGCACTGCTGGTTACCATGTATATATACACTCTCTTGATCTATCGGCTTTAACTCTTTACCTGCCGCCTCACTGTGCATTGTATACTCATAATAGCATGATTTTCCTCCTTATTGCAGTTATCTTTCTACATTGCTACTCAAACGCAAACAGTTCTATTTCAGGATTTAAACCAACAGGTGCCAATATGTTCATATTAAAAATCCATTTTGTTTCTGTTCTGGACATACTTTAAATATAATAGCCTTCCCTTTTATCTGTTTTCACTATTTCTATCCTACAGAATATTGAACCTGCATGTTTCTCTTTATAGTGCTGTTATATTGGATGTCCCTCAAACTTTCTTTGAATGTTGTACACATGTTCTCCCATCCGTTTCTTTAATTGTCTCTTTGTACGGCCATTATAGATTTTGTGCAGCAGTTAGTACGGTTCTGCTGCAATACTGCGGCACAATATAGAGGAGTGAGGTACAAGCGCCTGTGGAACATACACAATACTCAAGAACAGTATACTTTATAAAGGACTGCATGATTTATTAGCTTGTAATTTTGTGCAAGTCAACCAAATAATGGGCAATGATTGTAGTCAGAATCATGTGTTTCAGCTCATAAGAGCAGGAATTTGGGATTTACCTAATTAACAGGTGATTAAACAAACCACTTTGTCTGGAAGGCATAATAGTTAGGTGTTTGTTACCTTCAACAATGGCCTGTCAGCCATTAGTTCTGCATCCTTGTCTTTAGGCCTAATTGCTTTTTCACCTTCTTTTGTATTCGGGAGTACTTGGTGTTTACCCCGAACAGCTAAAAATTCCCTTCTGACACTAGCGCAATATTTGCTGACTTTACATTGAAATTTATTCTGAATGCTGCTGCTATTATTCTAAGAAACATATTAAATGTGTTTTCTCATCCAAACGATTTTATAG
Source organism: Bufotes viridis (assembly GCA_033119425.1). Taxonomy (NCBI): domain Eukaryota; kingdom Metazoa; phylum Chordata; class Amphibia; order Anura; family Bufonidae; genus Bufotes; species Bufotes viridis. Next base: position 104,654,151 of record CM065595.1, read on the forward strand.
CATATCAATTTGGTACACTGTACAGCCATCTGCACACAATGCGGATTACGTGCGTTTTTTCAGCACGGATTCCCGTGCAGAAAAAGCGCCGTGTAATACAGTACCAGCAAAGTGATTGAGACTTGTCAAATCTCATGTACACTTTGCTGTTTTCTTCCATGTGGATATTGACATGCCATATGGATTTAGAAATCTGCAACATGTCAATTTTTTGAATGATTTTTGGTGCAGATTTCACCCCTTTCAATGGAAAGCTGGGATCTGTATGCGGAAGTGATACATACGGCTTTTGGTGCAGGTTTTTTGTTCTGAAATCTGCACTTGTGTGTAGGTGGCCTTAGGCCTCATTCACATTTCCATGCGTGAAAAAAGCATCCTTATTTAATCCGTGAAGATGTTCGTGAGGGATCCGTAGATGCTCTGTGTGTCCGTGTGTCATCCATAATTCATGGACGTTGCTCAGCTGAAAATTTATTTCAAGGGCATTTCTTATCTGTCTTTTGTTAAAAAGGGACGCACCACTGATGCCATCGATGTTGTGTTCCGGGATTTTCATGGACCCATAGACTTCAATAGGAGTGTTTAATCCTCATCACAGACCAAAGTAGTGCATGTCTCCGTGATTTTTTTCCCGACTCACGGTCAGTGAAAAAATACTGATGTGTGAACCGACACATTTAAATGAATGGGTACGTGTGCTGTCCGTGGAGAATCTGGACAGTACACGTCCGTGAAAAATGGAAGTGTGGACAAGGCCTTAGTGTTTAGTTAGTGGAAAACCCTCATTGGTACTGTGAAAGAGAGTGTTTGTTTCGTCTGATTGTGAGGTGAATGCACACACTGGATAGTTTTCCTGGCAGTGAGGTGGCTGCACACACCCAATTGCTCTCCATTACAGTCTATGAGAAATGTGGAAACAGCCAAATGCACCCACTTGTTATTAATGGAGAATGACAGTGTACATGTGACCGCCTCTCCGGGAATGGGAAAAGGATCAATTGGATTTGGCCTCACCAGTCAGACTTTATGGCATATAAAAAACAATAGAGATAATTTATCATGGCCCCTTATGCCAGTTTTATTGCATAAAAGGTTACACAACCCTGGTTTTATGAATTTTCAACCCCTTAACGCATAATTGCGTGCATGTAGGTCCTTATGCTTAAGGGGTTGTATGGAATGTGCTGCTTCTGCCTTCCACTCGGAGCCCCCAGAGCAAAATTGTGGGCTCTGATCAATTACCACGACAGCTTGGGTCCTTCTGATTAAAAAGCCGTATGTACCCTTTAAAAATGGTGCCAGTAAAAACTAAAGATCAACCCTCAAAAAACAAGCCTTCGTACAGCTCTGTAAAATGAAATATAAAAATTATAATTTTAATTTTTCCAAAGGTTTTTATTTTAGGTAGTAAAACAATATGAAAACTATACAAATTTGGCATTTCTGTAGTCTTATTGACCAGCAGAATAGAAACGTCATGTGATTCGTGGCGCACAGTGAACGCTATAATATCAAAACCTTGGTGGAATATGGCCATGTGAACGAATGTTACGATTCTTGGAATGTGGGAAGGAAACAAAAATATAAAAGCGAAAATGGAACTGGTCCTCAAAGGACTGGTCCTAAATTTAGGCAACAGTTTTACTCCATCCTCACCACTTGGGAGTTGTGGGGGCTTGGGGGCGGTGGAGCCATTTGCTCTGGCAAATTCCTAAATATTTATACCTATTTCCTGGAGTAAACGTAAACTGAAATCTACTCCAGTGAGGGATTGGAGCAGATTTAAGTCTAGGTTCAGAGACTGCTGGAGCATGTGCCTAATTCATGATGAGGTGTGTTCTTCGTCATAAATTAGGCACATCCTTGGGCAGTACGGGGACTCTCCAAAACTGGCGTAAAATGCTGGTTTTTGATAAATGATCCCCATTATGTCCTATGTTTTTGTTCATAGGAAAGCCCATATTTATGCCTAATTTATGATGAGGTGTGTTCTTCGTTATAAATTAGGCACATCCTTGGGCAGTACAGGGACTCTCCAAAACTGGCGTAAAATGCTGTTTTTTCATAAATGATCCCCATTATGTCCTATGTTTTTGTTCATAGGAAAGCCCATTTAAAAGAAGGTCAATGTGAAATATATAAGAGACTCTACTGTCATGTAGCTTTCACCAGCTTCCTTAAAACAGTTGTGTAAGCAGAAGTTACAAGCTGTCACATTCACACATGCATCTGGCATTAGGATCAGGAGATAAATATAGGCCTGCTGATCCTCACACCTTGTGAGCCAACATGGTGATTGCTTGGCTGCCACTGCAACAAATTGAACATATGGCCCATTCGGGGACTTTAAACCAGCGGGAGACTGTGCAAAAGTCAGGATGCACAGCTATGTCCCAAATTCTGGATGTGTCTGTCTTTTGTAGGGGAGGGGACGCATAATATTCATAATCTTTATATGGCGCCAATATATTCTGTGGCACTTTACAAACCAGAGGGTACATGTACAGACCTAGGGATGAATAGAGATCAGGCCAAAGATATAAAAAAAAAAATAGGAAGTCTTCCAGTATCCAGGAATCAAAACAATTTCTGGCATGGTGAAAATTCCCACTGAAGTGCCAGTGCTTGACATAATTCCTGTACCTACTGTGACTGCTCCTGTTCTTGCCTTCCCCTTCTGTGCTAAGTAAGATCTAAAACTAGCCATATACATTCAATGGCTGTCAGTTGAATGATCTCCCATTTCCCTCTTGGCTTCCTTATACACATACACGTTCAACTCAGCCAAACGTGTCTGTGTATTCTATATAGAGAGCGGAAAAAGCAGTGTTCAGACAGTTCAGGTGGTGGCTTATCTACCCGGAGCACAAAAGGATCCAGTGAAAATATTCATTTTGCCCGATCCTTGTCTCTGCTTACTTCATCTGTAAGGAGAAAGTCGGAAGCTCTCAACACCCATTAGTGTGTCGGCCAAACCCGCTGTTTTCATCGTGTCTGGCCGACAAAGGTATAATATGAATGGCCAGCTTAAAGCGGTTGTCTCACTTCAGCAAATGGCATTTATAATGTAGAGAACGTTCAAATAAGGCACTTACTAATGTATTGTGATTGTCCATATTGCCTCCTTTGCTGGCCTGATTCATTTTTCCATCACATTATATGTTGCTCGCTTCCAGGGTGATGACACCAATGCAATCCAGCAGCGGTGGCCGTGCTTGCACACTATAGGAAAAAGTGCAGCGCCTCTCTGGTGGCCAGAACCGCAAGAGTGCCCATGGGCTGGCAATTTTTCCTATAGTGTGCAAGCACGACCACCGTTGCTAGATTGTAGGGTTGTCATAACCATGGAAACGAGCAATGTATAATGAGATGGAAAAATAAATCAAGCCAATAAAGGAGGCATTACAGACAATCAGAATACATTAGTAAGTGCCTTGTATGAAGTTTCTCTACATTATAAATGCCATTTGCTGAATTGAGACAAACCCTTTAAGGTCTTGCAATGTTAAGCCAGCCATAATCATGGCTGTCCATCTACCAAATGCTTGTTGTATGGTCAATTCCCCCCGAGAACCAGAGAGTGGAATTCAACATGTCTGGTCCTCTTTTCCCCCGATGAAATTATGAGGCCCCCATACACATTAGATCAGCAGGTTCAGCCGAAATACATCTGATATGTATCGACATTTCTAGTGCTGTCAGTCCACCAGGAGTTGAAGAGAAGAAGGAAATGAGACCTGAAATTAGAACATGGCCACTATTGAAGACCAGTAGTAGTCTTCTGTGGTTATATTACATCCTTCTTCAAAACATTCAGCACACATGGTAGAGATCTGCTTTATTCATTGATACATAAGTTTGTAACATGATTTCTACAATAGTGGATTCTACACAGGCTGTATACAGAATTTTACAGGAACCCACAGTAATGAGTTCATTTGAATGTAGACATTGCATGTGGAGCACCCATAGTGAGAACTAAATATGAATGTTATTGTCTTCATGTGCCTGGAGAACATGAAGTCTGATCAGAATATAAAGATACATTATCCATGGTGTTTCTGTACCAAGCATGCCAGAAAAAACCTCACAGACCACCACATGGTCCCATCATAACCTTGATATGCATTCCAAGCTGAGACACACCGATATATACTGTTTGTAGAATCGGTTACTGGTCATAGGGCAACTATTCCTAACTCTAAATCACCATAAAACAACACAGCTTCCAACTCAAAAAAGATATTTAATGTTCATTAGTGAAATATCAGAACAATTTACATCATGTTAGATCAATATGAAGACATGGAAGAGTTCCAAGAGCAACAGAACGCTTAATGTTTCCCTGGATAAACCTTTCCCTCCCATAATATTCCCAGCCGGAGATAGTGAGTGCACATAAATTAGGCCTCATCTGCAAAGATAGTCCATAGAGGAAATTTATAGTGAGATAAGAAACAAAAATAAGACAATCCCAGATTAAAGTTTTCACCCATGTCACATATATCTTGGTTTTAACACAAAAGCAATATGTTTTTGTCCATGTGATTTCGTTCATACTCATAGATTAGGACTAGTAACATAGCTAAAATGATATTAAATTGCTAAAGGTTTGTTTTATAATTAGTTGCCATATCAAGAATCCAACCTTGAAAAGAACATGCCCTTGTGCCATTCTGCCAAACTAGAGAATAGAGTAAAACAGCTGCTCACTTTCCCCGGTCTTCTGTCTCCCTGAAGCACTGACCCACCTCTCGCTCTCCTCTTCTTTCTGTGGGCCTAACTACTGATGTTACTCTGTCTCTTAACGCAGGCTGCATCCTGCTTGCCAGCAAGGCCTCTTCTCTTCTTCCCGTAGGCCATGCGTGCTCCCCCTCCGGCTCTAAAAGGGCCAACATGTGCACCTTAATTAACACCAGCCTATTGCTGGCCACCTTGGGGTATTTAGGCACCTATGGGAGGGTGCCTGAGCAATAGGTTCCTAGTCCGCTAGTATCCTGCTAAGGTGTGCTGTATTATATTTGTCCATGTACAGACTTATGCCCATTTTCTGGATATTGACTCTTAAACCCCTCCTCCCTCCCCTGCTGCCTGACCTGACCTGCGCTTGAGCTCCCTATTGACTCTGTTGCCCTGCCTGCCCTGACCTTGGATTTATCATACTCTGCCTGCCCTGACCTTGGATTTATCATACTCTGCCTGCCCTGACCTTGGCCTGTCCCTGACTACGGTTTTGCCTGATCTCTCGGTGCTTTGCATCAGTGTTTTGACCCCTGTGCCAGGATAAGGCCCTTAGGAGTAGCCCAAAGCTAAATCTGTTGGTTGACACTGGTTCCACACCCACTGCGTAACAGGTGCTAAATGCATCATCACTTGAGGTCTACCACTGGGGCCCCACTGATCATGAGATGAAGTCCCCTGAGTCCTGTGTGAAAGGAGCAGTAGTGTGCATGTATGACCACCACTCCATTCACTTCTATCAGACTGACAGAGATGGATAAGCGCTGTAATCTGCAGGTCTATAGAAGTTTTTTTACAGGATGAGGCCTCATGCACATGGCTGTGTGTGATTTTCAGCCCGCAAAAAAAAAAAAAAAAAGGAAAGAAACATTTTAAATATTGGAGCAATATCTATATTTCCCTTATAGACATTAGATGGAGATAGCTGAAGTGCAGTGATGATGATGGACAGGACAGAGATCCTATCTCATAAGCAGCATCACCTCAGGGTGGAGAAATGAAGAAATGATGGGGGATGATGGTAGCCAGGTCATTCCTGTAGTTTTAGATCCCACCTTTCTCCCATTGCCTTTGTAGATTGGGAAAATAAATAAAACATATAACAGACAATGCGAATCAATAAAAAGTTAAACTAAAGGCGACTATGACTTGAATATAATGTTGCACATCATATGCGACAATGTTTAGACATAAACCACGTTAGTTAACAGTATATATTATACACTTTTCATTAACGGTATCTTTTTCCCATCAGTCAGAGTCTGGCATCTTGTGGAACTTTTGTTGGCTCACCTCTTGCTCTCCCCCAGGTTGATCCCAGGCCCCTCACTAGGCATTGTATTTTCAGCATGCCTTGGAGGGTGCATTTCAAAGGCCTTATCAGAGTGGGCACATTAAAAGGTGTTTATTTTCGCATATTCACAGCCTGATGGGGGACAAGTCCATTTGAAATGCAGATCAGCTTAGTTTCATTCCAAGCCTCCCCCTTCTATGTGGGTGGTATTAGTAAGTAAATACCATCCAAGCAGAAGAAGAGTAGGAAGACAGTGGGTTAACCTAAATGCTACATTCTGGAGCAGAAGGGTCCAGACTCACAGTAAGGTTTCCTGATGCAATTTTGAAGCCAAAACTAGGAGTAGATCATAAAAGAAATAAAGTATTAAAGACGGATACGACCTTCCATCTTTTTGTAATTCACTCCTGGTTTTTGCTTCCAAAACTGCAGCAGGAGACCTGAAAGTGAGGAATAAGCACATACTGCATAAGCATATAAACCTAACATATATATTAATTAATATGCTTCTGCTTACAATGTGGTGTCAACATGGAATGTGAAATCGCATTCACACAACTTGTCCAAAAGCGTTGTTTTTCTTAGGACACTAGGTCATTTTATTACATCAGCACTTCCTATGTACATTTGTATTGTGATTTTTCCCAATTAAACTATATAGGAAAAAAATAGAGTATGAAATTGCAACACAGGTCACTTTTTCTAGAAGTTCCAGATGAATGGAACAGTTTCAGGCATTTCGAGCTACAGCTGCTTTGCAGAACTATACATCTCTGTGGTTTCAGACTGCAAAAAAATCTGAGTAGTCTGATTCTGCATTCATCCAATTCTGAAAACACCAAAATTGTTTGCAATAGAAATGGTTGAGAAGGTATACATAGCTCTTACGCTGGCTACACACATTCAATATCTATCGGCCCACAGCTCTCTCTCCCAACTCCTGCCTGGCTTTCCCATACACGTTCATCTCAGCCGAATGTCCCTGTGTATTCTATGGGGAGAGCACAGAAAAGCGCACCCAGCACGCAGCCGACAAAAGCATAATGGGTGGAATTTATCATGAGGGAAAAATTTAAAGTTAGTTTTGCTTGAATCTGAGTTGGAGTACTTTATGCCACATTTATCAAATGTCTCACGTTGCTTGATAAATTTGTCTTATCCTTAGACCTAAGGCCTTATGCACATGGCAGTTGCCTGGCCGTGGCCGTATTGCGGACCGCATACAGCGGGTCCGCAATACACGGGCACCGGCCATGTGCACCCCGCATCATGGATGCGGACCCATTCACTTAAATGCGTCCGCAATCCGGGAGATACGGTGCGGTACGGAAGCATGGATCAGAAGCCTCTGCACCGTAAAAAAATAGAACATGTTCTATTTGTTTACGGTGCAGACGGATCACGGACCCATTCAAAATTGCAGTCCCTAATGCACAGAACGGCCGCACAAAGGCCGTGTGCATGAGGCCTAACACTTTTGTCTAGAGAAGCTCCTCCAGTTTTTCTACTCCACTCTCCTCATGGAGTGAGAATGCAACTTTTTTGCAACTTTTTTAAAAAAAAGTCTCAATGATAACACTGGACTGAGTGGTGTAAAACAAAAATCAAAAAGTCTTAACATTTTGCGCAATCCCCAAAAAAAACCTACTTTTTCACTTTTGGACTCCAGAATTCTGGAGTTGAAGGTATGATAAATCAGGGACAATGTTTATGGCCATCTTAAAGGGCATCAGCAGATTTGTACCTATGAAACTGGCTGACTTGTTACATGTGACCCCGTTGCTCCTATATAATCCATTTTCCCAGCAATGTGAGCACATATGAACATGGGACCAACGCAGATGTCTTCAGCTGCCAAGCAAACATGCAACAGGTCAGACAGTTTCAAATGACCTTTAGGCAGAACCCCTCCTGATCTGATCACTGCTGCGGCAATGCAAGTAGCATTTACATTACAGCCTGCTCTAGTGTTGCCACGGAAACAGACTTACTCTTCTGTGTATGGACATCCCCACTCTTCTGAAAGTGTTCTTATAAGTGGCAACCCCAGAGCAACCACAATGTTGCAATAGTGTTTTTGCAGTGGGTAACAAATTAAGAGAAGGAGAAAAGGGAAAACGGGGTTTATATTACAAAGTGACATTGCTGTGGAGCTAGATTTATTAAGATACAATACCCCTTTAATTGCAACTAATCACAACAAGCTTCCTAAATGACTGTTCCCCGAGTAACCCCTCCCCCACCAACTCTATCTTTTAACAGTCCCACACCCCAAGCAGATCGGCCGGCACCACTGTTTTTATTACAAAAATGGCTTGACTACCACATATCACAATCAACTACCTTTTGTGTCACCCCCATTTCTTCATAGACTGTAAGTAGGGATGAGCGAATCGACTTCAGATGAAACATCCAAAGTCGATTTGCATAAAACTTCGCTCCAATACTGTACGGAGCTGGAGCTCCATACAGTATTATAATGTATTGGCTCCGATGAGCCGAAGTTATTGCTTCGCGAAGTCTCCCAAGACTTCGGGTAATAACTTCATAAATTAATTTGGAATTGAACCAGGGTTCGGGAAATGGGCTTTTACAGTACACCAACACAGAACACGGCTACCCTGGCACACATCTGAAACACGTTTTCTCAAGCGATGCTCCAGATGTTCCATTTATGGAGAAAAGCGCGAATATCAGCAGACTTCCTCCACTATAAATTTATGCTCAAAACATACAATTCGGCTCTCAACATTGCCAAACAAAAGTACCTTACCTCTGTCATCTCCTCACTCTCAAATAACCCAAAATGACTTTTATTCCCTTCTTAAAGTTCCAGAACCTGTCACTGACCTCTGCGCTGATGGCATGGCCACTTACTTCAGAGACAAGATTGGCAGTATCTGGCAGGAAATGATCTCCTAGTCCCCAAATAATTTCAATCCTCCTCCCTCCCATTCCTCCACATGCCCTCTCTCCTCTTTTGACCCTATAACAGAGGAAGAAGTCTGCAGGCTTCTCTCTTCTTCTCGACCTACGACCTGTAGCAGTGATCCTATTCCATCACACCTCCTCCAGTCCCTCTCCCCGGCTGTCCCTCACTCACCTAACTACAATTTTTAACCTCTCTCTCTTCTGGTATCTTTCCCTCCTCTTTCAAACACTCTGTTATAACCACATTACTAAAGAAACCATCTCTTGACCCGACCTGTGCCACTAACTACCGGCCTGTTTCTAACCTCCCCTTCATCTCTAAACTCCTTAGACATCTTGTCTACTCTTGCTTAATAAGCTATCTCTGTGTAAACTCTCTACTTGACCCCTTACAATCTGCCTTTCTCCCTCTTCACTCTACAGAAACTGCCCTTACTAAAGTGTCTAACGATCTCCTAACAGCAAAAAGGAAATGGTGATTATTTTCTACTGATTCTGCTGGATCTCTCTCCGCAGCGCTTGATACCGCAGACCATAATCTCCTCCTCACCATGCTCCACTTAATTTGCCTTAAGAACAATACGCTCTCTTGGTTCTCTTCCTATCTCTCTGGCCGCTCCTTTAGTGTATCATTCGCTGGCTCTTCTTCTTCTCCTCTTCCTCTTAATGTTGACATTAGATTTGGCGTTTGATACCATCTCTATGCTGACGACACCCAACTATACACTTCATCCCCTGAAATCACCCCTGCTGTACTCCAAAACACCAGTAATTGTCTGGGAGCTGTCTCTAATATCATGTCCTCTCTGTATCTAAAACTGAACCTCTTAAAAACTGAACTTCTTGTCTTTCCACCATCTACTACCCCACCTAAACTTGATATTTCAATTTCGGTCTGCAGCACTATCATAACTCCTGTGCAACATGCCCGCTGTCTTGGGGCCACATTTGACTCTGATCTTTCCTTTGTTCCCCATATTCAATCACTTACACGCTCTTGTCATCTGCACCTCAAGAATATCGCCAGAATCCGCCCTTTTCTTACGGTGGAAACGGCAAAAACTCTTCTTGCCTTGATTCATTCTCGTCTTGACTACTGCAACACATTACTTAACGGTCTCCCTCTCACAAAGCTCTTCCCCCTTCACTCTGTCCTAAATGCTGCAGCCAGGCTCATCTATCCATCAAACCACTATACTGATGCTACTAGTCTGTGCCAGTCACTTCACTGGTTGCCCATCCATCGCAAAATACAGTTCAAACTTTTCACCATCACCCACTAAGCTCTCCACAGTGCAGCACCTCCATATATCTCCTCCCTCATCTCCATCTACCACCCTACTCATGCTCTTCGTTCTGACGGCGACCTAAGATTAATAACCTCCATAATTCGTATCTTTCACTCCCATCTTCAAGACTTTTCTGGAGCTGCACTTACTCTCTGGAATACTCTGCCCCGGAATATTAGGTCAATTCACAACTTCTACACCTTCAAACATGCCTTAAAAACACATCTTTTCAGGCAGGCTTATCAAGCTACCTAAAATGACTTTTCCCTGACTAAACCTCTCCTCCACCTACTCCTCTGGCCTAAACGCAATCCTCCAACAGTGCCAAAACCGAAGCAGATCGTCCGGCACCACTCCTGTCTGTTTAATAATGGCTCGAATCCTACGTATCACAATCAACTACCTTATATGTCACCTCCAATTCCTCATAAATTATAAGCTCTTGCGATAAGGGTCCTGACTCCTAGTGTTTCAGTTGTTTATTAGCCAGTTACTTTTGTTTTGTACATAAACCCTATGAATTTGTAAAGCACTGCGGAATATGGTATAAATAAATATTATTATTACTATTATTATTATTATAATAGGTCATCAATATCAAAAAATGGACAACCCCTTAAGATTGGAAAATTGCATCATCCTTATACATGAAACAAATTACAAAGTCTGATTTACAAAAATATGACTAAAGTCGGATTTATTCACTTTTATGACACGGAAAACCATTCAAACTGGAGCAGATTTAAAATGTTAATTGTGAAATATGGAATTTTATTTCAAAGATCTCAAAAAAGTACTACAATATAGACATAGAAACACAGAGCAACATTGCAAAAATGTACAATAAGAAGTTTCTTAAAGGGGTATTTAATGAGTTTAATACTGATGGTCTGACTCCTGACATAGAGGAGGCATACACAGCATACCAAGCACAGCGCTGTACATTGTATAGTGGCAGTGCTTGGTATTGCATCTCAATCCCCTAAAATTGAACATGTGACCAATGAATGTGACATCACTGGCCTAGGAAAATATGATATGGATGCATAGAAAGAATATGAAATCCATATTCCACGTGCTCAGACAGCAGAGAAGAGCCGTGCTTCTGCCCCCCTTTTTTTTTTTTTTTTTGTTACAAAGATTTAGGTACCTTTAAAGAAGTTGTCAAGGATTTAAAAACAATACCATATCTGTCCAGTGGTTGTGTGTGATATTGTAGTTCTGCTCCATTTACTTCAAGTGAGCTCTCATCTGGAATTCCAGACACAACCCTTGGAAAGGTATGATACTCCTAATGCTGGCAGCTTGGTGGTGCACTACTGCACCCAGCCAACATGCACCTGGTGAGAAAATACATAGAAATGTACACACAATTGCATTACACTAACATATATAATACAGGAGAGGGCTATATAGACATGGTTAATGCAAAGAAATAGAGAAAGAAATTAAAATAAAAAGGGTGGTCTGGTTTAGGTCATCCCTTTCCATGTACACTAAGGGAATGACAATCTGATGCAGAAAAGGACTAATGTCCACTGAAATCAATGGATTCCATTGTCACCTTGTTCCACACTTATCCTGAAACAATGCTTAAGGGAAAAGAGCGACTACACAGTGCTTCCTTTTCAAATACCAGCTGGTTTCGGGAGGAACCAGTCACCTAAGTCTAAGGGTACGTTCACACGACGACAATTGTCGCGCGACAAAAAGTCGCACTATTGTCGCGCGACAATTTTTATAATGGGAGTCTATGGTGTCGCAGTGCGACATGCGACATGCTGCGACTGCGACACGAAAGTCGGAGAAAATCCATTCAAGATGGGTTTTTCTGCGACTGTCGCGTCGCAGTCGCAGCATGTCGCATGTCGCACTGCGACACCATAGACTCCCATTATAAAAATTGTCGCGCGACAATAGTGCGACAAAATGTCGCGCGACAAATGTTGCAGTGAACTAAGTCGCGACAATTGTCGTCGTGTGAACGTACCCTAAACGTCTAACCAAGAAACCTTTTCAGTGCTACTTTAACATGTCTTTATTCTTACACAAGTTGCAATTTTTTTTGGTTAAATTCAACATGCTCAAAGTCTATGTACCTGCAAACCTCTAAACCTTTCCATATTACTGGTGAAGTCTTTGGGTGAAATTTATCATCGTGGATGTATTTGAAGTTAGTTTTAAGATTGGAGTTGCTATGTTAATTTGTGCCAAATTAATGAACGTGGTGCCCACTTTTTATAAACTCCACGCAAGTGTAATGTTGTTGCACCTATTTTAGTGAAGGTACGCCCTGGTTACCTGGAGTGGAGTTGCGACTGGCAGCAACTTTTTTTGCAACGTTTTCAAAAGTAACACTTCATAAAAGTGATCTACTGGCAAAACCTGACCAACTTCTCACTCCACTTCTGAAAGTGGTGTGGGATAGTACAGGTCACCAAAAGAAATGTTGACACTAAATGTTCCACTCAACATAGTTTGTAACATTTTTACACAGAAAAACTGGCGTAACAGATTTGATAAGTGTCCCCCTTTGTCTTTAATGTATATTGAGAAAATGGCAAAGCTGAGATCCAGACCTAAAGTATAGTGGAGACAGTGGCAGATCCAGAGCCTGGTCTCGGGAGGGGCACTTCCGGCAATCGATACGCCCCTGCTCTGATCACTACAGAAATACAGCCCCACTTACCTCTTACATCCAGTGACGTCTCCCTTGATGTAGATGTTCTCTTTCCTCATCCTCTCCTTTAAGACCTGCAGACCTGACCACCAGTTTTTGTCTCTGCAGTTTGACAACAAAAAATAAACCTCAGTTTACTATATTACTACTTTTCCATCATCCTCCCATCTTCTAGACAATTCATCCTACTACCCCCAATACTGTGCCACTGTGGTCCCCAATATTATACTGCAGAAACAGATAAACCCCCTGATAATACTAGTACCACACAGAGCCCCCCCATATAAAATACCCTTTCTTTGTGGCCTCAGTAGATGTCCCCATAGTGCCTCCCAATAATGTGCCAGTAAAAGGTGCCCCCATAGATGCCCCCCAATCATGTGCTAGTGAAAAGTGCCTCTCCCCCCCATCATCTGCCAGTAACAAGTGCCACTCTCACTTCTCCCACCTCATGTGCTAGTAATAAGTGCCAGTCTCCAATCCCCCCACCATGTGCCAGTAACAAGTGCCAGTCTCCTATCCCCCCATCATGTGCCAGTAACAAGTGACACTCTCCCCCCCCCTCATGTGCCAGTAATAAGTGCCAGTCTCCTATCCCCCCATCATGTGCCAGTAACAAGTGCCTCTCTCCTCTCTCCTCCATCATGTGTCAGTACCCCCCAACTCATGTGCTAGTAATAAGTGCCCCATAGATGCCCCCTAATCATGTGCTAGTGAAAAGTGCCTCTCCCCCCATCATGTGCCAGTAACAAGTGCCACTCTCACTTCTCCCCCCTCATGTGCCAGTAATAAGTGGCAGTTTCCTATCTCCCCATCATGTGCCAGTAACAAGTGCCAGTCTCCTATTCCCCCATCATGTGCCAGTAACAAGTGGCACTTTCCTCTCTCTCCCCATCATGTGCCAGTCTTCTCTCCCCCCCTCCTCATGTGCCAGTAATAGGTGCCACTCGTCCCCCCATCATGTGCCACTCTCTCCTCTCCCCCCATGTTCCAGTAATAAGTGCCACTCCCCCCCCCCATCATGGGCCAGTCTCCTCTCCCCCTCATGTGCCAGTGATAAGTGCCACTCTTCCCCCCATCATGTGCCACTCTCTCCTCTCCCCCCCCCTCATGTGCCTGTAATAAGTACTACTCTCCCCCCCATCATGTGGCAGCCTCCTCTCTGCAACCCCTCCCCCCTTCCATGTGCCAGTAAAATTGTCTCAAATAATAAAAAAAAAACACTTATACTTACCTACATGCGATGCAGGCCTCTTCCCGCCTGCACCGGCCTCTGATAGGCTACCGGCACAAGGCCCGCATCCTATTAGAGGAACAGGGACGGGAGACACCTCTCCCTTCCCTGCCGCAGCAGGACGGCTGCCGCCGCCACTGCTGCCCACATTCTGGATCCGCCAATGAGTGGAGATGGGTAGAGGTCTAGGGGAAGAGATATTGCACGCATTGGTCTGCATTCCCATTTCTCCTCCCCAAAATAATTTCCAGGTTGGAGCTTGGTGCAGAACAGCGTACGCAGCTTTTCTCCAACCCTTTACTTTTATTTACAACTAGGGATGAGCGAATCGACTTCAGATGAAACATCCGAAGTCGATCCGCATAAAACTTCGTTCTAATACTGTACGGAGTAGGAGCTCCGTACAGTATTATAATGTATTGGCTCCGATGAGCCAAAGTTATTGCTTCGCGAAGTCTCGCGAGACTTCACACAATAACTTCATGAATTACTTTGTACTGTAAAAAACCATTTCCCAAACTCGGGTTAGTTTCCAAGGTACCACTTGGAACTGAACCTGAGTTCGGGAAACGTTTTTTTTAGTACAAATTAATTTATGAAGTTATTGCGCGAAGTCTCGTGAGCTCGTCAGCTCATTGGAGCCAATACATTCTAATACTGTACAGAGAGCTCGCTCTGTACAGTATTAGAATGAGGTTTTATGCGAATCGACTTTAGATGTTTCATCCGAAATTGATTCACTCATCCCGATTTACAACCTATATTATTGCACAGTGCATTTCAGGTTACTATCATTTACGGCGCATTGTGGATACTAGTGCAAAATTAAATTTGTAATATTTTTTTTTGTCTTCCACTCAATAATCAGGAATATTAGCGAATCCCTCATATCTCTGATCCTACAGACATGGGGTCAGAAATTGAATGCACTTGCTCTTCACTAATGCCCCTCATACAGGAAATAGTCCAAAAACACATTTACAAAAATAGCATGCCTCCCATCATAATATTCTCTGATAAGAATAGCCAAAAAAGTTTCTAGACTCCATGATAAACCACTAACTTGAGGTTTATAAAGAGTTCTCCAGATATAAACACAATTCAGGGCCATTTTACATTCTTTTGCTCTTTAGGGTTGACCAATTTGGAAAACTGTTTTTGTTAGATGGTCCCTGAACTATGCCAAAAACCGTGTTCCTCTGCAGTACAAAGTACCAAGCGTTCTCTGTTCTGGCTTATCAATGGCATTTACAAGTGAGGAACTTCCCTCAACTGCTGTAACTCAGAATTCCCTAATAGGATAATTGAAAATGGCTTCTCTAACATAGACAGTCCCTTTAACAAAGTGTCTGGCACACAGTTTTGTACCTCAAGTTAGTGCAAACTATGGGGGTCATTTACGATCAGAAATACACCTATATGAGGTGTATTTCTGACACAGATTGTGGCGCAAAGGTTATTTCAATACCATATGGCCATTAACAGAACATACCCAGTGAACAGTGTGGTCTCATTAGTTTAATTAGCGGCAGCTGCGGCCCATACGACTGCAGCAGTACTCGACAACACGACTCACGACTTTGCCGTGTGGGCGACCCTTAGGCCTCATAGCTGTTTATATTTCAGTTACAGCTTTATGTGTGTTTATCTCTTTACCTGAGAAACAGGAGGTAGCACCAGTATAAAAGATGAAATACGATAACAAAAAATAAAGGGCCCATTTTCTATAAATTCTACATATAACCGCAAATGAAATAAAGAAGTTGAAAGAAGAGAGAAATGTGGGTGAGGTAACCATCAGCTCCGATCTTCCTGCTCACAAATCGTCACCAGAAGTCTAATTAAGACTCCATCAAGGCTCAGGAAGGCAGGTAGGAAGCAGATGTCTTTGTTCACAGCTGATGGAAGGGACTTGTCTACAAACTTTTGGTTTTGTGTTGATACATCTGTGAATCACACTCTGATGACTGCAGAGGCCCCATGTACATTAGTGTATTGTTGGCCAAACCCACAACTTCCCAACTCTCTCCCGACAGATGATGTCAGGGGGAGAAGGATTGGACGAAGTGAGTAGTTACACCCCGATCTTTTAGTTCTCCCAAGAGATAAGCTGCCACCAAAGGGGTTTCGCAGCAGCTGTTACCCCTCTCCACATCAAATACAGATCCACTTTCGCTGAACCTAATGTGTATGTGTTTGGCAGAGTCGGGAGATATAGCGGTCGGCCAAAAGATATTGAGGGGGAAACATATAACTTAAGATCGATTTCATGTCACTAAGTCTAGTTGTGCATTGTGTGTTTGCACCAAAGTTATGAAATGGCACACAGCAATAATATATTCGGACTGAGTGCAATGTGGTTTACACCTTTATGTGTAAAAGTATACCAGGGGGTTGCCTGTTGTAGGTTGCGACTTTTTTGTGACTTTTGCAAAAGTCGCACATAGTAAATAAGCCATAGTAAATGAGCCAGGTGAAATCTCACTTTTAGCTCTTAAATACAGACCACAGACCAGGGCTTTTTCAGTATGGCCTCATGCACACAAACGCATTTTCTTTCCTCGTTCGTTCTGTTTTTTTGCGGACCTTATACGCACAAGGATAGTACTGTTCTTTTAGGGTCTTGCTCCTCCGTTCCGCAAAATATGGAATGCACATGGACGTCATCTGTACTTTTTGCATGAGGCCTAAACCCAGTGACCGGGCTCTCCATGGGTAAGCTAGGTGGAGGCTTCCTCCTAGCAGTGAGCCTGGTGACGTCATTGGCACTAATGCCCGGGCTTTAGCGTTACCCTAGTCTGTAAAGCGGATAGAGCAGGGCTAAAGCCCACCCATTAGTGCTGGTGACATCATTGGGAACATTGCTAGGCGGAAGCCTCTGCCTAGCAGTTTAAATTTGTAAACAAAAAAGCCCTTTGCCTGGTGCTATACTGCATGAATTGCTCCGATGCTTAACTCAGAGGGGGCTGCCTTGGTAGAGAAGGGGATATAACCCCTTTAACGAAACAAAACTCTGTATGCATATTGGAGACACACAGAAGTACTATGAAGGCCCATACATGGAGTACAGGGCCATAATATGGCGATGTGCCCTGTGAGTTACTGTACATGCTGTGTTAGGGTTCACGCACACAACCGTATATTCTTTCCATGTCCATTCTATTTTTTTTGCGGATCGTATATGTAACCATTCATTTTAATGAGGCCGCAAAAAAACGGAAGTTACTCCGTGTGCATTCTGTTTCCGTATGTCCGTATTTCCGTTCTGCAAAAAGATAGAACATATCCTATTATTGTCCGCATTACGGACAAGGAGAGTACTGTTCTATCAGGGGCCAGATGCTCCGTTCCACAAAATACGGAATGCACACAGAAGTCATGCGTATTTTTTGCGGATCCGATTTTTGCGGACCACAAAATACATGCGGTCATGTGCATGAGGCCTTAATGCGTATAACATGGCAATGTGATTGTTATTTGTGAAGGAAGCATACAAAGAGTGTAGGTGGAACTGGTATTTCATTTTGGTATGTAAACTCCATCAAGGTCACCTAGGTGGTAATGGGAAATATCAAGTTGAGTGTTTTTTCATGTCCAGCTATCCTGCTTCTTTTCAGGACTATGTAGTGTTATTCAGACAACACAATCTCATGATCTTATCAAAATCTATAGTATGTCAGAAAATTTGTGATCGCAGTTTCAAGTACCCAAACCAGTTACACGGGAAGGTTTACACAATGCCATGCTATTGCGTTATTACAGTAGCGGTGTGTTCAATCAACCAAAGAGTTACCACTGTTTTAGGTAGACAAGTATAAAATTCTTTCAGGATATACATTTTTCTGTTGCACTATCCCTGTCATATCCACCAAATATGTTTCTTGAGAACAAAGGTGGTAGTAGAACAGTTCTTCAGAGGGTCTATGCACATAGCAGAACCCTGTACAACAGCATATAGAGCTTCTGTCCTTGAATACCTTCATTATACCGCATTAAATGGACAATGCTGCAATTTGGTATTTGGTGTAAAATCAGAGGCACATGGAGGTGCTGAAGAGATCCATGGACTAAGATCTGTAACACAGCTGTGTGCATGAGCCTACATATGATGGCTCCTTCATGTAGTCCATGGTGATCCGGCGGTGCGCCTGTATCCAGCTATGCCACATACAGTAAATTCTGGTAGTCTGTTCCTCTGCCAGAACAGACTACCGGAGTTGTTTGCTGCATATGTAAACCTATCAGTTTTTTTCACAGGATTCCTCTGAGCAAACCCTGATGTTGGGGCTCCTGTCTGATGGTAGTCAGGGTGCCCTTGATGTTATTTGGGTGTAAGTGTTTTGTTGGTTCAAGGCAGAAGATGTAGGTGCTGTGGCCGACGTATGGTGCTGGAGTCAGTAACCAGGCCAGTTGTAGAAAATAAACAAGTCTCTCTTTACTAGTGCAGAATGAGAGTTGTAGTACATCCAACTGTATCAAAACACTGTTCCAAACAACTGACAGTTCAAATCTTCCCAGATACCAAACTATAGATATAGGCCAGGATGGGGATTGTAGTACTCTTTCCCTCTATCTCTCCAGAGTCTCTTTCCAGTGACCGTGTCCAAGTGTGAAGGGTGTTTTAACAATCTCCCTCTCACTGCAGTAATGTCTCTATCAGCCTTAAACAGAAAATACCTTACTGACTGACTCCAGTGTTCAGCCTTGCAGATTCTGGACCTTCTTAATCTTTCCTTCTCTTTCTTGACTACTGTAAAGTAGAGATGGCTTTCTTGATTTAAAAAAAAGTATCTTGGAGATTGAGTGATTCTCTAGGACTCAGGACTAGTCTTCTAAGGAGTGAGCACATGTAGCTCCTCTCTCTTCCTCAGCTAACATCCTACTAACTGAACTAGGGGCGGACCTAAGTTCTACACCTAACTTCCTACAGGTGCAGAGTCAGGATCGTTAACCCCGATTGATCCATACATAGATATGCTGGTACATTACATAACATTAAATAACATTGCACAACAAGAACAGTTTGCAAATACCCTTTTCTTGGAAACTGCATGTGTTATTTAGATTTTAATATAAATCTGTGATTATATGTAAATGGAAATAGCACTAGATGTACATGATTTAATCGGAAGCTCAGGAGTCACAATAAATATTGTACTAGCAAACTGTATTATGAGGAATTTCCACAAATCAATATATTCCTTTGCAGAACAATCCAACGAATAACTCACCGGCCTGCACAGAATTTTAAATGCGTCGGGCATTTATTTCACTATTAATGCATTATATTTTCTACAGTGAAATAACTCCCTGAGGTTGAGTTCTGAGTGGAGTCTCGGCAGCAGTTCCCTCTCACGCTCTGTAGCGGCACATCACTAATGATGCATTATGTACAGGATTTCAGTCTCTAGGCCCCCACTACTTTAAGCATCTTTTCAAGAACATTGTAATACAGTGGGAAACACGTTATTTTCTTCAGGTGTGATCAAGAGGTTCCTCTGCTGCTGTCAGCGAGAAGACATTTTCCAACACACAGAGCGTCTGTCTGCAACATTCTCTCATTATCCTTGGAAAATTACTAATGAGGTAGAGGAAAAGATGGTGTCTGCTGCTTCGACCACCTGCTGGGGAGGTAATGAAGCAGTGTCTTGCTATGGTGGGGCAATCACTTTTATCTCTGGGAACCCCAATCACCGTTTAAAAATGACACCTGTCACGAGAGAAATGTGGGGATTTTAATCTATCATTAGAGCTTTTTTGGCTGTGTCACTTTTAATCTGCCACTTAAAGCTGGTAGCAATGTGGAGAAAAACAATCTGTGCGTAGGGTAAGGAAGGAGTCTGACTTGGAATTGTAGCAGATTCATTTGCCAGTTTGCAAGAAATTCTTAAAAGTTGAGTGTGGCTTTGCATTCCTATTAATACATTATATTATACAATATTTTCTTTTTTTTACAATTTGCTTATTTTTTTCCAAGAAGCATTGCCTGAAAATAAGTCTCCATACAACGCTTAGGGCGGGTTCACATCAGCGTTATGAATTCCGTTATTGCTTTCTGTTATAACATAGGTATAACGGAAAATAACATAATTCGTAACACGGAATTCAGAACGGACTTTCTTTTCCGTCCTGCATATCAGAAACCAGACAGATCCGTTAGGCCTCTTTCACACGGGCGTCATGTTTGACGCCCGGATAAGAGGCGGGTGCTTTGCGGGAATATGCACCATTTTCCTGCGCGGGTGCAAACATTTGTAATGCGTTTCGCACAAGCGTGAGAAAAATCGCCATGTTTGGTACCCAGACCCGAAGCCGGACTTCATCACTGAAGTCCGGTTTCGGGTCTTCTCGAGAATTTATTATTTTCCCTTATAACATGGTTATAAGGGGAAATAATAGCATTCTTAATAAAGAATGCATAGTAAAATGAAGTGGAAGGGGTTAAAATAAATAAAAGTTTACTTACCTTAGCCACTTGATCGCGTAGTTGCGATCTGTCCTCTCTTTCCCAGCATCAGCTAACAACTAAAGGACCTGTGATGACGTCACATCACATGGTCCAATCACATGGTCCATCACCATGGTATCATCACAGGTCCTTTAGTTGTTAGCTGATGCTGGGAAAGAGAGGACAGATCGCAACTACGCGATCAAGTGGCTAAGGTAAGTTAACTTTTATTATTTTTAACCCTTCCTCTTCATTTTACTATGCATTCTTTATTAAGAATGCTATTATTTTCCCTTATAACCATGTTATAAGGGAAAATAATAAAGATCGGGTCCTGTTGCTAAGCAACCATGCGGGAAAATCGCAACGCATCCGCACTTGCTTGCGGATGCTTGCGATTTTCCCGCAGCCCCATTTACTTCTATAGGGCCTGTGTTGCGTGAAAAGCGCACAATATTGAGCATGCTGCGATTTTCACGCAACGCAGAAGTGATGCGTGAAAATCACCGCTCATGTGCACAGCCCCATAGAAATGAATGGGTCCGGATTCAGTGCGGGTGCAATGCGTCCTCCTCACGCATTGCACCCGCGTGGAAAACTCGCCCGTGTGAAAGGGGCCTTTTGCTTGCCCATAGACCTCTATTATGACGGATCAAAACGGAATGCCTCTAACAGTTTTTGTTTGGAATTCCGTCTTATGAATTCATAACATTGATGTGGACCCACCCTTAGGCTGAGTTCACACTTCAGTTATTTGTTTAATTTCGTTCAGTTATTGTGAGCCAAAGCCATTTGTTAAGCCTACTCAGAGTTAAGGTATTAGGGCTCATGCAGACGACTGTATTTATTTTGTGGTCCACCAAAGAAGGATTCGCAAAAAATACGGATGACATCTGTGTGCATTCCGTATTTTGCGGAATAGAACAGCTGGCCCCTAATAGAACAGTACTATCCTAGTCCATAATGCGGACAATAATAGGACATGTTCAATTATTTTGCGGAACGGACATACGGAAATAGAATGCACACGGAGTAACTTCAGTTTTTTTGCGGACAAATTAAAAAGAATGGTTCCGCATACGAATGGTCCACAATAAGAACTGAACGGACACGGAAAGAAAATACATTTGCGTGCCTGAGCCCTAATGGAAAGATTTCCTCTAGTTCTGTTTTTGACCCGCACAATAACTGATATAAAATAACTGACTAAAAAACTGAAGTGTGAACTTGGCCTTAGTATTTTCAATGAAAAGCAGTTACCCCCTTGAATTGTCTGTATGGCTACGTTCTCATGTGGAGTAACCTGATCAAGCAGACAGAAAACAGCCTGACGGAGTTCACTGGATCCAGCACTGCCGGATACTGCCGTTCACCACCAGACCCATAGACTATAATGGGATACAGTGGAGAACCAGCCGCTTTCCGGAATAAGTGCATGCACTGTTTTTAGTCTGTCCACTCAAGCCGGAAGTGGCACAGCCTGCTAGATCAGGTTACCACACATGTGAACAAAGCCTAAAGCTACCCTGCTTGGTACTGATGAGGGGCAAAAAAACACTAAACACTGTAATTTTCTTTAAAGTTAATATGTCATCAGAAAATAGACTATTGTTTAAATCACATTTTTATGCTTAACATATTTTTAAATAATTTTTCATGATGTTTTTTCTATATCTAAATAAAAACCATAAAATCCTGCAGTTTTCGCACTGGCCAGCATGTCTAATAATTGGGTCCACTTCTTGCTTTGTACAGATAACTTTACTGCACTTATAAGTTATTCTAAACCTGCCTATAATGATAAGGAGATATCATCACTGTATATCACAGTGGCTCATTGGTCAGCACTGGGGCCCTAGGTTCAAATCCTACCAAAGGCAACATCTGAATGAAGTTTGCGTGGGTTTCCTCTGGGTACTCCAGTTTCCTCCGGGTACTCCAGTTTCCTCCGGGTACTCCAGTTTCCTCCCGCACTCCAAAGACATACTGATAGGGAACTTAGATTGTGAGCCCCACTGGGGACAGCTTGATGCTAATGTCTGTAAAGCACTGTGGACTATAGTAGAGCTATATAAGTGCATAAAATAAATAAATAAAAATATATAGATAACACAGGATCCACCATTCAAAATAGGTGATTGTCAGAGCTTATCTATTTCTTCCTTTTACAATGACCTCTGCACAGGTCACAGAACATGCCTAGAAAACTCTCCCATAGAAGTCAATGAGGTCCCCTCCAGACCATTGTGTCTATAGACCATGGGGCTGCCGTAAAGCAATTTTTTCAATGCTGTTAAGAACTAGCTAGCTCTATAGATATGTCACATTATCTACCCCGTCAGGTGAACGCTGTTAAAAAATAAAAACTGTGCCATTTTTTGTCACCTTGCACAAGATGATTAGAAGACAAATAAAAGAAATATAGATTTAAGAAAATAGAGACACAAAAAAGGTGGGGGTTTTTTAAAAAATATTTTTTTGTATTAAACTGAAATAAAAAATAATTGACATATTAGGTATTGCTACGTCCGTAATGACCTGCTCTATAAAAATATCACACGATCTTCCCCCTCAGGTGAACAGAAAACATAGAGAAACGTCTCTGACCCTGATTACCACTGAGGAAGAGGTCAGAGAAATATTAAGACCACAAAACGCGTTTGGGAAAGAATTAAATCCTAGCTCCAAATACCTCCTATTTAGCGTACGCTGAAACTTTAAACAAAGCCTTGGCTTATTGTGGGTACAGAGATCCCACTTTGTTCGGACTGCTTTTCAACTCGAGAATCGAGTCCCATCTGGCAGGTGCCGCATAATACAAACCACCCTTGAACGGAAGGGGGAGGATTTCGGGGAGCTTGCAAAGTGAAACTTCAGCACGCCGACATGTGGCACGCCGCCAAATTAAGCTGAAAGTGGTGAGTTACTGGCCAAGTGTGGCGAAGTACCAGCGGGATAGAGGTAAGACGAGGAGTGCATATTATACGGTGGCACGCCACCATCTGCACATAGACTCTACCGCATCGGTTAAGCAATTACTTGACAAAAGCGTTGCTTCAGCTATATTAAAATCTACGGGATTTTCATGCACACAGATAAACTGGTCTTCTTCAAGTAATAATGTATCATCTGTTCTCCATAATACAAGTATACTAGAGTACCCAGTAAGAATAAATTGGACACTAACAGCAATAAGATTTAATAAATTCATGTATGTTGTAAATTATTGCGGTTAATAATATTCAAATTGGATGAAGTTGGTTATTGCATTGGAGTAATTTGCAGTTCCTGGATTGTTTTTATTATTGTTACCTATGAATTTTATTGATTATTAAAAATATTATTTCTCTCCATACTCCGGATTATGACCAGAAAACATAGCCATTTTTTGTCACCTTGCCCCAAAAAAGTTTAATATTGAATGATCAAAAAATCATATATACAAAAAAAATGTCACCATTAAAATATCAGCTCTTCCTTAAAAAAACAAGCCCCTACACAAGATCATCAGTAGAAAAAAAAAAGAAATGTAGCTGTCAGAAAATGAAGACACAAAAATATGATTTTTATTTAAAAAAATGCTTTATTATGTAAAACTTATATTAAAAAAATAGACATATTTGGTATTGTTTCGTCTGTATCAACCTGCTCTATACAAACAACAGGTTGATACAGAATGGTGCCACTAAAACCATTTTGTGGTTCCTTTGCCTCACAAAAAGTGCAATATTGAGCGATGAAAAATCATATGTACCCCAAAATTCTACCAATAAAACTGTCACCATATCCCGTAGTTTCCAAAATGGGGTCACTTTTTGGGAGTTTCTACTGGCAACTTAAAATTACCCCAGTGAAATCTGTCCTCCAAAATCCATATGGTGCTCCTTCCCTTCTGTGACTTGCCGTTTTCCAATTTAGCAGCTTACGACCACATATGGGATGTTTCTATACACTGCAGAATCAGGGTAATAAATATTAAGTTTTGTTTGGCTGTTAACCCTTACTGTGTTACAGGAAAAAAATGTCTAAAAATCGAAAATCTGCATGAAAATGTGAAATTTTAAAATTTCACCTCCATTTTCTTTTCATTCTCATAGAACACCTAAAGGGTTAACAAGTTTGTAAAATCAGTTTTGAATAATTTGAGGGGAGTAGGTTCTAAAATGGAGTTATTTATGGGTGATTTCTATTATGTAAGCCCCACAAAATGACTGAATTAGTAGTTAAAATAGTAGGATTGGAAATTTTCTTTAAAAAATAAAATGACATTTACAAAATGATGCCAACATAAAGTAGACATATGGGGAATGTTAAGTCATAACTATTTTATGAGGTATCACTATCCGTCTTAAAAGCAGAGAAATTCAAATTTAGAAAATAGTTAATTTTTTCAAATTTTCTGGGAATTTGGGATTTTTTTAATAAATAAGGGTAAAATATATTGACTCAAATTTACCACTAACATGAAGTGCAATGTGTCATGAGAAAAGAATGTCAGAATTGCTTGGATAAGTAAATGCATTCCAAAGTTATTATTACATAAAGTGAAACATGTCCGATTTGCAAAATATGGCTTGGTTCTTATGGTAACAAATAGCTTGGTCTTGAATGGGTAAATATATAAATGCTAAAAATCCAAGGTTAGAGCAGGTAGGTCCCCAAAATTACGGTGAAAGGGGGAATGGTCACTAAAGGAAAAGGCAGAGTTACTAAATGTTTTTTTTTAGCTCTGTATATGCACAAGAACAGAAAGGAGCTGATATCGGTGGTGCCAGGGCTGTTAGCCAATTGAGTATATTACTGGATGTACTAACTATATACACTCATTAGAACAGAGTACCCCACAAAGAAATACAAATAAGTACTGATTAACAAAACTTTTTTAGTCTGTCATATAAAAAATAAATAAAAAATAATTAATCACAACAGCGGCATTAGCATGGAAAGAAAAAGAGGAAACAGTGGTCATGTAGTGAATAAATATATACCATAGGTGGGCTAGTTATAGAAAACATACAAATCGATCATCGAATTAGCTGGGCACATCAATACATAAAGTGCATAGTGCATATGAGACTCGGAAAAATAGAGAGTAAGAGTAACAGATCATATACATACTAAATGACAAAAATACAGCCCTACATAGTAGTCAGATACAGACCAGTGTGCCTCCACCCCGACGAACGGAGAAGCTGAACAGTGAATGGTACGTCGGGGTGGAGGCACACTGACTGTAAGCCTGTGAGATCCAGCCCCCTGGATCTCACAGGCAGGAAGGCTGTAAGTGTATTACAGTGTGTAATACACTTACAGCCAATGCATTACAATACAGAAGTATTGTAATGCATTGTACAGGGGATCAGACCCCCAAAGGTTGTGGGGAAAAAAAGTTAAAATAAAGTTTTCCATAATTAAAAAAAAAAAAGTTTCAAGTAAAAAAAAGTGTTCTTTTCCCATAATTAAGTAATAAAAAAATTGTAAAAAATAGGAAAAAAAGAAAAAGTATACATATTAGGTATTGCTACGTCCGTATCGACCGGCTCTACAAAAATATCACATGATCTACTCTGTCAGGTGAATGCAGTAAAAAAAACAGGGCCAAAACAGCCATTTTTGGTCAACTTCCCTCACAAGTGTAATACCAAGCAATCAAAAAGTCTTATGTACCCTAAAATGGTACCAATGAAAAGGTAACCTCATCCCACAAAAAATGAGCCCCCACATAAGACAGTCAGTCAAAAACTAAAAACCAATGGTGCCCATAAACCAATTCATCAATATCTGCGCTGCAAAAGCCATGTGGCGCTCCTTCCATTCTGAATCCTGCCATGTGCCCCCCCCCCCAGAAGTTTACCACCACATATGGGGTGTTGCCGTATTCAGGAGAAAATGGGTAACACATTTTGGGTGCTTTTTCTCCAATTGCCCTTTGTGAAAAGTAACAATTTGGGGCTAAAGCAATATTTCATTGGAAGAAATGAAACTTTTCATTTTCACAGCGTTTTCAAATTCCATAAAACACTTAGGGGGTCAAAGTGCTCAGTACCCCCCTTAATATATTCTTTGAAAGAAAGTTTCCAAAATGGGGTCACTTTTTGAGGGTTTCCACTGTAGGGGTACATCAGGGTCTCTTAAAATACAAAATCGTGCCCAAAAAACATTCTAGCAAAATGTCACTCCAAAATCCATATGGCGCTCCTTTCCTTCTGACCATTGCTACACGTCCATAGAGCAGTTTACCACCACATATGGGGTATTTCTGTAAACTACAGAATCAGAGTAATGCATATTGAGGTTTAGTTTGCTGTTGACCCTTGCTGTGTTGCAAGAAAAAATTGATTAACATTAACAATCTGCAGAAAAAATGAAATTTTGAAATTTCGCCTCCATTTTCCTTTAATTCTTGTGGAACACCTAAAGGGTTAAGAAAGTTTGTAACATCAGTTTTGAATAACTTGAGGGGTGCAGTTTCTAAAATTGGGTCATTTATGTGTGGTTTCCATTATGTAAGCCCCTCAAAATCACTTTATAACTGAATTGGTGCTTAAAAAATTGGTTTGGGAAATTTTGTTGAAAATTTGAAAAATGGCTTCTAAACTTCTAAGCCTTCTAATGTCCTAAAAAAATAAAATGACATTTACAAAGTGATGCCAACAAAAAAACAGACATATGGGGAATGATGACTGATAACTATTTTATGAGGCATTACTATCTTTCTTAAAAGTACAGAAATTCTAATTTAGAAAATTTAGGATTTTCTTATAAATAAAGGAAAAAATACATTGACTAGAATTTAGCACTGTCGTGAAGTACAATGTGTCATGAGAAAACAGTCTCAGAATGGCTTGAATAAGTAAAATTGTTCCAAAGTTATTACCACATAAAGTGACACAGGGTTAAACAAGGTATGGACTTGCAGAACAGGGATGTAATATTACCACTTTACAAAGCGTTGGTGCGGCTTCATCTGGAATATGCAAATCAGTTCTGGACACCAGTCCATAGAAAGGATGCTCTGGAGCTGGAAAGAGTGCAAAGGAGAGCAACTAAACTAATAAGGGTCTTAGTTATGAGGAAAGATTAAACTAATTAAATTTATTTAGTCTTGAGAAGAGATGTGTAAGGGGGACATGATTAACCTATACAAATATATAAATGTGCCGCAAAAAATCATGTAAAATGGGCCGCATGTAAAATCCTCTCAAAAGACAAGGGGCCACGGCCTCTGACTATAGAAGCAAAAGTTCCGTCTCCAGAGGGGTCAAGGCTTTTTTACTGTAAGAACTGTGAATCTGTGGAATAGTCTACCTCAGGAGGTGGTCACAGCAGGAACAGTGTGCAGTTTTAAAAAGAGTGTAGATTCATTATTTTCACTAATGCTTATGACAATGTGTAGAAATCAGGATCTCACGCTCCTTTTTCTAAAATTCGCATCCCCTCCTATACCTTAGTTCAGGGATGGGCAATCTGCAGCTCTCCAGCTGTTGTAAAACTACAATTCCCACCATGCCCTGCTGTAGGCTGATAGCTGTAAGCAGTCTTTGCATGCTGGGAGTTGTAGTTTTGCAACAGCTGGAGAGCCGCAGTTTGCCCATCCCTGCCTTAGTTGAACTTGATGGGCTATTTTCAAAAGTATTAACTATGTATCTACTGGTTTGGCTGGTACAAGGGTATCTAAATACTTTTTTCAAAAAATACTTAATAAAAACATATAAAGATGATTTACCTCTTACATTTTAGGACTCATTCAAAAGAGTGATGTTTAGGTCCATGTGCTGTCCAACTGAATACTGACACATTAAAGTCAATGGGCCAATTCACGCGTCCAAATCTTCACAAACTATTAGAACATGTAGAGAAAATCTCAGCATGTACTATTTTGGTCTGATTTTCACTCTAGAATCCCCCATTAAAGTCAATGGAAAAAGAAAGAAAAAGAAGAAAAAACTGAACATGGACTTAATCTGCATGCTGTCCATTTTTCATGGACGGTAGCTAGAAGACGCTTTAAAGAAATGAAAGCAGTTTTGTTTCAAAGGGATGTGAAAAGTGGATGACATATTGATACTATACGGATGGAGGAAAAAACAGAACCCAGTCTGAGAAAATACTGATTCCACTGAAAGAAAATCAGCTGTTTTTAGGTAGATGAACACTGGCAAGTTTAAGAATGCTCATCTGAATATAGCCCTAATGATATTAGATATCAAGTTTCACAATACTATTCTTCAGTTAATGACTTATCAGTCTTCAGGACTTTCAGTAAGCTCCAGGCACAAACAAGTACACAGACGACAGATGTCAGACAATGGATCTTTCAGATATAAACCTTCTTTTTTCTGCAAGGAATGGCACAGGGGGCAAATCTTAACCAAAAGGCTGCAGATTGTCCTTTTTTCATTTCCATTGCAATGTGTTAGGGAGTGGCAAGTCATGGTTACAAAGTTTGAAATGGTGTTGGATAGTAATCAGGGTATTTTTCTGGCAGAGCTATTGACTGGCACTGTATTCTATGACAAAAATATTCCTATACTGGATTGCTGCACTACTAGTCTGGCAGACATTGTGGTGATCTACCTACAACTAGCTATCCAGCCTAATGTGTATTGAAAGGAATTTTCTCATCTCATGCATCATATTTTTCACCAAAGAAAAATGGTTCTTTTTCTACTTATCAAGTTCCCCCTCCCCATTTCCTAAACTAACATTCACTCTAAAGTTTCTGCCAAATCTGTTTTGAAAGACCAAAACTGTCAGCACAGCAGCCCATACAAGTTTATGAAGAGAAGAAGGACGGGGAGATATAGAAAGCAGAAACTCTTGTTTATCCATGTGCTGAGTATGGGAGACTTCATAGCAACTATTCTCCAATCACTAGCTGAGGGAGAACTGCGAATTATAGATGAAGCATGCATTAAAAAAGGACAATGCACTGAGTAGCATTCATTTCATATTGTTACTGGATAACTGTGCTTTTTGATTTCCCATATATTTATACAAGGCGGTGGTTACATACTTACCTTCCAGCACTTCTGTGACATCTGGACCTACCAGTCACCATCATTCCACTCTTCCAATTGCAGGTCTCAATTGTTCTACCAATCAGGAGGTCCAGCTGGCTTGCCAACCAGGATGATGGCGGGGATGTCTGGTGTAAACCAGAATGGCCAGAGCCAAGTCTGACTGTGGAATATCTTTAAACAGGCGAGCTAACCCCTTACAGTACAAACTGACCACAGATACATGATTTCTAATAACAGAATTAGACCCAACAATGAAATGGTATCATATATAAGTTTATTTTATATGATGTCAGCAGTTTTTCGACTTTATATTTTAATGTACAGCAAAGTTTTAGTCAGTAGTACTAGGTCTGTTAAAAAAGTGAACATTTCTAGGACTCAAATTGTCATTTCAATCCAGAAATATCATGATCTGCAGGTAAAAGGCAGAATAGACCTGTCTCTATAACATTCCCCATTCATTTGGGCATAACATATGATGATATTCTGAGGAAATATCTGTACTACTGATCAACATCTACTAGGCAGTCACATTTCCATCAAGTCTCTGCTATAGGAAAGCAGCAAAACTGTGGGAGAAGTAATCATTTTTGCTGTGGAGGACTAGATAAAGCAGGGTTTAGGCTATGTCTACATCTACTTACGGCATTACTGTATTCTGATTTAGCATGCAGCGTTATTTTTCCGGTAAAAAGCTGGCATTCATGCCGGAAACACTACAGTTCCCATTATAATGAATAGGGATTTGGCAGGCCCCGGTAGTGGTCCCGGCTATTACAGATATAGCAATTCCCGTATTCTGCTACTTTGCAGGAACAGAATGCCATATGCAGATGTGGATGGAGCCTTATATTTCTGTAAGGTGCAAGATTCTTTTATTTCTGGATAGCTTCTCTAAGAAGAAGGCAGCAGGTAGGGGAACAAGTGCAAAGTAGAATGAAAGGCTGATACATTCAAATGGGTGCAAACAGCTGGCGGCTGAACGTCCATCTAGATAAAAAGAAGAAAGCAAGGAGATCTTTATAAACATACAATGTGCAATATACCACTCAGTATCAATATTTCCTGAACAGTTTACTAAGAACAGCGATGATCATGAGCAAGTGATCTACAGCAAATGAAAGACAAACAAATTCCCAACTACAGGTTACTCAGTGACTGGACGAGGCCAAAACTTAATCAAGCTTAACCAGTTCCTTCCTTTTACTATATTTTCCTTTGATCACTCCCTTCCCAAGAAAAACATAAGACATCTGAAGGATCACATGACACCGCACTTTGTATCGCGGGCGCTCCTTACTTCCTATGTCTCCATAAATAAATAAATGTACAAACAAACCAAGCTGTCATATGTCTGTGATACTTTGGAATTCTTCTCTTAGACTGCACGGTTTCGGGCCAATTATTGGAATCCGAATGCTGGTTCATGATAATTGGTCCGTATAATCAAGTAGTCAATCAGCCAATGAACGAGCAACGCTCATTTAACGGCTGATGGGCATCTTTCATCAGGACAAAAGATGCCCCATTATCGGCAGCACACTGTGTAATCAGGGATGTGCTGCCGATCATCTATAGAAGTTTGCATCAGCCTGTGTAATCAGGCTAGCGCTAACCAGCGCCGATCCGATGGATGATTAGCAATCATCAGCACTCGCACTGCCAGAAGATTAGGCAGTGTAATACCACCTTCTGTAACTTCTAATAGAATGCAGAGTGAGAAAGACCAATCTCCTCCTGCAATTGGGGAAAAAACTTGCCTTTGAATTCTCCTACTTTATACAGATGAGGGATCCTGGTAATCCCCTTTAATTTCCACACTTTACACCCCTGCAAACCTGAGATTGTCCCAAATGGGAGTGAGAGACAGACTGCCCATTAGTTGTCCAGTTTTCCATCAGATTTTATGTATGAGTGGTTTTGTATATGTTATTACTGTTAGATGGAGTTGCTCTGTGTCTGTACATAGCATAATATTTGCACGAAAGGGGAATGGGTGGAAAGGGTGTTTTTGTTTTTTTTGTATGTTGTCTGTTGTTTAAAAAATGTGCCCTAAAAAAATCATCTGATCTAAAAATGATTCTGCTCAATTATGACACACATAAGTCTCTTGTATTTTAATATGTGAATTTTATTTTACTATGTTATGCATTTAGTAGGGTACAGTCACACATGGCATAAATCATAAAGATTTTCTGCAGCAGAATTAAATGAAGAAATTTTGTTTAAAGGAGCAGCAAAGTAAGTGAAACTTTAAAAAATCTCATCTTCACACTGCGGTGAGATTCTGCAATGAAAAACTCATTTCAAGGCCATATTCACACATCCGCAATTTTGTCCGCATCCATTCCGCATTTCTGTGGAATAGATGCAGACACATTCATCCGCAAAAGATAGAGCATGTCCTATACTTGTCCGCAGCTTGCGGACAAGAATAGGTATCTCTATGGGGAGTGCCGGCATGGTGTGTTGCGGATCCGCAACATACTACGGACGTCTGAATGGGGCCTAATGTCACTTAAAAATGCAGATTGCCACTATGGATATCACCTTTTGCAAGGTCCACACTGAAATCTGCAAGGTTTGGTATGGAATTTTGTACTTAAGATATGCTGCAGAAAATCTGTAGCAGACCTGCAACATGTGCCAGTACTGTTGAAGTGATCCCTTTTATAGAATTTTATTCTGTAGTTGCAAAGATTTACCAAAAGTATGTTTATTTGCAACACTTATCATGGTCTGCATGTCCCTCCTTTACCGAGAGTGTAGAGTGACTGCAAAGAACTGCTCTTACTCTGAAATATCCTGCACATCTGTGAATTATTTAGACAGTGTATCGATTTCAAAGGGCACTCTGTAATGCTTCATATCGCCTATGGTGGCGCTGCAGGGAGACTAAACACTTGGTTCCGGGTTCTCCCACATATCAAAGCTGCTTATTGGAGGTCCAAAAGAAGCATCTGGTCAGCAGCATATGGGGAAAATTTTGAACCTAAAATCTACCCTTGAATATCAATATTCTTTCCTGACTAATTCCATATAAATGGTTTTTAAAATTTCTAAATTCACTGCATGAATAAACTTATGGCCACCTGCAGCTGACACTAGAGTGGAGGTATCAAATATTTAGCCCGCAGACGGCATATGGCCCATGAGACAATTAACTGCGGCCTGTGACCAGCAGGACTACATCTGCCATGGTGAGATTTTCATCTTGCCTCAGGTGGCTGATCTGCCTCCGAGGGGTGGCAGTTTTACGTAGGCCAGGGGAACCTATGGCTTCAGTTCCCACCGTTCAGTCTCATAGGACACTAGACCTGAAGCCTATGAGGCAGTAAAACAACACATGAGGTCGCAATTTTGTCATCAAGACCTCCTGCGCTGGGTCTCAAGTGACGTGATGACCTGGTCATGAACGCCTGCATCCTGACACAGATGTTCGTAAGAGGCAGGGGTTTGGGATCATGTCATTGTGCCACTTGAGACCCGACGTAGGAGGTCACAGTGATGTCATTTTGACAACTTGTGCCGGGATGTGGCAATTCAGGCTATAGAACAGTAGAGGCCTGTGGCCTGCATTCCAGACAGCAGTGGGGAATGGGAGTCAGGGGAGTTTTTTTTATATATATATATATATATATATATGAGGAAAATGGACAGCACTCCGGAGTATAAATAAAAAATCTTCCTTTATTCACCCATGTGGTATACAAGCAACGTTTCGGCCCATCAATAGAGCCTTTCTCAAGCTTGAGAAAGGCTCTAGTGATGGGCAAGCTTGTACCACATGGGTGAATAAAGGAAGATTTTTTATTTATACTCCGGAGTGCTGTCCATTTTCCTCATCTGTATTCAAGGGTTGGCTTAAACCCCTGGACCTAGCACCCACTAGCTACATTTCTTTGGTCTCTCGGTGCTGCCATTTTTTTCCTTTTTCTTTTTTTCCTTTATATATATATATATATATATATATATATATATCTTGGCACTGCTAGAGGCAATGCAAGGGGGAATTATAATACAGGAGGCATTATTACAGACCAGAGCACTACAGAGGGCATTAATACAGGCAGGAGTACTGCATGTGTGCCATTATAATACAGGAGGCACTACAGGAGGGGCAATAATACAGACCAGAGCACCACACGGGGCATTATAATACAGGGGGCTCTACAGGGGGACATTAATACAGGCTGAAGAAGTACAAGGGGCATTATAATACAGGGGCACAAGGGGGGTTATAACTGCAGGAGGGCATTAGAACTATAGAGTCACTAAAGGGGGCTTAATAAATACTGGGGCTGCTACAGGGGATATTATAATTACTGGAGCTACTACAAGGGACATTATAAATACTGGGGCCCCAAAGTAGCATTATAAATACAGGGAGCACTGCAAGAGAGCGTTATAAATACTAGAAGCACTACTGAGGTGCTTTATAAATACTGGAACTACTACAGCGGGCATTACAGTGAGGCATAATACTGGGACCACTCTAGGGGGCATTATAACTACTGGGGACACTATATTGGACTTTATTACTACTGCGGGCTTTATAGGGCTATGGGGGGGGGGAGACTATCTGTATTACATTGGGGGGCACAGTGTATACAGTATTGGGGGTAGCAGCAGGATAACAATATTGGGGCACCAGGAAGGGGAGGATGATGAAAAAGTGAATACGGTATGTCTGTGTGCCAAACTCTGTAGAGACGAGATGCGGCTAAAAGTCATCAAGGGGTTTGTTCCAAAAGGAGAAGATGAGCAAAGAGAAAGTCTACATGAGAGGAGACATCACTGGATGTAATAGGTATGTGGTGCTGTTTTCTATTAACTATAAATTTGTATTGTATCGTATTTGAAATGAACACGGCCCATCAACTGGAAATTGTTTTCTATGTCCGGTCTATATATCTGGCGTTAACTGTATTAAAATGACAAACAATATGCAGTAAGTTCCTTGTCTCCCTTGGTTGGTGGTTGCATGCATCCAGCAGTGTAGCATTTACATCTGTCTATGTAGGGTTTTGACCTCTGTATCAGAAAAATGAAGCTTTCAGTAAATTTTTTTTGCACGTTATATAAGGTTTTTTGTTTTTTCTTTATGTCTGTCCACTGCTTCTATGAAGAGTACAATGAGCTTATCTGATTATGTATGTCACACCGGCATAAAAACATGTGGTCAGGAAATTTACCTCTGTAATGTTCACCATGGCTTATGGTGTGCGGCTGGCTGGGAAACTTTCCGATGTGGGAAAATCAGATCTCGGATTTCAGGTTTAAGGCTCAGCCCAGGTACAGTGAATATGGACCGAACTGAAAGTAAACACATGCATAGTTAGTCTTTGTAGATGCAACTTTTAATCACACATACTACACTTTAGTGTCTGACTGTATGATGAGAAAAACTGGCTTAATTTAGATTATCGACAGCTATAAGCAAGCTGCACTGAGTAACCTAAACTTGTCCAACTCCCACAAGTTGTATCAGAAACAAATTGCCATATAATTCTTGAAGACTCAGTACAAGTGGCTCTGTAAAGATGGTGAATATATTTTGCTTACCCCAGATGTATCCATGATATTCAGTTCCTATAATTACCACTGAAGGCTGAAATGCTGTTATGAATATAAGCATGTTGGTGCAATAGACATGCTTACTTGCTAGCGTATTTTATCCTGGCTGCAACCTCTGGAACCGCTTGTATGAAAGTTACAACTACCCAAAGTCTGCCTAAAGCAATGGCCTACTACTGGACAAAATGGGCTTATCTCATGAAGACCATAAACCCTAAGAGTACAACTACCCTACACAGTTGTGTCACAGTTGAGATGCATCCATGCCGTGTTCGAGTACCGTGGAGCCAAAAGGGCAGAACTGTTTGTGGGTTTGTATTGTTAATGGCCACATGGTATTGAAGGTCGCCGATTAACAATACAGACCCACTGAACACTGTGGTCTTCATTAAATTAATTAGAGCCCGCTGAAGCACTTTCCGCAGCACGGTACTCGAACACAGCATGGCAACCTTACAAACATAACACGACTGTGCCCTGTGGTCGTACTCTTAAAATGAAGTCAGCTCCATGATCTGATGATCACTGTGGGTCTTAATTTAGAAACCCCCACCAGTCAGCAGCTGCTACAATAGAATTACATGGAGCAAAAGTGAGAGCCCTATGCCCTAACAGGAAATACTGTATGCATAGGGGATGCCTTAGTGAGAAAACCCGTTTAGGACCATGTAAGGCTTTACCCTCAAGGGTAAATTGCATACCTTTTTTTTACCCTGTCTCCATACACCATTGAGTCTCGTCCATGAAAGCCAATAACTCCCCCCCCCCGATCCCATTCAGCCATCCAGTAACCTGCTTTCTACTGATGAGGGGCAAGAACCCCAAAAGAGTGCTGTCTAATGATGGGTCTCTGTTTTGGCTGGTATCAATTAATTAGCCATTTTTTCCCCATGGAACACTGACTGAAAATAAGTACAAATATGAAAAATGAAAATACAAGCTGAGTCTCTTTAAAGAGAGACAGTCCCAGGGGCGTAGCTATAGGGGGTGCAGAGGTAGCAGTCGCTACCGGGCCCAGGAGCCTGAAGGGGCCCAAATACACTTGTGCTGCATAATAAGACACACAAAGCACTGAGGGAAGGGGGGCCCAAGCTAAACTCTTGCACCAGGGCCCATAAGCCTTTAGCTACGCCCCTGGACAGTCCTCCTGAGCTAAGCTACTTTTCATACTCAAAGGTAATACTAAACTCTTACAATAGAAGCACTTAATTAATTTACACATACATTTTCCAATTTGTTGGAACAACTCTTGTGTGAAAACATCTCTGCACACAATTTAGGCCACCTTCACATCTGCAGACGGCTGTTCTGGCAGAGAATGCCGGGAAACTGGCCAGACAAAAACACTTTGTGCAGCGGATTTTGTCCAGTTGAATCTCTGCATATTATTTCTGCTAGAGATGAGCGAATTTTTCAAAAATTGTATTCGCCAGTTTGCTGAATTTTTGGCTTCAGAAAGCCTTTATAGTGGTGTAGAACACTGTGCCTTGCAGTAAAACGCATAGGGAGTCTGCTCTGGTAGTGAAATAATACTGTGAGTCCGTATGACATAGAGATGGCAGGCGTCGCTCATAGAAACACTGCACACTTCACTTATTTGGGGGGTCACGGGGCCAAAACTGACCAAATAACTCAAGTGTGAACTCAACCCTTACAGGTCAATGTTAGCGTCAAGAAGAAGAAGCGCACTGCTTTTACATTGTTGGCAGTTGATTCCACATAGATGTCTACAGAATCTGTTCTATTAAACGCTTATACAAGTAGAGCCCCTCCTGTCAAAGTGGAGAGGGTGTCAGCAGTAAGTTTGTGTTGACGTCACTGATTATTTTGCCCTTCCTCTGATCCGTCAGAACAATAACCCCAAAAAAACGGATCCTGTCTGTTGAGCATACGCCTTCACTCGGTCAGCATCTGGTCAGTAATCCATCAGGATTGTAAATGCCAAAAAAAAGCAGGAGTGGATCCAAAACAGAGATGACACATGAATAGAATATTTGCATGTCTTTTGTGTTTTGTACACACTCCTGCTTCTGACTACAAATCAGCTACCAGGATGACAGGCCGAACTGGATGAACAGATGTCTTTTTTCGGCCTTATGTACTATGTTACTATGTAAAATCACAAGCCAATTCTGATAGGACCATACAGACCTTACAGCTACTACACAGACAGGATCCATTGTGTGCCTCATTCTTCCTTCCTTCTGACAGTTAAGAAGAAAGGTCAAATACATGATGATGTCAGCCAGGCCAAAAGGCAAAATAGTGGCCCAGTCATGAAGTGGGGAGGATGGGAACAGCATGAGAAGTCCACAGAGTTGCCCTATGTCAAAGTGGGGAGGTGGAAGCAGCATGAGGAGGCCACAGAGTAGCACAATGATAGTGTGGAGGTGGCATCAGCAGCATCAGGAGGCCACAGAGTGGCACAATGGCAGAGTGTGGAGGTGGTGGCAGCAACATCAGGAAGAGGCCAGATAGCATCAGGAGACCACAGAGTGGCAAGGTGACATAGTTTGGAGGTGGCAATTAGGCCCTAATTTCTTTCCACTTTTACACAACACAAAAGGCTTTTCAATAGATAAGTGCAACGATGAACGGCGAATGTATTTTTTATTTCGCCACTAATACATGGCAAACCTGGCTTTAGAATATATCACTGCACTGCAGAACGGCAAATAGGCCCTAATTTTTTTCCACTTTTACACAACACAAGGCTTTTCAACAGATAAGTGCAACGATGATCGGCGAATATATTTTTATTTTGCCACTAATACACGGCAAACTGGGCTTTAGAATATATCACTGCACTGCAGAACGGCAAATAGGCCCTAATTTTTTTTCCACTTTTCCACAACACAAAAGGCTTTTCAACTGATAAGCGCAACGATGAACAGCGAATATATTTTTATTTTGCCACTAATACATTGCAAACTGGGCTTTTGAATATATAACTGCACCGCAGAACAGCAATTAGGCCCTAATTTTTTTTCCACTTTTTCCACAACACAAAAGGCTTTTCAACAGATAAGTGCAACGCAGAACGGCGAATATATTTTTATTTCGCCACAAACAGGGCTTTAGAATATATCACTGCACCGCACAAGGACAAATATATTTTTCTTTTGCCACAAATACACAGCAAAAAGGGCTCTACAACATATAACTGCACCGCACAAGGGCAAATAAGACTACTGTAGAAATATTTCCTTGTAATAAACCCTGTTAATGGCTGTATCAAACAGCACTTTTACCCCAATAACAAGAACGGTTTGGAATGACAGAGCTGTATGATGGCAATTTGGATCCCCAGTCAGTGCACCAAGGTGTAATAGGATTGTTCCTATTGCCCAGTCTGTAACCTCTCCCTACTGAACCCTGTTCTACATAAATGCTGTGGAACGATTCCTTCCTATCCTTTCTCTGCACTTATGAATTGTTTTTTCACCACAATCTAGTCTTTCCTGTCACTGTCCCTAGAGCCTGCAGACACGTCTCTCCCTGCACTAAGTACGCTGATAAATGGCAGAATCTAAGATGGCTTCCGCTATTTATAGGGCTGTGACATCACAGGGCTGGCTGGCTGCTGATTGGTTGCATGCATGGCATTATGGGTGATCCCGCAGGTGATTCCCAGAGTTCCGTTCTCCATGTCTTCACACGTGCAGCAGCCATTTTAGGAAAAAATGCGATTCGTTACCACGAAGCGTTAGGAAATTCGGCTTCAGTATGAATCAAATTTTTCATGAAATTCGGATCAAATTCCACTTCGTCAACTTCGATTCGCTCATCTCTAATCTCTGCCGGAACCTATTATACACAAAGAGGGCAGGCGGCAGTATCTGGCAATGCTGGATACGGAGAACTCCTACAGGAAAAGCCTGCCAGAGGCTCTGCCGCAGATTTGAAACTAGCCTGAAGGCCTCTTTTACACGGGCGTCACGTTTGACGCCCGGATAAGAGGCGGGTGCGTTGCAGGAAAATAGGCGATTTTTCTGTGCGAGTGCAAAGCGTTTTAATGCGTTTTGCACGCACGTGCGAAAAATCGGCATGTTTGGTACCCAGACCCGAAGCCGGACTTCATCACTGAAGTCCGGTTTCGGGTTGAGTATTCTGTAGGTTTTATTATAGTTGCGATCTCTTCTTCATTCGTTAGCTGTCGGCTGATGGACCATGTGATTGGACCATGTGATGTGACGTCATCACAGGTCCTTTAGCTGGTAGCTAATGAATGAAGAAGAGAGAAGAGATCGGCAACTACAAGATCAAGTGGATAAGGTGAGATAATTTTTTTTATTTTTAACCCCTTAATCCACATTTTACTAAGCATTCTGTAGTGAGAATGTTATTATTTTCCCTTATAACCATGTTATAAGGGAAAATAATAAAGATTGGGTCCCGTCTCTTAGCAACCTT
Source organism: Bufotes viridis (assembly GCA_033119425.1). NCBI lineage: Eukaryota > Metazoa > Chordata > Amphibia > Anura > Bufonidae > Bufotes > Bufotes viridis. The sequence goes on from CM065595.1 coordinate 104,693,780, forward strand.
GCGGGAAAATCGCACTGCATCCGCACTTGATTGCGGATGCTTCTGATTTTCCCGCAGCCCCATTCACTTCTATGGGGCCTGCGTTGCGTGAAAAACGCACAATATAGAGCATGCTGCGATTTTCACGCAACGCAGAAGTGATGCGTGAAAATCACCGCTCATGTGCACAGCCCCATAGAAATGAATAGGTCAGGATTCAGTGCGGGTGCAATGCGTCCACCTCACACATTGCGCCCGCGCGGAAAACTCGCCCGTGTGAAAGGGGCCTTACTGTTTCCATGTACAATTTGTGTACATGAAAAAAACTCCAGTAACTTTGTGAATATATGGCACTACTTCTCTTATCAGGATATAGAGTTATGCTCAGTATTATAGCCCAGAGCAATTAACAATTTTGTTGACAAGTTTGTTGACTGTTTCCAATAGCAACCAGCAGAACTCTATAAAACTTGAAACAGTGTTCAAAAATGAACGTACATAACCCCGATCTACATAAAAGCTCAGTTGTAAGGGTTAATATTTATTGACAGAGAAAGATAAACTCGTCAGCTAAGGTAGGGTAGCCTGAATGAAGTGTTTTGATGAGCGTTAAACTTTTTAAAGTGAAAATCAGTTCAACCCAGAAACTTGTGCACATTCAAGGCAGCTCATTAAACTGGAGAAGATATACCACTGTACAGATGCTATCTGAGAATAACCTGTTTTCGCTGTCTGCCTGTTGAGGCGGTTTATCTCCCATCTCCCCATTCTGAGCAGTCACTTGCATATTTATTTATTCAGAGCACGAGGCTCCTGAGGTAATTAGACTGTCAGATTCAGCGTTAATAAGAAATTGCCAGAGCGCAAAGGCATCTTCTGTGTCTTCCACACTCTCTTCATCTTCTATTTTTTTATCTTATGTGCTTAGTGGCTTTATTTCACTTGCTGTTTCCTACATTGTGTATATTTTTTCTGTGGAAGCTTACCATCTTAATTAAGAGATCACTTATCTCCAAATGGTGCTCTACCTAGCGGTTACTGTATCTGTTCCCTGACTTAACACCACAGATATCTTATCAGCACATTGAATCTTTGCTAACAAGTGTCCCTTGGTCCTACTAAACTTATTTATGTTACAAAATAAGAGCATCAGGATCAAATGTTCACAGTAGATCATTAAAATTAACAATTGCTAAGGGAATACTTCACCAATATCATAACCATATAAGACTACTAGGCTCCTGTCGGCTCTTCTGTATGCTGGGGCTATACTGACTTTTATAAGCGTTAATGATGGGTTTCATGGGATAAAAGTTGCATGCATTTGCAATTTTATTATTTATCTGTTGCGCAATGAAGTATCAAAAAGAAGGACATGGATTGAAAAAGTTGCCATATTAATCATGGCAGTGATGGAGGTATTGCAAGCAGGGGCCCAGGGCCCAGCCACTTTGGCTCTGCGACATGGTCGGCCTCATTAATAATCACTTTAGCGCAATGAACACTAAAGGGTGAATGCACATAAAAGATTTGCACAAATTTCCACATAACAAAATCCACAATTTCTAAGGTTTTGCTGTAGATCTAACCCATTCCATTGAAAAGAGTGAAATTCTAGGCTAAAACCGCAAACAGAAGTGACATTCTGTGGATTTTGAACTCCGCACTGCAGGTCAATTTCTGCACAGAAAAAAAGTGCACATGAGATTTGTGTAATGTCCTACACTTTGCTAGTACTGTACTATGCTGCGTTTTTTCTGCACGGGATCTCACAGACATTTACAAAAAAAATTATTTTAAAATGCGTCTGTTGGGAATTGAACTCCAGCCCTTCATGCTTGGCTGGCAGAAGATTTACCACTAGACTACAGGATTGCAAGGGCAGATTTTTCTATGTCTAAACTACAACTAACTAACTACGGAATCGTATTACTGCATTCTTCACCGACATGATATTAAATAGGATAAATAGTATTACTAAAATGAAGAAACAACAATTGCGCCATTTTTACTTAAGCTGTTTACTGACTTTCTAACTTGCTTTGGTAAAATAAAAGTAGCATTTTTCTGCCATAACCAAGGGTTGCATATTTCTGACATAAACTTTACTAAAGAAATAATTTTACAGCTTCTTCTTCCCTGCCAAGATCTACACATTTTCCACTTTCCATTTACATATGAGGTGTAATTTTTGAGGGACAAGTTGTATTTTGTAATCACACCATTTAATTTCCCATGTGCTTGAAATAAAAAAAAAAGAATTCTCCCCAATTCCACCAAGGTTTTATGGGATTTGTTACTACAGTGTTCCTTATGCGCTAAAAATTTCATGACAACCTCAGTCAGTATAATTAAGACAATACAACATTTTTTTAGTTTTTATTATGTTTTACTACTTTAAAAAGTTTGAAAAAATTTACATTTTTTGTTGCATCGCCATAACGAATGATTTTTTTTCCCATTTCCACTCCGTTTTTGCGGGTTCCGTTTGCGGTCTGTATGCATTCCATTTTCATATTCCCGTATATCCAATCCGCTAAAAGATAGAACTTGTCCTATTATTGCCCGCAAATAATGTTCCGTCGTTCCATTCAAGTCAATGGGTCCGCAAAAATACGGAATGCATACGGAACACATTTGTATGTCATCCGTTTTTTGCAGATCCATGCCCACTTTGCCCATGTGTTTACTGTTTACAAACATTACTGTACATTAGGGTCCATTCACAAGTCTGTAAGTGTTTTGCGGTCTGCAAATTGCGGATCCACAAAACGCAGACATCGGCAATGTGCATTCCACATTTCACAGACCACACATCGCCGGCACTATAATAGAAAATGCCTTTTCTTGTCCGCAGTTGTGGACAATAATAGGACATGTTCTATTTTTTTGGGGAACGGAAGTGCGGATCCGGAAATGTGGATGCGGACAGCACATTGTGTTCTGTCCGCATCCGTTCTGGCCCCATTGAAAATGAATGGGTCCGCACCCATTCCGCAAAATTGTGGAATGGATCCGGACCATTCATACGGAGTTGTGAATGGACCCTTACAGTAATGATTACAAATTTTATGTTTCCGTTTGCAATCCGCAAACAACGGATCGGATACGGAAACCATACAGAGATTTTTTGCGGAACTACGGAACAGAAATGGAAACACAATGGAAACAAAAAACAAAACAACGGATCCGTGAAAAACGGAATGCAAAACACAGCAAAATATATATGGTCGTGTGCAAGAGGCCTAAAGATGTGTTTTTTCCAGGATGAGATGTAGTTTATATTTGGGTATACATGACTTTTTGATCACCTTTTATTACATTTTTTGGGGGGACAAGGTAACGAAGAATGGTGAATTGCAAATTTTTATTTTTTTCCCATTACGGGATTCACATTTCTGATGTGACAATACCCATCATGTTTTTTTATTTTTTATTGTTTGGAAAAGGGGTGATTTTTGACCATATTGCTACTAACTGTACTTTTTAGTCCTCTTAGAGGGCTTGAACATGAGATCTGCTGATTGCCTGTGCCATTCACTGCAATAGAATATTATTGCAATCTATGGGATTTTTAGAGGTTGTCTGTCAAACCGTGCCATGGGCATGCTTTTGCAGGCAGCTTACTATTACCGGCCTGGGAGCCTTCACAAGGCCCCAGATTGTCATATCAGCCAATCAAAGCCCTACAATTGCAGAGGATAGAAGGAGCCCCCTCCCTCTGTCTAACTGCTCAGATGCCATAAGTTAAATGACTGTAATCAGAGTAATCTCCAATCCCAGTCATTATGGTCTGCTGTATTATACAGTCAGCACCTTGCATTTATGGAGCAAGCCCGCTCTATACATAGTCTTAATGCAAATCATGTACCTGTACGTAATTTTGCATTAAGGGGTTAATAGCATAAAGTACATCTAAAATACTCTTTTAAATTGTGTCCCTTTTCAATTATGGTCATTTTTTATAGGAAATATATTCTGTAGTTAATGGTTGCCAAGGGAAGGGCTAAAAGCTGCAGTGTGGACTAGTAGTAGTTTTTTTTTCTTATGTGTGTCTAATTTTTAATTTTTTATATTGTGCCCCCCACAAGATCATACAAGACCTATAGGGGCATTTTAAGATTATATATTTTTTTATTGTTAATTTACCCTATAACTGGGGCTGACTGAAGCTTAGTTACAAGGGAAATACAGCCTCTGGAGACAGGAACAGGAGCAGGAAGCATCATGGCCACTTCCTGATCTTACACAACGTTTATTGAGAGACATATAATGCAAAGGTGAAGGTAGGCACAGTGATAAACCGCCTCTGTCTTCTCTATGGGGAGTCTGCCGTGCGGTCACACAACAACTGGCTGCCCGCTCCTGTATCTGCACAATCTTCATGCAGATGCAGACTCAGCAGGAACAATCAAGATCATCCTTGCAGAGTTAAGGCTACTTTCACACTAGCGTTTTTGCTGGATCCGGCAGGGTTTAGCAAAAACGCTTCCGTTACTGATAATACAACCATCTGCATCCGTTATGAATGAATCCGGTTGTATTATCTTTAACATAGCCAAGACGGATCCGTCATGAACTCCATTGAAAGTCAATGGTGGACGGATCCGTTTTCTATTGTGTCAGATTGCGTCTGGCTCCGCATCCCAAGACACAAAGAAAACCGCAGCATGCTGCGGTTTGCTCTCCGTATGGGAATGCAACCAAACAGAACGGAATGCATTTTGGAGCATTCCGTTCTGTTCAGTTACGTTTTGTCCCCATTGACAATGAATGGGGACAAAACTGAAGCATTTATTTTCCGATATTGAGACCCTAAAACGGATCTCAATACCGGAAAAGAGAAACGCTAGTGTGAAGGTAGCCTAACCTGGCCACACACATCAGATCTATGTCAGATGAACCCGCCTATTTTGTTGCTATTCTGCCTTATCTAGACCTCCTGCAGAACTAGGGAACTGACAATAAATCAGCAAGCCTCTATTGATGAGATGACTCTGCTCATTCTGTCCCAAGCTATACAGCATATTTGAACAGCGAACAAATAATTTGAAAAAAGGAGGTCCCTGTGCACAATCTAAATGGAAAAGGAGGAGTGACACAATAGGTACAAGATGCTGATATGTCCAGGGTAACAGACCCTTGGTGTTGGCAACAAGAATATAAATAAAGCTGAACCCGTCAACCGACCTGTATCTTAGCCACCATGGATATTACAGATAAATATGTATAATAAATATATATCACAAAATGCCTTCACTTCTTTATGGATATCAGTGTGGGTCACAGGCCGTGACAGGCATCCTGAATTCAGCAGAATAGTTCCTATTCAGACCACATATAAAACAGGTTAACTGCTACCCAATGTAGTAGCTATTGAGTTGCTGCACAAAAGTAAGAACCATAGAGGTCAAATGCACTACACATACCTGAGATTAGAAAAAAAATAGACTCTTTGATTCTCAGAAACAGTGCCACCCAGGTCCATGGGCAGTGTCTACTGTTACATCTCAGACCCATTCACTTAATGGAGTGCAATACTATAAACGACTTACGGACCAGAGTGAACTATTTTTTTCTCTCATAGAATCTCTTTAAGAGTATAGGAGAAGTTTAACGCAATGAAACTGCAATAAATAGGTTTGTTAATATTACCATCATGATAACTGTATATTAGGTCATACAGACAAGTGGTGTTCATCACAGCAATTCTCAAATGGACTTTTGAGTCCATGTTCACACCATCACACCGCTACATCTAAATACTATTTGTCTAGATCTTTTATTTTAACTTGGTATAAGGGATGCTCTATAAATCAATATACTTGTGCCTATATGCTATGTCGTTAGTAATCATGCCCAGGTCTGAAGTGGTTTATAAGTTTTTATGTTAAACATATCTTAAAGTTGTACCATGAAAAATATTCTACCGTTTTCAAACCAGCACCTGGATATGAATATGTTTGTAATTGCACATAATAAAAAATTTAGCATAGCCACTGAGTTATTCAATAACATTTATCTGTATAGCGCCACCTGCTGTTTGTTTTTTCATATTTCCTTGTCCTGCTCACTGAGAGGGCCGCACATGTTCAGTTTCATCCTTCAACTACCTCCTGGCTGTGATAGGGAAAAAAGTTGCAGCAAAAAGGCCCCCTCCCCCCAAGCTGGCAGCTAGCAATTGAAGCAATGAATGGGGAAACTGCGGATCCATGTGAGGTAGAGCATAGAGCATGTGATAGGGAGAGCTGAGACACGCCTCCTGAGCTGTGATAGGGAGAGCTGAGACACGCCTCCTGAGCTGTGATAGGGAGAGCTGAGACACGCCCCTTAGCTGTGATAGGGAGAGCTGAGACACGCTCCATAGCTGCAGCAGAAAAGACAGCCCCCTTGAGCTGTGAGCTTGATATAAATTTAGCAGATCAATGAATGGGGAGATCTCTGGACCCATGTGAGGTACAGGGCTGGTTCTAGCTTTGTTAGAAAGAGATCGTCATGTACTATATGTTGTCTTATTTTAATTTTTTACATAACCATGAGATTACCTCTTAGAAAAAATTATTGGTGATGTTATTTTTAATTTTCCTTGTCACTGTCTATATTTAGAAAAAAAACTAAAATCTTGCCGTTTTCATGCTGGCCACTATAAGCACCACTTCTTGATCCTTGTATTTTATTGGGATTTTAAGTGATAGCCCAACACAAAGTAGTAAGTATGTGTGAAGTGAAAAGAAAATGATGCATGGTTTTCAAAATGTTTAATAAATAAAAATCTTAAAAGTGTGGTATGCATTTGCATTCAGCCCCCTGTACTCTGATACCCCTAATAAAAATCCACTGTGACCAATTGCCTTCATGAGTCACCTAATTAGTAAACAGAGTCCACCTGTGTGTCATTTATTCTCAGCATAACTACAGCTGTTCTGTGAATCCCTCAGAGGTTTGTTAGAGAACATTAGTGATCAAACAGCATCATAAGAACCAAGGAACACCTCAGACAGGTCAGGGATAAAGTTGTTGGGAAGTATAAAGCAGGGTTAGGTTATAAAAATATATTCCAAGCTCTGAACATCATACATAGCAGTGTTCAATCCATCATCAACCAAGACATGGCCGTCTACCTAAACTGAGAGCCCAGGCAAGGAAAGCAGTAATTAGAGGAACAGCCACGAGGCCCATGGTTACTCTGGAGGAGCTGCAAAGATCCACAGCTCGGGTAGGAGAATCTGTCCACAGGACAACTATTAGTCATGTAATCCACAAATTTGGCCTTCATGGAATAGTGGCAAGAAGAAAGCTGTTTTTGAAGGCAAGCCATAAGAAATCCTGTTTGCAGTTTGCTTCAAGCCATGTAGGGGACTCTTCATCCAATCTGACTGAGCTTGGGCTATTTTGCAAAGAAGAATGGGCAAAAATGTAAGCATCTAGATGTGCAAAGCTGGTAGAGACATAGCCAAAAAGACTTGCAGCTGTAACTACACCGAATGGTGGTCCTACATAGTATTGAATCGGGGGTCACAAAAGCATGCCAAACTTTCCACATTTTTATTTATTACAAACTTTGAAAATCATGTATCATTTTCTTTCCACGTGATACATAATTGCTACTTTATGGTGGTCTATCACATATAATCCCAATAAGAAACATTTAGGTTTGTGGGTGTAACATGCTGTAAGGCTCAGGCTGCACAATGACAGATAACACACATACTATATATAGATTTACCTGCATACAGTGAGGGGCTTAATGATGGACTATGATAAGGTGATTTTTCCATTGGTAAAACCCAAATCATCATGTAGGATGCTGTGTTACAGATGATAGCCATCATGTAGCATGGTCCTAAATGGCCTGTCAGGGTTATTTTAACCAATGTCACATTAGTACATGACTGCTATTTTGTTCTTGTCATACTTTTTCTCCCTAGTTTCTGGATATTTTCAGCCTCATCTCTCTACATGGTTACCTTCACCCTGCCTGTTCACCATTTCTCTTTTGCTTCCACCTCTCTCCTCTCATACCTCTGTATTTATATCTCTTCTGTGTCTCTCTCCATCTCTGTTCCTGTACGCCAATGCAGGCACTTTCATCTGTTCCCTTGGGGACTGGATATGTCACCGCGGGATTTGCTTGTCCGCCTCTCATACAGTGGCAGAGCCCCATGGCTTTGACAAACCTCATTTAATTGGGAGGAAGCCAGGAGGGTTTGAAAGAACTCGCACGTCTACGAAACTCCTTTTATCAGGCATAATTTAAACTCTGCATGGAAAAAAAACTATATGTAGAAAAGAAAGTCAAACTCCCTCCTGCTGTGAAGCCCCCCTCTTCTCTCCACAGATAGGCAGGTTCATATAAGATTCTATCTTTTTTATTTTTATAAAATTGTCAGTGTAGATTTACATTCTGTGGCTGTCTGTGGAGTGAAGAGACATGTAGATATAGCTGTCCTTCACTTTCATGATCACTACTCTGCCTCTGTTCAATATTTACAGGAGGTAAATTCAGATTTTCCTCTATTCCATAAGTAGGATAATATCTCTTCATGGAAAATGATGACAGAAAAAAAACAAGTCCTTATTTTCGGGTCTCCTATGGTGCGAACAGTGACAACTACCATATAATGCAGGTCTTTCAAGCATACATAGATAACAAATACTGTGTGAACCAAGCTTTTAGTTTTATAATTTCTCATTATAAAATATAAAAGTGACAATCAAAGACAATTTCAAGCCAAAAACTACAAGCAGAGTTCTGGTGGGAAACTGGACTTTTCTACACTGAGGATTGCCGAGGAAGTAGAAGGTTAGTTGGTCCAGTCTTGAGTAAAAAAATATTTTTTGCTTTTGGCAGGAGATGGACTTACGTATTATGGACTTACGTATCATATATTCTTCAATTTTATGGCTAATTATGTCATTAATTGTATCTGACTTTACGATATATACAAATAGTCAAGTGCCTTGTCTTGCAGAGTGCATGTCAATGGAATTATAGGCATTTTTTTTTTTTTACATTTCCATTATATTTTTATCCTTCGACTTGCTTTTTACAGCTCTGTACCTTGACAGTTTACTTAATAGATGACTTTCAGCCTTAGTCTGGAGCTGTTGGTGTTTTTCATAAGAAAAACTTTTTAAATCTTCATTCAAGTAAAATGAATATCATGATTCCAAAGTGTGTCAAAAGCCTTGATATTTTTACTCAGTAGCAATTTTTTTAATCAATATCATTTCTGTTTATGGTTTTTTTAAAATATCACTTTTCTAAGTCTTTGGTGCACATACTGAACGGATAAAACATAACTATGGCATGTAGTTGGCGATTAAAGTTTTTACCCAAGTTTCATGCTGTGAGTCACCTGTAGTCAAGATGATCCAAGTGGGGCCCAACTGTTGTGAAACCCTGTGATAGAATATGATCTGCTTACAGGAAAAACTAAGGGTGGCTGCACACATTAGACTTCAGTTGGCATACCCTGCCAATTTCAGTGGGACCAGTAAACCATGTCATGTGTAAAAAATGTTCGGCTGGCATTCGTTCAGCATATTTGAAAGGAAAAAACTATCAGGCATGTTAAATTTCAACATTTTCACCTCTCCCCATTGAAAATATATGCTTGCTTGGCTGCTTTTTAGAAACAGCTGTTGGCTGAATGAGCGTTTTTCCTACTTTTCCTACCATCGATTGAAAGTCTATGGCCACCCTAAAATGACCCTTTGGTTCAAGAAACAAAATTCACATTAACTGGTTAACTTGGGAACAATCAGAACATTTACATGATGACCTACGTTTCATCTTTTCAGCTGCAGATCCACCAATTCTCGTATTCCTCTTGTATCATCCAAGTTGGCCATACCACTTCTCATACTACCTGATGCCCACTCACATAAGCAGTTCTGACCAACCCAAGGGCAGGCCGGACAAGCAGGAAGTGTCTTGGGCAACCAATGCACATTATGTGTCATATAGTTTGAGAAGAAGTGTGGCCCTCTTGGATGGCAGAAAAAGAGGGTACCAGTTAAGTGTTCTGTTTGTTTCCCAGTTAATGTAATTTTTTTCCTCAACCAAAGGGTCACTTTAAGCTTTACAGAAAGCCCAATGACCAGTTCTGTTCTTTTCTAAGCCGCCTCTACACTTGTCCAACACCATACTCCTTTTCACCCATAGATATTATAAAACCACCATAGGCACATATGCACTCAACTGTGTAATGGATGCATCTGTTTGCCACTGATTGAAGGCAACAACATTTTGACTTACAGATTCTATATGAATCCATCGGATCTAGAATATAGGAACATGTTTAGAACCCCGTATGGAAAAATAAGACCATTAATAGGCATGTCATGTTTTGTTATGTTAATGCATTAATGGATGAATTCTTAGGAAAATTAAATGCTGATACCATGTAACTGGGAAAGAAACCAGCATATGCATTTTTCCAGGGCGTGTTCTGCCATGACTGGCTACACCCTTGAATCTGATAAGGCTCGAGTGACAATGATGGTGGATTGTTATCCCGTAAACAAGCTTTGATAAACATTTATACTAATGCACGGTACATACAGTTATTGGGCTTTATTCAAGCTTTGTAAAGCAGAAAGCCAATACTTTCATTAGCATGCTTTCTGACGCATTTCTCGCCATCTGTCAGTGGTGTAATATTCCTAAAATTTATATGAGAACTGGAGATGTCAGTATTAAAAACCATGTGTTAGGAAAACTAAGATTTTTTTGGGGATCACAATGATGTGCTCTGTCTGCATTGAATGGTTGATGAGTAGTTTCAGAATTGGAGTAGACCCTTTAAGCTCTTCAGCAGTTCCAAATGTTTACTTAGGATTTAGAAGCATAACTTCTCCGTATGGATAAATGGAATGCTCCATTGGTTAAGGCTCCAAGTAATGAGAGAGCTGAAATTGTACATATTTATAGGAAGACATAAGTGGTAAACTGGCCTGTCCAGGATTTAAGAGATAGCCCAAATAAAGAGTAGGCATGCTAGGAATTTATGGGGCAATCCTTCAAAGGATTATCAAGGGACCTCTGGAGATGTGATTAAGTCATTGCCATGTGTTTTGTATAGCTTTTTGTTAGTGTCTACCAATAATGAGCATTGACCTTCTCCTTGCAGAATTTGGGATGAGGAAATATCTACCACCTCTGGGACCTTTAGAGGTTATACAGCCATACAGGTGTATGGAATTTTCCCTGATAAGACACACTGCCCAACAGATAGGAATCATTAGACCACTCCTAAAGACAGCTGTGAGACATGTGAGAACCAGATGTTACAAATTTCCTCTCAACATCATTTCACAATGGAAATCCAGAAATAATACTAGTGCATCATTTGTTCGGGTAAATTCGACATATAATAAATTATACTTCTGTCTTTCCTATTTTTATAGTACATTTGTAGTGATCACTGACTATTTAAAACTAGAAATGGTGGTGATGGTGTCCCTCTGTCTTTCTCCTATGGCAATTCTCAAATCTACCCTTGGGACAAACTGGCACAATAGCTTCCACTAAATGGTTACCCAAAATATTTATTGGGAGACCTCAACGAAGTGTGCTATGTATGCTAATGGGAATATGGGGTGACTTCTTTCTTTTCAGCCAAACAGTGGGAGCAAGAAGGACCACCTGAGCCACTAGAGATGTTATGCTTCTAGAAAGTCTAATAGTGTCTTGTCATCCATACCCCTTCTGGTTAAGGGTCACTTTGTTTTCATAAAACTTCATGGAGACATGTCAGAAACTCTAAATCAGTGAGGACTGGGTGCTAATAACCTCTCTGATTTAGAACGCAGAGATACAAGCTATGGTAAGTTATCAGCATTTTATTTAAAGGGGTATTCCTTTTTTTTTATTTGTTTATATAATTATAGAAAATTCTGCATTCATACACTTCTCATATCAGGAAGTTGACCCCTTTATGCATTAGAATGGTATAGCCCATGTATCTGTCTTGTGTAATGTATCTCTGGCCTAACTGAAACATGGCAACATATAATCCCTTACATTCAGTAATCAGCAGTGTTACATGACATACATGTGCTGAATCAGCACATAGGACAAATTCATGATAAGTATATAGAACTAGTAATGATATCGTGATTTTTATTGTGATTATTAAAGTAACTACATTACTGAGTATATTTACATGACTTCCTGTCTGTAGGTTATTTGTAAAATGGCTGCCTGTCTCTAGGTGATGTTGTCATGTTGTTAATAAAGGGTAAAAAAAACAAAACAAAGACAACATATACACATATCTGTTTCTACACAGACACTGACAGATATGATGAGATGCTGCTGCAGGTAGTAGTATTGTGAATACTGTATATGCTCTGTACATGTTCTGTTCCTCAATGCACTACTACTCACATGTTAGATACCTGGGCAGTTAATGGAAAGCCAAGCCAAGGGATACTTGTGAGCGTCACATGATGGCTCACATAACTGACGCCATATTTAGTCCTAGCCAGCTCTCCTATGGATGCATTTTACAGGACTAAAATAGGCCGTACCACATTTTTCTTTCGGGAGAGGCTACTGTATGGATATAATAAACATCTACAAGCAAAATGTTCAACAGATATATAGGCTACTGTATTGATATAATAAATATCTACAAGAAAAATGTTCAACAGATATATATTAGAAAAGTGTTAAACATCCTACTCTCTACATAAATGCAATCATTAAAACCAGAATACTTCTTTAAGGGGCCAATTCACAAGACCGTATGGCCATAGCAAAATACAGCATCCCATCAAGAGAATAGTACTTAATGCATTAAAACCTGTGTCTCTATACTAAGTCTTAAAGGGACTATCTGAGACAATTACAAATATTGGACAATCCCTACAATGTTTTACAATAAAAAACACAATTTACTCATATGTCCATCGCCGTTGTCTGCAGCACTCATCTGGTACTCCCACAGCGGTTTGTTTTAAAACCACAGTGGCAACGAGCCTGGTTACGGCATGTGACCACTGCAGCTAAGGACAGAGGTTGGCTGCATCTATGAAGTGCTCAATCCAGGCATCTCATTCTACATGTCACCCACCAATTTTTAAGACATTGTCAGAGATTTTTAATTAGCACTGACAACCCCTTCAAGGCATAGTACAGCGACACAGGTTTTCACCCATTACATACTGTTCTTTAAATAAATGGTATATACATCTGTCAATAATAGCACTTAGCAAAGGATCTAGGAATTTTAATAAACAGCAAACTAAGCGGTAAAAACCAGTGTCAGGCAGCTACTGCCAAGGCCAATAAGATAATGGGTTGCATCAAAAGGGGCATAGATGCCCGTGATGAGAACATAGTCCTACCACTTTACAAATCACTGATCAGACCACACATGGAGTACTGTGTACAGTTCTGGGCACTCGTGAACAAGGTGGACATAGCAGAGCTGGAGAGGGTTCAGAGGAGGGAAACTAAAGTAATAACTGGAATGAGGGCATCTACAGTACCCTGAAAGGTTATCAAAATTAGGGTTATTCACTTTAGAAAAAAGACGACTAAGGGGAGATCTGATAACTATGTAAAAATATATCAGGGGTCAGTACAGAGATCTCTCCTATCATCTATTTATCCCCAGGACTGTGACTGTGACGAGGGGACATCCTCTGCGTCTGGAGGAAAGAAGGTTTGTACATAAACATAGAAAATGATTCTTCACGGTAAGAGCAGTGAGACTATGGAACTCTCTGCCTGAGGAGGTGGTGATGGTGAGTACAATAAAGGAATTCAAGAGGGCACTGGATGTATTTCTGGAGTGTAATAATATTACAGGCTATAGCTACTAGAGATTGGTCGTTGATCCAGGGAGTTATTCTGATTGCCTGATTGGAGTCAGGAAGGAATTTTTTCCCCTTAAGTGGGGAAAATTGGCTTCTGCCTCACAGGGTTTTTTTTTACTTCCTCTGGATTAACTTGTAGGAAACAAGCCGAACTGGATGGACAAATGTCTTTTTTCGGTCTTATATACTATGTTACTAGCACTTTAGGTCAAATTATGGACTTGATGTGGCAGTATTTAGCATTATACATTTATATTTTTGGTCACTGGCACTACCCTTTGGTTATTTTATATTATGATGCATTGTTTGGTATGTCACTTAATCCCCTCCTTCTTGGGGATGACAATTTTTTTTCCCATTGTGAGATTCATTTTTAATCTCATCACTGTATTTTCAATAAAAATTAATATTTTTATTCAAATATGATTGGTATATCAGCCCAATTTTGTAAGAATTTCATCATCACATATTTGAAAAATATGGCTGAAAAAAAAACATACGTCTATCCAGTTCAGTCTGTTATCCTGCAAAGTTGATCTAGATTTCGGGGGTACCATTTCTCTTTGAGAAGAGAGCACATTAGTCAGCATGAGGAGACTTATAGGCCATTCATGCTTCTCTGCAATTCTGCAAATGTGCTCTTAAAAAGCTCTTCCTCTGATGCCACCTGATGTAAGGCAGCTATCTTATAAGTCAATGTTTGACCCTTTAAATAGGCCTAGAAGAGACATGAGTCAGATATTAAATAAGCCAGCACCTTATCTGCAGACAGCTGTTTCAGGGTGATTGCCCCTCATCAGTGCAAAGAAGAGTGTACTGTCTTAACTGGGAGAGAGACCTAAGTCAGTATTTGGCGGTATATCCCTCCTTGGGGAGAGAGTGCCTTATTTGGCGTAAAGAGACTTATAGGCCCAGGGGCGTAGCTATAGGGGGTGCAGAGGTATCAGTCGCTACCAGGCCCAGGAGCCTGAAGAGGCCCAAAGACCCTTGTGCCGCATAAGAAGACACACAAAGCACTAAGGGAAGGGGGGCCCAAGCTGAACTCTTGCACCAGGGCCCATGAGCCTTTAGCTACGCCCCTGTATAGGCCATACATGCTCTTCTGGAATTCTGGAAAGAAATGGAGGCAAATGAGCTCCTAACAAGCTCTGCCTCTAATATCGCCAGATGAGGCAGCTGATCCAGAGGAATGCAAAAAACCCTAGTGTGGTGTAAGCCAATTTTCCTCATGTTGGGGGAAAAAATTCCATCCCAACTCCACTCAGGCAGTCAGAATAACTCCCTGGATCAATGACCCTTCTCCAGAAATCTAGTAACTATAACCTGTAATATTATTACATTATAGAAGTTGAGCTGCAACAAGACATTCCTTAATGAACTGTGCATATAGGAATTTTCTAATACCCTTCCATTATTGCTTTTTTTATGAACAGAAGCAGTCATCCTGTCATCAGACACAGTTCTTTACTGTATAAGAACATGTTCTTCACAACTGAACCTACATTTTAAAGTGTTTTTCAGTTTTTTTGAAAACCCCATGATGGAGTTTATAAAAGGGATTTCCTATTCGGCACCTCCTTCACTAAGCCATATTGGAGGAAAACTACATTCAGGTTTTCTGATTAAGTTTTTAAAACCAATATCAGGTGTGGATTATAAAAGGAGAGAAAATATTAAGGAGAAAGATTACTTTTATTTTTTTTAAAGGGATTCTGTCACCAGTATTACTGAAGAAATGATTATCGGGGATTTTGCGGGTTATAATTGCAAGTCACAGTGAGCAAAAAATCCTAAAATATAACTTTTATTGATATATATAAATAAAACCGGTCCTAAGGACCTAAAGATGTGAATAACCACCTAGCAACCAAATTTTTGAAAAAAGGAACAGGAGGGATACAAACTGCTTTCCCCTATATTGGCCCTAATGGCTGCTCAGCCCGAGGGCACCCCTTAATGGTAGGAGCCCCTCGTCCTCGTGCCTAGGGCTAGCCTGTCCTTAGATATCCCTTACACTATATTCCCTCTTGGCCTGTATAATAACAGCCTAAATATTTCGCTGAGACCCGACGCGTTTCCCCCTCAAGATATAGTGAGGGTTCATCAGGGGTCAGGAGACATGTAATACAGGGACCCAACAACATAGATAAAATAACATAAATGCCAATCGTGTGACTGGTACCAAATAAAGATATAACAGTACCTTTGAGTCAGCGCAAGTCTACCATCCAGCTTAAGGGTATGGAATTAATTACTTACGACCTCTGATGGCGATATGTCCACATTGGCGTGGAGCAGATGGTGGCTCTGTCATCAGGTTTGACCCCTGTCAGCTAAACATATGCTGACGCTCAGGGTCTCATCAGGATTCCTAATGTGGGCTCATCAATGCGATCAGTAGCTTTATTTTGGCAAAAAACAGGTTTTACCAACCTGTCAATCAAAGAAATAAGGTGCCCAAGGAGAGGTCCAGGGATGCAGGGTGCCCGGCAGCACCCATCGCTGTTCGTGCCCAGCGCCGCCTCATACTCTTCTGTGCCGCCTCCTACTCTTCTGTGCCCCCTTTCCCTCTCCCTCTGTAAGATCTGGCGCATGCGCACAGGGCGCATGCGCACTTCGCTTGAAGAAGCCGATCCAAGAAGTCTGCGCGTGCGCACAGGGCTCAGCCTGATGCGCACGTGCGGACTTCTTGGATCGGCTTCTTCAAGCGAAGTGCGCATGCGCCCTGTGCGCACGCGCCAGATCTTACAGCAGGAGGAGGGGGAGGGAGGGAGAGGGAGAGGCGGCACAGAAGAGTAGGAGGCGGCACAGAAGAGTAGGAGGCGGCGCTGGGCACGAACAGTGATGGGTGCGGTCGGGCACCCTGCATCCCTGGACCTCCCCTTGGGCACCTTATTTCTTTGATTGACAGGTTAGTAAAACCTGTTTATTTGCCAAAATAAAGCTACTGATCGCATTGATGAGCCCACATTAGGAATCCTGATGAGACCCTGAGCGTCAGCATATGTTTAGCTGACAGGGGTCAAACCTGGTGACAGAATCCTTTTAAATACATTCCTTGTTTTCACTTCAAAAACTGCATCAAAGAACCTGAAGGTTTGGTTGTATCCTTACATGGATAGCTTGTTGATTCCAAAGGGTATCTTGCAATGCTTTATTTGCCCTGAGATGGCTTACAGCAGATCTCTGGGTGTCCTGCAATGAGACCTCTTATGATCAGCATATTTTCAGCAGGCCCTTTTAACAAAAAGAGATTGTCCAGTGGAACAGTCCTATATTTGTATTAGAAACCTTTTAGTAACAGATTGTATCTACCATTTACTAAATATTTTCTCGGAACTCTGACCCTTATGTTCAGCTATCATAGTTAATGCAAAAATGCAAACTGTCCATGCAAGGAGTCATACGAGTCACTTTTTTTAGGACTGTATTTATATTGCTGCTAGAAAGAACTTGCCTGAGCTTTACACACTGCTTAACAAAAGCGCATTTCTAATGATAATACTAATCTTTATTTATATAGTGCCACCATATTCTGCAGAATTTTACAATTTATGGTAACTGCACATTTGTCCTGCAGAAACACTATTAGGAGAATACAATTTAGCCTGACCCACTGAATCAGAATGCTGTGAGAAACCAAATCAGGGATTATGCAAACACCCGTATTATGGCTCTGTATTGAACTATAAGGCCCCTTTCACACGGGCGAGTTTTCCGCGCGGGTGCAATGCGTGATGTGAACGCATTGCACCCGCACTGAATCCTGACCCATTCACTTCTATGGGGCTGTGCACATGACAGTTGATTTTCACGCATCACTTTTGCGATGCGTGAAAATCGCAGCATGCTCTATCTTCTGCGTTTTTAACGGAACGCAAGCCCCATAGAAATGAATGAGGCTGCGGGAAAATCGCAAGCATCCGCAAGCAAGTGCTCTCCGTTAGCTTGCTAGTAGGAAAAGGACCTGTGATGATGTCACAGCATCACATGGCCCAATCACCTGCTCCATCACTATGGTGATGGAGCATGTGATTGGTCCATGTTACCATGTGACATCATCACAGGTCCTTTTCCTACTAGCAAGCTAACGGAGAGGAGGCCGGGCTTCGCGATCAAATGGAACAGGTAAGTTAATATTAGTTTATTATTTTTAACCCATTCTGCACCTGTTTAAACATTAGGAAGATGGCCAAGGGTATTATTTTACATTATAACTATGTTATAATGTGAAATAATACCAGCGGGACAATTTCTGACCCAAACATGCACTTCTGTGAAGAAGTGCAGGTTCGGGTCTGGGTACCAAAAGTGCCGATTTTTCTCCCGCGCGTGCAAAACGCATGACAGCGCTTTGCACTCGCAGGGAAAAATCGTGGCGATTCCCGCAACGCACCCGCACTGTTTGACGGAGTGCCCCGCAACGCCCGTGTGAAAGGGGCCTAAGGATACTAACAAAAGTTTAAGTTCCTTGATGCAGTTTTGGAAGCCAAAACCAGGAGTGAATTAAAAAAAAAAAAAGAGTAGTATCTTTCCTTAAGGCCCCATGCACACGACCGTTGTGTGTTTCCGCGTCCGTTCCGTTTTTTTTCACGGATAGGATGCTTCCCCATTCATTTAAATGGGTCCGTCAAAAAATGCGGATGGTCAACCGTTTTTGTTCCGCATCCGTGATCCGTGTTTTCATTCCGTCAAAAAAATAGTGCATGTCCTATTTTTTTCACGTTTGCGGACAAGGATAGGCATTTTTACAATGGATCTGCCATAAAAATCGGATCCGTCAAAAAAACCGGTCCGTCATCCGTTTTTTTGACGGACGCAAAATTTCAAGGAGGAGCGGACGGGGAGGCAGGCAACGGTCGTGTGCATGTAGCCTAATACTTTATCTCCTTTGATGATCCATTTCTGATTTTGGCTTTCAAAACTGCATCTGGAAAACTGAAAATTTTGCTGTACCCTTACAAGGCTTCCACAGACATGCATGATCCCTGTATTGTACCTTTATACAGTTTTATATGGAGACATACTGAGTATTTTTTTCTTTGTGCAAATCCTACAGAAATAGTTGCATGCTCCATCAGATGCAGAATATGCTGAGAAAGATATAATTTAGTGGAATTCTATATTTTCCCCTTATATGGAATGTCATAAAGCACTCAACCTTCTCACCAAAAAATTTTCAACAAGTGTACAACTTGGTTGCTTCATTTGATACATATAATGCACAGGTGTGCTGTAAAACATACCATCAGATAGCTGGTAAAGTTGACAAGGCAATGTACTGAAAAATTTATGAAGAAGGGCATCTTCTGCTGAAATCCTTTTACGAGGACAACCTTTCAACATCTTATAAGCAAGATCTTCAGCCCCCATAGTTCTACTCAATCTGGAAGAACAAGATGAGATTGATTCTTTTATACTATTATGGAAACTTGATATTAAAGGGGTTATCTCATGATTAATGTAAAAACTTAAAATCAGACATCATATAGTAGTACTTGACAATCTCTAACAAAGCTAGAACCAGCCCTGTACCACATATGGATCTGCAGTTTCCCCATTCATTGCTCCAATTGCTCTGACAGATTTATATCAAGCTGACAGCTCGAGGGGGTGGTCCTTTTTGCTGCAGACCTCTCCCTATTACAGCCAGGAGGCAGTTGAAGGATGGAACTAGGCATGTGCGTCCGGACAGAGAAATAAGAAAAATAACAAACAGCAGGTGGCGCACATGCCTAGTTCCATCCTTCAACATGGTTATAAGGGAAAATAATAGCATTCTCAATACAGAATGCTTAGTAAAATGTGGATGGAGGGGTTAAAAATAAAAAAATTAACTCACCTTATTCACTTGATTGCGTAGTTGCGATCTCTTCTTCATTCATTAGCTGTCGGCTAAAGGACCTGTGATGACGTCACTGAGCTCATCACATGGTCCAATCACATGGTCCATCACCATGGTGATGGACCATGTGATGTGACGTCGCCACAGGTCCTTTAGCTGGCAGCTAATGCTTGAAGAAGAGAGAAGAGATCGGCAACTACACGATCAAGTGAATAAGGTGAGTTAATTTTTTTATTTTTAACCCCTTAATCCACATTTAACTAAGCATTCTGTAGTAAGAATGCTATTATTTTCCCATATAACCATGTTATAAGGGAAAATAATAAAGATCGGGTCCCGTCTCTTAGCA
This sequence comes from Bufotes viridis, assembly GCA_033119425.1. Classification (NCBI taxonomy): domain Eukaryota; kingdom Metazoa; phylum Chordata; class Amphibia; order Anura; family Bufonidae; genus Bufotes; species Bufotes viridis. The sequence goes on from CM065595.1 coordinate 104,713,783, forward strand.
ACCTTGCGGAAAAATCGCACTGCGTCTGCACTTGATTGCGGATGCTTGCGATTTTCCCGCAGCCCCATTCACTTCTATGGGGCCTGCATTGCGTGAAAAACGCACAATATAGAGCATGCTGCAATTTTCACGCAATGAAGAAGTGATGCGAGAAAATCACCACTCATGTGCATGTTCATAGAAATGAATGGGTCCGGATTCAGTGCGGGTGCAATGCGTCCACCTCACGCATTGCGACCGCGCAGAAAACTCGCCCGTGTGAAAGGGGCCTAAGGAGGTTCAGCAATCTGCCTAGAGTGATTTCTAGTAATACATCGGTTGTCTCGGGGGTTGTGAATCCAAGATGCACAGCAGCTGGGTATTAATTTCATGTGAACAAATCCATTTAATAGACAAAACATAAAACAGAGGTTTCAGACTACTGAAACCAAGAAGAAATGACGTTTTGTTTGCTGTAAAACACAATAGATTCCATTTATCAGCAGCTGTCAGAGGTCTGTAATGTAGAACAGCTTCATCTGGCCGCGGCACACTTCCAGCTTTGTGACATGGAATTTCGAATCACTATCCAATGTAGTTAGATAAAGTCTGACCTAAGCTTATCAAGTTTCTTAGGTATCCTGGGTATGTGTGACCAAGTCATTGAAAGAATCCATTAAGCGTGACTTCAAAACAATGTATAAGGAGCTCTGAGGGCTTATCTTATTAGTCTGGAACAAATGAGACTATGCCTAATACATGCTGCTCAAGTGGATTTATCACCCAAATTCAAGTGTTTATTTAGGAGAGCATAATACAGTTCAATCTTCTGGTGGAGGATACAATATTATATTTTCTTTAATATCAGATACAGAAGATGATGATGCCACTTAAATTAATCATGTCTGAGAACATGTAAAGAATCAAGCCTAAACTCGTAATTGTTGGAGTTTTCCTTGCGACAAAAATATCAAATGTTGCACTTAGGCAACATCTACATATGCGGCAGGCATTTTGTTATTTTATTTCAGGAGAGAAACAGAACATCCATCGACTCTGGCATAGCTGGCCACCAGCAGGGCCCATCGGATCCCATTCACTATAATGGGGTCTGTAGGATTTTCAGCCGGCATTCTGCTGGATAGAAAAAAAACAAAACAACTGCATGCAAAAAATAATTTAACTGGTGAATCAAAAAAGCTAGAACACAGCAACAAGAAGCAGGTAAATATACTTCACTACACAGGTCTGGCAGGAGAGACAAAAAGTGTTGAAAAGCCAGAGTACCCTTTTAAAAGAGAGCACATTCACGAGGCACCAGAGCTGGGGAGCCACACATGTAGTTAAAGAGAATCTGTCACCTACTTTGAGCGTTTTAGACCACTCATATCACGTTATAGCAGAGATGCCCAACATAGAAATAGTACTTTTATTGTGTCTGTCCTAAGTCCAGAAGGTGAAAAAAACTATTTATAAAGATATGCAGATCAGGTCCCGCGAGTGCACAGGAGCGGCGTTATAGCCTCAAGTGCCCCTCTCTGATGTGCCAGCATAACCACTCCCCTTGCAGTCCACTGGCCTGCCTTCCTTTCCTAATTCATCCTCCTCATCTATCTTAGAGATCTCGTGCAAGCGCCGGTCACCGCTGGGCCCACACATGCGTACTGTTAAGATGGGTGCCTCTGCCCATGGTGGGCAGGGCAGTGCGCATGCGCAGGCCCAGGTACTATTCTAGCTCTGAACCTTGACGTATCCCCATTTTCACCCAGAAACCCCCTCTGATGCTCTCCTTTGCTCTGGGCTGTATTGCTCAGCGAAAGGGCTATTTGTTTATGTTTTTTACATTGCTAGGTGTAGACTTCCGCCTAGCAGTGTTGCCGGTAACGTCACTGACACTGATAGGCGGGCATCAGCACTGCCCTAGCCGTTTTACAGGCTAGACCAACCCTAAAACCTGCCCATTAATGCCGGTGATGTCACTGGGCTCACTGCTAGTTGGATGCCTCCGCCTAGCTTTACCCATGGAGAGCTTGGTACATCACCGGATCTCCAGAAAAAGCATTTGACCTGCGCGATTTAGCGCAGGACAAAGGGGAGCATTGGAGCAGAGTGATATTTAATTGTAAGTATGTTCCAGAAACATATTTATTGTGGATTTTAAGGAAGCTGGAAATCATCTTTTGTTCCAAGACGTACTACAGCCGAAGTTGGGCGTTCCTTTCCATGCTACCTGGTTGCATTGAGGTGAGAGCTGCATCTAAAGCCTTGTTTGAGAAACATATTTATTGTAATGGTTTTGGGTCTGGAATTTTTTTGGCAAAAAAAACTTTGCAGAAAAATGTAAAAGTGTCATTTTCTGCCATAACTTAAAAATATATCTAACAGGTCTCTGCTGGTAATTGAATTCCAGATAATCTGTACAGCAGACACACATTTACCACAAAATAAAATAATAAAATAGTTCTGTTGTAAGAAGAGGATTAGGCATAATATTAAAGAAACAATAATACTGTTTAGTCGTTTTAGGCACAGAAAAGCCTAAAATTACGAGTTAGTCTATAGAGCAGTGGTAAATCCACTGCCTGCTATATGGAAAATCAATGAAATTTGACCTGTGAAATGTATTTTTATTGTTTTAATTATGGCAGAAACATGGAACTTTTATTTTCCAGCATTTCTTTTATGGTGAAAGTTACATTTTTCTGCAAATGTATTGTTACTATAAAAAAATTATGGAGCAAAAATAATTAGAATAAATGTATTTTTCTAACATTCTGAGCACCCAATAAAGTTTTCTTCACTTCACTTCAAAGTTCCTCATCTGCATTGCCGCATACAGCCCTTTTCTTTCTCCTGAATCAAGGTTCATCCACTGACCGTTCCGATGTGCATCTCGGCCGAAGGGGCAGCGTGCAGCAGCAGCATCAATACTCATTACTAAGCAACACCCCGTTGTGCGCAAAGACATAAGGTGAGTAGTCCTTTGTGTTTAGGGCATTGCTTAATTTCTTTACAGTCCTACCACTCTGTATGTGCTCTCAAAAAAATGCTTGTATAAAACACGTTTTTTATGTTTTTTTGCAAGCCCTAAAAAATGCCCACAAATAATTGTGTGTGAAGGATTCTCAAGACTGGAATTCTGTTGTGACAGTTTTTTTTTTTTCAATTATTTAAGAAAAAGCCAGGAGTGGTTATAAAAGAAGGAAAAATATAGTGGAAAGCCTTATAGTGCTCCTGTGTTTGGGTCAAAAAAAAAATGTATAAAAAAACTGCATGTGTGTTACCAGCCTAATTAGGCTACATGCACCCAACCGTATGTGTTTTGCGATCCGTGAAATGTGGATCCCCAATAAAAAGGATGACGTTCCGTATGGCATCCGTTTTTTTTTGCGGATCCATTGTAATAATGCCTATTCTTGTCCGCAAAACAGACAAGAATAGGACATGATCTATTTTTTTGGCGGGCCTACGGAACGGACATACGGATGCGGATAGTACACAGTGTCAGCCTTTTTGTGGACCCATTGAAATAAATGGGTCCGCATCCTATCCGCAAAGAAAACTTAACGGACAGGGAAAAAAAATACGGTCGTGTGCATGAGCCCTAAGGCCCACTTCACATACAGATGTTTTTTTTACTGCTAAAAGAAAGGATTAAAACTGAATCACATGTTTTTATTTTTTAATTTTTTGTCAGTGATGTTTTTGTGTTAGGCCTAATTCACACGTCCGTAGTGTGTTGCGGATCCGCAACACACCTTGCCACCAGCCCTATAGAGATGCCTATACTTGTCCGCAATTGCGGGCAAGAATAGAACATGCTCTATATTATTGCGGAGCCGCCGGCCGGAAGATCGGCGGCGCGCTCCGCAAATGCAGAGAGCACAGTGTGTGCTCTCCGCATCCATCACGTCCCCATTCAAAATGAATGGGTCCGCACCCATTCCGCAGATTTGTGGAACGGGTGCGGACGAACATTGCGGACGTGTGAATAGGGCCTTAAGGTGTAAATTGTGTTTTTTGTTCAGGAGTTTTTTCCCTATAGATAAGAGAATTGACTTTCGGCTAACATATGGAGCTTTTTTTTCAGCAAAAAACTACCAAAAATGCATGTGCAAAAAAGAAAAAGCAGATAAAAAAAACATAAAAGAGAAGAAAAACTCAACAAATGATGCTATTTTTAGAAAAGACAGATGAACTGGAATCTTTGTTGAAATAGCCTATTTTAAGACAATACCAGCACATGCTATAACAAACTAATGAACAGACTAAGATTAATATACTCTGCCAAAACCTATGGCGTCTGCTCACATTACAAACTCGCCTTGGATTTGCAGAACATATGAAGCAATTTAAATAATCAGAACTTGATATAGACCAATTTAACGCCCAAACTGCCTCTATTCACAAACTACAAAGAGTCAAAGATTTTTGCACGCTCCTTCATTTCCTGTTTTTTTAAGCTTTTTGGGATTTGTGTTGCCTTTAAACTTGATCTTTTAAACGATATATTTTTTTTTGTGCATCGCAGCACCTGATAAGAATATAAATCCCTAGAAAAGCCAAGACTTTCCTTTGAAGTTGTGGTCTTTAAAATGGTTTGGCCGCTGGAAACCCCTGAGGGCGTATGTTTTTCTTCTTTTCCTTTCAACCTTTTCCCTTGAATGGCTGAAGGGCTGGATCATTTTATGGAGGACTGAAAATTGTCTGCAAAAGAGCGAGTGACAACTGCACTGAAAACAGGGGTCATAGCACCAATTGTGTCCTGGGCCCCTGTCCCTCAGCTCAAACACAATGCTGGCATTATTGGCAGGAACAATTGCAGTGAAGACAAGAAATTAGTACTCCTTCTTCTGGGCAGGTCTGTTCCAAAACCCTTTCTAGACTGTGATAGCTGCAGATGTTACTTCCCTTCTGTTGAGCACTTTCATTCTCACTGCGCTGCATTTTTATCAACCTTGATATGAAGTGTTAACCTATTCTTTTCTCGTGGTATGAATGAACCACCTGCAATGTGCTGCAAAGGAATGGGTTAAAATGTCTCTATATATCCAATATTACTAAAGCACTACAGATAATCCAAAATAAGATTTACCAACATTGGCAATGATTTACAGTGGGTGAAAGTATTAGTTGGGATGGAGGCTGCATTATTTGTTGGAGGAAACTTTTTCGGCTGCCATTTTGAAATCTGCCATATCGAATTTAGCTTAGATTTTTCCAGTGAGAAGGGGGTCATGTGATATATCAATCTTAGCTAGTATTCACTCATAAACACACTGGAAGTGTCAGTTATGATCCGAGTTAATAAAGGTAAAAAGTTCCTAAAGTGCTTTACATGGCTTGTTCTATGTATCCACCATTCTTCAGGATCATCATGGATCATGTTTAATCCAGTCTTGGTGAAGACCCACCGGTGATACTTCTTCACAACATTGTAAGATTAGGCTTATTTCAAACTGACAGCATAGTACTGGCAGGTTGTTCCGGAGCTGCTAGAACTATCAGGGGCCGTCAGGCATTCTGGCAACAATCAGTAATGATAGATCCAGATGACTCCGGCAGCGGAACACCCAGCCGGAACTACCAGTAGTGGGAAACAAGCCTTAGCCATTTCAGGCGAGTCATATTGCGCAATACACAATATGGATCACCTAAAATGGCGAATCTGAATGGCTATGCTCAACAGGCTGGAAAAGGTTACTAAACCATCCACAGTCAGACAGACTGTGTACATATGGAGAAAATTCAGGACCATTTCTACTTTCCCAGGTGTGATCAACAAACAAAGATCATGCCAAGAGTGCGGCAGTAAGAGAGCAAGAGGTCGCAAAGGAACCCAAGGTAACCTTTAAGCATCTAAAGGTTTTTCTTATATTAACTAATGTTTAACATTATCCCCTATCCACGGAATAGAGGATGAATAACTGATTGGTGGGGGTCTGACCGCTGCGACCCAGGGGCAGACATACCGCTTGTGCAGCTGGTTCACTGGGGCCCATACAGCTTGGACTGGTTCACTGCTGAGTGGAATAAATAAATCCCCTTCCTAAACTTCAGACTGAAAGCTAATGTGCTGCTCAGGGGCTGATTCATAGGAGGGCTGACAGGTTTTAGTGTAATCAGCACTCCTGGTCAGTAAGGCTGGTTCCACAGGGTCTGATTTTTACAAAATCACAACAAAAAAACAATGCATTTTGCTGTGACTTTCTCCAAAATAGGACCTTGTGGACCCAACCTTACTGACCAGGAGAGCTGATTGGTCTAAAAACTGTCACTCAAAAACACTGACAGCCTCTCCTCCTAAGGGCCAGCACTGCTAATCAGTGAGGAAGGAAGGACCCACTGCTGCTGTGTGAAGATGGAGCCCTGCTATTGAGAGGGAGAGGAGCATGGCTGAGGACACCAGAAGCAGCAATACAGAACCAGGAGGTGAGGAAGGGATCTGTATGTAATGTAGTGTAAAATAGTTCCTGCATGTGTGACAGTGTGTGTAAGTGACAGTGCCTGCATGTGTGACAGCATGTGTATGTGACAGTGCCTGCATGTGTGACAGTGTGTGTATGTGACAGTGCCTGCATGTGTGACAGTTTGTGTATGTGACAGTGCCTGCATGTGTGACAGCGTGTGTATGTGAGTGACTGCATGTGTGACAGTGCGCGTATGTGACAGTGCCTGCATGTGTGACAGTGTATGTGAGTGACTGCATGTGTGACAGTGCGCGTATGTGACAGTGCCTGCATGTGTGACAGTGTATGCGAATGACTGCATGTGTGACAGTGCCTGCATGTGTACAAGTGTGCATGTGAGTGCCTGCCTATGTGACAGTGTGTGTCTGACAGTGCCTGCCATGTGTGAGAATGTGTGAAAAAGAGTGGTTGCATGTATGAAAGTCCAGTATGAGTGTTAGGGCTCATTCAGATGGACGTATGAAGGAGTCTGCATCTGTTCCGCAATTTTGCAGAATGGGTGTGGATCCATTCATTTCAACAGGTATGCAGAAGATGCGGGCAGCACATTGTGTGTTGTCCGCAGCCGTATGTCTGTTCTGCAGCCCTGCAAAAAACGATAGAACGTCCTATTTTTGTCCACAATTGCAGACAAGAAAAGGTATTTTCTATCATAGGACGCACGCAGCCAGTCTCCGTGTTTTGTGGATCCGCAATTTGCGGACTGTAACGCACAGCCGTCTAAATGGGCCCTTAGGCTGGTGCCACCTTGTGGCACATTGTGCAGCCAAAGATTGCAGCGACACTATGATACATCACAACTACTAAAAGTAAATGGGGCCGTGACCTGACATTCACAAATAATGCAACCTGTTGAATTTCTTGCAACTTTTCGATTCTGATTTTAAGAAACTTCAAAGTCACAATGCAACCCCATTCATTTTAACTCAATACATCGCAGAATTGTGCTGCAGTGATCCTTGGCTGCACGACACATTGTTGCCCAAAAGCACTGTGCAGCCTTAAAGGGGTCACTGTATCAAAAAAAAAATTAATTTTCCCCCCTTTTTCATTGGTACTGTACTTAATAAATGTTGCTTCCTGGGCCAGTGCTGCGCTCCTGGTCCTTATATGCTACTTGTTCTTTCAGGATTATGCACATATTGTATATGTGTCTGTATGTGTGGTTTGGGGAAGGGGGGCCCAGGTACATTCTTTGCACAAGGGCCCTCTGCCGTCTGTGTCCGCCCCTGCTGGGACCCCCATAGATCCCAAGGACAGAGGTCTTGTGACCCTGATATTTTGTAGTGACAGGTCAAGCATGTGCCCTGCAGCTTCAGTCATTCTCTATGGGACCATTGGAAACAGTCGAACGTTGCATCTCTGGCAGTCCCAAGTATTCCATCAGATCGGGGAATGCGACCAGTGGGGGTCCCAGCAGTCACTTAGACTTCCACCAATCAGTTAGTTATCACCTATCTTGTAGATAAGGGATAACTTCAAAGCTTGGCACAACCCCTTTAATGTTCATGAGTTCACCATCAGGAGGGCACTGAACAACAATAGTGTGCATAGCAGGATAGCAAGAAGAAAGCCACCGCTCTCCAAAAAGAACATTGCTGCCCATCTGCAGTTTGCTTAAAGGGGTCGTCCGAGTTATGAAAATAAACTATATATATCACTGTAAATCTGATGGGCAGCAATATATAACTGAGCTAAGCAAGTTTTAGGTAAAAAAAATTATATTTTCTCATTTCCCTGGTTCTCTTCTGGCCCTTTGTTTACCTGCAATAACAACAATCTCTACCCCTCCCCCTGCCCTGCAAAGGGAGTGAATATAAGTGCTGCCCTGAGTGTCTACCTGCTGGGATACTCAGCAGCATGTTGTATGTGTAGGACTACAAGTCCCAGCTGTATAATGACACTGTTGATACACACAGGATCTCCTCCCTACCTGTTCTTGTGCAGAACTCCTCTAGTCTGTGAGCTCCTGTGCCCAGCATTTGTCTCCTCACTGCCTGAAGCTACTCAGTAAAGCCTTCAGCCCCAAGTGTGCTCCTGAAGGAGTTAATCTTTCCTGAAGTATCCAGTCGGAGGGAGACACAGGGCAGACAGCAGTAGTAGAAGACGGCACAGCAGGGAGGTGTGGCCAGCATAGTGACGTCTCGTGTACATACACATATCTGCTCTCTCAGGCTTGTGCACGAAAGATCATCAGAGCAGGGAGAGAAGCTGACATCACAGGTCATGTGACCCTCAGTGAAATCTGAGAAAGGAGCAACTACAGATGCAGTAAGTGCCTGGTAAAGCTGTTACATTTGATTAGTTAGAAACATACAAAGAACAAAAAGATAACTCGGACAACCCCTTTAAGATCACTTGGAAAAGCCAGAAGGCTATAGGAGCAATATTTTGTGAATGGATAAGAACAATATAGAACTTTTTGGTTTGAACAAGAAGTGTTATTTTTGAAGAAAGGAAAACACTGCATTTAATCATAAACTCCTCATCCCATCTGTAAAACACAATAGTGGGAGTTTCATGGTTTGGGCCTGTTTTTCTGAATCTGTACAGGACAGCTTGCCATCATTGACGAAACATTGAATTCTGAATTATACCAGGAAATTCTACCGAAAAATCTCAGGACATCTGTTCATGAGTTGAATCTCACAAGAACGTGGTTCATGCAGCAAGACAACAACTCTAAGGACACAAGTCGTTCTACGAAAGAATAGCTAAAGAAAAATAAGGGTATGGCTACACAGCCACATGTATCGCGCAACAAGAAAGTTATGGTCTAATCCTCAGATTACTGTCACAGGTTTTCAGTTGTACATGCTGTAGATCTGACTTCTAATGTAGCCCCAGTCAATATGATCATATGGTGTGGTTTTTTTGCAGTTTCCTTGGGGAAACCATGGCAAAAATAAGCATGTTAATAGTTTTTTTTTCAAATCCACACACGGAAAAATCTACCTTGTATGAACTACAGTGCAGATTTCCATTACAATGAATGAAAGGTAGACTGGGAACATTTTCTACATGGAATTCACACATGGAATTTAGGTGCCAATAAATCCCTTTGTGAATATATCCTTATACAGCGGTTGCCAGGGCATACCTAAAGAGGGTGCAGAGTTAAAGAGGGGGCAGAGTTATAATTCTCACCCCGGCCATGATTATGAGGGGGCCCAAAGGCCCTTTTGCCATAAGCCAATACCAGTATCATAAACGATACATGGTACATGTGGTACATGTTATTACAGACTTTGTATTGGGCTCAAGAGCATCGACCTGATTAGGGATGAGCGAATCGACTTTGGATGTTTCATCGCAGGCGCTCCGTACAGTATTAGAATGTATTGGCTCCGATGAGCCGAAGTTATTACTTCACAAAGTCTTGCGAGACTTCGCGTAATAACTTCATAAATTAATTTGTACTGTAAAAAATCATTTCCCGAACTCGGGTTTGGTTCCAAGGTAACACGTTTCATCCGAAGTCGAAGAGAAGCTCATCCCTAGACCTGATGTCAGAACTACAGAGCAACAAAAAGCGTAATCTATGAGATAGGTATCAGAGGAGATTTAAAGGGGTATTCCAGTTGTTTGTTTTTTTACATATTTGTTTATATAATAGGAAATTATGTATTTAAAATTCTGCATACATACCTTTCTTTTATCAGGCAGTTGGCCCCTATATTCAGTAGAATAATATAGCCCATGTATCAGTCCTGTGTGATGTATCTATGGCCTAAATGAAACATGGGATTGGTCATGTGACTCTCCACATAATATAATCTTGGACATTCAGTGAGCAACAGTGTTACATGGCATACATGTGCTGGGAAAGCATACATGACACATCCATGTGATAAAAATAAATAGAACTAGTAATGGAATCATGATTTTATTGTGGTTACTGCAGTAACTAAGTTACTGTGTGTATTTCATGGTTGTCTGTCTGTAGGTGACTTGTAAAATGGTCGCCTGTCTCTGGGTGATGTTGTAAAATGGCTGCCCGTCTCTAAGTCATGTTGTAATGTTAATAAAGTTTAGTGTAAAAACAAACACAACACACAGATATGTTTCTACACAGACATAATGAAATACTGCTGCAGGTAGTAGTACTATATATACTGTATATGTTCTGCTCCCTAATACACTACTATTCCCCTATTAGATACCTGGGTAGTTAAAGGGGTTGTCGAGTTATTCAATGAAATCTATCTGTATAGCGCCACCTGCTGTTTGCTCTTCTTCTAATTTCTAATTTCTCTGTTCTTCTCAAAGAGACGGACGCACATGCTCAGTTCCATCTTTCAACTACCACCAGTTGCAGCAGAAAGGACACCCCCCCCCAGAAAGGATATGCCACCTAAACTGCAAGCTTGAAATAAATCTAGCAGAACAACTGAATGAATGGGAAGATCTCTGGATCCATGTGAGGTACATGGTTTGTTCTAGCTTTGCTAGAAAGAGGTTGTCATGTACTAGATTATATATGATTTTCATTTTTTAAATTATTCATGGGATAACACCTTTAACTAAAAGCCAGGTCACATGATACTTCTGAGAGTAACATGACGGCTTACATGACTGGCGCCATGTTTAGTCCTATCTAGCTAAAGGCAAAACTGATCCGTTTTGGACCGCTTGTAAAAATCCCTGAACGGATCTCACAAATGGATCTCATTAGTGTTAGACGAAACGTTGCTAATTTTTAGTTTCATGTAAACATTAGATCTATCATTTCTCATGAAGCATTGCATTCTACAGTATGTAGGTATGGGCTCATACTTACCAACATTCAAAAAGTAAAAATCTGGACATTTAAGCTCCACCCAGGGGCCACCAAGGACATCATCAAAACAACCCAGAATGCCCCAAAACACCCATACTGGGGTGAGGCTTGTATAACTGCCCCACATTATTCAGACTGTTGGCAAGTATGATGGCTGATAAATAGCTCATCTGGAAACCAGCACAACAGTACGAACTGCGCATTGGGCGTGAACCATCTATGTCTATAGAAGGAAAAATAATTTCATTTTGGATCTGTCTATAATAAATAAAAGAAGAGATTACTTTAAAAAAAAGCAATATGAAAGAAACAACTCCATCGCCTTAAAGGGGTTCTGCAGGTTTTTAGGCTCCATTCACATGTCCGCAATTCTGTTACGCATTTTGTGGAACGGAATTGCGGACCCATTCATTCCTATGGGGACACACGATGTCCCGCACGGACCTGGAATTGCGGATCCGCACTTCTGGGTCCGCAATTCTGTTCCGCAAAAAAATAGAACTTTACATGTCCCATTCTTGTCCGCAATTGCGGACAAGAAAAGGCATTTTCTATGAGAGTGTCGGCTATGTGCAGTCCGCAAAATGGATCCGCAAAACACACACGGACGTGTGTGTGGGGCCTTAATATTGATAACCTATCCTCAGGATAGATCCTCAATATCAGATCAACGCGGGGTCCAAAACCCGGCAACCCTGGCGATTAGCTGTATGAAGGGAAGGCGCGCGTAGTGTGCACGTGCTGTCTCCCGTCCCTCTTCCTGCTCACTGCTGCTATGTCTATGGCGAGCAGGAAGAAAGACGGGAGATGGCACGTGCACTCTTGCGCTCGCCTTCCCTTCATACAGCTCAGGATAGGTCATCAATATTAAAAGCCCGTAGAACCGCTTTAAAGTAATTTAGCATCTGAGTATAATGACTGCATGACCCAAAAGGTAAATGGTAATTACACATACATAATGTATAGTATATATGTGTGTGGAGTAAGGTACAGGATATCCATGAATAATATGCTGTATCTTTGAAATGCTTTGAAATCCCCTACACACAGAGACATTCTCAATAGGGTAGATACTTGCATACATGGCATGTAAAGCACTGGAGGATCACTGACAAAGGTGACAAGCTCCATATCAAACAATTGCAACTTCTGTGTGTGATCCACAAGGTTCAGAAGCAGGGGCTGAATGAGTCAACAAGTGTCACCAGATACCACTGGAGCTTTAAAGGAACCTGGAGGCCTTGCAGTGATACCTGCTGGAGGCTGCCACTATTCCTAGGCAGCTGCCCAATCTTTTTGACTACCAGGGCTGTTTATATGTAATTGCAACAAGAGTCTCTGTATTTCCAACATTTACACACACAAACAATCCCATAGTTATATAGGCCCATTCAGTTACTCTGATCACAATTTTAGAAATCATAACAAATATCAAAAAATAGTGAATTTTATTTTATCATAGATCTGGAGGATAGATTGTATTAAATAATTCTTGCAAATATAAAATCGAACTTTTAATGACAATTCCTAAAGAAAACTACAAACCGGATTCCAAAAAAGTTGGGACACTAAACAAATTGTAAATAAAAACTGAATGCAATGATGTGGAGATGGCAAATGTCAATATTTTATTTGTAATAGAACGTAGATGACAGATCAAACGTTTAATCCGAGTAAATGTATCATTTTAAAGGAAAAATATGTTGATTCAAAATTTCACGGTGTCAACAAATCCCAAAAAAGTTGGGGCAAGTAGCAGTAAGAGGCTGGAAAAAGTAAATTTGAGCATAACGAAGAGCTGGACAACCAATTAACACTAATTAGGTCAATTGGCAACATGATTGGGTATAAAAAGAGCTTCTCAGAGTGGCAGTGTCTCTCAGAAGCCAAGATGGGTAGAGGATCACCAATTCCCACAATGTTGCGCAGAAAGATAGTGGAGCAATATCAGAAAGGTGTTACCCAGCGAAAATTGCAAAGACTTTGCATCTATCATCATCAACTGTGCATAACATCATCCGAAGATTCAGAGAATCTGGAACAATCTCTGTGCGTGAGGGTCAAGGCCGTAAAACCATACTGGATGCCCGTGATCTCCGGACCTTAAACGACACTGCACCACAAACAGGAATGCTACTGTAAAGGAAATCACAGAATGGGCTCAGGAATACTTCCAGAAACCATTGTCAGTGAACACAATCCACCGTGCCATCCGCCGTTGCCAGCTGAAACTCTACAGTGCAAAGAAGAAGCCATTTCTAAGCAAGATCCACAAGCTCAGGCGTTTTCACTGGGCCAGGGATCATTTAAAATGGAGTGTGGCAAAATGGAAGACTGTTCTGTGGTCAGACGAGTCACGATTCAAAGTTCTTTTTGGAAATCTGGGACGCCATGTCATCCGGACCAAAGAGGACAAGGACAACCCAAGTTGTTATCAACGCTCAGTTCAGAAGCCTGCATCTCTGATGGTATGGGGTTGCATGAGTGCGTGTGGCATGGGCAGCTTGCATGTCTGGAAAGGCACCATCAATGCAGAAAAATATATTCAGGTTCTAGAACAACATATGCTCCCATCCAGACGTCATCTCTTTCAGGGAAGACCCTGCATTTTTCAACAAGATAATGCCAGACCACATTCTGCATCAATCACAACATCATGGCTGCGTAGGAGAAGGATCCGGGTACTGAAATGGCCAGTCTGCAGTCCAGATCTTTCACCTATAGAGAACATTTGGCGCATCATAAAGAGGAAGGTGCAACAAAGAAGGCCCAAGACGATTGAACAGTTAGAGGCCTGTGTTAGACAAGAATGGGAGAGCATTCCTATTTCTAAACTTGAGAAACTGGTCTCCTCGGTCCCCAGACGTCTGGTGAGTGTTGTAAGAAGAAGGGGAGATGCCACACAGTGGTGAAAATGGCCTTGTCCCAACTTTTTGGAGATTTGTTGACACCATGAAATTCTGAATCAACATATTTTTCCCTTAAAATGGTACATTTTCTCAGTTTAAACTTTTGTTCTGTGATTTATGTTCTATTCTGAATAAAATATTAGAAGTTGGCACCTCCACATCATTGCATTCAGTTTTTATTCACGATTTGTATAGTGTCCCAACTTTTTTGGAATCCGGTTTGTACAAGAGTGAAAAAAACAGTCTCAAATTATCGTGCCATAACACACAAATTGGAGCTAGAGTCTTTGAGGAAATTTTATTAAAAGTGATTTCTTATATTGGCATATAGTGGTGATAGAGTGAAACAAAGCCTCCAGCAATATGCCATATAGGTTACACGCTCACCTATCTGGGTCTTTTCTCTGATATAATTCTTGAAAACCTCCCTTAATGTCTGGGAGTCTCCAGAAAAAAGGGAGATCCCACAAAGTCTGAAATCTTTTCAGCTGGAGCTGTCTGTCACTCACTGCTGTGGTGAACTGAACACTTCCCCGACTCTGATCTCTGCCGATATTGATGACAGATCTCAATGCTGGGAGAGGACGTGACATGTGAGTGAACATTTGCTGTTTGTATTCAGCAACTTATTGGCTGGGGTGCTGCTTATGGGGGCACTCTCTGGCTGCACAATTTGTATGGGGGCACTCTCTAGCTGGACACTTTGTATGGGGGCACTCTCTGGCTGGACATATGGAGCACTCTCTGGCTGGACACTTTGTATGGGGCACTCTCTGGCTGGACATATGGAGCACTCTCTGGCTGGACACTTTGTATGGGGCACTCTCTGGCTGGACACTTTGTATGGGGGGACTCTGTAGCTGGACACTTTGTATGTGGGCAGTCTGTGGCTGGACATATTGTATGGAGCATCCTTTGGCTGGACACTATGTATGGGGCACTCTCTGCTTGACACTTTGTATGGGGCACTCTCTACTTGACACTTTGTATGGGGACCCTCTCTTGCTAGACATTTTGTATGGGGGCATTCTGTGGCTGCAACAATAAGTATGGAGGCAATCTCTGGCTGCGGCATTGTGTATGCAGACAATGTCTGGCTGGGCACTTTGTATGGAGTACTCCCTACTGGACACTTTATATGGGACACTCTCTGGCTGAACATTTTGTATGGGCCACTCTCTGCCTGGACACTTTATATGGGAGCACTCTGTGACTGGACACTTTGTATGGGGCACTCTCTGACTGGACACTTTTTATGGGGCACCGCGTTCCTGACACTTTGTAGAGGGGACTGCTTCTAGAGGACATTATGAGGACATTGTCTGGCTTGAGCTATATGTATAGTGGCATTTTCTGGCTGGCGCCTTGTGTATGAAGGCATTCTCTGGCTGGGCACCTTGTGTGTGGGCACTCTCTGACTGGGCACCTTGTTCATGAGCACTCTCTGACTGTGTGGGCACTTTGTGTGTGGGCACTTTCTGGCTTAGCACTGTGTATGGGAACATTCTCTAGATGACACCGTTTAATGGGACAGTCTCTAGATTGCATTTTGGGTGCCCTGGAACCCAAGGCAATTTGGCTTCACATGATTTGGGTCTTTTTACACTAGCCAAAGATCATGCCAGTTATTGGGAACGAACATTCCAACAAACAATAGTTTCTGATAATAAGTTTGTGCAAAGATGGCAATAATCACCCAACAAACGAGAAAATACTTGTTTGTCCATTCACTGGGCACTCAAAACCATCAGTCGTCACCAGCACATAACTCTGTGTAAGTAGGGGATGTGCTGCAGATAGTTTACAAAGTGAATGATGGTAATAAAGATTGTTTGCACTCCTCTCACTTTACATTAGGTCATGTGAAATGCACTATAATTGACTCCCGATCAGCTTGTATATCAATCATTAGCGTTTACTTCCCGCCATCACCCAGGTAAGAGGATCCTTATTCTAGCATTTACATGAGGCCTGCTCTCAAGACTTTGCATCTGTGTGCCCTTTTACATCAGCCAAGGATTGGGCTAATTATCGGAAACAATCATTCCTTTGAATGCTCATTACCAATCAGGTGCGTAGCTAACGGCTCATGGGCCCTGGTGCAAGAGTTCAGCTTGGGCCCCCCTTCTCTCAGTTCTTTGTGTGTCTTCTTATACGGCACGAGGGTCTTTGGGCCCCCTCAGGGTCCTGGGCCCGGTAGCGACTGCTACCTCTGCACCCCCTATAGCTACGCCCATGTTACCAATAATTTGCCTGTGTAAATGTATCTGGTTCATGTCCCCAATGGTGGTCATAATCTATATTTCACATCCACCCATCATTATGATTTTAGCTCGTAGAAGGTGAATGGTTTAGCCAGAGGAAACTACGCAAATACAGGAAGAACATACAAGCACCACGGACATGTTGTCTTTTTCAGATTCAAACCCAGGACCCCAACCCTGAAAGCAACAGCACTAACCATCAAAGCACAGTGTACTCATGTTGTATGTAAAGCAACTGTACTAGCGCCACTATATTACAGTATTACTTGTAGAGGTGAGCGAATTTTTGAAAAGTTCGATTTGGCTGATTTGCCGAATTTTACAGATCGCGGCATCTGAGTGTAAAAACAGTGTAAAATTAACATAAAAAATAAATAAATCAAACTTACCGCCTCCATTTGCTTGCGACGGGCCGGCTGTCACCATCTTGCTTGAAGATCTGGCGCAGCGCAGGATTATGTCACTACGCCGGCCGGCCCGTCAAGATCAAGATGGCGGCCCGTCGCAAGCAAATGGAGGAAGTAAGTATGAATTTTCTTTTTGTTTTTTACACTATTTCAGGTTAAATCGATTCGCTAACACGAAGCAGAAGGAAATTCGGCTTCAAGGCAAATCAAATTTATATTGAAATTCGGATCGATTCGCTCATCTCTAACTACTAGTATTCTTGACATAATCATTAACCAGAGCTTTTCTCTACAAGCTATAAGAGAACACAAGACTTACCTGAAGTTTCAGTTTTCATGCTGTCTTTGCATTCATTTATTTTACATACTTATATAGTGCTCACATATAGTCCCCAATGGGGCTCATAATCTATGTTCTCTATCAGTATGTCTTTGGAGTGTGGGTGGAAACTTGAGTACCCAGAGGAAACACGGGGAGAACATACAAACTTCATGCAGATGTTGTCCTTGGTCAGATTCAAACCTAGGACCCCAGCGCTGCAAGGCTCCAGTGCAAACCACTCAGCCACCATGCTGCTGGCCTCAGCAGGTTTTGGCATACTGTTGAAAGGTATACTTTTTCCAAGATTAGGAAAAAAAGGTGCAACTTAAAACTACAGATAATCTACAGTACCATATTTAAAGGGAGTCTGTCACCTCAGAAACTCGTTTTAACCCTTCACACATCCATCTAGCCCTTAATTATATGTTAAAAATCATACCTTTATAAAGTCTAGTGGAACTTTCAAACTTTTAAAAAACTACTTTGATGGGTATGTAAATGAGAGCCCTCCGGTGCCCAGGGGCGGCGTCCACCTCGTTCGTGCCCCAGCCAGTTCTGCCTCCACATCTATTTTCCCGCCCAGCCTCCTCCTCAAGCCCGCCCATCTGCTGCCTTTTACACTTTCACACATCCGGCGTCCGCGCGCGTTCTACCTTAGCTGGCGCACGCGCACTGCTCTGACCACTGCTGGCAGGGCTTCTTTCTGGCATCTGCGCATGCGCCAGCTAACAGCGCGAAACCTGCAGGACGGAGGCGGCTCCCTCTGTAAAGTGTAAAAGGCAGCAGATGGGCGGGCTTGAGGAGGAGGCTGGGCGGGAAAATAGATGTGGAGGCAGAACTGGCTGGGGCACGAACGAGGTGGACGCCGCCCCTGGGCACCGGAGGGCTCTCATTTACATACCCATCAAAGTAGTTTTTTTAAAGTTTGAAAGTTCCACTAGACCTTATAAAGGTATGATTTTTAACATATAATTAAGGGCTAGATGGATGTGTGAAGGGTTAAAAACGAGTTTCTGAGGTGACAGACTCCCTTTAAGGAGGAGCTGTCACCTCTCCTGACATGTCAGTTTTAGTAACTACCTGCATTCCGCATGTAATAACAATTCTGCAGCATCTATTCTTATGCATCTATGTTGTAACATTCTGCTATTATTCCTCCTATAAGTTTATTAATGAATTGCCAGAAGGTCCAACTTACATCGTCTGCCACTGGCAGCATTGATTGGATAGTGTCGGACTATGTAGGGACATTCCCCAAACTGGAAACGCCCAGTTGGACCTTTATTCATTCAAAAACATCTAGCAGGAAGTCATAAGAATAGATGCTCCAGAAATGTTATGTTGCAATGAAAATACTTACTAAAACTGACTTGTCAGGAGCCTCCATAAAGGAGTTATCCCACGAATTTAAAACTTTTTGTTTTACTCACTTATCAGGAAGACATTCTTCCGTTTCTGTGGGCAGGCTCAACTTGTCACATGATTCAACCAAGAACCTCAATCTCCCAGGATGCATTGACTTAGCTCTTGTTAACCATTTCCTCCCTTGCATAGAAACTTGTCCCTCACATATAGCCCCAGAGATACATATGGTATGTAATGCCCCACAGTTACTTTCTCCACTGTCCAGAGAGAGAGAGAGCTATAGCTGCGTATTTCTATGAGTTTAGATGGAAGGATGAATGGATGAAAGATATCTGGACCACTTCCCCTTCTAGCTATGTCAGCACTGATGGGAGGAAGGGAGGCTACTGGGCATGTTAGTCCACCACTGAATGCAGGAGAAAGTGGACCAAAGGGATAAACAGCAGGGGGCGCTACCAGAGAGAAAAATGTAATGTATATAAAAATAAACAATATTTTTATTTTTATTACAAAACGTGCCCTATTTATTGCATAGCTTTACCTTTTGTGAGACAACCCCTATAAGGGCATTGGGTGTTAAATGTAAAAGCATTAAATTTGACTATTTAATGGTGTGAGAAAATCTTTGAGATTTAAAAACACTATTTATACCTTCGACATGTCTGTTTTGCTAGTTTTAAGCCACATTTGAGTCACTATATTTAATACCTGAGGTCTAATATGTTAGATGGTAGTTCCTGGTGAATGCAAATACGATTAGCACATAGCAATAAACACAGAATAAAATAAATCTATAGAAATCAGTGACTAAATGTGTAACTCTTACATTTCGTAGGTCTTAACAGTGCAGGAACGGTCTGATGTGGTCATGTTGTCGTCTTGTACGACTTATAAAGGTTTCCTCACACTAAATTGATAATTAATTCAGCAAATTCTCTCACACAACAAATGGCAAGTCGTGTGAGAGCGTTCAGTGTTACTGCTCTTGTTAGACACAAGTTTCTAGTCGACTTGCCTTTGACAGTCCCAGTTGGGGCTTCCTTTTGAGGGCGAGACCCCTCCCTTGCTGCCATCTGTTCAAGTGTTTCATGCTCAGGCTCACATATTGTAGTGTATAGCGTGAGGGATGGGGCACATATTTTTACGGCTGGCTGGCTGAGGGAGGCCTGCAGGTGCCATCGTCTGTGTTGTGTCAGGTGATGGGGTGAGAAAGAATCTCAGGGAGACAGGTGTGTGAATGAATGGAAAAGTATCATCTTCTTTGAAATGTGGACACAACATCACAGTGGTGATTTTCAACACAGGGGTTTTGTTTGAATCAATGTTTAAAGCCTATACTGGAAATGTAACGTAATGTGGTAAAATACAATACGTGGGGGGACAATATCTGTCATCTGCATGTTAAAAATGAGAACTCCAGTTTATTCCAAGGACTCTCAGTACTGCAAAAGCAGAAACCCTTTTTCAATGTTGAATTTTTATTTGTAATTATTCAATAGGGTTTAGGTTGCTGCTTAGCAACCAAGCTGCTTGTAGCTGGTGACAACACTAGATCTCCAGACCTTTGTGGAGATCAGAAGTTGTCACTCACATTATGTATTAATGATCATCATGAGACTCAGCTGTCAGAGACCTGAAGATGACAAACTTTCCACACGTGCACACATATGCTTGCATCTGTCATTCCATTCCATTATGAAAAAAAATATATACATTAATATATACTGCTTTTTTTGTGGTTCATCATTTGCCAGATTTTTTTCAGTACTGTTAAAATAAAATAAAAATATCAACACAAGCCTGCAAAGTATATGCCTGGATATGTTGTACAGTATGTATACATCTGATGAAGGTCATAAACATGGTATACACAGAACCTTAGAAACTCTGAGTTTTTCTGCAATATATATGTGTTGCCTGGGGGGTACTCATTCTCATTACGGAGATCGTCTAGTATGCATAGTACATGTGTGGAGTATTGTAGCCAAAGCAATGCCCCTCTGGGTTTCTAGGAAATTTATTCAAATTAGCTTTCCTAAGCTTATCTGATGGCAGCTGATATAAGATGTGCTAATTTTTCCCAGAGACCCAGAGACACGTTGACTGGATTATGAAGCTCATGCATACTTGGCAGCTTCCATAAGAAAAATCTCTCTCTTCCTCCCTCTCTTTTTGGGAAATTCAGGACGAATTCTGAACCGGTAGAATTGATCTGATCATCCTTAGTACACGTCTTTTTGTTGTAAACTACAGTCAAGTATTCAACGTTAAAGTTGGCCAAACACATTCAGTAAATGTCAGCCAAACAATCATTCAGCCCCCAGCTATCTCCCGACATCTCCATACACAGACTTTTTTGGTTTGGCTGATCATGTATGTTTTGTTAATAAGGAGAGAGGAGAAAGACGCTTCTGGTAGTGGCTTTTCTTTTGGGAGATCAAAAGGATCAGGCAATATGAATATTCTTATCTTCCCCGGTATCATCTGTCAGGAGAGAGTCATGGGCTCCCTATACATATAAGACTGTTGGATGAACCCGCAGTTCTCGGCTTCAGCTGATAGTACACTAATCTGGAAGACATAGATGGGCTGATATCTTGTACCAATCAAGAGGCATCAGAATACTGTCATCATTTGTGAAATAAAACTGGTGTCCGACAAGTGTTGCCTAGTAGAGATGTCCCGAACTATTCGCCGGCGAACAGTTCCCGGCGAATATCGCTTGTTCGTGTTCGCCGCAGCGGGCGAACATATGCGATGTTCGGTCCGCTCCCTATACATCATCATTGAGCAAACTTTGACCCTGTACCTCAAAGTCAGCAGACACAATCCAGCCAATCGGCATACCCTCCCTCCCAGACCCTCCCACCTCCTATCAAAAAGCAAGGACAGCAGCCATCTTAGATTCATTCTGAAGCTGCAGTGTTAGTTATGTTTCAAAGGTGTTTATTAAATTTTTACAATAAAATGGTACAAAGCAGTTTGTGCAGAAAACAAAGGACGAGTTGTCCAGACATATAAACAATCAGGACAAGTATAAAACAGAACAATATCAGGGATAACAATTAAGCAGTGGCACAGCAGCTTGTCGTCTTTTCAGATGACGTATATCAGAGAAACAACCCACAAACCCACCCAACTCCCAGCTGAGTAAATAGAATACAAGGGTCCATCATAGTTCAGGGCAGAGAGAAAGATTGGAGGAGTGGGGGAAGACGACCAAGGCTCCCAGACCTTCTCAAATAAGACAAATGAATCCGTACAGATAGCAGTCAACCATTCGTATAGATATATCCTGGTAATTCTATATCCTGGTAATACTATTCAAGTACAGCCTGATAGCTTAGTGACAGTGCTAAATGCTAAATGGATCCTGGCAGCTAGCAAAACATATTGGGCCAATTTAAACCTAGCGTATGGTAATTTGGATGGCCTATCACCTAGGAGAAAAACCGAAGGTGTAGGGGGGAGGGCACGTCCCAGTAGGGATGAAAGTAGATCGCCAATGCGTCTCCAAAACCTGGAGGCCTTGGTACAGGTCCACCAAATATGTAACATTGTACCCTCCTCAGGGTATATGCGGTGTAGCTTGGTAGGTACCAGGTATGTCCGATGAAGGACTTTAATTGAAGTTTCTGCGAGAGTGGTCTGCCATGACCCCTTGGAGAGTGTCAGGGAGCATTGGTGCCACCTGGACGCACTGTATTCCTCTGATAGATCGGCCTCCCACTCCAAAATATAACGTAGCTTGGAACCCTTAGGGGGCGCGTTGAGAATAGCATAAATCAGGGACAATAGGCCCTGTTTGTACAGGGAAAAAGACATCAGCCTTTCGAAGGGGGTATAATCAATTTCATGGGATCCTTCTTTCAAGGTATGGAGAAATGAGAAGACACTTCTTACATTAAACTGTTCCCGGGCAGGTTGAGAAAATTTCTCTGCGAAATCAGGCAGGGACATCATCTTACCCCGAACTAGGAAGGCCCGGAGAGAGCACAATTTTTTTTCAACCCACCAAGAAAATGCCCCAGATTGGAGACCAGGGGGGAAAGCAGGATTGCCAAGAAGATATTCTAAGGGAGATGGCCTAGACTGGAGAGAGCGCTTAAACCTAACTGATCTCCACAAAAGGATAGAATAGTGGGAAAGCAAGGACTTGCTGTAGAGTGAAGAGGGTAACTGGGAAGTGGTCCATATGAGGGCCCTCCAAGAGTATGGTGCTATCAGTGATTGCTCAAGTGTGACCCAGAGTGGTTGTGCTGGCACAGAGAGATGTGTCAGAAATAGTTGGGTTATTCTAGCTGCCTTGTAATATCACGATATGTCCGGCACAGATAGGCCTCCATGGGCTCTGTGTCGTAGCATAACAAGCTTAGAGATGCAAGCTCGTTTATGGGCCCAAATACATTTCAGGATGTCTGCTTGGAGAGCCCTTAGGTCGGATGCTGGAACTGGGACCAGGAGAGTGCGGAACAGGTAGAGCAGCCGAGGGAGGACTACCATTCTAAGAATATGGATTCTTCCCACCCAATACACTGGGAGGGATTCCCAGGTTTGTAGGTCCTTCCTAATCTGATTGTACATTGGAGGGTAGTTGGTCTTGTAAAGAGAGTCAAGTGTCTGCGTCAACGAGATCCCTAAGTAAGGTAGGTAATGCGGTTTTTGTTGGAATGGGAACCCGCCCCGAAGGGTCTCACGCACTTGTGGTGTGACATTACTCAATAAGAGCTCAGATTTGGATTGGTTAATTTGTAATCCTGACGCGGTTGAGAAAGATTTAAGTAGGGACAAAAGGGAGGGGAGAGAGATGACGGGGTTGGTGAGTGTTAGCAGGAGATCATCCGCAAATAGGCTCAATTTGTACTCCACACCCCCAACCGAGACTCCCTTAATATCAGGGTGAGACCTAATCCGGATTGCAAGCGGCTCCATAGCTAAGGCGAAAAGAGCTGGGGAGAGAGGGCAACTCTGGCGCGTACCTCTACAGATCGGTATAGAAGAAGTATGTGAGGAAGGCAGTTTGATGCTAGCCTGAGGCGCTGAGTATAGTGCTTGGATGGTAGAGAGGAATGGGCCTCCAATATTCATTTGAGAGAGAACCCCCCAGAGATAGGCCCATGACACAGTGTCAAAGGCTTTCTCTATGTCCAACGCCAGTATGGCCACTGGAGTTGCAGTTCTGTTCGCCTCATGAACCAGGCCCAAAACCTTCCTGACATTATCGGGGGCTTCCCTGCTAGGTATGAAGCCGACCTGATCCTTGTGTATCAGGTCTGGAAGAAGTCTATTGAGTCTACGTGCCAGGATAGAGGTGAGAATCTTATTATCTAAGTTCAGGAGGGAGATGGGTCTGTAATTGGAGGGTAGGAGAGGGTCCCTATTTGGTTTGGGGATCACAGTAATTTTGGCCGATAGGAACTCGGGTGGAGGTGTAGAGCCTTGCATCAGATGATTACAGTATTTGAAGGGGATCAGCTGGTCAGCAAACTTTTTAAAGTAAAGCGCCGAGTAGCCGTCAGGGCCTGGGGCCTTCCCTATCTTTAAAGTCCTAATAGTAAAGGTCACTTCTTCCTCCGTGATGTCACTATTGAGCTCTTCTAATGCTCCAGACGAGACTTGTGGGAGAGAGGTTGAGGGGAGGAAGTCATCGTCCTGCAGGCTGGGGCCACCAGTCTGTGCTGAGTACAGATGTTTATAGAAGGAGTGGAAGGTGTCGTATATAGTATCTGGGTGCGTAGTGGTTCTACCAGATCGCGTACGGATTTGGTAGACTTGATTAAGCCTATGTGTAGCTTTAAGCTGGCGAGCCAACAGCTTATCTGGTTTGTTGGCATATTTGTAGTAGTAAGACGAGGTCCATCGAAGGGCCTTTTCCGTGTTATTGGAGAGTAGGGCATTTAGTTGCATTTTTGTGTCCTTAATCTCTTTTAGTAAATAAATGGTCGGGGTCTGTTGATGGGCTCTCACCAGTCTAGCTAATTTCGATTCTAAAGTGACCTGGGTCGCAGACCTGTCTTTTTTAAGTCTCAATGCCACCTGGATGAGTTTGCCCCACATGAAGGCTTTGTGGGTGAGCCACAAGGTCATGGGGTCAACATCAGGGGTGTTGTTTGTTAAGAATAATTGTTTAAGTTCTTCCTGTAGGGAACTGAACACAGTCGGCCGAGTCAGCAGTGACTCGTTTAGGCGCCATGTGAATGGGATTGGGGGGCAGCCATCAAGAGCTATATCTGCTATGACAATGTCATGATCCGACAGGGAAGATACCACGTGTCTAGAGTAAGCTAGGGAGGGAAGGCAAGAGGAGGAGATCAGTATCAGATTGATTCGAGTATATAGTTGGTGAGACGGGGAATAGTAAGTGTACCCCCTTTGGGGGCCGTTGTGCTCTCTCCAGGCATCCGCCAAGGACAAGGATTCCAGTACCTGATTAATTTTGGTGGAGTCGAAGAGCGTGCCTGAGCAAGAGGGGAGGAGTGGTCAAGTACTGGGTTAGGGACAAAATTAAAGTCACCACACCACAATAGTTTGTGGTAGGTGAGGGGTTCAATGATAGAGTGCATAGTGGAAAAAAACGGAATGGGATCATCTGTAGGTGCATATAAATTTACAATACAGAGGGCCCATATTATAGAATGTTGGGGCGTAAATGGGAAGGAATTACGCAAAATAGGATGATCGCACTTCTGCTTTTAGAAACATAAGTGGAGGAATAGAAGCGTGTGTATTGTGGGTTGAAGTATTTGGGATGGGAAGTGGGTGTGAAGTGGGACTCCTGGAGGCAGATCACATCGGGCGGGTGCTTCATGTAGGTCGAAAAAGCAGACTTACGTTTTCTGGGGGAGTTGAATCCCCTCACGTTGTGTGTAAGTAACTTACACATGGGAGGATATCTAGGAACAGGTAAGAGAAGCAGAGTCGCCCTACGTTAACCGCCCCAGGACCACCACCACCAGCCGCCAACCGCATGGAAATACAACAAGAGCAGTCTCCCTGATGTGAACAAAAACAAAAAAAAACATAGGAATAAAGAATCCTAAACCAGATACACTGAACACAGAATAAAACTGAGTCCATATAGGCCAAAGACAAATTAGTGGGTGTGATGGAGCAGGGCGGTGACCCAAACGTTGTCATCCAGCCCAGCCCCAAAAACCCAAACATGGGGGACAACATGATAGTCCATCGCGCCAAGTCCCCGGTAGATGGAGAGTGTCGGGGAAACATCAGCTTATGTTGAAGGAATAGCAAAGCTCGAGGGAATGATCCCTAGGGGAAAGAGGAAAGGGCAAACCGTGGAAACGAATGACGGTGTCCTTGCTGTCGCGGTGATTCAAGATACAGCAGGAATCAGCCAAAATATGATCCCTTGTGCCCGGGTGATGAAACTTGAGAATAACGTCTCTTGGTAGGGTATCAGAGCGGGGCCTTCCCAGGGCTCTGTGGACTCTGTCCATCAAAAGTGTAGTCGGGTCCACCTGAGGTAGTAGGGCCCGGAATAGTGCAGATAGCGTGGCCGACAGGTCCGTATAGGATTCGGGTAGGCCTTTAATCCG
Source organism: Bufotes viridis (assembly GCA_033119425.1). NCBI lineage: Eukaryota > Metazoa > Chordata > Amphibia > Anura > Bufonidae > Bufotes > Bufotes viridis. The sequence continues at coordinate 104,739,835 of CM065595.1, forward strand.
GAGATTTCCCCGCCTGGTTCTATTCTCCAGGTCTTCAAGTTTAAATTCAATCGCAGCAAGCTGGGCCGCATGGGATAAAGTGTCCGCCTTATCAGATTGTATGGCGCCTGAGATGTCATCAGTACGTGCCTCCAAGTCAGAGACCCGGGAACCCAGGTCATGGATCTGGCGGGAAAACTCATCCACCGCCTGGGATAGTTCTGAGCGAAAAAGGGAGGCGATATTTTTATACAATTCAGCCTGACCTGGATCTTGAATGTCCGGGGGTGGTGCAGGGCTGTTGTTCTCCGAGGACGCCGGACTCGGAGGTGTGGAGGCTGGATCCGCCATGTTGCTGCGGCCTGAGTTCCTGAAGAGCTCCGGTAAAGTTTGAGAAGGTGCGGGTGTCCCCATCTGTTTTGGTTTCCCTTTATTGCGGGTCATCATAGGCGTCTCTTGCATGAGGTTTGGAGCCCGTGGAGCTGAGTGATCAGCGCTATATGTGGGATAAACTCGGCGCGAGGAGCGGAGCTCAGGGGAACACGTCCGCCATGCGAGCCTCGCGCATGCGCCCTCCTGAAGCTGCAGTGTTAGTTAGAGCAGGGAGAGTGCTGCTGCTGCTGAATTAATATAGGGATTCTAGAGAAAGCGTTAGCTAGGCCAGTGTTCTGTGTCCACTCCAGTCCTCAAAGACTCATCTGCTGTAAGGACAGCGTCTTTACGGCACCCCAAAAAGCCCTTTTTAGGGCTGGTACATCAGTCTGCTTTTATTTATTTTTTCTATATATATATTGCAGTTGCCTGGCCTGCCAGTGTGTGAGAGGCTGCAGGCCCACAGACTGTACTGTGTGCGCACCACTCACATAGGGTGTCACAGTACCTTGCAGATAAAAAGTTAATTTTTACCCTTTAATATAATTGCATTTGCCTGCCAGTGTGTGTCAGGCCCACTGACTGTACTGTGCCCACTGCCAGTGCCCACCACTCATATCGGTAGCACAGTACCTTGCAGATAAAAAAGTCATATATTTTTTACCCTTTAATATAATTGCATTTGCCTGCCAGTGTGTGTCAGGCCCACAGACTGTACTGTGCCCACTGCCCACCACTCATATAGGGTGGCACAGTACCTTGCAGATAAAAAAAAGTCATATAATTTTTACCCTTTAATATAATTGCATTTGCCTGCCAGTGTGTGTCAGGCCCACTGACTGTACTGTGCCCACTGCCAGTGCCCACCACTCATATCGGTGGCACAGTACCTTGCAGATAAAAAAAGTCATTAAATTTTTACCCTTTAATATAATTGCATTTGCCTGCCAGTGTGTGTCAGGCCCACAGACTGTACTGTGCCCACTGCCCACTACTCAAATAGGGTGGCACAGTACCTTACAGATAAAAAAGTTATTTATTTTTTACCCTTTAATATAATTGCATTTGCCTGCCAGTATGTATCAGGCCCACTGACTGTACTGTGCCCACTGCCCACCACTCATATAGGGTGGCACAGTACCTTGCAGATAAAAAAGTCAAATAATTTTTACCCTTTAATATAATTGCATTTGCCTGCCAGTGTGTGTCAGGCCCACAGACTGTACTGTGACTGCCCACCACTCATATAGGGTGGCACACTACCTTGCAGATAAAAAAGTCATATAATTTTTACCCTTTAATATAATTGCATTTGCCTGCCAGTTTGTGTCAGGCCCACAGACTGTACTGTGCCCACTGCCCACCACTCAAATAGGGTGGCACAGTACCTTGCAGATAAAAAAGTCATTTCATTTTTACTCTTTAATATAATTTCATTTGCCTGCCAGTGTGCGTCAGGCCCACAGACTGTACTATGCCCACTGCCCACCACTCATATAGGGTGGCACAGTACAATGCACGGCGCACGCGCAGTGCCCCAAATTGGAAGGAAGAGGACCGACCAACCATCTTTTTCCATCTCCCGGTTCCTAAAATCTATTCCATACACCGGCCCCTGATATGGGACAAAACAGAGATGAAACTGGTAAGAACAGATATTTTTAATAAAAAAAAAAAGAGGACAGCCTCTGCGGAGCTGGGTATTTTTTGGGCGCGTTACTGAACGCTCATGCACAATGGCTGTAGGCTCATGCGTCCTTTTGCGGAGGTGACAAACCTGGTCAGTCAAACCCAAGGCAACATCATCAACCTCATCCCATATGCGTTTTTTCTGGAGCGTGCCCTGCGAAGAGTGCTGGATCAGGTCGTAGATGAGCATGAAGAGGAAGAGTTGTGGTCACCATCACCACCAGAAGCAGCCTTGTCGGCGTAGACTGCTGGACCTGCGGCAACGCAGAAAGAGGAGTCTGAAGAAGAGGAGTCAGAGGAGGAAGGTGGCTTTGAGGAGGTGGAAGACCAACCACAACAGGCGTCCCAGGCGGCTTGTTGTCACCTTTCGGGGACCCTTGGTGTTCTACGTGGCTGGGTGGAGGAAGAGACCTTCAATGACTTCAGAGAGGACAAGGAACGGGACATGGCTAGCTTGGTATCCAACCTTGTGCAAATGGGTAGTTTGCCGTTGTGCAAATGGACTGTTTGCGGCTGTTTGTGGTGCGTTAAACGGGGAGTTTGGTCTGTCAGAGTTTTGGTTTGTCACTGTGAAGCGGGCGTAACCCTTACACTACCTGATCGATACAACATCATACCTGATCGTATACACACACTGGATGTTTTAAAGCACGTTATTCCAAACAATTTAGGAATGTTAGGTGATTTATGCCCTTTATGGATTAAAACCCGACTCTGCGTCAACTACGTAATTTTCCATGGCAGTTTTGCCATGGATCCCCCTCCGGCATGCCACAGTCCAGGTGTGAAACAACTTTTCCATCACTATTGGGGCCAGAAAGAGTCCCTGTGGGTTTTAAAATTAGCCTGCCTATTAAAGTCTATGGTGGTTCGCCCATTCGCGAACATATGCGGAAGATCGCGTTCGCCATTCACGAACGGAAAATTTTATGTTCGCGACATCTCTATTGCCTAGCAGGAAAAGAGCATGGCCTACCGGAAAGGGGTAAAGATTTGTCAAAAAATGTGTCAAAATTTTGCAACAAAATTCTGACATAAAGTAAGACAACTAATAGGTTGCATAAAATTAAACTACAGTCTAAATATTCACCAGATTTATCATCCAGAATCAGCCACTATGATAACTCTGGAGCATTTTAGACTGCCTAAAGATTAGACAGGATTAATAAATCCTCCCCAGTATTTCAATTTGCAGTCAGACTAGATAAAGAGCATAGACTTTTCAAGATGTTTCGTAGATCTGAATCTCACAAAACCATTGGATCAGCCAGTTTATGATTTCGATGTACACTGAATTTTTTAATTATTAGCAGAACTGATTGTAATGGAGGTATTCATGGCTAGTGAATAGTAACAATTAGACTGCAGTTACCCCTGCTGCCTTCAACAAACTGTAGATCAGTAGACTATAGCATGCTTGCGAAGCACATGATATAGAGTATTATACATCCATCTACAGCCAGTAAGGAGGTTTGGGAAAGGGTAAAGCCCAATGTGTATGGAACCCTATAGTCAAAAGTAGTGTTTAGACATTGCCTGGGCTATGGAACGTTTTTAAGGAGTTCTGTGTGGTCCATAGTGTGTGTCAGGGTTAGGCTTAGAGTGAGGTGGTTGTGGGGGTGGACAAGAAGACTGTTTGGGGGCGGGCTGGATTCTCCTAGAAGCCCATACATTCTAGGCAAAACCTTTGGAAAAGTTGCAGAGAATTACATTTCTGCATGCTTACGGAAGCTCTGGATCAGTCTAGTTGAAACTATTCAAAAAAATATCAGCCAAACATCATTAACCTGATAAATCGCTATTTTTTGAAGAAGTGATATTTCTACATAGCAAATCATTTACTTACAAGTGTAGCAGGGTAATAGAGAAAAAAACAGACCCTACAATTAGGACACGCCTGCCGCTCATTGAGTAACTGAATAATTATTGAAAAGGGCATGCTCAAAATAATAGCAGCGAGGAGTTAAAATGGTGAAGTCATTCATTCTGTGGAATACTAGGTGTCAATCTTGGCCCTTATTTAAAGTAGGAAGGCGGTATATGTTGCACATGTTGGTTATAGTGCATTTCCTTCTGAAATACTTGGGAATATGGGCCATGCCAGACACTGTTCTGATGAAGAATATACTTTGATTAAAATGTTGACTGGACAGGAAAAAACATATTACAGAGGTGCAGGAAATGATAGGCTGCTCAGCTAAAATGATCCCAAATGCCTTGAAGTAGAAACCAAAATCGGAAATACGCAGAAGGAAGAGGGGAACTACTGTTCGACTGGATGGAAGAACTACCAAAATGGCAAAGGCTCAGCCAATGATCACCTCCAGAAAGATCAAAGAAGATCTGAAGTTACCAGTGAGTACTGCTACAAACAGAAGACGATTAAGGGTACTTTCACACTAGCGATTGGATTCCGTTTGTGAGATCCATTTCAGGGCTCTCATAAACGGTCCAAAACGGATCAGTTAAGCCCCAATGCATTCTGAATGGATAAGGATCCGTTCAGAATGCATCAGTTAGGCTCCGTTACGCTTCTATTCTGTTTTGGAGGCGGACACCAAAACGCAGCATGCAGCATTTTGGTGTCCGTCTGAAGAGGCGGTGCCTAACGGATCCGTTTTTCATTACAATGTAAGTCAATGGGGACGGATTCGTTTTCAATGACACAATATGGTGCATTTGAAAACAGATCCGTTCCCCATTGACTTTCAATGTAATTCAAAACGGATCCGTTTTGGACTTTGTCATTTTTCTTTTAACTAATGCAAACGGATCCGTTCTGAACGGATACAAACGTTTGCATTATAGATGCGGATCCGTCTGTGCAAATAAACAGACGGATCCGCACCAACGCAAGTGTAAAAGTACCCTAAGTGATGCAAGAATTCCCTACAAAGTCCGGTTGTTGAAAAAAAAAAGACATGTCCTAAATAGGATAAAATTTGCCAAGGAACACACTGACTGGCCTAAAGAGAAATAGCACAACATTTTGTGGGATGATGAAGGCAAAATTGTTCTTTTTAGGTCTAATGGTCGCAGACAGTTTGTCAGCTCTGAATCCAAGCTACAGTACACTGTGAAGACAGTAAAGCATGGGGATGCAAAAATCATGATATGGGGATGTTTCTAATACCATAGTGTTGGGCCTATTTATCGCATACGATGGATCATTGATCAATTTAAATATATTGAAATATTTGAGAAGATCATGATGCCCTATGTTGTATAAGAAATGCCCCTGAAATGACATTGACTGAAAACACACCAGTAAGCGAACAACATCTTGGTTACAAACAGGATTGAGACAATAGAGTGGCCAGCCTAATCACCTGACCTCAATCCATTTATAGAGAACTTGTGTGGTAACATCAAAAATCTAGTTTATGAGGCAAAACCCAAAAATGCAGAAGAACTGTGAAATGTAGTCCAGTCGTCCTGCACTTGAATACCTGTTAAGAGGTGCCAGAAGTTGCTCGACTCCATGCAACACAGATGTCAAGCAGTTCTCAGAAACAATGGTATTTCACTAAATATCACTTAAAGAGGACCTTTCACTGGTCCTCAGTTTATCAGTTAATGGTATGTACATGCAGAGCGGCACCCAGGGATGTCCCTGCACTTACTTGTATCCCTGGGTGCCGCTCCGTTCGTCCTCTGTAGCCCCCGGTATCATATCCTGAATATGAGCTGAGCGCTGCGATTTGCCAGCGCTCCAGCCCTGGGAGAAGAAGACGCCCAGGGCAGAAGAAGAAGTCTCCGCCCCAGGCAAAATTACAGCAGCAGGAGCGCCGGTACCGGGGGCTTCAGAGGACGAACGGAGCGGCACCCAGGGATACAAGTAAGTGCAGGGACATCCCTGGGTGCCACTCTGCATGTACATACCATTAACTGATAAACTGAGGACCAGTGAAAGGTCCTCTTTAAGTTAACCTGTTAAGGACACAGGACGTGTCCGGTCTTTAAAGATGGCGCCCACTCTTGCTGGATGCGGGTGCCATAGCTGCGGTTGGCTGCCTGCTTCTTCAAGCAGACACCCGCAGCTCATGTCCGCGACCGGCAGCGATGCCAATCGCGGACATCTAACCCCTCAGATGCTGTGTTCAGTCCTGAATATCACTTTTTACTTTTACTTTGGGCTTGCGCTCCGGCTCCCCCGTTTGACAATCGGAGGAGCCGTAGCGTGCCTGCAGTAGCCTGGGTCTCTATGAATGAAACCCATGTTGCTGTACAGTATTTCCTATGGAGCCTAACCTGTAATAGGCTCCATAGGAAATATGCGATTTTCTCATATATTCGAATGCTATTGCATTGGAGTATATGAGAATAGCAATCCAATCATTGATTGCTATAGTTCCCTATGAGAACTATAGGAAAGTGTAAAAAAAAAAAAAAGTTTTGAAAAAAATAAATAAAAAAATACATTAAAAGTTCAAATCACCCCCCTTTTGCGAAAATGAAAAACAAAACAAAAAATACACATCATGGGTGTCGCAATGTGCGAAAACGCCCATACTTTAAAAAAATATATATATATTCCCCATACGGTAAACAGAAAAATGAAAAAAAAGCATCCAAATGGCAAATTCGCCATTTTTGGATGCTTTATTTCCCCAAAAAAAACAGCTCCGTACACATAATTACAAAAAAGTTATAGGGGTCAAAATATGGCGACAAAAAAGTAAAACTGATTTTTTTCCCACTTTAGAATTTTTGTTTCAATATCAAAACGCAAGAAAACCTATACATATCGGGTATCGCCGGATTCGTACTGACCTGTAGAGTAGAACTAACTGGTCAGTTTCATCGCACATCGAACGTCGGAATTTAAAAACCCGCAAAACTGTGGTGGAATTGCTTTTTTTTTTGCAATTTCACCCCATTTGGAATTTTTTTCCAGCTTCCCACTACATCATATGCAATATTAAATGGTGGCGTTGGAAAGTACAACTTGTCCCGCAAAAACAAGCCCTGTAAATATGGCCATGTAAATGGAAAAAAAAAAAGTTATGGCTCTTGGAAGGCAGGGAGCGCAAAACGAAAACGCAAAAAAAAAAAAAAAACTCTGATCCTTAACCACATCAGCCCCCCTAGCTTAAACACCCTTAATGACCAGGCCACTTTTTACAATTCTGCACTACACTACTTTCACCGTTGCTCTGTCATACAACTTACCACCCAAATGAATTTTGCCTCCTTTTCTTCTCACTACTTATAACCATGGTATAAGGGAAAATATTACAGTAAATTGAATTTAATCAATTTACTAACATCATCTCCTAGCAACCTTGCATGAAAATCGCATTGCATCCGCACTTGCTTGCGGATGCTATGCGATTTTCACGCAGCCCCATTCATTTCTATGGGGCCTGCGTTGAGTGAAAAACGCAGAATATAGAACATGCTGTGATTTTCACGCAACGCAGAAGTGATGCGTGAAAATCACCGCTCATCTGCACAGCCCCATTGAAGTTAATGTGTCCGGATTCAGTGTGGGTGCAATGCGTTTGCATCACGCATTGCACCCGCGCAAAATACTTGCCCGTGTGAAAGGGGCCTTACTGCTATTTTTTCAACACTACTATATATTAGAAAGGAAAATACATTTGCAATTATCTAATTTATGAGCGTCGGAGTTACGCAGTTGGTTGTAGCAAGAATAATCCCTGCTGTGTGCAGTTACATGTATTATACATTTTATTTTTCATGCATATGGTATTGTAATACCTTGGCTTACCTTTCCCAGACACTTCCAAACAGCTGCTTCCCACTTAATGTAAGCCATTCTAAAAAAGCATAAGAGATAGATGTATGAAAATCAATTTAATCAACGCATGATTGATAGATAAATAAATAAATAGATGATAGACAGATAGATGGAAACTTCTGACATATAAAATAACTAGAGATGAGCGAATTTCAGGTTATGAAATTCGTTCACGCTTCGTTTTCTGGTAAAAGGTAAATTGCTTTATGGATTCCATTACCACGGACTTTAACGCAATTCTATACCAGAATGCATAACGGAATGGTAACGGAATCCATAATACAATTCACCTTTTACCAGTAAACAAAGCGTGAACGAATTTCAAAATATTAAATTTGCTTATCTCTAAAAATAACTTTCGATCTTTTATTATATTTAAACTGGCCATCATCATCAGAATAATGTCAGTTTAATATGTACAGAGTGGTGAACTGCTTTGTACATGTCCATTGGTTGTGACTAAAATCTATGAGCCATAAGGACCTTATGATGTCACCAACAAAGTCAGTCCACGCGGAAGTGGAGGCGCCAGCAGCTTCACTGAGACTGGAGGAGCACAGCTCCTGGGAGGATGGTGAGGTGAGTATTCCCTCCTGCCCGTACAGGCCTCCCTGTTGCTACACTGCCACCAATGAGTGCCAGCACTTGCATGTTATCCACAGCACACATTGACACCTTTATTAGTGGTTCCACACCGCTAGACCACCAATGACTATTTGTTACATTATAAGACCACTCTATCACCAACATTTTTTTTTCGAGGGGCCCAAGAAGTTTTTATTTAAGGATGATATTGGACATGTCTGAATACAAGGATTGACAATGTCCTATCAATGAAAGGGGAGAGGGGGCATGCACAGAGGAGAAGAGAGTTGGAAAGGGGGTGCTCCAAGTCTTCTGCCCGGCCCTTTGGTGCTCGAAAGTGCTAATTAGTATAATAAAAATGCTGATCTCTAAGGAACGCTGCTATGTACGAAGAGAAGTAAGGCACCGTTTTTTTTTTGTTTTTTTTTATCTTTATTTACTTTTTCTTTGTAACAAGTACAATATCATAATAACAGGAAAAGTTAAGAAATATTACCCCCCCCCCCCCAACCACCCCCTCAAGCATGCCCGGAAAGGGAAAAAAAAAAAGGTAAGGTACCGTTTTAATCAGCATGATCAACCCTGCCAGGCAATATGACTGATTTAATAAGGTTGATCATGCTAACAGAGGCTCTCTAAAAGAGTTTTTCTGAGATTTTAATATTGATAACCTTTCCTCTAGGTCATCGGTTTCCGATCGATGGGGGTCCAGTATCTGGTCTGTGGGGACCCCTGCCAATCAGTTGTTTGAGAAGGCAGAGGTGCTCCTGTGAGCTCACCAAGCACAGCACCCTACATTGTACAGCGGCTGTGCTTGGTATCACAGATCAACCCCATACACTATTATGGGGCTGAGCTGTGCCTAGGCCTTGTGACTGATGAACGTGACGTGACTTGGCCTAGGGAAAGCAGCAAGAAGGCCGTGGCGCTACTGCGAGTGCTGCTGCCTTCTCAAACAGCTGATCGACGGGATTCCCAGGTGTCGGACCCCCCGATCAGATACTGATGACCTATCCAGAGGAAAAATCATCAAAATTAACATTTCAGAAAATCTAGGAGTTTAAAAAAATAACTAGAATAAAATATCAAACATGTTCATGAATAAGTAAATGGCGTTTTATTCATTTTTTTTTTTGCTTATACGCAACTACTTTGCATTTCACTTGAAGCTCTCATTGAGGTCTGAGCCTGCGAATTGTTTCTGCATGCCCCCGATCTGCAATATTAATATTTTTTTTATATAGAACAGCAGACAAATACTGATGTGCTGTTATTTCATATTGCCATTGGGCGTCTGCTGGAAGATGGTATCTTTAAGGAGCAACAAGCTTGTGGGAAAAACTCCCTCTTTCTTTCTAATCTTCTGTCTCCTTGATGTTTGCAGATTGTTTTATTAACAAGTGCCACATTCAATACCGACTATTGCCCAAAAGTGAACTGAAGCAACTGCAAAACTATCAAAGCAGTGGGAAGCATACATAATTCATAGGGACCCTTTAATCTCTTCAGGGTAGAAAGAAATCTAAACAATTTGAATACAATGTATTGAAAGTGACCTGATGGTTGTATGGCACTGTGAATAAGTCTACTCATTCTCTCCATGAGACACATCAGAACAACTGTATCTGATGTAAAGAGCAGGTAGGTGGTAAAGCTAAGTATAAGGAGGTGTCTCCTGAAGGGCTTGTTCAGTTACTTCTCCCTGCAGATGTACATTATCTATGTAGAGTGAAATATGCAAGACGACGGCACCTCTGACTGAGTATAAGGTAGTGTAACTGGCGGATCTCATGACTGACTGATTAATGGTAACGGGTTGTACGGGATTAAAATGAAATAACTGTGTTCTTCCATGAACAGCGCCACACTTGTACACAGGTTGCATTTTGTATTGCAGTTCAGTTTTACTGAAGTGAATGGGGCTCATTTGTAATATCACACACAACCTAGCAAAACACGGATCCGCAAAAAAAAACAAAAAACAATGAGATCCGTCTGACGTCTGTGTTGATCCGTTTTTTTTTGTGTGGATTAATTGTAACAATGCCTGTCCTTGTCACAAAACGGACAAGAATAGGACATGTTCTATCTTTTTTTGTGGAACAGACATACAGACACAGAATGCACAGTCATTTCCGTTTTTTTCCAAGCCCCATTGAAGTGAATGGTTCCACATACGGACCTGTAAAAGAACAGAAACGGAAAACAAATACGTTTGTGTGCATGAGCTCTAAACGTAGGTAAGCCAAGCAATGCTGAAACAATGTGCTGTAAATGGACTTATTCTTTAAAATAGAGACAGAGACAGGGCCGGTGCAAGGATTTTTGCCGTCCTAGGCAAAATAAAAGTTTGCCGCCCCCCCCCCCCATGTGACATCACAATGCCCCAGTGAGAAGGCCGAGGCGCTACTGCCAGCACCGCTGCCTTCTCAAACAGCTGATCGGCGGGTGTCCTGGGTGTCGGACCCCTGCCGATCAGTTTAAATAAACTGCAGAACCCCTTTAACTAACGCCAGTTCTCTCTCTCCCCTCCCTTGTCATTCTCTCCCCCCTCTTGTCATTCTTCACCCCCCCTAGTCATTCTTCACTCCCCCTCTTTTCATTCTCTCCCCCTTTTGTCATTCTCTCCCCCCTCTTGTCATTCTTCACTCCCCCTCTTGTCATTCTTCCTCCCCCCCTCCCCTTGTCATTCTCTCCCTCCTCTTGTCATTCTTCCTTCCCCCCCCCTTGTCATTCTCTCTCCCCTCTTGTCATTCTTCCTTCCCCCTTGTCATTCTCTCCCCCTCTTGTCATTCTTCCTTCCCCCCCCCTTGTCATTCTCTCCCCCCTCTTGTTATTCTTCACTCCCCCCCTTGTCATTCTTCAGTCCCTCTAGTGTAGCGCGGCCGAGCTCTTTATGGTCCACGGGTACAGGAGCTTTTGTTTCCTGTACCTGAGGGGACTGACATGAAGTGCACACTGTGTGCGCACTTCATGTCAGTCTGGCCGGGTACAGGAGACAGATGCTCCTGTACCCGCAGCCATAAAGAGCTCGGCCACACTACAATGGAGTGACAGGAGGAAGCGCTGAGCGCTTCCCTCCTGTCAGCTCCTCTCCTCTTGGTGCGCCCGGGCGGTGCGCCCTCATGGACGCACCAGCCCGGGCAGTGCTGCAGCCGCCAGAGGCTCAATTCAGAGTGTTTGGGCGGCTGCAGCATGAGGGGCGCTCTACGCGGCGGCCTATTCCGCGTATAGGACGCGCCGGCTCTGGACAGAGGCCAATGCTGAAAATCCTGCTTTGACACATAGGGCTACATTCACATATTACGGATTTGCCCAGGGTCAGATAAAAAAAAACAGACATATGTCATTCTGTATGTTATCTGTGTGCATCTGTATACCTGGATCGTAACAAGGAAAAGAATAGTGCATGACAAATGTGCAGTGCTGAAAATCAGACCTGTGAATTGATCCCTTGAATTTCATAGGTGTCAGGAGTTCTCAGCCAAATCACTATGCATGGCTGTGCTGGGAGGGTTGCCATGCTGACCACTCAAGTCCCAGCTGGTCGACCTGTCATTGGGACTGGAAGCCGAGCCAATCAGGTTTCTGACTTTGTGTTCAATCCCAGATCTAAGTGGGGGATTTAAAGGGGTTGTCCCACGAAAAATATTCAACATTCAAACCAGCACCTGGATCTGAATACTTTTGTAAATGCATGTAATTAGAAATTTAGCATAGTTACCGAGTTATTCAATAAAATGTGTATAGCGCCACCACCTATTTTTTTTTTTTGTTATTTCTTTGACCTGCTCACTGAGACAGCCGCACATGCTCAGTTTCATCCTTCAACTGCCTCCTGAGCTGTGATAGGGAGAGCTGAGACACGCCCCTTAACTGCAGCAGAAAAGACACCCCCCTTGAGCTTTTAGCTTGATATAAATCTAGCAGAGCAATGAATGAGGAGATATGTGGATCCATGTGAGGTACAGGGCTGGTTCTAGCCCGTGTTGATTTTCATTTCGTTTATATTAGTCATGGGATAGCTCCTTTAACTGCTGATTCTTAATTGACTTGCCTGTGATTTCATTTGTATCTGGGGTCTATACTGTGCATCTTTCTATTGACTTTTCTGGTGAACGGACTACTTGCTGTTCCTGTTTATATCAACTCTCCTGGTAACTGACCTTGGCCTGCCTCTGGATTAACCTGTCGTGTACTGCATTGAGTGTGTGAGTCTCTCTTCTTGAGGCCGCCAGTCGAGTACATAATGAAACTTTTTGAAACGCAATTCTGCGCTCCCGTCAGCGAGCCCTTTTATTACTCCCTATGTGGGAGTCCGCAGCACAGTGAGAGATAGGGCTTTGCTGTCCCCCCTATAAATAACTAAAATGTTGAAAAAAATAAAGAACTGACATTCCCAGTGTTAATTAACACTTGGGGTATTACATTTATTTACTTACTTACATAGCACTGACATATTCCATAGCACTTTACAGACATTATAATCACTTGCATTGGATGTGGAAGGTTAGGACATTTTTTATAAGAATTTAGGTGCAGAATCTGTGCCTAAATTCTCATCAAATCTGTGATGTGCAAATACACCCTAACTTTATAGAGCAGTGGAATTTGTGAATGGCAGGTAGTTGGAGAAGACCAAATATATTTGAACATTTTATTGCTGCTTAAAGGGGTTCTCTCACTTCGGCAAATCATGTATCATGTAGACAAAAGTTAATACAAGACATTTACTAATGTATTGTGATTGTTTAAATTGTCTCCTTTGCTGGATTCATTTTGCCATCACATTATAAACTGTTCGTATCCAGGATTTGCAACCACCCTGAAATCCAGCAGCGATGGCTGTGCTTGCAAACTCCAGAAAACAGTGTTTCCTATAGTGTGCATGCACGGCCACTGGATACGAGGAGTGTATATTGTGATGGAAAAATTAAATTTTACAGCATAAGGTATAGAAAGGGTAATGCCACTATAAGGCCCCTTTCACACGGGCGTGTTTTCCGCGCGGGTGCAATGCATGAGGTGAACGCATTGCACCCGCACTGAATCCGGACCCATTTATTTTCCCACGCACTTGCAAAACGCATTAAAACGCTTTGTACTCGCACGGAAAAATCGCGCATTTTCCCGCATCGCACCCGCCTCTTATCCGGGCGTCACGTTTGTGAAAGAGGCCTAAGAGGAGGAGATGGAATTGTGAAACCTTTTCAATGTTCCAATTAGGGAGCTGTGTTCCACATGCTATGAATCAAAGGCATGATTTATTTCTCAATTATTAAAATATAGGTTGTGGCCACTAAAGCAGTTTTTGTATCCTGTTATCGCACTAGATGGGTCTACATATTTTGCTGTACCTGATCACATGATTTTTTTTATGTGATCGGTTCAGCACTGTAGACCATGTTACGTGACTAGACTTGTTTGGTTTATTCGTGCAATATATGAACAATGATATTTTGGCACCATCTACCTATGAGGAAGGACCACTGTAGGTCTGAAACGTGTCAGCAGTGCAATACCTGTGATTGTATGAATTTTATGGATGCTAAATAAAGACTGAAGTTTTTTATTAACAAGGATGCTGGAGCTCCTCTCTACATTTCTATTAATGGGTCACCATGTGTATGTATTTGTATAGCGTCTATACGTGCATGTGTGTGTTTTTTGTGTACATTTTGTGTGGCATTGTTTCGTGCATTTCTGAAAGCCTACTAGGATTTCATTTTTACCTGTTGTATTTTTTTTTTTAAGTGTTTTACATTTATTCCAAAACATCATTCTCATTTAATTTGCTGTACTTTTTAATATATCAAGGATTTCCAGGACATTTTTAGTTTTGGGTTTCTTTAAAGTAAAAACCATCACGTTTACACACATACAAGCAAAACACATTTATTCTAAAACATGCGGTTTTAGTGCATTTTTCAGATGTGAGCTGTTTGTGTACAGCACTCAATGTCCCTATGTGAACCCAGCCTGATGCATTCTTGTATGTAAATTGTAATTTTTGCAATATAATGTGATGTAATTTGTGGGGATTTGTACTTTTAAAAAAGAAATAAAATAAAAAAAACTAAGTGCAAATGTGTTATAGTGCTGGACATCATTAAAAAGTCATTATTTGACCATAATGGAAACTCGTGATGTGATGGTGACAACCAGAGCATATTGTGCATGAGCCCATTGAAACTGTCCTCACCCTTGTAATGTCTGCCAGAAGCAGCCAATGTGACCTGCATAAAGTACACAACCAGAGATGAGTGAATCGTTGTGGTATTTAGACTGCGGAACAGATGTGCTGTAGAATAGCTCTGGAGACCCCTACAAATCCTACATAGCATATGTCTATTTATCTCCATTTCATATTCCTTTGAAGAAACCAAAATGGCAGCCAAACCTCTCTGGTCAGCAAGATTAGACTACTGCCACATCAATAATCCGACCAGAAAGTATCTTTGGAATGGGGCAGTCTCTGGAGCTTGAAACTGAGAAATTCATGTCTGGGTTGCCTCCTTTTTTCAGATGGTGTGAATTTAAATAAACCAAGGAGATTTTCTTGAAGGGCGCCAGCTTTTGTTCTGTCCACACACTGCAGAGATCGAAGTTTACATAAAAATCCAATCCTTTGTCCATGTAAAATATCAGATATAAGCCAACTGTTTGAGTGCTGCCAATATTGCAGAATTCTGTGGAATATCTTGCTATGTTTAACTCATTGCCTTACGGGCCAAAGCTGCCTATACACATTAGATGTGTCTTGGTCAAACTCACCAAGTTTGGCGGCACCAGCCAACCATCTAATGTGTATGGGGGCCTTCTAACTCGCCCCCAATAGCAGATGGTGGGGAGATAAGGATTGGGCATGTTGGATTTCAGCTGGATTCAAGCATTCATGTGTGTGTGGAGGGGGGATGACCCTGGTGACAGCTATCTTAAGTGTATGGCTGGCCTAAAGCAAGTCACCAGTGAAATGGCCAATGTTCCATGCAACAGAGAGAGAGAAATGAGCTGTTGCTAGAGATCTCTGAGGTTACCCCTTTAGGAGGAAGACAGAATCGGAGAAGAAAATTTCAGCTTTTCAGACCCTAGGGCAAGGGTCTAAAAGCCCCCACATTATTAGTTATCTAATATGTACGGTCAGCTTTGGGACAACACCTGCTATGAATTCATGGGCACTACGCCTTCAACAGCTGGGAAAGGAGAAATCATTGATCTCTAGATAGTACAGGATATGAGCTGCATCTCACGATTTCCCCAGAGCTTGACGACCCATGAATGCTTCTTGTTGTGTTCATGGTCTACAAAACATTTCATACATTGTTAGAGTGTGCTCACTATAGAAACCAATGATCTCAACTTTCTTGGTTATTCACACTACGGTGACTTCAATGCAAACAGACCAAACTACATTGACAAAGCAAGGCCCTTTTGGTATCAACCCTCATATGTAGGTTTGGGTAGTGAAAAGGTTAACAATTAGATCCCCCCTCCCTCTGCACACACATCCTGCTGAATATTTTTGCAGGGTTGTTTGCTTGTCTAGTAAACTCTGACTGCAGAGGTAATCAGGGCTCTGTTTTACATTAGCCTGGCTGCCCCAGAGAGGCTCCTCAAGGATTTCACGAGGCTCTCAAGCTGCTAGAACCTGTGTTTTGTCGTAGATATTGAACTTTTATTGTGCTTAATGCATGAGGTTATGTGTTTCTGGATGTGCAGGAACATATTATAGGTTTGTTTACCAGAAGTACACCAGAAAGCAGAGTAATAAATGACGTTTGTGTCAAGTCAATTACAATCTACGTCAAATTTGAATGTCTTAATGTCCTACTAACCATGGTAGAATAGAAACTTTATTGCCAAACTGAGAAAATTACAATGGCATTTCTCAATCTTCAAATATATAAAAACACAATAGGTTTAGAGCTCCACAGCCCTACAAATACATTCATTTGTGAACATTTAAAAGTGGTACTGAAGGATAAAACTGTCTGGACTTGCATGTTTTTGGCTTAATGACTCCATACCTAAACAGAGAGGGTTGTGATTGGACCTGCAAAATCCTATTTACAGCACCAACACATTGCTTCTCAAAAATTTCTAACAATTCTGAAAAATTATGACTAATTATGGATCTAGTGGCTTTTGCCAAACTACATGTCAAGTGCTGTTCCTTCAGCATAGCCACCCTGAACTTCACTAGAACACACTCAATAGCAGCTTGGAAACTTTCTGCTAAGTCTCAACACTAAACCCACATTTTTCAACTTTCATAAAATTGTATACACTGTTGGGCCTTGTTTACAGTGTCATATATGGTGGCAGAAAGATCATCAGAGATAGTAATTTATAGAATTCTTCAATTCCAAACTAATCTGAAAATGCTCCTAGGTGTTCTTTGTGCAATCAGTTACTATCCCTTTAGTTTTCCCCACATTCAGAAACAGATTATTCTCCTCAGTCCATCTCTCCAGATGTTATATCTCAGACTGATATATGGTCTCATCCTCATTCATAATCTGGCCAATTAATCATATCATCAGAAGTTACATGTCACACAATCAGAAGTGTAAAGGGAGAATAAGGCAGGATTTAAAGAACACCCCTGTGGTACCTCTAAATTCCAACCCTAAACACCTAATTCATATGAGTCAGGAAGCTCATTATAGCCAACTGCATAAGGCTGGGTTCCCACATTCAGTCTTTTTGATGCAGTTTTTGAAGTCAGAGCCAGCAACAGATCATAAGCGGAAGACACATGTAAAGCAAACTCTGAGTCTTCTACTCTTTTTGAAACCAATCTGAAAAACTTCCGGCAGATTCAAAAAACACATAAAAAAACTTGAACATGGAAACCTGGGCTTCATCTATTGACAGCCTAAGTCTCCATAAGTTTTCTACCAGCTGTGAGAGTATCACCGTGTTAAATGCTCAAAGAACACAAATAAAATTTACACATAATTAAATCTAACAGTCACGTGTTTCAAGACTGTGTGCATAGCCAAAGCTACCACATTCTTTGTAGATTTACCCCTTGTGGGGGTTTAGCTCTGGTCTCGAGGATCGTTCACATACAGACTGTTGTCCACTGCAGCTTTAGGGGCCAAACATCGCTTTATTGTCTCAGCATCAACATAAATAAATGAAATGCAAAACAAACACCTGCCCGGCTGGGCTCTAACTTAACACAGTGTGACCCTGACTCACCTACAACACTGTTCACACACACCGCACCCGTGCGGCTTTTCCAGGCAGCCTGTTCGGTTTCACAGGGGTCTGAGCCCTCCAGCTTGGCTCCAGCCGTGGGTCCCAAACAACAGCCCTCAGCTCCCAGCACTATTAGCAGCTCCAGGAAAATCACCCCCAGCTGCTAAGGAGGCTGCCTTTTTAAAGGGCCGGATAAAGTCCGGACTGGACCGTGGGGAGTAGGCACCCACCCAGCTCTTTGCCTACTCCCAGTAAGAGCCGGCCCGGATTGGCTTTGCAGCCAAACTAACTAACAGAGTCTGACAGCACTAGCTGCTGCAGACAACAAAATCCGGCTCTCACCCCACCGAGGCCAGCAACCTCGGTGACACGTACCTGCCATCGCTCTCTCCTATCAGCCATGAGGCCTGTCACTGCCTCACACCCTACTATAAGCAAATTAAAAATGGTCCTCCTTACCGACCAGTACCTCACTGATGTGGCATCAGACTAACTCCTCAAAACATTTATTTACCAATGGTATTAAAGCTAGAAGACAGTATTTATTAAGAGAGATAGTGGAAGCCTTTTTGGGCTTTGACACAACAACCCGTCTCTTTCAGGAACCCATCCGAACATCTTTGTAAAACAGGTGCCAAATCATATGCACACACAAGTTTGGAAGCAACGAGAGAAGCAAGATCATTTTTCAACTAGTCTTTACCCTATGTCCTGTGAGCAGATTTGGCTTGGGCCATGCCAATGGGTGTTATTAAAGGGTCGTCATCATTTAATTCCTGTACATCTGGATCTGGACTCCACTGCAGGGGAACCACCAGGCTGCTACCTCTTGGAGTAGTCTCTGTTCTAGTGACAGCTGATCCACGAGGGTCAACAGACAATGGTGGAAGCCCTGAGGGGTCAGGCAAAACCATAATCAGGGACAAGCTGAGGTCAGGGCAGGCCGAATTCATATGATACGATAAACAGTGCAAGGTCAGGGTGGGCAGTTCAGGGTCAGAACGGAGATAAGCTATAGGTCAGGTCAGGCAGAAGAGGGTCAATCCGGGAAACAAGCAGAAGTTGGTATACAGGCAGACAGACATAGAACGGCACACCTTTGCAGGACACTAGCGAACTAGAACCTATTGCTCAGGCACCTTCCCATAAGGGAAGGTACCCTAAGTACCCCTGGATAGCCACTGGCTGAGGAAGAATAGGGTGTGCGCTCTGGCATTTTAAGGCGCACGTAGCCTATGGGCAGAGAGAGGACTGGCTGGCAAGAAGCAGTCTGCAGCCAGCATGGAGGGACAGAGCTACTCTGGCAGCTGGGTACATTAATATGGGGCATTCGTTCTTAATAACTGTCTCAATAATCTGCCCATATAAATGGAACTCAAGGCTAAGTCCACAAAGTGTGATTTTTGCCAAGTAGAGAGCAAGATATAAGGCCTCATATACAGGGCCACATTACAGATGCATTTTGTATGGATTCTTAAAGGAAATCTGTCATGAGATAGATTAGTATCAATCCAATGTACATTCCAGATACATACTGGTCACTACTTTGTATGGCTCTTGGTCTCATCTTCATGGCTGCTGCCAATATGGAGAAATAAGTGTTCTTTATTTTATGTTAATTTGCCCCTAGGTGCAATGAGAGTGGTGCTGTTCCATATCTCCTATGCTGCACCTCTACTGCTAAGACTGACAGGCCAGGCAGTGAATATACTGTATATTCAAACCTGGCCCTGAATATTCAAGAGAGTGCGTTTGGCGCATGCACTGTACAAAGACGAAGACTGCCAAGCATTCCATCCCTGTATGGTGCTTGCGCGAAATGCACAACTCCACGCACCTCTGATTTTATATGGAGGTACACAGTGATTTTTGTTTAAACACATGCCATATAACAGAGATATTCTCCCCTAGAAGCAACCTGATGCCTCCTAGAGGTGCCAAATAGCAGCACAGAGGATCTGTACGGTTCCATAAAATGGGATCAGAGACAATCTCTATGGAAGAGTGCTACGTCTTTTCTTTATACTTCAATATTTTACCTAGCCAAAGAAAGCACTGAAACCTGTAATAAACTGCTAGTGTGAATCCTGCTTAAAGTGTAGCTTTACCCCATGTTTTCAGCTTTTATTGTACATTGAACAAAACGAGACATTTGTCTCCTCCACAAAGCGGCATAATCCCTCAGTCCAGTCTTAGCTGCTGAGATCAGCTCTCAGAGAGGTAAAACTGCTCTTTAAGTTCATCCCTATTTACTAAAATGAGAGAAAACAATTTCAACACTTTTCTTAAATCCTCATTTACCTGGTGCTGACGAGTTCTGCTGATGTTTCATGGATCAAATAGCCGCACATATAACGGTTGTATTATTTTTATTATGTACAGACGAGAAACTGTCGGTACATTCTCAGTGGGATAAAGCAGCAGGACGTGTCTCCAAGAAGCTTTAATGTTATGTTAAGGGAGCAGTGTGGAGACCTTTCCTGCTGACAGAATGCCCTAGAAGTGTGTCTGTCATGAGCGATGACAACATGGAAAATGTTCCTAGTGTTTCACAACAGGTTCCGATCCTCATATCAAAAATGTTAGTAAAGTAAACTAAGACATCATCTAAATGCCACAGTTCACGATATGCGCTAGACATGTAAGGGGGAAGTCGTCTCATTAAAGATTGCGCCTGCTTTGGAGTGGAGCAGGCACCATAACCCCTTGGTTTCACACAGCAGACACCCTGGGCTAATGTCTGCAGACATATAACTCCTTAGATGCCGTGGTCAGTTGTGACTACGGAATCTGACGTGGCTTTCTCCGGGAGCACTGCACTCCCGGGGCCTGAATGGCGCCCCTGCGCGGAGATCACGGAGGCCATTCATTAGTGGTGATAGGCTGGAGCCTGTAGCAGGCCAATAGCAGTGAATATTCTATTCTAGGCCTGTAGATGGCAGTACTGCATTGGAATATACTAAATTTCCCATACACTAATGTATTAAATGACATTAGTGTATGGGAAAAGCAATCTAGTGATTGCACATGCAGGTCCCCCAGGGGGCTTAAAGGGAATCTTTCACCTAGATAATCGACATTAAACGAAAAATCCGCTTTTATCCATATGCTAATTAGGCATTAAGGTGGGGCAATGTTATCAGCTCCTAGTGACATAATAAGGGTGGGGGAGGCAACGGCGCTGCTGGGAGCATCATGTATGAGCGGAGGAAAGGCATGCTTGGGCTCTGTAGGGGGCAGGCCTAGGTACTCAATGGAGGCATTCCTAGGCACCTTTAAATGAAAATAACGCCCCTCTGGGCACCTAATGCCTCATTAGGATATGGATAAAAGCGGATTTTATGAAGATATAAAGCGAGCTCCAAGGAAAAAGAAAAACATATAGAAAGAAGGTATGAAGTGCTTTAAGGATCTAATTTTGCTTTAATATCAATTATCTAGGTGACAGATTCCCTTTACAAAAAAGTTTAAAAAGTTTTTAAAAATATATAAAAAAATATAGATATAAAAATTAAAACTATCCCCTTTTCACGATAACAAAAATAAACAATAAAAAAAGTTAATACGCCCTGTTGCATCCCAAAATTCCTGAACTATTAAAATATACGGTAAATGTATCTCCTATACCGTGAATGCCATAATGAAAAAAAAATCTAAATGGTCGATTCACCAAAAATGGCTGATACACACTCCAAAATGGTATCATTAAAAACCACAGATCACCCAGCAAAAAATGGAAATATAAAAATGGGGGTCAGAATATGGCAATGCAAAGAAAAAAGGTTTTATATTTTTCAGTATTAAAACACAAGAAAAACTATATAAATGTGGTATATCTGTAACCAGACTGATACGGAGAATGAAGGGAACAGGTCACTTTTACCGCATGGGGAACGCTGTGAAAATGAGACCCATAAAACTATGGTGCAATTGCATTTTCTTTCCAGTTGCACCCTATTTGATTTTTTTTTCCAGTTTCCCGCTACGTTGTAAGCAATATTAAATGGTGCAACTTATTCCACAAAAATCCAGCCCTCATAATGCTATGTGAACAGAAAAATAAAAAAGGTATGGCTCTAGGACGCAGGGAGTAAGAAAATGAAAAGGCAAAAACTGGACACTTGTAAACAAAGAAGTGCTGGATTTTTTAATTTTTTTTTTTGGGGGGGTAGAGAGGTAAGTACTGTTTCTGGTTTGTTAGAAGTTGGACAGCCCCTTTAATAACATTTGATCTCCACAGGTTCATCATATTTACTGATATAGGTATGTACATGCAGCCAGGCGCGGATTGGCCATAGACCTTACAGGGAAATTTCCCGGTGGGCCAATGCCCAGGGGGCCGCCTGGGCACTCCTCACAGCCGGCCAGTGGAAGTTTTTGGGGATGTATTTTCTGCTGCTGGCAGAATTTTGTCATGGACTATGGTATTTGGCTCTGTTGCGGTTGTATAATGTGCCACAATATGGTATTGCTGGCCCCGCCTACTTGTGTTGGCCCTGCCTTCTATCAATTTGGACGAGACTACAAAATGGGGCCACTTTTAGTATTTTTTCCAGGGCCACTTTAAGTTCCCAGTCCGCCCCTCCATGCAGCAGTATATATTCTAACAATGAAATGCGCGCTTTCATTTTGTATGAAGAAAATAGCTTCTTGTCTCCCTCTTGTGGCTGGAGAAGAAACAGCAAATAACAGTATACTGACTGTTAGCGGAAAAAATCAGTGTAGATTTGTTTGTTCGGAGATAGGCTTGTAGGGTTCTCACACTGGAGAGCTGTCATTCTGTCTGGAGAACAGACATGGAGGGAACAATGTATTCAACAGTGAACTTATTTTTTTAATTACTCTACTATGCCATAATTTATTGTGGTATAATGACATATACCAGCTAGACAGAGGCCAAATGACACTCTTTTGGCCTCCACATAATAGTGTGTATGTTGTCAGCTTTCCTGACATGATGTGAACAAAAATTAATATCTAAAAAAGGTAAAAACTTATTTAAAGGGACTATGCCATGACTGAGGTGAAAATGAAAATATCCTATAGTACATGACAAGCTCTCTCTGACAAAGCTAAAACCAGCCCTGTACCACACATGAGTCTAGAGATCTCCACAGTCACAGCTTCAATTGCTCTGCTAGATTATCTTCTGCCTGACAGCTCAGGGGCGTGTCCTTTCTGCTGCAGCTCTCTCCCTGTAACTGCCACAGATTCTAACAGAACATATGTCTGATGGCAGTTGAAGATTTAAACTCAGCACGTTCGACCAGCTCATTGAGACGGACAAAAAAAAAAGGAAAAGAACAAACAGCAGGTAAAGTTTTAATTACCTGCTATTAAAAAGTATTCAGATCCAGGTGCTGGTTTTAAAAATCTCGAATATGTTTTGTGACACACCCCCTTTAAGTATGAAGAATTACTGATTTATTGTGGAAACAATACACTGACGACTACACATATCCTGTCATGTCAGCTCTGTGGGCTCAAGGAGAGTCTTGAGACCCAGCAAGCTTATTAGTCATGACACCCAGCTGCAATGACCAGTATCAGAGATGACTCCAATCCCTGTTATTTAACCCCAGATGCCACAGTCAATAGAGACAGTGGCATCTGAGTGGTTAGACTGAGGGAAAGAGAGGGCTCCCTCTGATATCTAATTAGAGCACCCATGGCAGAATTGCAGGACTATGATCAGTTACTATGACAGCCTGGGACCTACCATAGAAAACTGCCTGCTAAAGCCCTACCTATGGCAGGGCTTGACAGGCAGCCAGTAAAAATTTCTTAGGCCCCTTTCACACGGGCGAGTTTTCGTGCGGGTGCAATGCGTGAGGTGAACGCATTGCACCCGCACTGAATTTCTATGGGGCTATGCACATGAGCGGTGATTTTCACGCATCACTTCTGCGTTGCGTGAAAATCGCAGCATGCTTTATATTGTGCGTCTTACACGCAACGCAGGCCCCATAGAAGTGAATGGGGCTGCGGGAAAATCGCAAGCATCCGCAATCAAGTGCAAGGTTGCTAAGAGACGGGACCCGATCTTTATTATTTTCCCCTATAACATTATTATAAGGGAAAATAGTAGCATTCTCAATACAGAATGCTCAGTAAAATGTGGATTAAGGGGTTAAAAATAAAAACATTAACTTACCTTATCCACTTGATTGTGTAGTTGCCGATCTCTTCTCTCTTCTTCAAGAATTAGCTGCCATCTAAAGGACCTGTGATGACATCACATCACATGGTCCAATCACATGGTCCATCACCATGGTGATGGACCATGTGATTGGACCATGTGATGAGCTTAGTGACGTCATCACAGGTCCTTTAGCCGACAGCTAATGAATGAAGAAGAGATCGCAACTACGCGATCAAGTGGATATGGTGAGTTAATTTTTTTTTTATTTTTAACCCCTCCATCCACATTTTACTAAGCATTATGTATTGAGAATGCTATTATTTTCCCTTACAACCATGTTATAAGAGAAAATAATAAAATCTACAGAATACTCAACCCAAACCCGAACTTCAGTGATAAAGTCCGGGTTCGGGTCTGGGTACCAAACATGCCGATTTTTCCCACGCGCGTGCAGAAAAATCGCGCATTTTCCCGCAAAGCACCCGCCTCTTATCCGGCCGTTAAACATGACGCCCGTGTGAAAGAGGCCTTGGACTGCAATAGTATTCTATCAGATGGTATTAGGGGATGGCATTATACAAAAAAATTAAAATCACCCCTTTCCCACTTTTACAAATAAAAATAAACAATACAAAATAAACATAATTGGTATCGCTGTGTATGAAAATGTCTGCACTATTAAGTATAAAATATTTCTCAAATATGAAATGTATTTATCATGCACAGTGAACGTCACCTCGCCAGCCAATAAAACTGAATAAAAAGTTATTGCAAAGTTTTATGTTGCTGCTGAAGAAAAGAAATGATTTCTTTTGAGATCAGTTCAATATCAGCTCCGCATTTTTCAGCTCCAAAATGATGTTGTGTGAATATGGCCCGAGGCAAATCGTAGAATCCTTTGGTTAGCTACATTTAATTTAGTAGAACCACAAGTAGTCTGGGTACAAAACTGGTCTGTAGCTGCCCTTACATGTAAACGTATACCCGCCAAATAGACGCAAGATCGGAATGAGATAACATAGGGATTGCTCTATTTAGGGGCTGGAAAATGCAGATATCCAAACACTGCTAAATGAGACAGTATTTCATTGTGATCCTCCATTATATTGGTGTTGGTTTCTGCACGGAGCGCCAGCCTCGGACCCATCTGCTCTGATTAATGTGTCTGCTAATTGTCTGTAGAGTGTCAGTTTTAAGTCAGTGTATCCAAGCCATTGTGAGAGGATGTGGAGCATGTGAATGGAGGGTTTGGGGGCAAAAATGGAGCAGAGCGAGCCCCTCGCTGAAACACGGTCACGAGTACCACCCCTCTCTTTCAGGTGATTGATCTGTGCTCTGATAAATCCCAAAGCCTTTTTTCCAACCATTAATGCTTCCTTAGCTTCTGATTCTTTTTCATAAGGACTTTTGAACATTTCTATATGACCCTATTGGTCTTAATCTGCTTAATCCAATTATACTATTATCCCCCCTGCGTCTGCCTTTCCAATACTTTTAAAAAACGTTTTTCTTTATATGCAAATTACATGAGTTTGTGCCCAAGGGGCGGTCCCTCTTCCAGCTTTGTGCCCAGCCGCGCCCCAACTAGTGCCGCCTCCTAGTGCCGCCCAGCTCATTAGTATTCACTGTGCTGGTTGGCTTTTCATGCTCCTGATGCAGCGAAATCGAGCGCATGCCCAGTACCATATTGCTGGCATCGGCCTCATTTGGACGTTGTGCGCCTGCGCTGGATACGGTCCCTGGCACCCTCCAGCTCCAGTAACGGAGTGCGCCTGTGCCACATAGAGTAGTCGGCTGCGGCTTTCGATACTCCTCCTGCGCCTGCCGGGGACTGTATCCAGCGCAGGCGCACAACGTCCATGTGAGACCGATGCCAGCAATATAGTACTTGGCATTTCGCGGCATCAGGAGCATGAAAAGCCACCCAGCGCAGTAAATACTAATGAGCTGGGCGGCACTAGGAGATGGCAGTTGGGGCATGGCTGGGCACAAAGCTGGAAGAGGGACTGCCCCTTGCATATCAAGAAAAACATTTTTTTAAAACATTGGAAAGGCAGACACAGGGGGGATAATAGTATAATTGGATTAAGCAGATTAAAGAGGACCTTTCACTGGTCCACAGTTTATGAGTTAAAGCTATGTACATTGAGAGCGGCACCCAGGGATGTCCCTGCACTTACTTGTATCCCTGGGTGCTGCTCCGTTCGTCCTCTGTAGCCCCCGGTACTGGCGCTCCTGCTGCTCTAATTTTGCCTGGGGCGGAGAATTCTTCTTCTGCCCTGGGCGTCTCCTTCTCCCAGGGCTGGAGCACTGGCCAATCGCAGCGCTCAGCTTATATCCTGAATATGAGCTGAGCGCTGCGATTGGCCAGTGCTCCAGCCCTGGGAGAAGACGCCCAGGGCAGAAGAAGTCTCCGCCCAGGCAAAATTAGAGCAGCAGGAGCGCCGGTACCGGGGGCTACAGCAGGCGAACGGAGCGGCACCCAGGGATACAAGTAAGTGCAGGGACATCCCTGGGTGCCGCTCCCAATGTACATAGCTTTAACTCATAAACTGTGGACCAGTGAAAGGTCCTCTTTAAGACCAATAGGGTCATATAAAACACCTTACATGATGAAACGGCCTGTCCGTGTCCCTTTAAGGCTTTTGGTCTGGTCTTGTGGTTAAACTGCCTTTGAATGACTAAGAAATGACTAAAAGTAAACATTTAAAAAAGGCCATATTGTATACTTGTACCGGCTGAGCAGTCTGATTCAGACCTTTCACTCAAAGTTTTTTTTGCGAGTGTACGGGCCGTTTTTTGCGTTCCATATATGGAGCCATTATGGTCCATACACGGAACCATTCATTTCAATGGGTACGCAAAAAAAAAACGAAGGTACTCCATATGCATTCCGTTTCCATATTTCGGTTTTTCCGTTCAAAGATAGAACATGTCCTATTATTGTCCGCATCACGGACAAGGATAGTACTGTTCTATTAGGTGGCAGATGTTATGTGCCGCAAAAAACGGAATGCACACGGATGTCATCCGTTTTTTTTGCGGACCGTAGAACCATACGTTCGTGTGAAAGAGGCCTCATACATATCAGTCTGTCGAGGTCATCTGTCCAACGGGGCAATAGAGACTCCAAGGTCAGAATAGATTACAGATATAAATTAACCTTAGGCCTCATGCACACAACCATTTCCATTATGCGTTTCGCAAACCAGAGATCTGCAAACATAGAGACTGGTCGTGTGCATCCCGCACTTTCCGTGCGTCCTATTGTAGAACTGCCTATTCCTGTAAGCACATGGACAAGAATAGGACTTTTCTATCTTTTTTGTGGAACAGCCGCATGGACATACGGATGAGGACTGCATACTGTGTGCTGTCTGTATTTTTGTAACCCCTTTTTTTGCAGACCAGATACAAAACAAAACAAAATACGGTTGTGTGCATGAAGCCTTAACACGAGTTAGTGTGTACTTTTGGATGAGAAGGTTACTGAGACTGGCCTGAGTTTTCTAATGCTGCATTTACATTGCCAAACCTAGGAGGCAATTATCGGGAAGGAACCGTACATGAAATAAAAGTCATGAGAACGATCCTTCACGATGGCCAGTCGTAAACTATAGCCAAAAATGTAATCTGTCCTGAAAATTTTAGTCTTGGTGAGCAAAAAATATTTTTTTTTTAGACAGATTTCTGGTGCAAGCCCTTTAGTAAATATGGACCAGTGTGTGTTTTGCGACCACAGCAGATGTGTGCCTATAAGGCTGGGAACACACCTAGGCGTTTCTGAATCGCGCGTACGACGCGTGTTTTTGGATGCGCGTTTTTGTAACTAAGAAACGCGCGTCATACGCGCGATTCAGTGATTCTCCCCTATGGCAACATTGTCCATAGGCGCGTTAAAACGCCCCAAAGAAGCTCATGTACTTGTTTGGGCGTTGGGCGTTTTACAGCGCGTTCAAACGCGCTGTAAAACGCCCAAATGTGAACCATGCCCATAGGAATGCATGACTTTTCACATGTTGAGCGTTTTTCAGCGCGTTTGAACGCGCTGAAAAACGCTCAGGTGTGTTCCCAGGGTAAGGGATGCAGTCACTGCTAGCGTGAGCAGACCCATAGGCACTCTCCCACAGCAGGTAATGTCAGTATTTACCAGTGTATTGTGACATCGATGTTTATAATCTCTGTATTGTGACATCACTGTGTGCATTATCCTTGTGTTACAATGCCTTGTTTATTATCTCCGTGTTATGACATCATGGTGGTCTGTAACACATTACTGTTATTACTGTGTGCAATATTCCTTCCCTATGACACCACAATGTTTATTTTCCCTGCAGAATGACATCACTTTACTATTCCTGTGCTGTTACTTTACTATGGTTATTACTCCTGTGCTGAGACACCACAATCTTTATTATCCCAGTGTAGAGATATCACTGTTTATGTCAATATTATAACATCACGCTATACATTATCTGCCTGGTGTGACATGGCTGTATTATGATTAGAGATGAGCGAACTTTAAAAAAAAGTCTGGCGTTCGGGTTGCGGTAAGTCGCGCATCCCGTTATGGATTCTACTATAGCGGCATATGGAATCCATAAGGGGCGGCTGCCACCACCCGAACTGTTGAATAGCCGAAGGACCTGGGGTGACGTCACTGTCATGCGATCAGTTCCAGGTGGCGTGGCTCAGCACTGGATTTGATCCCGTGCTGAGCCACGCCCCCTGCACTGATCACATGACAGTGACGTCACCCCAGGTCCTTCGGCTGTTCAACAGTTCGGGTTGGTGGCAGCCGCTCCTTATGGATTCCATATGCCGCTATAGTGGAATCCATAACGGGATGCGCGACTTACCGCAACCCGAACGCCGGACTTTTTTTTAAAGTTCGCTCATCTCTAATTATGATCCTTGTACTGTGACATCACTGTGTGCATTATCCATGTGATGAGATTATGTTGTGTGCATTATTCAGGGTCTGTGATGTAACTGCAAATTTTAGTCCTGTGCAGTGACATCACTGTGTGCATTGCCATCGTTAGAATGGATTACCAGTACAAAAAATTGCTTAAAACACATTTTCAGTCATAGTTTAGAAACTTTAAAGGTATCTAAATATCGAGGACCTATCTTCAGGATAAGTCATCAATATCAGATTATGTCGGTCCGGGACCTAGCACAATCAGATCAGATGTTTCAGGTTAGTGTCAGACACCATACAGTGGGCAAAATGCTCCGTCCACTGTGTAGTTTCCAGTGCCAGTGTACTGCAGCTCAGCTGCCATTTACACGTTTAGAAGCTAGACTGCAGTACCCTGGCACGACCACTACACAGTGGACCAAACCCTGTGTTTTCGGTTCTGTCCACTGTATAGTTTCTGGCACTGGCAGCTGCCTGAATCAGCGGATCAATGGGGGTGCTGGGTGTTGGACCCCCACCGATCTGATATTGATGACCTATCCTGAGGTCAGGTCATCAATATCTCAGTACAGGAAAACCCCTGCAAGTCACAGCTCTGTATCAGAGGACATCTCCTTACCTGCTTTGTAGTTGGGAAGTTGAGATACTCCAGGCCATGTTTCTTCTGTTGGTGTCCCTATAACCTGCAAGAATTAGTATTTCATTAATAACACTGTAAGAAAAATGTTCTTTCCCTACACATGGAATGAAGGGGACATGACAGGTATGGCTACTTTCACACTAGCGTTTTTTGCGGCTCCAGCGTGGATCTGTAAAAAAACGCTTCCGTTACAATAATACAACCGCATGCATTCGTCATGAACGGATCCAGTTGTATTATGTCTTCTATAGCCATGACTGATCCGTCAAGAACACCATTGAAAGTCAATGGGGGACGGATCCGTTTTCTATTGTGCCAGATTGTGTCAGAGAAAACGGATCCGTCCCCATTGACTTACATTGTGTGTCAAGACAGATTGCTCCGTACCACATCGCGGACAGAAAAACACTGCTTGCAGCGTTATTCTGTCCGCGAGGGAAGCGCAACCAAACGGAACGGAATGCATTTTGGAGCATTCCGTTTCGTTCAATTCAGTTTTGTCCCCATTGACAATGAATGGAGACATAACGGAAGCGTTTTCTTCCGCTATTGAGATCCTATGACGAAGCTCAATACTGGAAAGGGAAAAAGCTAGTGTGAAAGTAGCCTATCAACAATTTATATTATCAGTGATCTTTTCTTTTCAAAACATACTTGTAAGTGTAGGTGATGGAACCTTGTTCTACCAGGAAAAGCAATTTCTCATTGCTCTGGGTACCTGCCCCCCCAGCATATTTCCCCTATATATATATGGCAGTATACACTGTACATCATCACTAGAACAGATGTGAACTCTGACAAGCTACTGTAAGAAGTATACCCATTGGAGACAGAGACCAATATACAACACTGCAGAATATGGCAGAATTATATAAATCCTAGGTAAAATAACCACTAATAAAAATAGCTCTATTTCTGGCTTTATCTACAGGTTCTCTTTAAAGGCTATGGACACCTTTAGGGCAATTCTTTTTGTGATTGCATTCTACTCATTTTTGGCTAAAAATCATTTTTAGGCTACTTTCACACTCGCGTTTTGGCTTTCCGTTCAGGGCTCTCAAAAGCCGTCCAAACAGATCAGTTTTGCCCTAATGCATTCTGAATGGAAAAGGATCCGCTCAGAATGCACCAGTTTGCCTTCGATTAGTCTCCATTCCGCTCTGAAGGCGTTGTAATATACATTCAGGGTCCAAATGCAACAACCAGAAACACTATTGATTAAGCTGTTAACCCCTTAGATGCTGCAGTCAATAGCAATTCTTCCTATATCTGCAATTGCATTGTGCCACTGGGTCTGCCATTTAAAAACAAGTCAGTGTAAGCTATTCAATAAGTTATATGTACGACAAAAAGCTATACCAGCCAATCACAGGGGCATGTAGAATAGCAAAGCCCTCTCTAAATTTCAGTCCGGAACAGTGTGCAGAGACAGCTGTGCTTCTTTGTGCTGTGTTTGGGCCTTTCTGGGACTTGTGGTGCACCACTGTTAACAGATCTACTGATGTGTGAACTGCTGCAGTGATTATCATTATTGTATTGGTGTGATCTTCATGAAAAATGTGGACCTAAAGGAAAATTTGCTTGTAAAAAAATGCATTTTTTCATTTTCACAGACAAATTTTTCTAAATTCTATGAAACTCCTGTTGAGTCAAAGTGCTCATTACATCCCTTAAAAAAATTCATTGCGGGGTGTAGTTTCCAAAATTGGGTCACGTTTTGGGGATTTCCACCGCAGGTTTGCTTCAGGGTATTTTGAAATGTGACATGACACCTGAAAACAATTCCAGCAAAATCTGCCCTCCTAAAGCCATAGTGACGCTCCTTCCCTTCTAAACCCTAAGGTATGCCCATACAGCAGTTTGCGACCATATATAAGATGTTTCTTTAAACTGCAGAATCATGGTAATAAATATTGAGGTTTGTTTTGCTGTTACCCACTGTTGTTATAGGAAAATTGGATGGAAAATTGGATTAAAATGGAAATTCTGCAAAAAACTAAATTTACATTTCACCTCCATTTTGCTTTAATTTCTTTGGGACACCGGAAGGGTTAGCAAAGTTTCTAAAATCAGTTTTAAATAATTTAAGAGGTAAATTTTCTAAAATGCAGTCACTTATGGGTTGTTTCTATTATGTTCCTCAAGGTCACTTCAAAACTGAATTAGTCGTTAAAAAATTCTAAGCCTTCTAACATCCGAAAAATATAGAATTCAATTTACAAAATGATGCCAACATAAAGTACACATATGGGGAATGTTAGGTAATAACTATTTTGTGAGGTATCACTATCCACCTAAAGTGACACATCAGATTTGCCAAATTAGGCTGCGTCAGGAAGGTGAAAAATGGCTGTGCATGGAAGGAGTTAAAAACTATATTATGTGTTAACTCAACTATTGTGTGTTATGTGTTAACTATGTTGTATACTATTTGTCTAATATTACATCTTCTTTAAAGGGGTTGTGCTAGTGTTTAATACTGATGACATATCCTCAGAATAGGTCATCAGTATATGATCAGTGGGGGTCTAAGACCTGGCACTCCCTCGCTTCGGTAAGAACTGTGGCCTCTTCCCTTACAAAGCACAGCTTCATCCACTGAATGGGACTGAACTGTGTCTAGGCCATGTGACCAATGAATGTGACGTCACTAGGAAAAGACAGCGGCACTCATGGAGCCCCAACAGTTGACCAACAGGGGTGCCGAGATCCAGACCCCACAGATCAGATACTGATGATCTATCCAGAGGATAGGTCATCAGTCTTAAACTCTCAGAAAACCGCTTTCAAGTATCCATCCAGTTATATTCGGGGACATCTGGATGCGGGCAAATACTTTTTCAGAGCACCATCACAGAGAATTTACTCGCCAAATATCGTTAACGTTTTCTTATGTACGTCACAATCATACGATATAAAAATAGAAAAGGTGCAGGTATCTAGTGGGGGCCATAAAGCCTCATATTTTATTACTGCTAGACACAATCCTGACTGATGTGACTTTCAGTAAAATATCACTATACCTTTAACGTTTGTAGCCTAAGGAGAAATATAAAACCTAGGAAAGGAAACCATTTGATTTATCGGCAAGGTCTGCCATTCTTGTGTGATGAAGATAAATGATCCTTTTCTTAGTCCTAGAATATACACTCGGTGATCAAAGCTTACACCCTGTGATGAAGGACCTATTGCAGACTGTGTGGGAAGACCAAGGAAAGGTCAAGCAATAAAGAAAACATTCAGACTTATGCGACATGAACAAACAGCAGGAACTTCTTCTTCCTCTCCACAGGTTCATACTGCCAATCTAAAAATGTCAAAGTAGAGGACATAGAGGCTTCTTTTGCAGTTTTTATGAAGAATTACATTTGTATAATTCACTATTAGCAAAATACAGGACCATGCATGAGATGGAGGTAGCAAATAAAATGCGCTGGATACAATAAGAATAGTTTTTATTCATGTTAAGCTTGTGGTATAAATTAAAAATAACAAACCAGGGGTTTAAAGGGATATTCGGGTTGTGACAAATTATCCCCTATGCACAGGATAGGGGATTACTATTAGATGGGTGTGGCACCTACTACTGGGACTCCCACTAATCATGGGAATGGGGATTCTGTATCTCTCCGGACCCTGCAAAATAAACAGAGCATCAGGTCAGGCATCTCCGTTCATTTTCATGGGAGTTTTGGAAATAGCTGAGCAGCAGAAGGGGCAGTGCACATGCCCAACCTGCTGCTATGTTCATTTCAGGGGTAGAGGGTCCCCATTCTTGTGATTGGAGGGGATCCCCCACATGATAAGGGATACATTGTCACAAGCAGAATGTCCCTTTTATCCAATAAACTTCCAAGCTGGGGTGCGACAAAGAGTAGGTAGAACAGGCAGTTGCCAGGGCAGCATCGAGGCAAATGTAGCTTATTAAATTTTAAGGGGGAAAAAAACTGTATTTTTTTAAAATATATTTTTCAGTACCATGCCCTGCTGTAGGCTGATAGCTGTAAGCAGTCTTTGCATGCTGGGAGTTGTAGTTTTGCAACAGCTGGAGGGCCAAGTTTGCCCATCCCTGGTCTAGAGAGATACCTCCAGTTAAGTAGGTTAGAAGAAACCTAAGACTGGGGTTGTAATGGCTGTCTTAACAGCACGAAAAATGATCGTAATGAATTGGATACATAACAATGTACCTACATTGGAAAAGGACTATAAATCTTAAAGAGTCACTGTACTTTCACACTTTCATTTACTAGAGAATGGTGTAAACAGCAAATTTCTACATCACTTCATTTAAAAAAAAGTCCACCTGAAAAAATCTGTAAAGTTATGGCCACTAGGGGTCTCACTTCCACCTAAGTTGCAGTCCACTGCCTGTGGTCAGGCAATATCCATCCCTAGTAAGAGAGACACAGAACATAGAATAGATGAAGTGTAGGCATGTCAGAGCAGGCTGGGATCCTGAGCCTCAAAAAACAACTGCTTCTACACTGCTTCTGAATTCACAGGACCCTCCTGCCTTTCTGTAAGTGTGATTTATCCCTCTTATCTGTTCTGTGAGCTATAGAGCTTAAAACAAATGTAGTGGGAAGTAATAGAAAGGATGTAACGGCAGTAAAGTGCTGGCAGATTCCACAGGACACTGCCTGCTTCTGAGAGAAATGCATCTAGCTGTGCAGTTAAAAAAGGGAATAATTAGGCTAAAAAACACATTATGGAAGTCCAAAAAGACATATTCCTTCACAGTTATGATTGTGCAAAGAAGCACAGCCATTATGCAAACTTTTTTGAAAACTCAAATACACTTTAATATATTGTATGAGAAATGTTATTAGGAAGATAAAATTAGTCTCCCACTGTTTTATTACATTTTGGGAAAATTATTGAAAAAAATATGGTAGAGGATGAAAAATGAGCACGGTTAAATTGGTGTTGTTGACTCCTTTACAAGTGATGGCCTATCCTCGGACAGGCCATCATTATAGATAGTGCCATCTATTGTGCAGTGGACAGAGCTGGTTACTGCAGCGCTGCTTCCACTCATTACTTGTATAATGAAGTATAAAATAAAGAATATGGTGAAAAGTACATATGGTAAAAATGTACAAAACACGTGGAGCACGTACCAAGCTCTATTAGTTTGTGTTATCTGGCACACATGGTCGAACACAGATTGTAAAATTGTAACACATAAGGAGGATGGTCAAAAAATGTACAATATTTATTATGCCATAGGTAAATGTATTAGGTAGATTCTACCTGCTAAACTGAATAGTCTACTTACCGACCATATCTTCTCAAGTTGCTCAAAGGCATCTGACACACCAGAGAATGCTGGGTATCCCTGAAGCATCTCTATAAAAATACATCCTGCACCCCTAGAATAGACAGAAAGGCAAAAGATTCTCAAACTCTGTAACCGGTGGCATGCTGTATTTCTGTAATAAGGCCCGTGTATGTGTATACACATAACTACAGACTGAGGGCTCATGCACACGACCGTATGTATTTTGCGGTCAGGAAAACATGTGGGTGACCTCCGTGTGCATTCCGTATTTTGCGGAACGGAACAGCTGGCCCCTAAAAGAACAGTACTATCCATGTCCGTAATGCAGACAATAATAGGACATGTTCTATTTTTTTGCAGAACTGAAATATGGACATACGGAAACGGAATGCACACGGAGTAAATTCAGTTTTTTTTGCAGACCCATATACGGTCCGCAAAAAAAACGGAACGGACACGGAATGAAAATACGTTCATGTGGATGAGCCCTGAATTAGCAGATTCTGGAGGGACGCCTATTTTCTCATGTGTACAGAGGTATGCCAGCTGCCCCCTGACAGATGTCAGGGTAAAGAAGTTTGTTCATGTTGGATTTTGACACCTGACTCATTTGTTCTCAGGGAGAGAAGCCACCACCAAAGGTATTTGACAGCATCTTTCTTCCCTCTCCCTATTCAGAACACATTTTGGCGCATTTTATGTAAAAATATATGTGCATTCACAGTAGTAATTGTGCGCCTATAATTGCAACCCAGATTAAATGAATTGGACCCATTAAAGGATCCTTTGTTTGACGAAAACAGCATAATGATATATGCTAGTGTGAATGAGCCCAATACAGTTGCCCCTAGATCTTGGGACCTAATGCAGTTCTTATTTAGTTAAAACTAACCTTCACAGAATAATGAATTCCTATATAACAAACGCTTTCAATGAAAAGCACAGCGAGGGTTAACTGCAGAAGGCACCTTAGCACCTGAGTTCCTAAAATGGTTCCTGTCCTTACCGCTGTGCGTCTGCTCTGTATTCTGTGCCATCATCCACTGCTAGGATGAAACAGTTTGTGTTATCTTTCATCCTTCGTGCACACCTCATACATGCAGGGGGTGCAGCGCTGGAAAGCTCAGAACATCATTTAGATTCCGACTATATGCCTCGCCTTATGTTTCATTTTGCTCTTCACCACATTGTGTCTTGGTATGATCTCTATGTCCTCCTGCCCTTGAGTCTGTATCCAGCATCTCTATGAAGTGCAGACAAAGCGCACAGAGAGCTTCCTTCAGTGTAAGAAATGATATAGCACCATACCTCCGGTCAGCGCTCTGTGGATTATCGGGTGCTGAAGCTCCTACATCAATCGCATCTTTTACTATCCCTATCGTTTTATTTATTAAGGGCATGCCATCTTGATACATGTTCTTATAGTAGGTCAGACAGGTCTTCCACTGTGAAGTCTAGCAGAACCTGGCCCCCATTTACTAACGTGAGTGTGCCTGAATTTTGGGATAATTTGCACCAAAATCTGATGTAATTTGTGACATCCAGGCTTAGAGAAATGATCTGTCCCTAGCCCAAAACAGGGGCTTACCAGGAATGGGGTGTGACTTTGCATGAAATGAGTGAAGCCTAAAATGCAATGTTTTGTGCCAAAACTGCACCACAATTCTGACATAAAGTTCTGTCTCAAACTAAGACAATCAGTAGTTGGTATAAAGTTAGACAAAAAAAGGTCCATCCCTGCACCACATTTATCATCCGGCCCCAGTCACTGTGAGAAATCTAGTTTATGACATCTACAGGATTTTTTAATCTGCTCCAATGTTATATATAAAGGAAGAGAGCAGGGGAGGACTGGGAACTTAAAGTGGCCCTGGAAAAAACTAAAAGTGGCCCCCATGTTGTAGGCAGGTCCGAATTGACATAAGGCGGGTCAACACAAATGCAAGTAGGGTTAAGCAATACCATAGCGAAGCACAAAATACCATCCCAGCAGAAGCAAATACCACTATGCAGCACAATATACTGCCCCAGCAGAACCAAATATCACAGTGCAGCACAATATACTGCCCCAGCAGGAGCAAATACCACAGTGCAGCACAATATACTACCTCAGCAGAAGCAAAAACCAATATGCAGCACAGTATACTGCCCCAGCAGAACCAAATACAACAGTGCAGCACAAAATACTGCCCCGGCAGAACCAAATACTACAGTGCAGGACAAAATACTACCCCAGCAGAACCAAATACCACAGTGCAGCACAAAGTACTGTCCCGGTAGAACCAAATACTACAGTGCAGGACAAAATACTGCCTCAGCAGAACCAAATACAACAGTGCAGCACACAATACAGTCCTGGCAGAACCAAATACTACAGTGCAGCACACAATACTGCCCCAGCAGAACCAAATATAACAGTGCAGGACAAAATACTGCTCCAGCAGAACCAAATATCACAGTGCAGGACAAAATACTGCCCCAGCAGAACCAAACATCACAGTGCAGCACAATATACTGCCCCAGCAGAACCAAATGCCACAGTGCAGCACAATATACTGCCCAAGCAGAACCGAATACAACAGTGCAGCACAATATACTTCTCCAGCAGAACCAAATACAACGGTGCAGCACAAAATACTGTCCCAGCAGAACCAAATATCACAGTGCAGGACAAAATACTGTCCCAGCAGAACCAAATACCACAGTGCAGCACAAAATACTGTCCCAGCAGTTCCAAATACCACAGTGCAGACCAAGATACTGCCCCAGCAAAACTAAATGCAAAGGTGCAGCACAAAATACGTCCCCAGGAGCTGTCCCTCTGTTGTGTCCATCAATAGCTGCCATTTTCTATCCTCCTCTTCCTCCAGTTGATATGGGCTCCCATAGCTCCTGCCGAATTCAACTGTATTACTGTCCTAAGGACAGGTATACAATTAAATGTGGGAGGGCACCTACAGCCACCAGCCAGGTACATAGGTACCTGATGCCAGGGCCGGCTCCAGGTTCATGTGGGCCATTGGGCGCTAAAGTCTCAGTGGGCCCCCTTGTGGCATTTTGCACAGTGCTTACAGCTTACAGTGAGGAACAGAAGTATTTGAACACCCTGCGATTTTGCAAGTTCTCCCACTTAAAAATCATGGAGGGGTCTGAAATTCACATTGTAGGTGCATTCCCACTCTGAGAGACAGAATAAAAAATAAATAAATTAGGAAATCACATTGTATGATTTTTAAAGAATGTATTTGTCTTGCACTGCTGCACATAAGTATTTGAACACCCGAGAAAATCAGTGTTAATATTTGGTACAGAAGCCTTTGTTTGCAGTTACAGAGGTCAGACGTTTCCTGTAGTTCTTGACCAGGTTTGAACACACTGCAACAGGGATTTTGGCCCACTCCTTCACACAGATCTCCTCTAGATCTGTCAGGTTTCGGGACTGTCGCTGAGCAACACGAAGTTTCAGCTCCCTCCAAAGATGTTCTATAGGGTTTAGGTCTGGAGACTGGCTAGGCCACTCCAGAACCTTGATGCTTCTTTTGGAGCCACTCCTTGGTTATCCTGGCTGTGTGCTTCGGGTCGTTGTCATGTTGGAAGACCCAGCCACAACCCATCTACAATGCTCTGACTGAGGGAAGAAGGTTGTCGCTCAAAATGGCCCCATTCATCCTCTCTTTAATACAGTGCAGTTGTCCTGTACCCTTTGCACAAAATTGCAGGGTGTTCAAATACTTCTGTTCCTCACTTGTATTATAGATTAAATACCTTACACAGTGTATGCTACAGAGCGAATTTA
Source organism: Bufotes viridis (assembly GCA_033119425.1). Taxonomy (NCBI): domain Eukaryota; kingdom Metazoa; phylum Chordata; class Amphibia; order Anura; family Bufonidae; genus Bufotes; species Bufotes viridis. The sequence continues at coordinate 104,778,214 of CM065595.1, forward strand.
TGTGAATCAATCCTTATGTGCCTACTTTTATTTTCTACCCAGTGTTTCAGTCCCTCAGGTCTACTCAGAGATATGTGCCCCCTCACAATAGATATGCCAAGATATGCCACCTTCATAGTAGATATGCCAAGATATGTGACCCCTCAGTGTAGCTATGCCAAGATATGTGACCCCTCACAGTAGATATGCCAAGATATGTGCCCCCTCACAGTAGATATGCCAAGATATGTGCCCCCTTCAAAGTTGATATCCCAAAATATCTGCCCCCTCACAGTTGATATGCCAAGATATCTGTCCCTCACAGCAGATATGCCAAGATATGTGCCCCCTCACAGTAGATATGCCAATATGTGCCCCTTCACAGTAGATATCCCAAAATATGTGCCCCTCACAGTAGATATGCCAAAATATGTGCCCCCTCACAGTAGATATGCCAAGATATGTGCCCTCTCACAGTAGATATGCCAAGAAATGTGCCCCCTCACAGTAGATATGCCAAGACATGTGCCCCCTCACAGTACATATGCCAAGATATGTGCCCCCTTCACAGTAGATATCCCAAAATATGTGCCCCCTCACAGTTGATATGCCAAGATGTGTGCCCCGTTCATAGTAGATATGCCAAGATGTGCCCTGTTATGGTGAATATGCCAAGATATGTGCCCAGTGCCCCCTTTACAGTGGTTATGCCCAGATGTGCCCTCTTAACAGGAAGCGAAAAAAACAAACAATAAATACTCCTCGCCTCAGTCACCTGGCCCTTTCATCAGCTGCAGCAGGATACTGTGACACATCACGCTGCTGTGTAGGAGGAGCAGAGGCTGATTCCCAGCCTGCCCCGCTCCTCCTCCTACACAGATCAGCAGGACAATGTGTGAGGACATCATGCTGCTGCTGCTGTGGAGCACTGGAGGCTCAATGGTGGAGCGGGGAGCGAATAGTTCCCTGCTTCAATGGCATACCCGGGGTCCTTTCTCTGCCCCCCCCCCCCCCAATACTTAAAAAAAAAATTGTACCCCCTTACAGTAGTATTGCCCTCATTGTACAACTTTCACAGTAGTTTTGTACAGAATTGTGCCCCCTCACAGTACTTATGGCCACATTGTTCCCTCTCACAGTAGTTATGCCCCCTCTGTGCCCGTTTCACAGTTGTAATGCCCTATCTGTGCCCCCTTCACAGTAATAATCCCCATTGTGCCCCCTTCATAGTAGAAATACCCATTGTGCCCCCTTTACAGTAATAATGCCCACTGTACCCCTTCATTGTAGTATTGCCATCTGGCTCTGTGCCCCATCCATAGTAGAAATGCCCATTGTGCCTCCTTCACATTAGTAATGCCCTCTGTGCCACCTCCAGAGTAGTGATGCCCTCTCTGCCCCCTCCATAGTAGAAATGCCCTCTGTCCCCCCTCCATAGTAGAAATGCCCTCTGTGCCCCCTCCATAGTAATACAGTCCTCTGTGCCACCTCCATAGTAATAAAGAACTCTGTGCCCCCTCCATAGTAATAAAGACCTCTGTGCCCCCTTCATAGTAATAAAGTCCTCTGTGCTCCCTCCATAGTAAAAAAGTCCTCTGTGCCCCCTCCAGAGTAATAAAATCCTCTGTGCCCCCTCCAGAGTAATAAAGTCCTCTGTGCCCCCTCCATAGTAATAAAGACCTCTGTGCCCCCTCCACAGTAATAAAGTACTCTGTGCCCCCTCCATAGTAATACAGTTACCTGTGCCCCCTCCATAGTAATACAGACCTCTGTGCTCCCTCCATAGTAATAAAATCCTCTGTGCCCCCTCCATAGTAATAAAATCCTCTGTGCCCCCTCCATAGTAATAAAATCCTCTGTGCCCCCTCCATAGTAATACAATCCTCTGTGCCCCCTCCATAGTAATAAAGTCCTCTGTGCCCCCTCCATAGTAATAAAGAGCTCTGTGACCCCTCTGTATTAAAAACACAGTAGCTACTCACCTTGTCCCGTTCCTGAAGCTCACAGTCCTCTCTTCCCTGCAGGCACATATTGCGCTGCAGCACTGTGTGGGCAGAGCCTATGTAGATTACCAGGCTGCAAGCTCTGCCCACACAGGCCGGCAGCGAGATCCGTGCCTGCAGGCTGAATGGTAAAGCAGGGAGAATTCTTCCTGCTTCACTATTCAGAGCACCGCCAGCCTGAAGGAGGGGAGGAGCGCGGGGAGCTGAGCGGTGAGGGACAGGACCCAGCTCCCAGCAATGAGCGCTTCCATCTGTATTAATGGGAGCGCTCATTGCTTCTGGCCTCTGGCAGCTGTGCTGTGGGCCCCCGAAGGAGCTGTGGGCCCTGGCACTTGCCCGGGTATGCCGGGTACTGGGGGCATGGGGCCCGGGCATTGGGGGCATGTTTTAGACTTTGGATATCCCCTTTAAATAAGCACAGTTTTTACATAAATGATGGACGTACATTGCGGAGAATTTATCAAAGCTATATAAAAATTATCAATTTTTTTTCCAATTGTACACTGCACTTGTCATTTGTGAAAAAGTGAGCGGGGCTTAGCAGGTGGGGACATGGCTTCCCATGTGCCCAACAGCAGTTTACTATCATTTACGACAGAAACTTGCCTACCATATAGCAACCTTTTCCGGCTAATAGCTGCTGTACAGTAGATTTGTTTTTATGAGCATGGACTGCCAGAACACACACCAAATTTATTAAGAGACCTGCTAATAAATTTGTCACATCTTACTCTAGTGCACTTACTCTAGCGGACTGAGAACTTAAAGTGGCCCTGGAAAAAAAATCCTAAAAGTGGCCCCATTTTTTAGGTGGGTCCTAATTGACAGAAGGCGGGACAACACAAGTAGGTGGGGTCAGAAATACCATAGTGCAAAATACTGTCCCATCAGAACCATATACCACAGTGCAGCACAATATACTGCCTCAAAAGTTGTCCCTCTCTGGTGGCCATCAATAGATGCCATTTTCTGCCCTCTTCTAGTTCTCTCTAGATAGGATATGGAGCAGGGGGCTTAAGAGGTGAGATGTAGGCCACAGCAGATGAATTCAGGACGGCACACGAGTACCTGATTCTCACAGCTTTAATTACCACCGAGAGCTCATTATGTACCCGCCAGAGGTAGAGAGGAAGGCTTGGGAGGCCCCCTGGGCATCAGCCCACCCGGAAATTTCCCTGTAAGGTCTATGGCCAATCCGTCCCCACTTATGAAGACTAGTGTTGAGCACGAATATTCAAATTTTCTTTGCGAATATCGGCACTTCGCAAAATCCTGAATTTTTTAGCTATATATTCGCTATTTCGAATATTCGTTTGTTTGTTTTTTTACCTTGTTAATCCTTGCTGCTCTTTGGTTGTCTAACTTGTCTTCCGACATCCCAAAAGCTGTTCTTACCTGTCCGGAGGATTCTTGGCTCCCTGCCCGCTCCAGTCAATGCCCGTTGCCGCTTCTGTCGACTTTCCATGTGCATGGGAACGCCTCCATGCTAAAATGTACTGTTGGATGTGAGAATCACGATCTCACAAATTTGACTAAGTTGTAATCGCAATGCGATTAATATAACCTGAATTACTCGCATTGCGAATTCAACTTAGAGCTGGGTTCCTAATGGTTCTATTGCTAGAGTATAACGAATATCACGAATTCACGAATATAGCACTATATTCTCAATCTTCATTATATTCTAGCAAGCCAACCATTAGGAACGTAGCTCTAAGATCAATTCGCAATGTGATTATATGTTCGCTTCGCAAATGAAACTTAGAGCTGGGTTCCTAATGGTTGTGTTGCTAGAATATAACGAATATTAAGAATATAGTGCTATATTCGTGAATTCGTGATATTAGTCATCTTCGTTATATTCTAGCAATACAACCATTAGGAACTTAGCTCTAAGATCAATTCGAAATGCGATTATATGTTCGCTTCGCGAATAAAACTTAGAGCTGGGTTCCCAATGGTTGTGTTGCTAGAATATAACAAAGATTGAGAATATAGTGCTATATTCGTGAATTCATGATATTCGTCATCTTCATTATATTTTAGCAATACAACCATTAGGAACTTAGATATAAGATCAATTCGCAATGCGATTACATGTTCGCTTCGCGAATGAAACTTAGAGCTGAGTTCCTAATGGTTGTTGCTAGAATATAACGAAGATTGTGAATATAGTGCTATATTCGTGAATTTGTGATATTTGTCATCTTCGTTATATTTTATAATTCTAGCAATACAACCATTAGGAACTTAGCTCTAAGATCAATTCGCAATGCGATTATATGTTTGCTACACAAATGAAACTTAGAGCTGAGTTCCTAATGGTTGTTGCTAGAATATAACGAAGATTGAGAATATAGTGCTATATTCGTTATCTTCGTTATACTCTAGCAATACAACCACCAATAGGAACCCAGCTTTCAGTTGAATTCGCAATGCGAGTATATGTTCGCATTGTGAATTAAACTTAGAGCTGAGTTCCTAATGGTTGTATTGCTAGAATATAACGAAGATTGAGAATATAGTGCTATTTTCGTGATATTCGTTATCTTCGTCAATTCTAGCAATACAAGTTACAACCATTAGGAACTCAGCTCTAAGTTTAATTCGCAATGCGAATATAAATTTGCGTAACATTCGCAATATATAGAATAATGACGAATATTCGATTTCGACGAATATGTAACGAATATTCATTCAAATATTTGCGAAATATCGCAAAATCGAATATGGCACCTCCCTCTCATCACTAAGAAGACTAGAGAATGAAAACACAAGACATGTGGGTCATTCTCCAAGTCACAATGGAACAAAGTTAAACTTTTTTTTAACATCAGGATTAAGCCATTAATTTTTATGTAGCAAAACTGTAGTATACAGTAACCAAATAGAAGCACAAAAGAAATAATAAATGTAATACATACATTATTGATGCAAAAGCAGGTCTACAAATGCTATTTATTATCCATAACTTAACATTTTCCAAGGAATTAAAAGTAAAAGATTCTTGTTCTCACCAGATATCAAGGTCAGATGAATAATCTGTAGCACCTAAAAGCACATCCGGTGGACGATACCAGAGAGTGACCACTTCTGAGGAATATGTTTGGCTGGGAATTGACTTGGCACGGGCAAGACCTATGGAAACAGCAAGTAAGAATATGTTATTCGAATTATTCATAGATTTGCATATTAAAGAGGTTGTCCGGGACTTCTATATTGATAGCCTATTCCCAGAGGCGGGTTGGCCATAAACCATACAGGGAAATTTCCCAGTGGGCCAATGCCCTGGGGGCTACCCAAGACCTCCTCACTGACGCTGCAGGGGACATAAGAGCTCTCAGCAGTAATTAATGCTGTGTGAATCAGGTACTCATGTACCCGGCCAGTGACCACAGATGCCCTCATTCAACTGCTCTGGCCCACATGTCACCTCTTAATCCCCCTGCTACATATGTTAATCAGAAAAAAATGGAGGAGGAGGACAGAAAATGGAAGCTATTGGTGGCCACCACAGAGGCACAGCTTTTGGGGCAGTATATTGTGCCGCACATTGGTATATGGTTATGATGGGATGGTATTTTGCGCTATGGTATTGCTAACCCCGTCTACCTGTGTCACCATGCCTTCTGCCAATTTGGACCCACCTACAACATGGGGGCACTTTTAGTTTTTTTCCAGGGCCACTTTAATCTCCCAGTCCGCCCCTGTCTATTCCTATCACTTTCAGATTGGCAGGGGTCTGACTCCCAACCCCCTTTAATTAGCTGTTCTGCAGTATCTCTGGCGCCCATTAGTGGCCGGGGTTGGTTACTTCGATGCTGCCCCTGTTGAAGTGAATGGAAGAAACACTGCAGTAACCTGACCCAGCCACTACACAGTGGACTGAGCTTGGTAGATCTGGCACTACTGCAGAACAGCTGATCGGCACTGGTGCTAGGAGTTGGACCTTTCTTAAAGATAGGCCATCAATTTAAAAATCCCAGAGAACCCCTTGATACCTGTTTTTCTATGTAAAAATACAAAGATATTTAGGATTTTTAATTCATGTGTATTACAGAATTTACCTTCATTGGTGTAATGATTTACATGAGCAATGCACAAGGCAATAATCGTGAACGATCTGTTCCTTCCCAGTCGTTGCCGGCTCGTTCAGCTGCATTCAAACACAGCAGTCATCCGCTCTATAAGATTTTTCATTTTTGTCCGCTGTGTGATCGCTGACACCTTTACATGGGACAACAGTGAAGGAACGTTCGTACGAATGTATTTGTTGAGATTTTTTCCTATGTAAAGTAGTCCATCCCAAACCATAACCTAAATTGTAAACTGCAAAATAATCAAACTGTGTCACTTTTTCATCCTCTTGCCCCAAGACTTCTAGAATGTCTAAAAGATGCAATTTTTCGTCCACCGTCTTTGGGCTTTTCATCAATTCATTCTCATCAAGTGCTTTTAAATTACCTTATGTGCCAGCTGTGATATCATTTAGCTGCAATAAAACACTAATATTTGGGCACTGTACAGCACTAATATTCAGTTGCTGTATGTCGGTAGTTGTAAGTCAGAGCAACTGGACTTGTGCTTTCTCTTGAAGAGGTGTCGCTAATCATCCCACTGAAAGGACGGATGACGAGAGAAACATCTCCAGGAGAAAATAACAAGTCTGGTTGCTCTGACCAATTACTGCTGACATACCATGTCCTGGATGCATGAGAACCTTCACAGACAGAGCCACTGTGTGGTTTTATTCACTATGGTGTATTATGACATGTGTGGGAGATGTATGTTAAGCACCAAAGATCATATATAGTCCTGTCATGTTAATGCAGGAGGACCTTTGCCAAAGTTTTTTCTTAGTAACAAAAATGTTTGTCATTACTGGACCCAACTCTGTTTTCTTAAAAAAATATACAGTACCTCTCATGCATGGAGCAGTAATATCTGCATAATTGAAGCCGCAGTGTTATATGGTCACTATATGGTACCAATGGTGGACTTGAACGCCCACATACTACGCCAGCGCATAGTTCCCTGCCCCACCGCCGATCACCACCATAGGCTTTAGGCCTAGTAGGCCCGAGGCCTATGCAGTAGTGAAATCCCTGCGCAGGCAAGCATGATGGCGTCATCGCGCGTCTGTGCCGGGACGCAGTACAGTGACACTTGTGAACCTGCCATCGCGCGCCTGAACATAGGTGAGTATTTAGCTTTTAGTTTTTGTTTTTTATTTTTTTTATGTGTCCACTTTGGGGGACATTGGGGGGTAGGCGGCAGCACAGGAGGACATATTAGTGAAGGGACAGTACATCAGGGGCAAATTACTATATTGGGGCTGGCTGTGTGGGGGCAAATTACTATGTGAGGGCAAATTATAATGAGGGAGATTACTATGTGGGGGCAAATTATTATGGGAGGGATTACTATGTGGGGGCAGTGTGGTGGAAATTACTGTGTGGGGCAGTGTGGCGCAAATTACTATGTGGGGGCAGTGTGGGGGGCATTGCTATTGGGGAGGCACTGTAGGGGAAATTCTATTATTTTTGGGGACACTATACAGGGTTTATTACCTGGAGCACAATATAGGGTGTTATTATTATTACTGGGAGCACTCTAGGGGACATTATAACTGCTGTGGACACTAGAGGGACATTTTGGGTAATTCGGATAGCAACACATCAGATTCCACCTTTCATTTTTGACGGCTCCTTTTCAGCAGTATAGTACCTGGGACATTGGCGAGCACCATAGCACAGTATTGGGAGAGGTAGCAGGATGAAACTGTGGGGACAGCAGGATGGGGAGGTTGATGGAAAAATTGAGAAATCTAACGTGTCTGCGTAACAAACTCTGTAGAGACGAGATGCGGCTGAAAGAATTTGTCATGATGGTCTGGGTCAAATGGAGGAGAAGAGGAAAGAGAAGGTCTACATGACAGGAGATGTCCCTGGATGTAAGCAGTATGTGGTGCTGTATTCTCCTCCAAGTCTTTTTTATTATAATTATATGTATTTTACATTTGGCAACCAAATTTTTCAGTTTTTAGGAGTCAATTTGGGGTAATTTAAGGTATTTTTGGAGATGTCATATGGCCTAGGAAGAGACTGTGGCACTCACGAAGCACCTCAGCCTCTCCATACAAAAAAAAACAAACTAAACTAAAATAGAGGGAGGGGCCCAAGTTGGGTAGACAGCCCCGACCTATCATGCACTTCTGTATCCTCTCCCCCTGTATGGTACTCAAGGGCATAACTAGAAAAAGCTGGGCCTCATAGCAAATTTTTGACTGCCCCCACAACACCCTCTCCCACAGCTTGTCAAGACTGCCCACGCTTGCCATACAACTCTCAATAAACACACACTCAGGATGAGGAGTCAAGATTTTACAGAATGCTACCTTTAGAGTAAAATGTCTCCTCAGTGCCTCTTTCACAGTAGTCAATCCCACACTGTAGAATGCCCCCTTATTGCCCAAACACAGTAGAATGCCCCCCTTTCCTGGACAGAACTGTGCAATTTTGATGGGTGCCTGAAGACTGAAGGCCTATCTTGAGTATAAGCTATCAATATCACAATCCTAGAATACCCCTTTAAAGTTAAGCTAGCACTCGGCTTCCTTAGAAGATATAAATGTAAATGTGTCTTATTTTGCGTATACACAGGGATTTTTTTCATAATTTAAGGTTATGGACTGTGTCAATGCAGTGCCAACTTCTTGGTGACTTCGAGTCGCCTTATAAATTACAGGAATTTGTGAATTATCCTATTTTGTCGCTGCCATTAATACTACACGTTTCCAGTATGTGGGCGATTTGTCTGTTGACCAGAAACAAACTAAAGGCAGATTGCTGCTTTGATAGAAGAATCCTGTAGTATCCCCTGGTATATTGCAGACTGTACATCAAAAGCAGGTTCCTGAAAAATAAGACTCGCAGACACAGCCCCTGTTGTTTCCACTGCTGTGCACAAAATGGTCTTATCAGGGCCGCACTTACCAAAGTCAGCCAGTTTGAGCTCCCCTAGGTAGCTGATGAGAAGATTCTGCGGCTTTAGGTCCCGATGTAGGATGTGCTGGTGATGGATATAGGCCAGACCTCGAAGCAACTGGAACATGAAGAGCTGCATGAGGAGATAAAAAGTTTCAGATCAAAAGGAGATTCTCTTCACCTTGTACAGAAGGACTTCTCCTATAGTTCGGCTTAGAACCGGTATCTCATAACATGCTGGTACCAGGCTTTTCTCATTTACTATACAGAAATCAATGCAGATAAATGGAGTCAAACAAAATACATGCATACGGTCAGCATGTCTCTCAAAAGAAGAAAAGAAGAGAACTTCACACAAGCCTTTTTCCAGGAACTACTACCTCTAGGACATTTAATAGGAAAATGTTTGAGGCTTCGGTTTCTGCTGCAATCACAGAGGCATCTGGGGCCAATTGGTGTGGTGTATGGTATGCTCCTAGTGGAAAGAGGGTTAAGGTTAATGCTATGATTGCCCGCGGTCTCTACGTACCCAACTGTACTGTGTCTAGAATCAGGTGTCGGCTACTCTCACTTGCCACAGGCCCTAATGAACACCAGCAGGCCTAATTTAGAGATGGGGAAGCTTAGGTAGACGGGGTGGGAGAACTTGGGCTGAGGTTATTACAATGAATCTAATAAAAAACATGTCTTCATGAACTGCAAATTTTATAGAAGTTCTATTGACATGAAAGACCATTCAATAACAGTCTTTAAAAAATTACCGAAGCCCTGGCTACACCAACCCATTGCCAATAAGAAAGTGATGCTGTCCCAATTATTACAGGGTTTTTCAAGTTATCCAGATATGGGTTAAAAATATAAGGTAATCATTTACTCAGGTCTCAAATCTCCCGTGGCAATAATTCTGTGGCCCCCCACTTGTTATTATAATGGTGCCGTAATGACAGTGGCACCCAAAATGTAGCATCACCTCTGCAGACAGTGATAAAATGATATGCCATTGCCAACACTGAGGACCACAGAACCACTGGCACATGAGATGTGGGAAATGTAAACCGTGAGTAGATAAAAATTAGTTACTTTAACCCATATTCAGCTTACTTGTACACTGTTGTCAACCTTTTCCCGCCCTGCACTATTATAGCATCGAAGTACAGTTCACTGGTGCCATTTGGCATGCATTTGGGGGGAAAGGTGCCAACATACCATTTTTTTAAAATGTACGGAAAAGCATAGCCAACAGAATTTCTTTTGCATGGATTGACCTATGCTATTGTAGAGTGTTATGTGAACATGCGAGAGCCTAAAGGTAGCATTGCAGTCTTAGAGCGCGTCTTTCACCTCCCAGAGCAAATATACTACCACATAAGGTATGTTCCCCGAACTATAACCATACCTTTCTTGTGAAAATCCATTTCTATAATCCTGAGAAATGCTTCTTTTTTATTTTTATGCAAATAACTCTACTCAACCTACATGGAGGTATGTTTGCGTTTGTAAATTATCTTAAGGACCGTAATAAGCTTCAGCCTTATCTCCTTCGGCTACTTTTACATATGCAGTAAAGGTAGAGTTCACTGTACCCAGTATAGCCGGATAGGGCTGTGCACTGCTGGACCTCATTAACTATAATGGAATCCAGCAGGGATATGGCCAGTTTCCAGCATGAGCACTGGGTTTCAGCAGTACAAAAACCAGTGCCAGACTTTGAGAAAAGTTAAATAAAGAAAATTATATGCATGCCAAAATAATAACAATACAAAAAACGACAACTATTTCTGCAAAAAACAAGCCATTGCATTAAAGGGATTCTTCAAACAGGCAGCCTTCCTGATATGAGCATCGGAGCATTTCATGCTCCCATGCTCTCCCTTGTCCTGTGCTGCATCGCGCAAGGCAAGGGCTGTTTTGTTCACATTTTTACACTGCTAGGCAGAGCCTTCCACCTAGCAGTGATTCTGGTAAAGTCACTGACACTAATGGGCTAGCCTGTAGACCGCTAAAGCGATGCCCTAGCATCATTAGTGCAGGTGACATCAACAGGCTCACTGCTAGGCGGAAGCTTCTGCCTAGCATTCCCATGGTAAGACCTGGTACCTTACCGGATCTCCTGAAAAAGCCTTTGCCCTGCAAATGAAATGCTCCGATGCTCAACTCAGAGGGGCTTCCGGGGTGAAGATGGGGGGCTCTGAACACAGACAACCCCTTTAAGTGTTGTCAATAGAAAAATAAAGGCCCAGATAAAGGCACCAGATTTATCTAAGGGTCTCAGGCTGGATGATCCTAAACAGGCCAATCCTTAATGGTTTAAAACCTGGAAAACCCTTTAAGACTCCTGCTTTTATACCTTGTGAACAGGACAATATGAGTTTCCAGCCATTGTACTGGACAATGGATAGATCTATCCTATGGATAGGTGATACATATTGTTCATTGACTAACCAATTTAATGTTATTGCTTAATTTTAATTAAAAAGAATGACATGAAAAATGCAAATACAGATTTGGTAGAATGCACAGAAATGAATATTCACTGCATATTCTAATATCTGTATGGATTTTTTTCCACAGCATGCGAATAGGAGTTATTAAATCTATAAACTTGACTTCATTCACTTGATGCCAGCAACACTGGTATATAATCCACCAGTATATAACTGGTTCTTTGGTGAAGTTCTTACTCGAACATTGTAGGGTAAAAGTCCACCTGGGTGCTGGGCCATGTACTGTGACAGGTCTGTATGCTGCAAGGAAACAAAAAGTAGTAGTTATTGAAGCTGGAGGCAACACATGATCAAACATTAGAACATTAGAGCCGTATGAAAGGTCCCAGGGCCAAAACCCCATCAGTCATTGACGTCACAACATAACCGAAACACTAACACAAACCAAGCGTATCACTGCTATAGTGATTGGTAAAGTTTCACGAGGTAATACCTGGGGGGCACAGATCACTCTCAGTCCACCCCTGTTATCATAAAAAGAAAACTGCATGCAGTATATTTGTATTTAGGAGCTCCCTCTGTAGGATCTTTTTATAATTACAGAAAAATGTACAGTTTTACCAGCTTTTGGAGGGACCGTTATACGAAATACAGCTGCAGAGCTATGTAATTCATACTGTAAATTTTTAAAGGTTATGCTCACCTTTCACGTTCTCTTTACATGACAATAGACCATGTCAATACTTTGACAGGCCCATGATCTGGGAGGAGCTATGAGGGTCACACCAACAAGATCATTCAGGCAATCGTCACCCTAGGTACATGGACCTTAAAACTAGCATTCCTGTTTTTTTTTTTTTAACAAAGTAATCATGGTCCATGAGAAATAAATTAGGAATCCAACTTGTTTGTAACATCTACACAGATGAGTTTCCTATAACAGCTACAGACAACCTCTGACTAGCTTACAGTGGAATAGGTGAATCCCCTGGTGGGCCCCTTGTGAGCCCACCACCCCCTCCACAAGTGGCACATGGCACAGTAGACTGACTGTATTACACACAGATATGCAACATACAGCATCTCAACCAGCCTGTGCACCATATGAAATCTGAATATAGATGCATCGTGTGGGGGAGATACCCTCTTTCCCCAGGGACCCGCCTTCTCAAAGTTGCTGCAGGGACCCTATAATCAATCGTCTTCTAGCGGGTTGCTGCTGTCTGCCGCTGTGTAAGCTGACAATATCTGCATGTACTTGTACAGTGGGTGGCCAGAATTTTTCGCTTTATAAGACGCACTTTCCCCCCCCCCAAAGTGGGGGGAAAATGACCGTGCATCTTATAAAATAAATACTAATACTTCGAGCCAGCGAAGTATCAGTGTGGAGGGAGAAGGCGGGCAAACTCATAGCGGGGCCCGGTGCAGTGCTTCTACTCTAAAACACGGGGCCCCGCCGCAACTGTTAAATACTATATTGCCAATCACGCTTACTTAACTTACCTAACTACTACTATAATCGCATAATTGCACATCCATACATCATAGTACTGTACACGGCGCAGACCGCAGCTCCCTCGGTCATGCGCCACCTGTCCGGCCTGCCGCAGCTCCCTCCTCATGCGCTGCCTGCCCCGCTCACTTTATGAATGAACAGGCAGGCGGCGCATGAGGAGGGAGCTGTGTACAGTACTATGATGTATGTATGTGCGATTATGCGATTATAGTAGTAGTTAGGTAAGTTAGGTAAGCGTGATTGGCAATATAGTATTTAACAGTTGCGGCGGGGCCCGGTGTTTTAGAGTAGAAGCACTGCACCGGAGCACTGCATGAGTTTCCTCGCCTCCTCCCTCCACACTTCTATCAGGGGATCTGCGGAGGATGCTTTGGGGGATCTGTGGATGACACTTATGTCATCCACAGATCCCCATAAGTGTCATCTACAGATCCCCATAAGTTTCCTCTACAGATCCCCCAAATTGTCGTCTTCAGATCCCCCAAAGTGTCCTCCACAGATCCCTCAAAGTGTCCTCCACAGATCCCTCAAAGTGTCAGCCACAGATCCCGCAAAGTGTCCGCCACAGATCCCCCAAAGTGTCCGCCACAGATCCCTCAAAGTGTCAGCCACAGATCCCCCAAAGTGTCAGCCACAGATCCCCCAAAGTGTCAGCCACAGATCCCCCAAAGTGTCAGCCACAGATCCCCATCAGTGTCAGCCACAGCTCTCCCATAACAGTGTGTCATCCACAGATCGCCTCCATAACAGTGCGTCATCCACAGATCCCCCATAACAGTGTGTCCTCCACAGATCCCCCATAAAAGTGTCATCCACAGACCACCATTAGTTCAAAATCCACCAAAAGCACACCTTTTGGTTCAAATTTTTTTTCTTATTTTCCTCCTCAAAAACATAGGTGCGTCTTATCATCAGGTGCGTCTTATAAAGCGAAAAATACGGTAATTTTACTGGTGGGCCCAAGGCACCCCATCTGACACTGGCTACAGTACTTTTAGGGGGTCTCCCTCGGTCCTCCAGTCTAACGCCTGCAGTGCAATTGTGGGGTTCTGAGGTTCTGGGCGATTCTGGGGTCCTTGTAAGAGCTGCCATGCCTGCCAAACTGCCTGTTTAGCGCAGGGCTTAACACTAAGGCGGTGAAAGTCACATAGAATGCAATAGTGTATTATTACCGTCTATGGTATAAGCAAATCAGAGGATTGCATGCTTAAGTACCCTAAGGGGACAAAAAAATTACAGAAAAAATGTCAAAAAACACTAAAATATAAAAAATTGAAATCTCCCCCTCAATGTAGACAAAAGTAGAAAAAAGTTATGGGTGTCCGAAACAAAGCAATTTTTTAAATGTTATTCTTTGAAAGTAGTGAAACATCACAAAATATAAACTCGGTATCACCATAATTGTACTGATCGGCAGAATAATTTCAGTTTTAGTGCATAGTGAACGTTGTAAAAACAGAACCCCCCAAAAAATGGGTGAATTTCTTTTTGTGAAAAATCTACCCCACAAAGATTTTGTTTCCCATTTTGATTACATGATATAGTAAATTATTTGGTTCTATTTAAAAATAAAACTTGTCCCACGAAAAAAGCTTGGAAAGCAGGAAGGAGAGCAATGAAAACTAAAAGAATGTAATTGACTGCGTCCTTAAGGAGTAATTCATATCTATCAAATTATTGAGGGTAATCAGAACAGAAAAATGGAATATAAAAGACTTTTATATTCACTCACCACATATTCAAACACAAACGTCAGCGTCTCTCTGGTTTGAATGATGTCATGCAGAAGGACAATGTTTGCATGCTTCAGGCCCTTCAAGAGAGATGCTGAAGAAAAACACCAACATAAGCAGCATTTCAGAAAAGATTTAAGATTAATACAACACTGTTAAAGGAGTTGCCTGAGATTTTTTTTATTTTTATCTTGGACCCCTAAAGGGGTTAGGCTATGAACGTTTGTTTTTGTTTTTTAAATGGTTACTGTAGTTTGAAGAAACTTTGCATAAATCAATAGTATATGTGAATATAACAAACTAGGGGTGGGCAATATGGGCGAATTAGAGGATATGAATTTGTGCCACGATATCGATTTTGTCTATATCGCCATATCGCGGTAGAACAAGGTATGCGACAAGAGAGGAGCACACCATGTTCTCCTTAGTCGGCACAGTGGAGAAGGAGGGAGTGCTGACCACCAATGAGAGCGGAGGAGGGGAGGGACTGTGGCCACTGCCACCAATGAATGACTGAATAGCAACGTAGCCTGCATGTGCCGGCCATATCCCATACCCGGCCTATATGACTGCACGCTGCGATCCACCGCAATTAACCCCTCAGGTTCTGAGGGGTTAATTGCAGCAGATCGCAGCACGCAGTCATAGAGGCCCAGCATGGGATATGGCCGGCACATGCAGGCATATAGAATCTTTCATTAGTTTGAACTTTATTACTTAAGTAGCCGCACATAGGGCATATATTTGGCACTTACTATTATATCTGTGCAGGGCTCCGTTTACCCGCTCTGGCCCCCGTTACATGGTGGGAACAGCAGGGAGGCATCAGCCTCTCTCCCTGGGCGTTCCTTCTCCCTGGCTGTAGCGCTGTCCAATCACAGTGCAAGGAGAACAGGCAAGGAGAAGGAACGCCCAGGGAGAGAGGCTGATGTCTCCTCCCTGGTGTTCCCACCATGTAACGGGGCCCAGAGCGGGCAAACGGAGCCCCGCACAGATATTATAGTATATGCCCTATGTGCCGCTACTTAAGTAATAAAGTTCAAACTAATGAAAGGTCCTATATGACTGCCCCCCAATCATTGGTGGCAGTGGCAGTGATCAGAGCCCCAGCAGTGTAATGCTGGGGCTCCGATCGGTTACCATGGCAGCCAGGACGCTACTGATGTCCTAGCTGCCATGGTCAGCTCCCTGCTCTTGTGTGCCCATAGCACAAGGCAGCAGGGACAGTGTGAGGTCCTATTCACCCTAATAGATCTCTATCAGGTTAAATAGGACAAGGGTTCCAGCCCCTAAGGGGGCTAATAGTTAGTAAATAAAATGTTGAAAATATGTTATATAGAAAATATATATTTTGCGGGTGGAGGCTTCCGCCCGTCAGGGCCGGTGATGTCACCAACAACAATGCTAGGCGGAAGCCTCCGCCTGGCAGTGTGAATATATAAACAAACAAGACCTTGCCTTGAGCGATCCAGCGCAGCGAAAGGGAGAGCATCAGAGCATGAAATGGCTGGAGGGGTGAAAATGGGGAAATGTCTGGGTTCAGCTCTGAACTCAGAAAACCACTTTAACTGTTCATGTCACCTACAGCGCAGTAATAACAGTTTAATGTGTCTAAAGCAGGTGATAGACTCCCTTTAATTAAAGAGATAGGGACACAGCTGCTGCCTATACAAATCTATGTAGAGAGGAGAAAGAATGCTGCTACAGAAAGAAAAAGGCATTTTCTCTCATATGATATATTACAAAGTTTCTTATATTCACCGGTACTATTGATTTATGCAAACTTTCTTGAAACAACAGTGACCATTTAAATCAATGTATTGTATTTTTGTATGAAAAGCATTTTTGTAGTAGCCTTGCATTAAAACTTTTGCAGCTTCTTGGTATCACTGTACATAGCAGATTGCTCTTCAGAGTGAAATCTGCCAGATAGCCTGTCTGAAGTCACTGTCCTTAGCCCCCCTCTTTCTTCACCTGAATGATCTCCTAAGTGGTTTAGAAAATCATACAAAAGAAGAGAGAGAGGAGCTGGACACCAAGATATCAGGCGAGCTGACAGATTTCACTGCCAACAGCAACCTGCTATGTACAGTGATACAAAGGAGCTTTATTTAAGTAAAAACATACCCTAAAGGGGTCTGTCCATAGCCTTGAAGCTGGATTCAGATACTATGATTTTCATGTCATGGGAGATATAAGGTTACAGCTTTAAATTAGGAATCATTACATAAATTAGGGTAATTTGAAGTTATATATATATAATGGAGTCATCATGTCTAGTAGATGCAGGTGTCAGAAATTCTTAATACATTACCTTCTCGGATAGCGGTGAAGGGCACACCTTCCTCAGCTTTCATGCTGATAACTTTTAAAGCCACTAGTTGTCCATTAATCCTGGAGAAAAATCAGACACAACTGTATTTGACTACTAAATCAATTAGTCTAACTAATTTAACAATAAAGACTCATGACTTGCCTTAGTTGTCTGGTCAACCATTTGAGAGTCAATATATAATTTCTGTCACCAGATGGCAGCATTACAATGTGCTGATAATCCACCACACTAACTTGCACAGCATATGGCTATTCAGCTGGTGCCATGCTACAAGTCCCAGCCTGGGAGAATCACAACAGCTGGCTAGCTACAGGTTGCTCCTCATCTTGGATAAATGTAATTCTAATTAACCTGGTGTAGATGGGGAAATCTACAGAAAGATATGATTTGTCCAGTCATCTCTATACAACCAAACGTCATACAATAGAACAAACAAAATCTCATGTACTGTTGATATGGGGATTGGCATATTACTGTGTTCATTTATTTATTTTTTTTGCATAATTCTAGATTGGTCTTAGACCTCACAAATTGTTCCTTACCTAGTGTGTAAAGGTCTCTGTGGCACTCCTGGCCTACTTCTACCAGATCATGACACCATTGGTGAATATCAACAGTCCGTTTATGTAATCCGGCCATGTCCAGCGGAGACCTCTAGTGGCGGACTGTTCCCAACAAAAGGATCGGGCTTTCAAATTCAATTTTTACAGTCTTTCTTCCCCTGACATCATTTGTTGGAGGAGAGTTGGGAGGCCACTAGACACATTAGTCCTAATGGGTGAGAGTCCTGATTACCCCTCCCACACAAGATGATTGACAGCTCTTCCTGCATCAGTGTAGAGAAGGCTGTCAATCATCCTGTATGGGCAGGGTACGCAGGACTCTCGTTTTCTCTCCCAGGAGTCCTGTCAGGGCTTACGCTGTCTTTTCACTCGGAAATCCTGCTTGAAATCATATAAAACCATATATGATGGAGCTTAGCTTCTCTCCCTCTATCATACCCTGCTCTCAGGCCAGCAGAGATCAAGTCACAGAATCACTTTATTTGATGGGCTGGAAATTTGCGGTGAACATTTAATTTCTGTTTTGCCATATCATGCTTTAAAGTAAAGGTTCCTCTCTCTTGGCCATGGGTTTATATGGGAATTTGATTTACAGCAGTTCCCAAAATATATCTATTACCCAGATCATTCCCTTCACAAATCATCTCATTAAAATAATAAGGGGAAGTTTGCTTGGATACTGTGTCATGCCGAACGTCAGATGAAAAGGCCTTTCATGATCTCCTGATGGTTATGACAGCAGCCTGTCTTCAGGCCCTCCATAAACTGAATACAAGCACAGTGATTAGCACAGTATTGGGGTGGAGCAGCACTGTTACAAACCCAAAAACACAGCCACATTAAAGGGGTTGTCTCAAAAAGACAACCCCTGTCCATATGCAGTTACATCATAGAAGGGTCCCCTGTCCCTGTCCTCGTATTATAAATACGGCCATAAGTCTGAATGGCCACCATGTAACATTATATTACAATATATTGCCCCTGCAGTGAATGATACAGGGAAAATGTTTCAACAGGCAACATCAGCTGTTTACCAGGAGCGTGACCCAGGGTCATCAGTTGATGGAAATGGAGGTCTTTATTCTAAGGGCTCATGCACACGACCGCTCGCTGGTCTGCTGTACGCAAAGTGCAGATCCACAAGACACGGTTACCGGCTGTGTGCATTCGGCTTTTTGCAGAACGGAACGTCTGGGCCATAATAGAACTGTCCCTATCCTTGTCCGTAATACAGACAATAATAGAACATTCTATTTTTTGCGGAATGGCCATGCGAACATATCGACACAGATTGTTTCCGTGTCCGTTCTGTTTTATTTTGCGGCCCATATGAAGAACCAGTCACTTCAATGGGTTCACATCAGCGTTTAGAAATCCAACAGGCTGTTCCTCAAGATGAGAACTGCCACATTCCCACTGACTACAACAGGGATCCGTGCGCTTTTCAGCATAAATGCACGACTTTTTGTCCAGTTGAAAACCAGCATTTATCCAAGAAAGCGGCAAGATCACCTTCAGATCCCATTTTATTTAATGTGGATCCGGCAGTTCCAGTTTATCTGGCTATGCCAGACATGGTCTACTCCAGCCGGCTATTCCTCTGCCGAAAAAGCCTGCTGGATTTCTAAACGTTCATGTGAACATAGCCTTACGATTACCAATGCAATGATGGTGTAATATTGGCCTTTCTATTTTGTTTATTTGCGCCACAAACCGCGACTTTTCCCAGCTCACGCCAGGTCTAAACAAGTGGGCGTGGCACTGGCAGGAAAGCGGACAGGTTGGCAGGACCGTCTTATTCATTTAGTTTTTAGGCGTAGAAAATGGTCTAAATGTAAGACCATGGCTTACATTTAGACTGGCGCTGAATGCGCCGAAGTTATGTAAAGGAACATAATATAAAAGATACAAATAATATAACTACTGTATAAAGTAAAATGTGTTCTATATGACTGTATTTTACATGATATTACTGATTATTTGTACAGTTGCATTAACCTGGATATAAAAAATGTGCTGAATTAAAGAAACAAAAAACCTGGCCGTTAGAGAGCAATCTATCAGGTTTACAAGCTGCTCTTCTTGAGCTGCATTCCACATAAAAGACCCCAGGAGATTACAGTGCGATGAGTTTCCGTACATTTATTAAATCAGTCACAGTGCGGAATCAATACCGCTAGTTCATTTACAGCTGCCGACCAGCGTTGTTATAAGTGGCTCATTCATTTACATGGCTTCAACCATGAATAGTACCGTCATGATCTAACACTTGCCTCATTTATCTCAATGTCCTAAAATAATTATGATCAAACGCAACAGTAAAGAGTCATGTGTTCACAGCCACATTGTTATAGCGGTGGTCTTCAGGGGGCAGTGACACCATGGGGGAGATTTAACAACCCTCAAAAGTGGCATTAAAAAGTCGTAATTTTGATGCACTTTTCTAAACTCATGAGAAATGGAGAGGGGCTTAGTGGGAGGGACGGGGCCACCTGTGATCAACCAGATTTACTTTAATTTACACCAGAAGCTGGCATAAGTTAGAGCTCAATTCTATGCAAGCCCTAGCAGGTGTAGATTTGAGTTTCAAGTGCACAGTGTGCAAGAGATGCACCTACCATATTTATCAGACTATAAGATGCACTTTTTTTCCCAATAGCAGGGGGGAAATATTAGTGCGTCTTATAGTGTGAATGGAATTATGGAATTATGGAAGCAGTCATCAGTATGCAGGAGGCATGGGGAGCGATGAATGAAGCACCTTTGGGGACAATTTGTTATTGTTCCATTGTACATACTGTACTTTGAGCTAATAATCATTTGTTAAATTGGTATTTATAAAAAAATATAGAGCCCTTGTCCCTGCACAGTTTTGAGTTTCTCTCTAGTAGCAGGATCTACATTTTCTCTCTCTTCTGTTAGCCAGCTCACCTGCCAGCTCCTTATCTCTGCTCTCTGACCTTATAAACACTCATTATAGCTCAGTTCTTATCTTACTGATAAGAATGTGGCTTAAAGGGGTTCTCCGGGCTAAAACTTTTTTTAGCTAAAAAGAACTAACCTGTGGAGGAAAGAGTATTACTAACATACTTACCTTCCGGCCGAAGTCCGTCTCCCTGTCTTCCGGTCCTCTCTTCCTTTCTCCAGCAGGAGACGGATCGTCACTAGTGATGTCACCACCTCCTGCTGGAGAAAGCTCCGCCCGGGCGTCTACACAGCGCACTATGCTGAATGCTAGTGCGCATGTCCAGTACCGCTGTCTGTATCGTACAGGCTTCTATGTGAAGCCTGCATTGACTCCTGCACAGCGCGATGTAAGCGCTGTGCAGAAGTGACAGCATAGCGATCAGGCACAGAGGCTGATCGCCATGCTGTGCATGTCACAGGGGGCACAGGATGGCATAAGGGAAACAGGATGGCACAAGGGGGCATAGGATGGCATAAGGGGCGCTGGATGGCAAAAGGGGGCTCTGGATGGCACAAGGGGAGCTGGAGGGCACAGGGGACGCTGGATGACATAAAGGGCGCTGGATGGCACAAGGGGGCACAGGATGGCACAAGAGGCACTGGATGGCACAAGGGGCGCTGGATAGCACAAGGGGGCACAGGATGGCACAAGGGGGCACAGGATGGCACAAGGGGCGCTGGATGGCACACAGGGGACACAGGATGGCACAAGGGGCACTGGATGACACAGGATGGCAAACAAGGAGCACTGGATGGCACAAGGGGGTGCTGGATGGCAAACAAGGGGGCACTGCATGGCATAGTGGGGGCACTGGATGGCAAATAGGGGGCATTGGATGACTGTGTTATGAGAGCACTGTGGATGTCACTGGTATGGGGGGCACTGTGGATGTCACTATTATGAAGGCACTGTGAATGTCACTGTTATGGGGGCACTGTGAATGTCACTGTTATGGGGGCACTGTGGATGTCACTATTATGAAGGCACTGTGAATGTCACTGTTATGGGGGCACTGTGAATGTCACTGTTATGGGGGCACTGTGGATGTCACTATTATGAAGGCACTGTGAATGTCACTGTTATGGGGGCACTGTGGATGTCACTGTTATGGGGGCACTGTGGATGTCACTGTTATGGGGGCGCTGTGGATGTCACTGGTATGGGGGGCACTGTGGATAGAAACACAAGGGGGGGTCAGTCAGCACGTCCCTGTATGCAGGTGCACGTAGCTATGGCAATTATACATACAAACAAAAAAATGCAACAGCACTCTGCAACCAGAACTCTGCCCAAGATAGAAGCTATAAGAGGACATTAGTGTACGTTTTGATCAAAAGGTAATAAGCCACTCGCCACGCCAAGGCTGTCCCGTGAGTGGTCCTAATGCTAAACCTGACCTGTTATGAGCCATAACAGCCACATAAAATCCTCCTAACGCTGAATCTTACCTGTTATGGGCCATGACAGCCACATAAAATCCAGGGAGTGTGGGCCCAGCATGTATGCTGGGATAAACCATACTTATTAACCCTTTCTGGTGCTGTAACAGCCTCCATTAGATCCAGGGATGCAGGTACCAACATGAATGCTGAGCCCACTGTGCACTCCTCCTGGAGCCAGATGGCTACTAGCAGGTACTGTGAATGCACAGTCAGCTTTATACTCACTCTGATTAAAACCAGCCTCTAGGGCAGACAAACTAGTCAGGTGTGCACGACTGATAAGGAGGTTGCCACACCTCCAACACATACTAAACAGAAACACAAGGGGGGGGGGGGGGTCAGTCAGCACGTCCCTGTATGCAGGTGCACGTAGCTATGGCAATTATACATACAAACAAAAAAATGCAACAGCACTCTGCAACCAGAACTCTGCCCAAGATAGAAGCTATAAGAGGACATTAGTGTACGTTTTGATCAAAAGGTAATAAGCCACTCGCCACGCCAAGGCTGTCCCGTGAGGGGTCCTAATGCTAAACCTGACCTGTTATGGGCCATAACAGCCACATAAAATCCTCCTAACGCTGAATCTTACCTGTTATGGGCCATTCTGGGCAGAGTTCTGGTTGCAGAGTGCTGTTGCATTTTTTTGTTTGTATGGGGGCAGTGTGGATGTTACTGTTATGGTCGTATGAATGATAGGGCTCATGCACAGAACCATATCTGTTTTGCTGTCTGCAAGTCACAGATCCACTAAATATGGTTACTGTCTGTGTGCGATTTTGACATTTTTTGGCAGTCCTATTGAGTTCTATGGGTTTTCAATCTGCATTATGAGGACCAGGATAGGCCATGTTCTATATTTTGCAGAACTGACATACGGATGTGGAAAGCACAGGGACGTCATCAGTGTGTTTTTTACATCTGTATGTCAGTTCCAGTAAAGATAGAACATATCCTATTCTGATCTTCAAAGTGAGGTCTTTGAATTCAGAGAACTCAATGGGACTGCAAAAAATGTGGATCGCAAAATGGATACAGTCGTGTGCATAAGGGTTTAGATACACAGCCCAGCAGGCAGGATTATACACATTAGGATTATATACACAGCACAGCAGGTTGTATAATAGAAGATGGGATTAGATACACACATCAGCAGGCAGTATCGCACACACCAGGCTGTGTATCAGGCACATACATGATAGGATTAGATACAGATGTGATTGGATATGATGTGTTTATTACACTCTGGAGATGGTGATGGAAGAGCCTGTGGACAGTCAGTGATGAGATTAGATACATCGCTCAGCAGGCTGTATCACACAGGATAGGATTAGATACACATGTGAGGGCAGAGCCTGTGGACTGTCAGTAATTGGATTTAGAGACCGAGTGAGAAGTAGACTCATGTCTGGGTGTAGAAAGATGGACACAGGAGTTGTAGTGGGTGTGGCTTCTGCGGACATAGCAGTGTGGGGGCGTGACCAGCCTGTGACTCATCAGCCTGTGAACTAAACAGGAAACTGAAGAATGTAAACAGCTCTGCCTCAAAGAAGCCAATACATTCTAAGCTTGACACAGGAGATTTTGAAGCACAAACAGGTGAGGAAAAACACAAAAATGAAAAACAGGTATTGGGGGCATATGTATGCATGCAGAGGGGTGTTAGGAGCACAAAAACTGAATTTTTATTTTGGGACCGGACAACCCCTTTAACCACTTCAGCCCCCCTAGCTTAAACACCCTTAATGACCAGGCCACTTTTTACAATTCCGCACTACACTACTTTACCCGTTTATTGCTCGGTCATGCAACTTACCACCCAAATGAATTTTACTTCCTTTTCTTCTCACTAATAGAGCTTTCATTTGGTGGTATTTCATTGTTGCTGACATTTTTACTTTTTTTGCCATTAATACAAATTTAACGACATTTTTGCAAAAAAATGACATTTTTCACTTTCTGTTGTAAAATTTTTCAAAAAAAACTACATTTCTATATACATTTTTCTCTAAATTTATTGTTCTACATGTCTTTGATAAAAAAAAAAAGTCCAATAAGTGTATATTTATTGGTTTGGGTAAAAGTTATAGCGTTTACAAACTATGGTGCAAAAAGTGAATTTCGGCATTTTGAAGCAGCTCTGACTTTCTGAGCACCTGTCATGTTTCTTCAGGTGCTAGAATGTCAGGATAGATAAATACCCCCAAATGACACCATTTTAGAAAGAAGACACCCCAAATTATTCGCGGAGGGGCATGGTGAGTTCATGTATCATTTCATTTTTTCACAAGTTAGCGGAAAATGACACTTTCTGAGAAAAAAAAAGTTTCAATTTCTGATAACTTCTGGCAAAAAAATAAAAATATCAGACGGACTCACTATGCCCCTCAGTGAATACCTTGGGGTGTCTACTTTCCGAAATGGGGTCATTTGTGGGGTGTGTTTACTGTTCTGGCATTTTGGGCGGGGCTAAATTGTGAGTCGCCATGTAAAACCTAGAGGTACTCGTTGGAATTTGGGCCTTTAGCACTCAGGCTGCAAAAAAGTGTCACTTATGTGGTATCGCCGTACTCAGAAGTAGTGAGCAATGTGTTTTGGGGTGTATTTTTACATATACCCATGTTGGGTGAGAGAAATATCTCTGTAAATTGTCAACTTTGTATAAAATTTTTAAAAGTTGTCGTTTACAGAGATATTTTTCACACAAAGTATGGGTATATATAAAAATACACCCCAAAACACAATGCCCTACTTCTCCTGAGTACGGCGATACCACATGTGTGCCACTTTTTGCAGCCTGGGTGCGCAAAGGGCCCTAAAACCAATGAGTACCTTTAGGATTTCACAGGGCATTTTTACGCATTTGGATTCCAGACTTCTTCTCACGCTTTAGGGGCCCCTAAAATGCCAGGACAGTATAAATACCCACATGTGACCCCATTTTGGAAAGAAGACACCCAAGGTATTCCGTGAGGGGTATGGTGAGTTCATGTAAAATTTATTTTTGTCACAAGTTAGTGGAATATGAGACTTTGTAAAAAACAAAATTAAAAAAAGATATATATCAATTTCCGCTAACTTGTGCCAAAAATAAAAATTCTGTGGACTCGCCATGCCCCTCACGGAATACCTTGGGTTGTCTTCTTTACAAAATGGGGTCACATGTGGGTATTTATACTCACCTGGCATTTTAGGGGCCCCTAAGCGTGAGAATCCAAATGCATAAAAATGGCCTGTGAAATCCTAAAGGTACTCATTGGTTTTAGGGCCCCTTGCGCATCCAGGCTGCAAAAGTGTCACTCATGTAGTATCCCCGTACTCAGGAGAGTAGGCAATGTGTTTAGGGTGTATTTTTACATATACCCATGCTGCGTGTGAGAAATATCGCTGCAAACGACAACTTTTTACATTTTTTTATTCAAAGTTGTCAATTTACAGCGATATTTCTCACACAAAGTATGGGTATATGTAAAAATACACCCCAAAACACATTGCCCTACTTCTCCTGAGTACGGAGATACCACATGAGTGACACTTTTTTGCAGCCAAGATGCGCAAAGGGGCCCAAATTCCAATGAGTACCTTTTAGGAGGGCATTTTTACGCATTTTTCTTTTCACGCTTTAGGGCCCCTAAAATGCCAGGGCAGTATAAATACCCCACATGTGACCCCATTTTGGAAAGAAGACACCCCAAGGTATTCCATGAGGGGCATAGCGAGTTCATAGAAGATTTTTTTTTTGGCACAAGTTAGTGGAAATTGATTTTTTATTGTTTTTTCTCACAAAGTCTCCCTTTCCGCTAACTTTTGACAAAAGTTTAATTTTTCATGGACTCATTATGCCCCTCAGCGAATACCTTGGGGTATCTTCTTTCCAAAATGGGGTCACATGTGGGTATTTATACTGCCCTGGCATTTAGGGGCCCTAAAGCGTGAGAAGAAAATGCGTAAAATGCCCTCCTAAAAGGTACTCATTAGAATTTGGGCCCTTGCATCTTGGCTGCAAAAAGTGTCATCATGTGGTATCCCGTACTCAGGAGAAGTAGGGCAATGTGTTTAGGGTGTATTTTACATATACCCATGCTGAGTGAGAGAAATATCTCTGTAAATTGACAACTTTGAATAAAAAATTTAAAAAGTTGTCGTTTACAGCGATATTTCTCACACACAGTATGGGTATTTGTAAAATACACCCCAAAACACATTGCCCTATTTCTCCTGAGTACGGCGATACCACATAAGTGACACTTTTTGCAGCCAAGATGCGCAAAGGGCCCTAAACCAATGAGTACCTTTAGGATTTCACAGGCCATTTTTACGCATTTGGATTCTCACGCTTTAGGGCCCCTAAAATGCCAGGACAGTATAAAACCCCACAAGTGACCCCATTGTGGAAAGAAGACACCCCAAGGTATTCTGTGAGGGTATGGCGAGTTCACAGAAAAAAATAATTTGGCACAAGTTAGCGGAAATTGATTTTTTTTTTTTTTTACAGTATTATATTCCACTAACTTGTGACAAAAAATAAAATTTTGCATGAACTCGCCATACCCTCACGGAATACCTTGGGGTGTCTTCTTTCTAAAATGGGGTCACATGTGAGGTGTTTGTACTGCTCTGGCATTTGAGGGTCTCCGCAATCATTACACGTATGGCCAGCATTAGGAGTTTCTGCGATTCTCCGTATATTGAGCATACGGGTAATGAGATTTTTTCTCCGTTCAGCCTCTGCGCTGAAAAAAAAAAATGAACGGCACAGATTTTTCATTCGCATCGGTTAATGTGGATGAAAAATCTCTGCCAAAATCAGTGACTGCGGTGCGGTGGGCTGGGCGCTAGCTACCTAACAAGTAGCTAACTAACTGGCGGTGATAGGGGACCCTTATGCCCCATTCACACGTCCGAAATTCTGTTTGCGGAACGGAATTGTGGACCCATTCATTTCTATGGGGACAGACTTTGTCCCGCTCGGATCCGGAATTACGGATCCCCGCTTCCGGGTCTGCACTTCCGTTCCGCAAAAATATAGAACATGTCCTATTCTTGTCCGCAATTGCGGACAAGAAAAAGCATTTTCTATATAGTTCTGGCAATGTGCGGATCTGCAAAATGCGGAAAGCACATTGCCGGTGTCCGTGTTTTGAGGATCTGCGGATCGGATCTGCGGAATCTGTGAATCCACGGATCCGCAAAACACATATGGACGTCTGAATGGAGCCTTACAAGGAGTGTGATCAATGACAGGGGGGTGATCAGGGGGTCTAGATGGGGTGATCAAGGGGTTAACAAGGGGTTAATAGGTATGGGGGTCCAGTACAGAAGTCTGATGGGGATCTGATCTTAGGTCTGATGCAGCATGGGGGTCTGCTCTGAGGACTGATGAAGCTTGGGGGTCTGATCTGAGGAGGAATGGGGGTCTGATACAGAGGTCTTATGGGGGTCTGATCTGAGGTCTAATAGAGCTTGGGGGGGTCTGATAGTGGTCTGATCTAAGGTCTGAGAAGGAATGGGGGTCTGATCTGAGGTCTAAAAAGGAATGGGGGTCTGATCTGAGGTTTGATGACAAATAATTTTTCTTATTTCCTAGGTGCATCTTATGGTCCATTATGTCTTATAGTCTAAAAAATATGTAACAGCAGTGGACATTTGCTCAATGTTGCTGGTTGCTGATGCCAGCTCTTTGGAACTACTCTGTACTTTAAAGGGAACCCATCACAATCCTGACTTTTTTCAGAAGAAACTTATTATGTATGACATTTTTTAGGACTTTTTTAGGATGTGTTGCATCGTTCCTCTCTTACTACTCCTATAAATGCAGAATAAATTGACAACTGGGAGGTTACCATTTTCCTAGTCAATAGTACTTACCCTATACCATCTGACAATGTCAGAGTATGTAAAGGGAATGGTAACACCTAGTTGTCAATTTATTCATACATTTGCAGAAGGAATAAAGGAGGAACAGAACAGCAGAGATGTAAGAGAAGAGGCTATGAATGACTGGCTGTAACACCTGTACAAACAATACAAACAATACAAACCCTGATAATATTAGCATAGGAACATTTAATATGAAACATTGCATTAGAACAAAGGAATAGATGTGACACTTACCTGCTTATTCCTTTATATACTGTTGCATAGGAACCTTCACCCAGCTTTTCAAGATTTAAGTAGGAAGATGCATTGCCAAATGGCAGGCCTTTCCTCTGCTGGAACATGAAAGTGATTTAGGATGTATCATATAAAACATAATCTGACAGAACAATATGTAGACAGCAGTCTGTGTACACATGGGGGGGTTTTATCATGAGAGCAATTTTTTAAGTCAATTTTGCTTGAGTCTGGGTTGGCATATATTGTGGCACATATATCAAATGTTGCATGTTGTTTGCTAAATTTGGTGCATCTTTAATTTAACACATTAGTCTAGAAATGCTACCAATTTTTATATTACTGTTATTGGAGTGAGTTTGCGACTATTTTAAGGGGTCATGCACACAAACGTATTTTCTTTCTGTGTCCATTTTTTTTTTTTTGCGGAACGTATGCGGAAGCATTCATTTCAATGGGTCTGCAAAAAAAAAAACTGAAGTTACTCCGCGTGCATTCCGTTTCCGTATGTCCGTCCGCAAAATAATAGAAACTGTTCTATTAGGGGCCAGCTGTTCCATTCTGAAAAATACGGAATGCATACAGACGCCATCCGTATTTTTTTGCGGATCTGTGTTTTGCAGACCACAAAATACATACGGTCATGTGCATGAGCCCTTAGAAAGATGCGATGGAAAAACTGGGAAAAAAAATAATTAAAGGGGTTGTCTCACATCAGCAAATGGCATTTTTCCATCACATTATACACTGGTCATATCCAGGGGTTACGACCGCCCTGTAATCCAGCAGCAGTGGCCGTGCTTGCACACTATAGGAAAAAGTGCTGACCTATGTGCACTCCTGCCGTCCCAGCCACCAGAGAGGCCGGTGCCTTTTCATATAGTGTGCAAGCATGACCACCGATGCTGGATTACAGGGTGGTCATAACCCTTGGATACTAAAAGTCTTAGTCTTAGCCCAGGAGTGACCCTGAGCTCATTGAAGAATTACACTTTAGTTTGAGCGCTAACAATGTCAAGGGCCATGGTACCTACACCATAAGATGGTATTGATCCACTAAACTAATTGAAGTAAGTGGCATCTTCTAATAGACTAGGAATTATATTGTGCTGTCTATTGGAGCATGGCGGAGTTAGGCACATTATGGAGGGTGTGAAATGTGTATGAAAATGCACCTTTCACCCCTTTACAACTGGTACCTACCATAAGCCACTACCCTTTAATTATTAGAACATGCCACTGTGCCCCTCCCATCTGCCAACCTAGTCCAGCAGTGCTAGCACTGTACTATGCATGTTTTGTAAATGTCAGCATATTTCCATGAAAAATTTGTTGCCTTAGCCTATATTGCGTTTTTTTCTAAACCTTTTCATCTTTAGCTTTTATACTATATAGAGTATATAGATTAGTAGTAATTAGAGATGGCCCGACCTATCCGCCGGCGAACAGTTCCCGGCGAACATAGCTTGTTCGCGTTCGCCTCTGCCGGGCGAACATATGCGATGTTCGGTCCGCCCCCTATACATCATCATTGAGCAAACTTTGACCCTGTACCTCACAGTCAGCAGACACATTCCAGCCAATCAGCAGCATACCCTCCCTCCCAGACCCTCCCACCTCCTGCACAGCATCCATTTTAGATTCATTCTGAAGCTGCAGTCTTAGTGAGAGGAAGGAGAGTGTAGTAGCTGCTGATTTAATTGGGAAATCGATAGCTAGGCTAGTGAATTCAGTGTCCACTCCAGTCCTGAAAGACTCATCTGATCTCTGCTGTAAGGACAGCATCCTGACAGCACCCCAAAAAGCCCTTTTTAGGGCTGCAACATTAGTCTGCTTTTTTTCCCTTTATATACATATTGCAGTTGCCTGGCCTGCCTGTGTGTGAGGAGCTGCAGGCCCACAGACTGTAGTGTGCCCACTGCCAGTGCCCACCCCTGTCATCCCGTGTGGCACAGGACTTTGCATCAAAAAAGGCATTAAATTTTTACACTTTAATCTAAGGTTAGTTGCCTGCCAGTGTGTGTCAGGCTGACTTCCACTGACTGTAGTGTGCCCACTGCCAGTGCCCACCACTCATACCGGCTGGCACAGGACTTTGCATAAAAGGCATTTAATTTTTACACTTTAGTGTAATTTCAGCTGCTTGCCTGCTGCTAGTGTGTGTCAGGCCGACTTCAACTGACTGTAGTGTGCCCACTGCCAGTGCTCCACCCCTGTCGTCCCGTGTGGCACAGGACTTTGCTTAAAAAAAGGCACTTAATTTTTACACTTTAATCTAAGGTTAGTTGCCTGCCAGTGTGTGTCAGGCTGACTTCCACTGACTGTAGTGTGCCCACTGCCAGTGTCCACCACTCATACCGGCTGGCACAGGACTTTGCATAAAAAGGCATTTAATTTTTACACTTTAGTGTAATTTCAGCTGCTTGCCTGCTGCTAGTGTGTGTCAGGCCGACTTCAACTGACTGTAGTGTGCCCACTGCCAGTGCCCACCCCTGTCATCCCGTGTGGCACAGGACTTTGCTTAAAAAAAGGCACTTAATTTTTACACTTTAATCTAAGGTTAGTTGCCTGCCAGTGTGTGTCAGGCTGACTTCCACTGACTGTAGTGTGCCCACTGCCAGTGTCCACCACTCATACCGGCTGGCACAGGACTTTGCATAAAAAGGCATTTAATTTTTACACTTTAGTGTAATTTCAGCTGCTTGCCTGCTGCTAGTGTGTGTCAGGCCGACTTTAACTGACTGTAGTGTGCCCACTGCCAGTGCCCACCCCTGTCATCCCGTGTGGCACAGGACTTTGCTTAAAAAAAGGCACTTAATTTTTACACTTTAATCTAAGGTTAGTTGCCTGCCAGTGTGTGTCAGGCTGACTTCCACTGACTGTAGTGTGCCCACTGCCAGTGTCCACCACTCATACCGGCTGGCACAGGACTTTGCATAAAAAGGCATTTAATTTTTACACTTTAGTGTAATTTCAGCTGCTTGCCTGCTGCTAGTGTGTGTCAGGCCGACTTCCACTGACTGTAGTGTGCCCACTGCCAGTGTCCACCACTCATACCGGCTGGCACAGGACTTTGCATAAAAAGGCATTTAATTTTTACACTTTAGTGTAATTTCAGCTGCTCACCTGCTGCTAGTGTGTGTCAGGCCGACTTCAACTGACTGTAGTGTGCCCACTGCCAGTGCCCACCCCTGTCATCCCGTGTGGCATAGGACTTTGCTTAAAAAAGGCACTTAATTTTTACACTTTAATCTAAGGTTAGTTGCCTGCCAGTGTGTGTCAGGCTGACTTCCACTGACTGTAGTGTGCCCACTGCCAGTGTCCACCACTCATACCGGCTGGCACAGGACTTTGCATAAAAAGGCATTTAATTTTTACACTTTAGTGTAATTTCAGCTGCTCACCTGCTGCTAGTGTGTGTCAGGCCGACTTCAACTGACTGTAGTGTGCCCACTTCCAGTGCCCACCCCTGTCATCCCGTGTGGCACAGTACTTTGCATCAAAAAAGGCATTTAATTTTTACACTTTAGTGTAATTTCAGTTGCTTGCCTGCTGCTAGTGTGTGTCAGGCTGACTTCCACTGACTGTAGTGTGCCCACTGCCAGTACCAACCACTGATACCGGGTGGCACAGTAGCTTGCCGATAAATAAGGCATTTAATTTTTAGACAGTAGTCTAAATTCAGTTGCTTGCCTGCTGCCAGTGTGTGTCAGGCCCTCTTCCACTGACTTTAGTGTGCCCACTGCCAGTGCCAACCACTGATACCGGGTGGCACAGTAGCTTGCCGATAAATTAGGCATTTAATTTTTAGACAGTAGTCTAAATTCAGTTGCTTGCCTGCTGCCAGTGTGTGTCAGGCCCTCTTCCACTGACTGTAGTGTGCCCACTGCCAGTGCCAACCACTGATACCGGGTGGCACAGTAGCTTGCCGATAAATAAGGCATTTAATTTTTAGACAGTAGTCTAAATTCAGTTGCTTGCCTGCTGCCAGTGTGTGTCAGGCCCACCTCCACAGACTGTAGTGTGCCCACTGCCAGTGCCAACCACTGATACCGGGTGGCACAGTAGCTTGCCGATAAATAAGGCATTTAATTTTTAGACAGTAGTCTAAATTCAGTTGCTTGCCTGCTGCCAGTGTGTGTCAGGCCCGCTTCCACTGACTGTAGTGTGCCCACTGCCAGTGCCAACCACTGATACCGGGTGGCACAGTAGCTTGCCGATAAATAAGGCATTTAATTTTTAGACAGTAGTCTAAATTCAGTTGCTTGCCTGCTGCCAGTGTGTGTCAGGCCCTCTTCCACTGACTGTAGTGTGCCCACTGCCAGTGCCAACCACTGATACCGGGTGGCACAGTAGCTTGCCGATAAATAAGGCATTTAATTTTTAGACAGTAGTCTAAATTCAGTTGCTTGCCTGCTGCCAGTGTGTGTCAGGCCCTCTTCCACTGACTGTAGTGTGCCCACTGCCAGTGCCAACCACTGATACCGGGTGGCACAGTAGCTTGCCGATAAATAAGGCATTTAATTTTTAGACAGTAGTCTAAATTCAGTTGCTTGCCTGCTGCCAGTGTGTGTCAGGCCCACTTCCACAGACTGTAGTGTGCCCACTGCCAGTGCCAACCACTCATACCGGGTGGCACAGTACCTAGCACGCGTAGTACCACTTATCTAAAAAAATGACAGGCAGAGGCAGGCCAGACTCGCAGGGGCCGTCGTGGTCGTGGTGCTGTGATTTCCACTGTCCCTGGAATAATGCCCAGTTTTCAGAGGCCACGTACTCCTGAACCCGAAAAATTCAGAGGACGTAGTTGACTGGCTTAGACAGGACACCCAATCTTCAACAGCTTCCGCTAAGAACCTTGACGCACCATCCTCCTCCAGCTCAGCTTCGGTCACCTGCTCTCAAGTTACCACGCACCCGCCCGTCGCCACCACCACCACTACCACCACAGCCACCACAGCCGCTTCACTTGATCCGTCAGAGGAGTTATTTACACATCAGTTGGATGCAATTAGTGATGCGCAACCATTATTGCCAGATGATGTAGATTACGGGGATATGTCTCAGTCAGGCAGGATTACACACATGGACGTACAGTGTGATGATGATGATGATGATGTTGTACCCGCTGCTGCTTCCTTTGCTGAGGTGTCAGATACAAGTGAAGCGGTTGATGATGACGATGTGTCCACGGATGCCACGTGGGTGCCTGCTCGAAGAGAAGAAGAGGGGGAAAGTTCTGAAGGGGAGACAGAGAGAATGAGGAGACGAGTTGGAAGCAGGGGGAGGTCGTCGCAAGGAGTTAGTGGCACAGTCAGACAGCATGTATCGGCACCTGGGGTCAGCCAGACAGCACGCCAGTCAACGCATGCTGTTGCCACCACTAGAATGCCGTCATTGCAAAGCTCAGCAGTGTGGCATTTTTTTTGTGTGTCTGCCTCTGATAAAAGCAATGCCATTTGCAACCTGTGCCAAAAGAAACTGAGTCGTGGGAAGTCCAACACCCACCTTGGTACAACTGCTTTGCGAAGGCACATGATCTCACATCACAAACGCCTATGGGATCAACACATGAGTACAAGCAGCACACAAACTCAAAGCCACCATGCTCCTCCTGGTCCAGCATCTTCAGCCACGCCAACCACTGCTGTCCTCCCTGCCCCCTCTCAACCACCCGCCACTCCATCTCTCACCTTCAGCAGTTCCTGCTCATCTGCCCACAGTCAGGTGTCTGTCAAGGACATGTTTGAGCATAAGAAGCCAATGTCACAAAGTCACCCCTTGCCCGGCGACTGACAGCTGGCTTGACGGAACTCTTAGCCCGCCAGCTTTTACCATACCAGCTGGTAGAGTCTGAGGCCTTCAAAAATTTGTCGCTATTGGGACACCACAGTGGAAGGTACCCGGACGAAATTTTTTTTCAAAAAGGCAATCCCAAACCTCTACCATGTCATTGAAAAGGAAGTCATGGCATCTCTGGCATACAGTGTTGGGGCAAGGGTCCATCTGACCACTGATACCTGGTCTGCAAAGCACGGTCAGGGCAGGTATATCACGTATACTGCGCATTGGGTCAACCTGCTGACGGCTGACAAGCATGGAATGCGTGGCTCCGCAGCGGAGTTGGTGACACCACCACGACTTGCAGGCAGACCTACTGCCACCTCCTCTACTCCTGCTCGATCCTCTTCAATATCCTCCTCGGCTGAGTCCTCTTCTGCTGCGGCGTCTGGCTGCACATCAACTGATTCCCCCAGCTCCCCAGGGGCTATTCCACATCCCGGATACGACAGTGTCACGCTATCTTGGGGTTGACTTGCCTGAAAGCAGAGAGCCACACAGGACCAGCACTCCTGTCCGCCCTGAACGCACAGGTGGATCAGTGGCTGACCCCGCACCAACTGGAGATCGGCAAAGTGGTGTGTGACAATGGAAGCAATCTGTTGGCGGCATTAAATTTGGGCAAGTTGTCACATGTGCCGTGCATGGCACATGTGTTGAATCTCATCGTACAACGTTTTGTGTCTAAGTACCCAGGCTTACAGGACGTCCTCAAGCAGGCCAGGAAGGTGTGTGGCCATTTCAGGCGTTCCTACACGGCCATGGCGCACTTTTCCGATATTCAGCGGCGAAACAACATGCCAGTGAGGCGCTTGATATGCGACAGCCCGACACGTTGGAATTCAACACTCCTAATGTTCGACCGCCTGCTCCAACAAGAAAAAGCCGTCAACGAGTATTTGTATGACCGGGTGCTAGGACAGCCTCTGCGGAGCTGGGAATATTTTTGCCACGTTACTGGACACTCATGCGCAATGCCTGTAGGCTTATGCGTCCTTTTGAGGAGGTGACAAACCTAGTCAGTCGCACCGAAGGCACCATCAGCGACCTCATCCCATTTGTTTTCTTCCTGGAGCGTGCCCTGCGAAGAGTTCTGGATCAGGCTGTAGATGAGCGTGAAGAGGAAGAGGAAGAGTTGTGGTCACCATCACCACCAGAAACAGCCTTGTCATCATCGCTTGTCGGACCTGCAGCAACGCTGGAAGAGGAGTATGAGGAAGAGGAGTCAGAGGAGGAATGTGGTGGCTTTGAGGAGGAGGAAGACCAATCACAGCAGGCACCCCAGGGTGCTCGTTGTTGTCACCTATCTGGGACCCATGGTGTTGTACGTGGCTGGGGGAAGAACAGACCGTCAATGACATCAGTGAGGACGAGGAACGGGAAATGAGTAGCTCTGCATCCAACCTTGTTCAAATGGGGTCTTTCATGCTGTCATGTCTGTTGAGGGACCCACGTATAAAAAGGATAAAGGAGAACGATCTGTACTGGGTGGCCACGCTACTAGACCCCGGTATAAGCAGAAAGTGGCAGAAATGTTACCAAATTACCGAAAGTCGGAAAGGATGCAACAGTTCAAAACCAAACTAAAAATATGCTTTACACAGCTTATAAGGGGGATGTCACAGCACAACGGGAATCTAACAGGGGAAGAGGTGAGTGTAATCCTCCTCCTACCACGGCGGCAAGGACTGGACGATTTACAGATGTGTTGTTGATGGAGGACATGCGGAGCTTTTTCAGTCCTACTCATCGCCACAGCCCTTCGGGATCCAGCCTTAGAGAACGACTCGACCGACAGGTAGCAGACTACCTCGCCTTAACAGCAGATATCGACACTCTGAGGAGCAATGAACCCCTTCACTACTGGGTGTGCAGGCTTGACCTGTGGCCTGAGCTATCCCAGTTTGCGATAGAACTTCTGGCCTGCCCTGCTTCAAGTGTCCTGTCAGAAAGGACCTTCAGTGCAGCAGGAGGCATTGTCACTGACAAGAGAAGTCGCCTCGGTCAAAAAGTGTTGATTACCTCACCTTCATAAAGATGAATGAGGCATGGATCCCGAAGGGACTGACAGTGGGGGATACGTTTGACTAACAAAAGGCCTGATTACATGCCATGGCCTTAAAATGGTCCCCATGCTGCTGTATTTAATGTCTGCATACCGGATGACTTTCGTGAATTCTCCACCACCAACTAGGGTTCAAGCCGCAATGTTTTAGTCACTTTTCTGCCTGGAAAACATAAATTTTTCCGGCCGCTGCTACAATAGCGGCTGCAACAGTGCCATTATTTTTCAGGCATGTGTACATGCCTAATTTTTCTGGTGCAGCACTGTGGCTGCAAAAACAAACCAAAAAAAAGGCACATACAAGTGTCAATTCCCTTCGTGATCGTTACCTTGTTGTGGTGAAGGGGCTTACGTATCACAATGAAGCAATCATCATCACCTCTATAAGTGTGTTGGCAATGTTGCCACACCCCAGATGATAAGGCCGTTGCTTCATTATGATCAGACCAAAAGCGATCGGGTGGCCACGCTACTAGACCCCGGTATAAGCAGAAAGTGGCAGAAATGTTACCAAATTACCGAAAGTCGGAAAGGATGCAGCAGTTCAAAACCAAACTAAAAAATATGCTTTACACAGCTTATAAGGGGATGTCAATGGGGATTCGACAATGGTTAATCAATTCGACCGGATAGGGTCCGTAACAGGGATTAAACTGATAGCAATAGTACTAGTTAAGACACCACTCATATAGGGTGTCACAGCACATTGCTCTGTGCACGCCGCAGTGCCCCAATTTGGGAGTAAGAGGACCGACCAAGCTGCTTTTTCCATCTCCCGGTTCCTGAAATCAATTCAGTTTAGTGTACGAGAGTTTGGTCTGTCACTGTGAAGGCAGTCGAAGGTACCCGGCCTAAATTTTTTTTCACAAAAGGCAATCCCTGATATGGGACGTAACAGGGATTAAACTGATGAGAATAATACTACAGAAAATACCACTCATATCAGTGGAGGGAGCCAGCGTTTTTTAACCATCTCCCCGCTCAAAAATCTATTTAATAAATGGCCCCCAGATTGGGGAGTCGGGGACGTTAGAGGGATTAAACTGATGAGAATAGTACTACAGAAAATACCACTCATATCGGGTGTGACAGTAAATTGCACGGCGCAGACGCAGTGACCGTGGTTTAAAACAGAGTGGAGGGAGCCAGCGTTTTTTAACCATCTCCCGTTCGAAAAATCTATTCAATAAATGGCCCCCAGATTGGGGACGTTAGAGGGATTAAACTGATGAGAATAGTACTACAGAAAATACCACTCATATCGGGTGTGACAGTAATTTGCACGGCGCAGACGCAGTCACCGTGGTTTAAAACAGAGTGGAGGGAGCCAGCGTTTTTTAACCATCTCCCGTTCGAAAAATCTATTCAATAAATGGCACCCAGATTGGGGACGTTAGAGGGATTAAACTGATGAGAATAGTACTACAGAAAATACCACTCATATCGGGTGTGACAGTAAATTGCACGGCGCAGACGCAGTGACCGTGGTTTAAAACAGAGTGGAGGGAGCCAGCGTTTTTTAACCATCTCCCCGTTCGAAAAATCTATTCAATAAATGGCACCCAGATTGGGGACGTTAGAGGGATTAAACTGATGAGAATAGTACTACAGAAAATACCACTCATATCGGGTGTGACAGTAAATTGCACGGCGCAGACGCAGTCACCGTGGTTTAAAACAGAGTGGAGGGAGCCAGCGTTTTTTAACCATCTCCCGTTCGAAAAATCTATTCAATAAATGGCACCCAGATTGGGGACGTTAGAGGGATTAAACTGATGAGAATAGTACTACAGAAAATACCACTCATATCGGGTGTGACAGTAAATTGCACGGCGCAGACGCATTGACCGTGGTTTAAAACAGAGTGGAGGGAGCCAGCGTTTTTTAACCATCTCACCGTTCGAAAAATCTATTCAATTCATCTTTTGGGGACCCTTGGTGTTGTACGTGGCTGGGTGGAGGAAGAAACCTTCAATGACATCACCGGGACGTGGCTAGCTTGGTATCCAACCTTGTGCAAATGGGGAGTTTGCGGTTGTGCAAATGAACTGTTTGCGGTGCATTAAAAGGGAGTTTGGTCTGTCAATGTCAGTGAAGCGGGCGTAACCCTTACACTACCTGATCGATACAACATCATACCTGATCGTATACACAAACTGGATGTTTTAAAGCACGTTATTCCAAACAATTTAGGAATGTTAGTTGATTTATGCCGTTTATGGATTAAAACCCGACTCTGCGTCCACTACGTAATTTTCCATGGGAGTTTTGCCATAGATCCCCCTCCGGCATGCCACAGTCCAGGTGTTAGACCCCTTGAAACAACTTTCTCATCACTATTGTGGCCAGAAAGAGTCCCTGTGGGTTTTAAAATTCGCCTGCCAATTGAAGTCTATGGCGGTTCGCCCGGTTCGCCCGTTCGCGAACATTTGCAGAAGTTCGCGTTCGCTGTTCGCGAACTGAAAATTTTATGTTCGCGACATCACTAGTAGTAATGCCCTCTGACTGCAGGTTCTGAGATTTTACCCATGCAACCCGAGATATGTGCTCGCGTTTCAGGGCTTTTAGTCTTTATGTGCTTCTGTGTTGCAACACAAAAAAACATATTATTTTTCATTTTAATAACAGGGCCACGACGAGCTTGAACTAAAACTACACATGTCCTGATTTTTTTATTCATTAAGGAAAATTTCAACGACAATCAAACATGAACAATATGCACTAATGTACAATATAGGCAGGAAGACATACTGCAAGGGCAGGTTACAGCTCAAGCCGCACTTACCCACTGAATTCCCTGTCCTAAGTTCTTCCCTTGTAGCGGATCACTGTTGCTTCGAGCCCTGAGCGATCGTATTCTCCGCACTTGGACTGTGTGATACCACTGGGGAGGAAGAGACCGTACCGGGCATGGCACATCACCGAAATCTGTAAGCTACGGAGAAAGGGGCATTAGCTTGTCCCATTCTTCTCATGAAGAATAAGAGATTGGCATATTTCAAATAGTACTGCAGAAATTCAATTGTGTTATGTTGTAATTATACTAATTATTATTATCTATAGTAGTAACAAACATTTTGTAAAGCATTACTTTGCCTGTGGCTGACGTAATATATCACTGTTTAGCAATGTTACCTATCAGCACTGGAATCCTCCAGTGATACTGCTCCTCTGTGGCGCATGTACAGTACAGTCCATTGATGCCGCAGCAGAGGGTCATTCTGCGCATGCCTTAAAGAGGTTGTCTAATCTTAGACATTGGTAGCAAATAGCTAGGATATGTCATCAATGTCAGATATGTGCGGGTGCCTATCTCCAGAATGGGATTCTCAAAGTGAGTGGAGAGCAGCCGCGTATATGCGATCACCCTCCATTCATTTCTATAGGAATGCCGAAAATAGCTGAGAATAGACTTGGTTATCTCGGGTAGTCCCGTAGTTTTCAGAACTCTCATATAAATTAATGGAGAGCACTCTGTGAATAAGTGGTATGCTCTCCTTTACTTTTGGGGACCTGTTCTGGAGATAGGTGCGGGTCCCAGAGATGAGACCTGCACCTATCTGACATTGGCAGCATATCCTTGCAATATGCCACCTGTGCCTAAGATGAGACAAACTCTTTAAAGTTTAGACTAATGGGGCCAGGCAAGTTGAACATTTCTATCAAACAAGAGAGGGAAGCGCTAAGAGTTGAGTTGCACCTTAGTACCTTAGGACTGCCCTCCACTTAAAGTGGACTTGTTGCCAAAAAAGCAATGCAATCTGGAAGGAGCATGTTATAGAGCAGGAGTAGCAGAGCAGATTGATATATAGTTTTGTAGGAAAAAATTCAGTAAAACTTTATTCATACATTTATATCTTGTTTTTTTTTTTTTTTTTTTTTTTACTCAAAGGGGTTTTCTGGGATTTTAATATTGATGACCTAGCCTCAGAATAGGTCATTAATATCAGATTGGTGGGGGTCTGACACCCAGCATCCTCGCCAATCAGCTGGTTGAAGAGAACCGCTCGTCGTGCCAGTACAGCCTTCCCTTCATTGTTTACCTGCTCGCTGTCGACATCGCAGCAGTGAGCAGCGTAATTACATCTCAGCCATCCCATTCACTTCTAAGGGACGGCTCCTTCCTATTCAAGTGTATACTACAGAGCCGTCCTATAGAAGTGAATGTGACGGCTTGGAATTTCACTGCTCACCACTGCGCTGTCGACAGCGAGTAGGTAAACAGTGAAGGGAAGGCTGCGCTCACACAGACCGCAGCCTTCTCTTCAACCAGCTGATCGCCCATGGTGCCAGGTGTCGGACCCCTGCCGATCTGATATTGATGACCCATCCTGAGGATAGGTCATGAATATTAAAATCGCAGAAAACCAATTTAAGACTACCCATGTGATCAGCTGTTAGTTCATGGGGAGGTGTTATCAGCGACTGATAGTATTCTCTGTGTAAGTGTGTATACATACATGTCAGTCACCGATACTCTCTACCGAGTACTGAGAGCTGTTTATAGGGGTGGTCTTAAAGAGGTTTTCCGGATAGGTCAGTAGCTTATCAATGGGGTCAAACTCCCGGCACCCTCGCGGAATAGCTGTTTGAGAAGGAATTGGCACTCGCAGTAGCGTTGCAGCCTTTCCTAGGCCATGTGATGATACGTTCATCGGTCACGTGACCTAGGAGCAGCTCAGCCCTATAAAAGTGGATGGGGCTGAGTGCGATACCAAGCACAGCCGCTATATAATGTAGAGCGCTGAGCTTGGTGAGCATGGAGAAGGCCACTGTGCTCACAGGAGCACCGGTGCCTTCTCATACAGCTGATCGGCGGGGGTCCTGGGTGTCGGAACCCCCCACCGATTAGATACTGATGACCTATCCTCTATCTATAAAAAGCAGAGGTATAAATGTATAAATTACAATTTTACTGAATCTTACCGCCTAAAGATTGTACTGCATTTTGTGGTGACAGGTACTCTTTACCAGCTAATTTGTATAAGGATTAAAATATGATTTTCTACACCGTGAAGGATCAGATTTGGCAGATAATTGTATGTATAAAATATGAAGAGTCAGCCCTACCAGGCGTTATGGGCACTTTGAAAGTGAATTTGTTGCTTACACACTCCCTTTAATTCTGTTAGAATAGCATGGAGTTTCCCATCGTTAGTGTGGATTTATCTTTTGTGCTAAGGCTTCTTCTAAAAACATATTTTGGTGAACTAGTTCCCTCCTACATTGATCCTAGTGTTTATCTGTGAGCAGCAGCGTAACAAATGTGGTCGTAACGGGTACAACTGGGCATGAGACTCTTGCAGAAAGGGCTCTTTCTTTCCAACGAAAGTGAGAAGAGCCAGGGAGACATAGTGTGTCTGCCTCCACCTGATATCCATCTGTGCCCATCCCTTCCCCTACGGGTCTTATTCTCAGAAGAGTAGTAGGATTCAGAGGAAAAACAGATTTTGTGGTGGTCGCAGTCTAAGGTCTGCATTCATTTCAGAGGTCAAGTCTGGGGTCCGAATTAAAGAGGTTTTCTGGTGCTTTAATATTAAAAGGGTTTTCCAGGATTTTTTTACCGATGACCTATACTCTGGATAGATCATCATTATCTGATCAGTGGGGGTCAGACACCTTGGACCCCCGCTGATCAGCTGCCTTCTTGCAGATCACCAAGCACAGCAGCGTACATTGTATAGTGGATGTGCTTGGTATTGCAGCCAGCCTCATTCACTTGAATGGGGCTGGGCTGCTCCTAGGCCACGTGACACATGAGCGTGTTGTCACTTGGCCTAGCAAAAGCAGAGAGATAGAGCTGTGGCACTCCCAGGAGTGCTGCAGCTTTCTCAAACAGCTAATCAGCGGGAGTCCAGGGTGTCGGACCCCCACCGATCAGATACTGGTGACCTATCCTGAGGATAGGATGCTGCCGGTGCCATTTGTTCTTCATTATCTACTATGGCCTACTGAATCATGGGTCACTGGTGAGGCTGTTGCATTGTGTGATACATCAAACAAGGACCGAGTGGTGCTGTTTCTACACATGATTTATTGCTATCCTGAGGATAGGTCATCAGTAAAAAAATCTTGGAAAACCCCATCAATTATTAAAATATCCTTAGGAAAGGCCATCAATATCTGATTAGCGAGGGTCCAATACCCCATACCTACACCAATCAGCTGTTCTGCTGTAGCTTAAGTCCGAAGTCGGCACTGGAACTAAACAGCTCCATCCATTGTGTATAGTGGATGGAGCTGGTTATTGCAGCGCAGCTTCCAGTCACCCGCACCACACTGTCCCTACCTACTTGCACGATCCGCCCTAAATGATGGCCCACAACATGACTAAATGACTTGACTAAATGCAGGGGCCTAAACCTAACAGGGAAATGAGTGGTCAGACAGAAAGAGGACAAAATCAGACAGGCAAAACAAGGACAGGATCAGAATCCGAAAGCTAAGTCAAATACATTGCAGAGTGAAAGCAGGAGATAACTTCAGAGACAAAGTCAGCAGGCAAAGGCGAGGTCGCAAACTAGCAGAGTCTAATACCAAACAGTGTCCAGTGTCCAATATCAAGCAAGGTCCAATAACATGCAAAGTCAAATAGCAGGAAGTCATGTCACAGGAAAAATCAGAAAACACTGGCAAAGTCAGAGAAACAGGCAAAAGGTCAGTGATCCGAAGTAACAAACACAAAACTAGCTAGTGAGGCAGAAATACCAATCACAGGCAACTGTGACCAGCAGCTGCGAGTTTAACTAGCCCGCTCTCAGGGCTGAGCCTGATTGGTTCAGCATTGCTCCCTGATAGGTCAACCAGGCCAAGTTTCAGTGGGGCTGGTTGTCGTACCAACAAAGTGTCGCTCGTGGCACCTCCTTAGTGCCGCTAGACTTGCCAGGGAAGAGCAGGTGGATGAATACCGGAATCGGAAAACCCCTTTTTATATAAAATGAATTTTATTCATAATGAATTAAATTACACTTGTGCTGCTGAGCCGTTGCTTCTAAAGATGAAGAACCTCAATAATTAAACCATTAATGGAGGAGCCATGTATTATTACAGTGGAGCACTGATGATAATGCACACACTCATACATCATTTACTAACAGCAAACAGCAAGATAATGAGAATACAGTATATCCTTCATCCCTCCTGCACAACAACATTACAAACTCCATCTTCCTAAGCGTCTCACCACCCTGGAAGCCCCTTTTCTGTGAGGAAAGTTACTTACGTTATTTTGAGGCCACATCTCAGTCATACAGAAGAAGTTCATGTTCACTATTTATTGCATTATACATTACTATTTCCATTACACAAATCAGAAACATCACCAGGAAGGTCTAATAACTTGGGACATAACTGAAAGAGTGATAGACCACATCAAGAAGGGCATGCTAAAAGGAGAGAACTGCAGTAATCACCTACCAGAAGAAAAGTTCCTTGTAGGCATGAGCAGATTGGCAATAGACACTACACAGAAGTTTCCTGGTGGGCAGATGTCCAAAGGGCTGTCCAAGCCCTCCACTTGGCCATCAGCCAGGTACATAAAGATCTGATGCTCTCAGCAATAATTAAAGGGGTTATCCCATGACTAATGTAAAAAATGAAAATCAGACATCAAGCTAGAACCAGCCCTGTACCTCACATGGATCCAGAGATCTCCCCATTCATTGCTCTGCTAGATTTATATCAAGCTGACAGCTCAAGGAAGTGTCTTTTCTGCTGCAGCTAAGGGGCCGTGTCTCAGCTCTCCCTATCACAGCTAAGGAGGCGTGTCTCAGCTCTCACTATCACAGTTCAGGGGGTGTGTCTCAGCTCTCCCTATCACAGCTAAGGAGGCGTGTCTCAGCTCTCCCTATCACAGTTCAGGGGGCGTGTCTCAGCTCCCCCCATCACAGCTCAGGAGGCGTGTCTCAGCTCTCCCTATCACAGCTCAGGAGGCGTGTCTCAGCTCTCCCCATCGCAGCTCAGGAGGCGTGTCTCAGCTCTCCCCATCGCAGCTCAGGAGGCGTGTCTCAGCTCTCCCCATCGCAGCTCAGGAGGCGTATCTCAGCTCTCCCCATCACAGCTCAGGAGGCGTGTCTCAGCTCTCCCCATCACAGCTCAGGGGGCGTGTCTCAGCTCTCCCCATCACAGCTCAGGAGGTGTGTCTCAGTTCTCCCCATCACAGCTCAGGGGGCGTGTCTCAGCTCTCCCCATCACAGCTCAGGAGGCGTGT
Source organism: Bufotes viridis (assembly GCA_033119425.1). Lineage (NCBI taxonomy): Eukaryota > Metazoa > Chordata > Amphibia > Anura > Bufonidae > Bufotes > Bufotes viridis. The sequence goes on from CM065595.1 coordinate 104,822,412, forward strand.
CTCAGCTTTCCCTATCACAGCTCAGGAGACGTGTCTCAGCTCTCCCTATAACAGCTCAGGAGGCGTGTCTCAGCTCTCCCCATCACAGCTCAGGAGGCGTGTCTCAGCTCTCCCCATCATAGCTCAGGAGGTGTGTCTCAGCTCTCCCCATCACAGCTCAGGAGGTGTGTCTCAGCTCTCCCTATCACAGTTCAGGGGGCATGTCTCAGCTCCCCCCATCACAGCTCAGGAGGCGTGTCTCAGCTCTCCCCATCACAGCTCAGGAGGCGTGTATCAGCTCTACCCATCACAGCTCAGGAGGCGTGTCTCAGCTCTCCCCATCACAGCTCAGGAGGCGTGTCTCAGATCTCCCCATCACAGCTCAGGAGGCGTGTCTCAGCTCTCCCCATCACAGCTCAGGAGGCGTGTCTCAGCTCTCCCCATCACAGCTCAGGGGGCGTGTCTCAGCTCTCCCCATCACAGCTCAAGGGGCGTGTCTCAGCTTTCCCCATCACAGCTCAGGAGGCGTGTCTCAGCTCTCCCCATCACAGCTCAGGAGGCGTGTCTCAGCTCTTCCTATCACAGCTCAGGAGGCGTGTCTCAGCTCTCCCCATCACAGCTCAGGGGCGTGTCTCAGCTCTCTCCATCACAGCTCAGGAGGCGTGTCTCAGCTCTCCCTATCACAGCTCAGGAGGCGTGTCTCAGCTCTTACTATCACAGCTCAGGAGGCGTGTCTCAGCTCTCCCTATCACAGCTCAGGAGGCGTGTCTCAGCTCTCCCCATCACAGCTCAGGAGGCGTGTCTCAGCTCTCCCTATCACAGCTCAGGAGGCGTGTCTCAGCTCTCCCTATCACAGCTCAGGAGGCGTGTCTCAGCTCTCCCTATCACAGCTCAGGAGGCGTGTCTCAGCTCTCCCCATCACAGCTCAGGAGGCGTGTCTCAGCTCTCCCTATCACAGCTCAGGAGGCGTGTCTCAGCTCTCCCATCACAGCTCAGGAGGCGTGTCTCAGCTCTCCCTATCACAGCTCAGGAGGCGTGTCTCAGCTCTCCCTATCACAGCTCAGGAGGCGTGTCTCAGCTCTCCCTATCACAGCTCAGGAGGCGTGTCTCAGCTCTCCCTATCACAGCTCAGGAGGCGTGTCTCAGCTCTCCCTATCACAGCTCAGGAGGCGTGTCTCAGCTCTCCCTATCACAGCTCAGGAGGCGTGTCTCAGCTCTCCCCATCACAGCTCAGGAGGCGTGTCTCAGCTCTCCCTATCACAGCTCAGGAGGCGTGTCTCAGCTCTCCCTATCACAGCTCAGGAGGCGTGTCTCAGCTCTCCCCATCACAGCTCAGGAGGCGTGTCTCAGCTCTCCCTATCACAGCTCAGGAGGCGTGTCTCAGCTCTCCCCATCACAGCTCAGGAGGCGTGTCTCAGCTCTCCCTATCACAGCTCAGGAGGCGTGTCTCAGCTCTCCCTATCACAGCTCAGGAGGCGTGTCTCAGCTCTCCCTATCACAGCTCAGGAGGCGTGTCTCAGCTCTCCCTATCACAGCTCAGGAGGCGTGTCTCAGCTCTCCCTATCACAGCTCAGGAGGCGTGTCTCAGCTCTCCCTATCACAGCTCAGGAGGCGTGTCTCAGCTCTCCCTATCACAGCTCAGGAGGCGTGTCTCAGCTCTCCCATCACAGCTCAGGGGTGTCTCAGCTCTCCCATCACAGCTCAGGAGGCGTGTCTCAGCTCTCCCTATCACAGCTCAGGAGGCGTGTCTCAGCTCTCCCCATCACAGCTCAGGAGGCGTGTCTCAGCTCTCCCCATCACAGCTCAGGGGCGTGTCTCAGCTCTCCCCATCACAGCTCAGGAGGCGTGTCTCAGCTCTCCCTATCACAGCTCAGGAGGCGTGTCTCAGCTCTCCCTATCACAGCTCAGGAGGCGTGTCTCAGCTCTCCCTATCACAGCTCAGGAGGCGTGTCTCAGCTCTCCCTATCACAGCTCAGGAGGCGTGTCTCAGCTCTCCCTATCACAGCTCAGGAGGCGTGTCTCAGCTCTCCCTATCACAGCTCAGGAGGCGTGTCTCAGCTCTCCCTATCACAGCTCAGGAGGCGTGTCTCAGCTCTCCCTATCACAGCTCAGGAGGCGTGTCTCAGCTCTCCCTATCACAGCTCAGGAGGCGTGTCTCAGCTCTCCTATCACAGCTCAGGAGGCGTGTCTCAGCTCTCCCCATCACAGCTCAGGAGGCGTGTCTCAGCTCTCCCCATCACAGCTCAGGAGGCGTGTCTCAGCTCTCCCCATCACAGCTCAGGAGCGTGTCTCAGCTCTCCCCATCACAGCTCAGGAGGCGTGTCTCAGCTCTCCCCATCACAGCTCAGGAGGCGTATCTCAGCTCTCCCCATCACAGCTCAGGAGGCGTGTCTCAGCTCTCTCCATCACAGCTCAGGAGGCGTGTCTCAGCTCTCCCCATCACAGCTCAGGAGGCGTGTCTCAGCTCTCCCCATCACAGCTCAGGAGGCGTGTCTCAGCTCTCCCCATCACAGCTCAGGAGGCGTGTCTCAGCTCTCCCCATCACAGCTCAGGAGGCGTGTCTCAGCTCTCCCCATCACAGCTCAGGAGGCGTGTCTCAGCTCTCCCCATCACAGCTCAGGGGCGTGTCTCAGCTCTCCCCATCACAGCTCAGGAGGCGTGTCTCAGCTCTCCCCATCACAGCTCAGGAGGCGTGTCTCAGCTCTCACTATCACAGCTCAGGAGGCGTGTCTCAGCTCTCCCCATCACAGCTCAGGAGGCGTGTCTCAGCTCTCTCCATCATAGCTCAGGAGGCGTGTCTCAGCTCTCCCCATCACAGCTCAGGAGGCGTGTCTCAGCTCTTACTATCACAGATCAGGAGGCGTGTCTCAGCTCTCCCCATCACAGCTCAGGAGGCGTGTCTCAGCTCTCCCTATCACAGCTCAGGAGGCGTCTCAGCTCTCCCTATCACAGCTCAGGAGGTGTGTCTCAGCTCTCCCTATCACAGCTCAGGAGGCGTTTCTCAGCTCTCCCTATCACAGCTCAGGAGGCGTGTCTCAGCTCTCCCTATCACAGCTCAGGAGGCGTGTCTCAGCTCTCCCCATCACAGCTCAGGAGGCGTGTCTCAGCTCTCCCCATCACAGCTCAGGAGGCGTGTCTCAGCTCTCCCCATCACAGCTCAGGAGGCGTGTCTCAGCTCTCCCCATCACAGCTCAGGAGGCGTGTCTCAGCTCTCCCCATCACAGCTCAGGAGGCGTGTCTCAGCTCTCCCCATCACAGCTCAGGAGGCGTATCTCAGCTCTCCCCATCACAGCTCAGGAGGCGTGTCTCAGCTCTCTCCATCACAGCTCAGGAGGCGTGTCTCAGCTCTTACTATCACAGATCAGGAGGCGTGTCTCAGCTCTCCCCATCACAGCTCAGGGGGCGTGTCTCAGCTCTCCCCATCACAGCTCAGGGGGCGTGTCTCAGCTCTCCCCATCACAGCTCAGGAGGCGTGTATCAGCTCTCCCCATCACAGCTCAGGAGGCGTGTCTCAGCTCTTACTATCACAGATCAGGAGGCGTGTCTCAGCTCTCCCCATCACAGCTCAGGGGGCGTGTCTCAGCTCTCTCCATCATAGCTCAGGAGGCGTGTCTCAGCTCTCCCTATCACAGCTCAGGAGGCGTGTCTCAGCTCTTACTATCACAGCTCAGGAGGCGTGTCTCAGCTCTCCCTATCACAGCTCAGGAGGCATGTCTCAGCTCTCCCCATCACAGCTCAGGAGGCGTTTCTCAGCTCTTACTATCACAGCTCAGGAGGTGTGTCTCAGCTCTCCCTATCACAGCTCAGGAGGCGTGTCTCAGCTCTCCCCATCACAGCTCAGGAGGCGTGTCTCAGCTCTCTCCATCACAGCTCAGGAGGCGTGTCTCAGCTCTCCCCATCACAGCTCAGGAGGCGTGTCTCAGCTCTTACTATCACAGCTCAGGAGGCGTGTCTCAGCTCTCCCTATCACAGCTCAGGAGGCATGTCTCAGCTCTCCCCATCACAGCTCAGGAGGCGTGTCTCAGCTCTCCCTATCACAGCTCAGGAGGCGTGTCTCAGCTCTCCCTATCACAGCTCAGGAGGCGTATCTCAGCTCTTCCCATCGCAGCTCAGGAGGCGTGTCTCAGCTCTCCCCATCGCAGCTCAGGAGGCGTATCTCAGCTCTCCCCATCACAGCTCAGGAGGCGTGTCTCAGCTCTCCCCATCACAGCTCAGGGGGCGTGTCTCAGCTCTCCCCATCACAGCTCAGGAGGTGTGTCTCAGTTCTCCCCATCACAGCTCAGGGGGCGTGTCTCAGCTCTCCCCATCACAGCTCAGGAGGCGTGTCTCAGCTCTCCCCATCACAGCTCAGGAGGCGTGTCTCAGCTCTCCCTATCACAGCTCAGGAGGCGTGTCTCAGCTCTCCCCATCACAGCTCAGGAGGCGTGTCTCAGCTCTCCCCATCACAGCTCAGGAGGCGTGTCTCAGCTCTCCCTATCACAGCTCAGGAGGCGTGTCTCAGCTCTCCCTATCACAGCTCAGGAGGCGTGTCTCAGCTCTCCCATCACAGCTCAGGAGGCGTGTCTCAGCTCTCCCCATCACAGCTCAGGAGGCGTGTCTCAGCTCTCCCCATCACAGCTCAGGAGGCGTGTCTCAGCTCTCCCCATCACAGCTCAGGAGGCGTGTCTCAGCTCTCCCCATCACAGCTCAGGAGGCGTGTCTCAGCTCTCCCTATCACAGCTCAGGAGGCGTGTCTCAGCTCTCCCATCACAGCTCAGGAGGCGTGTCTCAGCTCTCCCCATCACAGCTCAGGAGGCGTGTCTCAGCTCTCCCTATCACAGCTCAGGAGGCGTGTCTCAGCTCTCCTATCACAGCTCAGGAGGCGTGTCTCAGCTCTCCCCATCACAGCTCAGGAGGCGTGTCTCAGCTCTCCCCATCACAGCTCAGGAGGCGTGTCTCAGCTCTCCCCATCACAGCTCAGGAGGCGTGTCTCAGCTCTCCCCATCACAGCTCAGGAGGCGTGTCTCAGCTCTCCCCATCACAGCTCAGGAGGCGTGTCTCAGCTCTCCCCATCACAGCTCAGGAGGCGTGTCTCAGCTCTCCCCATCACAGCTCAGGAGGCGTGTCTCAGCTCTCCCTATCACAGCTCAGGAGGCGTGTCTCAGCTCTCCCCATCACAGCTCAGGAGGCGTGTCTCAGCTCTCCCCATCACAGCTCAGGAGGCGTGTCTCAGCTCTCCCCATCACAGCTCAGGAGGCGTGTCTCAGCTCTCCCCATCACAGCTCAGGAGGCGTGTCTCAGCTCTCCCTATCACAGCTCAGGAGGCGTGTCTCAGCTCTCCCCATCACAGCTCAGGAGGCGTGTCTCAGCTCTCCCCATCACAGCTCAGGAGGCGTGTCTCAGCTCTCCCCATCACAGCTCAGGAGGCGTGTCTCAGCTCTCCCCATCACAGCTCAGGAGGCGTGTCTCAGCTCTCCCCATCACAGCTCAGGAGGCGTGTCTCAGCTCTCCCCATCACAGCTCAGGAGGCGTGTCTCAGCTCTCCCCATCACAGCTCAGGAGGCGTGTCTCAGCTCTCCCCATCACAGCTCAGGAGGCGTGTCTCAGCTCTCCCCATCACAGCTCAGGAGGCGTGTCTCAGCTCTCCCCATCACAGCTCAGGAGGCGTGTCTCAGCTCTCCCTATCACAGCTCAGGAGGCGTGTCTCAGCTCTCCCCATCACAGCTCAGGAGGCGTGTCTCAGCTCTCCCCATCACAGCTCAGGAGGCGTGTCTCAGCTCTCCCCATCACAGCTCAGGAGGCGTGTCTCAGCTCTCCCCATCACAGCTCAGGAGGCGTGTCTCAGCTCTCCCCATCACAGCTCAGGAGGCGTGTCTCAGCTCTCCCCATCACAGCTCAGGAGGCGTGTCTCAGCTCTCCCTATCACAGCTCAGGAGGCGTGTCTCAGCTCTCCCCATCACAGCTCAGGAGGCGTGTCTCAGCTCTCCCTATCACAGCTCAGGAGGCGTGTCTCAGCTCTCCCCATCACAGCTCAGGAGGCGTGTCTCAGCTCTCCCTATCACAGCTCAGGAGGCGTGTCTCAGCTCTCCCCATCACAGCTCAGGAGGCGTGTCTCAGCTCTCCCTATCACAGCTCAGGAGGCGTGTCTCAGCTCTCCCTATCACAGCTCAGGAGGCGTGTCTCAGCTCTCCCTATCACAGCTCAGGAGGCGTGTCTCAGCTCTCCCTATCACAGCTCAGGAGGCGTGTCTCAGCTCTCCCCATCACAGCTCAGGAGGCGTGTCTCAGCTCTCCCCATCACAGCTCAGGAGGCGTGTCTCAGCTCTCCCCATCACAGCTCAGGAGGCGTGTCTCAGCTCTCCCATCACAGCTCAGGAGGCGTGTCTCAGCTCTCCCCATCACAGCTCAGGAGGCGTGTCTCAGCTCTCCCCATCACAGCTCAGGAGGCGTGTCTCAGCTCTCCCCATCACAGCTCAGGAGGCGTGTCTCAGCTCTCCCTATCACAGCTCAGGAGGCGTGTCTCAGCTCTCCCCATCACAGCTCAGGAGGCGTGTCTCAGCTCTCCCCATCACAGCTCAGGAGGCGTGTCTCAGCTCTCCCCATCACAGCTCAGGAGGCGTGTCTCAGCTCTCCCCATCACAGCTCAGGAGGCGTGTCTCAGCTCTCCCCATCACAGCTCAGGAGGCGTGTCTCAGCTCTCCCTATCACAGCTCAGGAGGCGTGTCTCAGCTCTCCCTATCACAGCTCAGGAGGCGTGTCTCAGCTCTCCCCATCACAGCTCAGGAGGCGTGTCTCAGCTCTCCCCATCACAGCTCAGGAGGCGTGTCTCAGCTCTCCCCATCACAGCTCAGGAGGCGTGTCTCAGCTCTCCCCATCACAGCTCAGGAGGCGTGTCTCAGCTCTCCCTATCACAGCTCAGGAGGCGTGTCTCAGCTCTCCCCATCACAGCTCAGGAGGCGTGTCTCAGCTCTCCCCATCACAGCTCAGGAGGCGTGTCTCAGCTCTCCCTATCACAGCTCAGGAGGCGTGTCTCAGCTCTCCCTATCACAGCTCAGGAGGCGTGTCTCAGCTCTCCCCATCACAGCTCAGGAGGCGTGTCTCAGCTCTCCCCATCACAGCTCAGGAGGCGTGTCTCAGCTCTCCCCATCACAGCTCAGGAGGCGTGTCTCAGCTCTCCCCATCACAGCTCAGGAGGCGTGTCTCAGCTCTCCCCATCACAGCTCAGGAGGCGTGTCTCAGCTCTCCCCATCACAGCTCAGGAGGCGTGTCTCAGCTCTCCCTATCACAGCTCAGGAGGCGTGTCTCAGCTCTCCCCATCACAGCTCAGGAGGCGTGTCTCAGCTCTCCCCATCACAGCTCAGGAGGCGTGTCTCAGCTCTCCCCATCACAGCTCAGGAGGCGTGTCTCAGCTCTCCCCATCACAGCTCAGGAGGCGTGTCTCAGCTCTCCCCATCACAGCTCAGGAGGCGTGTCTCAGCTCTCCCCATCACAGCTCAGGAGGCGTGTCTCAGCTCTCCCCATCACAGCTCAGGAGGCGTGTCTCAGCTCTCCCATCACAGCTCAGGAGGCGTGTCTCAGCTCTCCCCATCACAGCTCAGGAGGCGTGTCTCAGCTCTCCCCATCACAGCTCAGGAGGCGTGTCTCAGCTCTCCCCATCACAGCTCAGGAGGCGTGTCTCAGCTCTCCCCATCACAGCTCAGGAGGCGTGTCTCAGCTCTCTCCCATCACAGCTCAGGAGGCGTGTCTCAGCTCTCCCCATCACAGCTCAGGAGGCGTGTCTCAGCTCTCCCTATCACAGCTCAGGAGGCGTGTCTCAGCTCTCCCCATCACAGCTCAGGAGGCGTGTCTCAGCTCTCCCCATCACAGCTCAGGGGGCGTGTCTCAGCTCTCCCCATCACAGCTCAGGGGGCGTGTCTCAGCTTTCCCCATCACAGCTCAGGAGGCGTGTATCAGCTCTCCCCATCACAGCTCAGGGGGCGTGTCTCAGCTCTCCCCATCACGGCTCAGGAGGCGTGTCTCAGCTCTCCCCATCACAGCTCAGGAGGCGTGTCTCAGCTCTCACTATCACAGCTCAGGAGGCGTATCTCAGCTCTCCCCATCACAGCTCAGGAGGCGTGTCTCAGCTCTCTCCATCATAGCTCAGGAGGCGTGTCTCAGCTCTCCCCATCACAGCTCAGGAGGCGTGTCTCAGCTCTTACTATCACAGATCAGGAGGCGTGTCTCAGCTCTCCCTATCACAGCTCAGGAGGCGTGTCTCAGCTCTCCCTATCACAGCTCAGGAGGTGTGTCTCAGCTCTCCCTATCACAGCTCAGGAGGCGTTTCTCAGCTCTCCCTATCACAGCTCAGGAGGCGTGTCTCAGCTCTCCCTATCACAGCTCAGGAGGCATGTCTCAGCTCTCCCCATCACAGCTCAGGAGGCGTGTCTCAGCTCTCCCTATCACAGCTCAGGAGGCGTGTCTCAGCTCTCCCTATCACAGCTCAGGAGGCATGTCTCAGCTCTCCCTATCACAGCTCAGGAAGCAGCTGAAAGAAGAAACTGAGCATGTGCGGCCATCTCAGTGAGCAGGACAAAAAAATAAGAAAAAAATCAAACGGCAGGTGGCGCTATACAGGTACATTTTATTCAATAACTCAATAGTGGCTATTGAGTATTCAGATCCAGGTGCTGTTTTGAAAACTGTAGAATATTTTTTGTGGGAAAACCCTTTTAATGTAGGAGAATCAGACACGTATGCACTTGGCTGGCAGCCGCAGGCGCCTCTTGAATTCAACTCTATTGCTGTCCTCAGGATGATGATACAGTTGAATACTGTGGTGCACGCGGCGGTATTTTGTGCTGCATTCTGGTATCTTGTTCTGCTGGGTATTTGGTTCTGCTGGGACAGTATTTTGTGCTACACTATAGTATTTGGTTTTGTCTGAAGCAGGTATTTTGTACTGCACTGTGATATCTGGTCCTGCTGGGTTGGTATTTTGTTCCCAGTCTGCCCTTGTCTGAAGATCAGGTTTACACAAGTATAATGCGTCTGCAAATCTGCAATTGGGGTGATCTACGATGCTGTTTGTTTGGGTCATTACGCCAGCGGTCTAGGCCGAATGTTAGCTATAATAAGGGTGCAAAATTTATACTCGTGAAAAACTGGCCTTAGTCTACGTTTCATACATGAACACTTTTAATATTTGATTTCTATGTTGATGTACAGGCCCAAAGCCTGAGGTGGCACTTCTGAGAAATTCTCATGATTACAGGCCACCCATTATTTCTATACTGTAGTGTTGTAAAGGAAAGCAAATAACTAAAGATATCAACTTCCTTCCTGGCTTAACCATCGCCCTATGTGTGTGCACGTGAGGGAGGCTTGGCAATATATCTTCATTTCCTAATCTCTCCATTGGTTTTTACTTTGTAGTAGAAAAAAATCTCATTGAGAGCGACAACACGCTTGTGACTGATCAGTTATCGGCTCGGTGTATAGCCACTGTTGAACGAACTAGTCATGTGTCACATTCAGTCAATGACAGATGTTACATCACTGACACTGTGGTTTTACAACAGTGAGAGAACTGAGATGACGGCATTTTTTATTATGACCATTGATTATCATTAATAGATTTCATTCCCTAATTCCAGAAAACCCCTTCAAGCTTTCTTCTCAGGAAGGTATCTTTCAGTCCTACTTCCCCCCATTTTATACCTTCTGTATCCAAGAACCTGCAATTCAATTCCTGGCCATTCAATGGTTATATGTGTGTGGAATAAATATACTAGAGTAATGTAATAAATAACATAACAAATTGTGCAAAATATACAAAAAACACACATATCTCTTGTTGCTGTTATGGGTAAAAGGGGCAATTTATCAGAGTTGCAAAAAGGGATGATTATTGGCTTTCAGGCCCAGGATGGCAGTATTTCTGAAATTGCGCAGTTTGTGAACTGTTTATGTGCTGTTGCGGTAAAAGTGTATGGTGAGTGGACAAATGTCCGCATTGTGAATAGGTGACAAGGAAACTGCAGAGCACCAGGGGAGTAGCTATTGGGGAAGCAGCTGCTTTGGGGCCTGGACTCAGAAGCGTCTCACCCAGGAGGAGAACTAAAATATTTCATTGTCAAGGCCCCCTCAACAGTATTATACAATGACATTACATACAGTGACAGTATATACAGTTTAGGAAATGGAAGGAACAGCTGCCGGGCCTGGTCTAAGACAGTGATCTTTACTAGCCACAGGAGTGAGGGCTGCACAAAAGGAAGGTGTTGCGAAGAAGTTACTGGAAGAAGGGGGTGGGGCATTCAAAATTTTGCTGTAGGGCCACGTGCAAATTATGTGAGAGGTGAAGGTTGGCTATGAAGGTGCACAGAGTGCTACAAGATGTGTGTCTAGAACAGTTTAGCCAACCCTACTGCATATGGGGCTCCAAAGCAGATGGATGATCACTGCACCTCTGCTAATGAAGTTGCATCAGCATAACAAGCTTAGGTTTTCACAGCAGTATCGAAATTGAACCTCCGCTGATTGGCAAAGGGTTGCCTTCTCCGATAAGTCACATTTTCTGCTTCATTGAACGGATGGATGTTGGCGTTTCAGGTGAGAAACTTCAGAGGACAAACACCCTGTACCCATCAATGGAAGAACACAAGCTGATGATGGCAGCATTATGGTCTGGGAAATGTTTTAGTGGCATTCCCTAGGCCCACTCATCCTTGTAGAAGACACTCTTAACCAATTTGGGTATGAATCCATCCTTGCAGATCACATACACCCATACATGCTGATTGTTTTCCCTGGGGCGGGATCTTCTAGCAAGACCTAAAAATGGTTAGAGGAGAATAACCAAGACTTCCAAGTACTACCCTGACCCCTAATTCCCAGACTTGAACCCAGTTGAGTATCTGTGGTCCCTCCTCAATCATCATGGTCACTGTATCCTCCTCCCCCACGCTACCTCCAGCAGCTGTGGGATGCACTGCAGTCAGCATGGCTCCAGATACCTAAGACAACCTACCTGAGTCACTCCCAGCCCGTCTCTCTGCTGTAACTCTGGATATCAGCTGGTGGCCATAATAATGTGACTGTGCATATACAGTGTGTACATCCATGCATGGTAGATCCAAGCTGAAATGATCAATTGATGACCTCTAACTACAGTGAAGTGCAATCAATATCCTCATTAATATGATGAGCAGCCATTAAGATTAAAGAAGTACACAGTCACATCAACACACATATATAAAGCAAAGCCTGTGTTCACGCACCAAAGCAATGCGCTATACAATAAGCTAATAAACACATATATATCACATACCTCCAATTTAGGAGACTCCTCATAGACAGAGCAATCTTCCTGTTGACATTCAGGGGCATCTCTGCCAGACCTACAGCAAACAGCATTGACACACAGCACTTCACCCATTACCGTCTATGCTTCGTTCTCATACATTTCATTCTGCCTTGTCTTCTATTTTTCCACTACTCTATTCACATGACTCACATGACACCCCAGCTTCTAGCAAACAGACCCATGACTCAAGCTGCCTTCCTACATTCCCTAGGATTCCAAAAACAGTTTTATGCCTATCATTTCATATGTGTCATGTATTTGCCATTACAATCTCATAGAAAACAGTATGTTAGTTTTGCGCTGTTCAGTATAATTATTGTACAAATTCTACATCTATGCAGAACATCATCCATGTAGGTGTGTTGAACATTTCTTTCCAAAGCTTTGAGAATTTATATTGAATATATTCTTATTTTGTAGCTATAATAGCCTACACGCCTAGGAAAGCTGTTGATTAGATTTTCGAACATGGATGCATCTATTAATCCATAAGGCCATGTAGGGCACTCATTTGGATGAAAAGCTCTGATCAGTGTTGAATTTCCACCCAAAGGTGTTGAATGGGGTTGAATGTATGGCTTTGGCATGTTCTTCCACAATTAGCACTGCCATTTTTATGGTTCTTACTTTGTGCACAAATGATTATGTCTTCACTGTCTGGCCCTGTCAGTCAAAGTGGTGGGTTCGGGACCTGTAGGAGAGTAAGCGGAGCCTCTGGGTGCAACGGCAACTCTCTCATTGCAGCCAGAGCCAAATTTCCATATCATGCTATGTGGCCACGGAGCGCGTTGGGACCATCAGTCAAACACCATTAGATTTAGCTGACAAGGACACATATCCCATGTCAGCAGGTATTTAGCGACAGATTGCCTTTATCTTCTATGTGATCTCTTTAATATCTCGCTAATTCTCAGACATTTCATGAACTGTTGTAAATGAAAGCTTTGAATTAGCGTTTTGATAGCAATAATTATACTTTCAGAAATCTAATAGTCATTAAAACACTTTACATCTCTAATCTCTCTGCTACAAATACCTTTATTTGCTGCTGTTATGCTTTGACGCACTGTATATTTCTATTGCTATGCTGCTACCTAGTGCTAGACTGCTTTATTAACTGCTGTATTATAGTATATGCAGTAGGACCTTTGGGTCACATGGCCTAATCTGAAGGTCCTCAAGTTAGTATAATGTTGTATTGTACTGTTGAGATATTGGATTGTCTTGGTGGTTCTCGGATGCAATGTGCTCAGTCATGTCCTACTACCAACATGGTGCTGAGAGAGTCCAGACTCGAACACAAGTTGTTCGAGGATTGCTACAAGATGATTGTCCCAGACCAGTGGGAGAACTCACAAGTGCAAGTGCAATGCATTTCTCACATGAAATCTGTAGCAAGACTATATAAGGGACAGGCCTTCCCATCACTTTTCTTTGTGGGGAGAATAACTATGCCGGTATTCCTGTGTTGCAAAAGTAACAGCTCACGATCCTTTCTCACGCTGCACGGGAAGGGCAATCCCCAAGTCAAATCCAGCAAAGAAGATAAACAATAAAAGAATATAACTGATTGGAAACAAGTACGTCTGCTGGGATCTTCTTTGCTGGCATTCCTGTGTTAACCAGCCAGATGATTACAGCTGGAGCTTAAAAGTGTGAGAGAGATGAAGCTGATGCTAAAGGCAACTCAACTTGTAGCCGATTGCCTAGACAGAAGCTGTATGAAAAAAGACTTGAGCAATCCATTACAGACTTTAAGAAGGCTCTGCTGTATCCAGAAATATGGAGATCTTAAAGGAATTCTTATGTGTGGCAGCAGACCAAACAGTTAGAATAACTTTGCCCTCTTGTAAAAGATGACTATACTGGCCAGATGGCTTCTGCTCCAGAAGGTCACATTATTGAGCTGCATTTATTCAGTAAAGTTGACTGTGTTGCCACAAAGTACTGTGTCAGTCTTCATTATTGTGACCATTCCCCTCTCCTTGTACCTGCTGTACGAGGTGGACCCCATCTATCCTTGTATTACATGGACGACTGTTCCAGTGAATGTCCTCATCTGCAGGGGGTATGCCTGGCTGGCCATGGCGTCACCGTTAAGATCAGCTATTTGTGTGCCAGAAGTGAGACCCAAGTAACTGTAGTTTGAAATGGTTTGTCTCTGATGAGACAACCCCATCTAAACATTTATGCCATATCCATAGGATATACTATAAGTGTCCAATAGTTCTTGTCTCCCACCTCTAGGACCTGCTCCTATCTCAAGAACAGGGCCCATTGTGCTCCGCAGTGAATGGAGAGGTGCATGTATGGCTCTCTTCATTTACTGCTATAAGAATAGACTGTGTAAATAGAGGCACTCAGTTTAAACATGGAGGCTATACACTGTCAAACACTGGTTACTCACAGTACTCGAGAGGGGGGAGAAAGGATAACCTCAAGACACCTGACTCCCACACCTCTTGGTCCAGATCAAAAAAGTTTTGCTTGTAATTTGCTCCTGAAGAAGGGGATTTATTTTAAGAGTCATTAAAGTATACCTGCAGCAGGAAATTTTTGGGTGTCCTCTTTAGACGGTTTGTGGGGTTCATTAGATGAGTTGACCTGGTGTGAAAATCAGGTGTCTTGAGGTTATCCTTTCTCCCCCCTCTCAAGTACTGTGAGTAACCAACTTATGACAATGTATAACCTCTGTGGTTAAACTGTATTTATACTGTCTATTGTTATTGTTTCACAGTGCGGGCTATTTGAGTTCCTGGCATCGGCATAATTTGCAGAGAACTGCTGGTTTTCTGGAGGAGACATAATTGTGGCAAAAACCAGCAGTTCAAAAAGATCCCCTTGATGGTGGGTATTCTTCTTGGTCACATGATATATACATTTTTATATATTATTATTTCACTTTTAATACTTTTTACTACCTTTTGCTTCTTATACGTACCGTATATACGTGTTCATTTATCAACCTAGTATCTGGCCAATCTGAAAATATCTGTAAGCCTGGCCTTATAACAGCGCCAGACTGGTCCACCAGAGTACCAGAGGATCCTCTGGTAGACCCAGGCTCTGATACCATAGTGGACCCCAAAGGTCCAGGAGGGGAAAAAAACTATATTTGAAGCCAAACATTTGCCATAAGTGTCGATTTCTTTGAATCAAAAACTATTAGACATTATTGATGATATAGAGGTTGGGCCTAGAGAATAATTTCCTCTGGTGGGCCCAAGGACCTCAGTCCAACTCATAATTCACTCTAATCCCCTGACACACACAATTGGTGTTTTCTTATTTACTTTGTTAATTTATATCAGAGTAATTTACTGTGGTGGGACTTCTGAACATAGTTGAGTAAGCATGCTCAGCTATTTTTGAGGTGGGACCGACACCTATCAGACATTTATAGCATATCCTGTGGAGATGCCATAAATGACCTGATGGGAATACCTAAAGCAAAGATCACAATTAGTTCAAGAATGATCAAGTAGTTGCTGTATGCTCCATGTCAGGAGCACTAAATGGTTCCCCCAAAAAACTGCAATTCCATCTTTTTTGTGGGAAAAAACAAGTTAACTTTATTAAAAGTAAAAAATGTATACCTTAAAAGGATGTCTCAGACTGATGCCATACAGTGGCATCCGTTCACCATAGAGTTCCATTGTAAAAAAAAAAGTATACTTTTTTTTTACTGGACTGTGCAGGATACAAGAACTGTGCATTTTTGTATCCTTATTTTTTCCTAACGGAGGCATAAAAGGCATAAGAGGCATAAAACTTTACGTGAACCCACCCTAACTAGAAATAAGAATGTCACCATGATCAACCCTACCAGGCAGTATGCCAGATTTTATAGGGTTGATCATGGTGACAGATGCCCATTGACAAAAGTCAGTTAAGGAAGCCTAAGAGAAGAAAAAAGTTATTTAGGCTCTGTTCACACTGCTGATCACACGCTACCATTTTGAACGTCCATTGGGGATTCCATGACTTGCTATCCAAATGACAGATACCTCGATGGAACCATATGGATTCTACGACAGATCTGTAACCGCATCATGGCTTCTGTTATAAAGGTAAGTTTTTAAAGTTTTTCCTAACAAGAAAATGCATCATAAACTGTACAACAACAAATTGTGTGAATCCAACCAAATACCTCTAGGTTAAAGCATATGGTTCGATTTGCATAGTTTTATTGTTTTATCCTTACCTCTTCATAGCCTGTATGTTTTTGCTTTAAACCTATGAAAAGAAATTAACATACTGAATTAGAACACGCTCATTTCCTTCCAACATATTAAAGGAAAGCAGTATCTATAATCGTTGCTTTAAAGAAGCACTATAGGGAATGTAATTTTTTTGACCAGTGGCTGTATTTGTGGGTTATAACCTCCATTCTGATCCTCAACTGTGTCATGTGACCAGCACTCTGATGTCCAACTGACACAGGACAGGAAGTCAGTTACTTCTCTATTCATTCCTATGAGACTGACATTGAGGCTCCCATATGAACACATAGAGAAGTGGCTTCCTGTCCACACATAACATGCTTTGTTATTTGGAAAATCAGTGTTGGTCACATGACACAGCTGAGGATCAGAAGGGAGGTTATAACTCAAAAATACAGTCACTAGTAAGAAAATTATCTTCACAACAGTTTACATCATGCACCTTTCTAACAGGTCAGAGAATAACATTTTTTTCTGGGAGTGCTTCTTTAATAATAAACATAACATCCCGTGTCTTTAAACGAGTGACTCTTTCTGAAGTTTTAAATTCCATTTTCTTTTTATGTAACGCTATTATTATTATTGTGGTTGTCATAGGAATAAAACTGAAAATAGCAGAGCCCGAGGAAGAGACAGAAGGAGTATTTATCTTGTCAGCAGTGCAGCACTTCTAATGGATTCTACTGATCGTTCCGCTCAACGTATGCAAAGCATTTTATCCACAATGTGTATTATAGCTGTAAACCCACGATTGGCCAGAAAACAACATGCAGCAATTGAGAGAAGAGATAAACTGCCTTGCTGGATTATTTAAACACTGCAGTATGGCTAAGAACGTCTTTCTGGATTATTTTCTGTCTCTAGAAAAGAGCTACCACATTCTAGACTTACTTTAAAGGGGTTGTCCAGTTTCATGATATTCATGGCCTATGCTTCGGATAGGTCATTTATTTCAGAACGATGGGGGTCCAATGCTCAGTATCCTCGCCAATCAGCTGTTTAAAAGGGCCACAGCGCTCATATGAACAGCACGTCCTCTTCAAAGTTTACCCGCGAGTCGCCTCTATTGTAGTGGCTGTGGACACCCTACCGCCTTGCAAAGTAGATTGAGCACAGGTAAACATTGAAGAGGATGCAGTGTGCACTCCATTGCTGCAGCCCCTTCAAACAGCTGATTGACGGAGGTGCCAAGAGTCAGACCCCCACTGATCTGATATTGATGGTATTTCCTGAGGAGTATAGTAAGGCTGGACATACTCGAGATACCAGTCAGCTAAATAAGCCTTCTGAGGACAGCTATCTCACCTGACCAACCCATACTGATATACTCTTGGCTTAGCTGAGTGTCTGGTTATGAATAGCATGACAAAAGAAGGCCGCTAGACACCTCTGAAGGTGGCTTACCTCCCCAAGAACCAAAAGATCAGGAATGTTGAAATCCAACAGCCAGACGCTTACCTTCTCAAACATCTGCCATAGAAGAAGAGTCAGGAGGCCCCCATACACATTAGATGGTTGGCCGCTCCCACATCTAAAGTGTATGGCCAGATTAAAGTGATTGTTACCACCCCCAAGGACTAATAAGTGCAGTACTACATGAATAGTACTGCCCTCACTAAGTTATATGTCCATACTCTCCTATGTTCTCCCGCTGTACACCCGCAAACTAGCATGCACATAATGGACAGGATTCCTGAGCACAAGCTCAGAAGTCCTCTCAATGTATCCCAGCGATGGTTTGCAGCTAAGAGTGAAGGAACATGGGTAAGTGTGGACATGTAGCTTAGCAATAGGACTCCTAAGGAGCAGTACTGTTCATGCAGTATTGGGCTTAAAGGGCTTATGCAACCACTATAATGAGCGCCAATGGCAATGCCCGGGCACCTCATATAGGTTATACTTACCCCGCTTTCCTGCACCTACATTGCTCCTGATCCCCACATGGGCGCCGCTGCATCTTCCCATGGCGTGAATCATTACATGATGTTTTTATCCGCGCGATGGGGAGATGCAGTGGCGGCATTGCGGGGATCAGGTGCGATGTAGGTGTCGGGGAGTGGGTTAAGTATAGAATTGGATAACCCCTTTAACAGGCCTTAATGGAGGTGACAGACTCCCCTTAAACAGTGGAGTAATAATTGTGGTCATAAGGTGCAACCATGATTGAGTCCAGAGGGGAAGGGGGCTTGCCTGAAATAAGGCTGGGTAATTCATTTAAAGAGGTTGCTCCATGAAGACAGCCCCTTTAAAAAAAAATTAAAAAAATGATACAGCAATCAGATGTCATCATTTTAGATCCTCTACTCTCCAGGCATACTTTACATACTGGCCATTGGTGGTCATCCATGTAATACATGGACCCTCCAGGTCCGCTAAAGTAGAAGCCCCTCTTACAGAGTTGCGCTCTGTTCTGGAAGATAAAGGGGGGGTGTGGTGAGGGAACCCCCCTATAACATCCATATGCCCTGATAGGGCTTGATGCAGAAGATATGCATGCATTAGCATTGGTGTTTATGCGGATTAAATTGTGTTCCTATGGAGCCCGGCTTATGCGGTGGCCTCGTATCACTTAGGAGTACACAGGCTGCCGCACACTACATCTGGTTTCCCCGACCATCGCTAGGGGCAGCTGGTACACAACTGGAAGCACACTCTCACATTTGACCACGACATCGGAGGGGTTAAATATATGTGATCAATGTTATTGTCCCGAGTGCCTGCTGTTTAAGACAGAAGGCACCAGGCGATTGTGGCGCCCACTGCGCTTGCACATGGGCGCCATCTTGAAACCCCTAACTAACCAACGTAATTTTCTGTTGGAGCAGTGGGAAGGGGTTAAACAATAGGTCGTTTTCTGATGACACATTTCCTTTAAATAAACATTAAAGAGTTTATTCTCCTTCCTGAGATTTGTTTCGGAAACCTTCCCCAGTGTAGTCAGACCCACAGCGGTAAACATAATTACTTGGTCCCCTCTGTTATGTTCCAATTCCATTGCTTCTTCTCAGGTGCCATAGGTCCCGCACCAGCTTCCTGTTTGATGAGAGTAATGTGACTGCCACAGCCAATTACTGGCTGCAGTGGTCACGTGTCACCCATGTAAAAGCAAACAAGGACTGCAAGTAGCGGCACAATGCCATGTGCAAAGACACATGCAAACACTGGAATTACAAAAAGTAGAAGCTCTTTTCACACATTTTTGATCAAAATTGTGTCGGCCCATCTACCAATGACAAGGTGGCTTCCAACAGACTTGCCTCTCCTGTGCTTTTGGCCCACAAAATTCAGGGCAATCCAACCAGGGGCTTAGCTATTGGGGTCGCAGTGGTCGCCATTGCGACAGGACACACCATTGCAAGTGTGCACTGCAACTTATGTATCACTGTCCTCAGGGTGGAAGAGGCCTGCACTGCATCGCTGTCAGCCACACGGAGGTAATTATTTGAGTCTATTGTTTTTTATTTTGCATCATGCTGTTGGGCCACTACTGGGGGTGGGGAGTACTATACAGGCATCTACTGGGGGCACAAAATAGGGGCATATTGTCCTGCACATATAAGGGGACATGTTCTTGTACTGGCACACATTATGAGGTGGCACCATGGGGACATTGGTGATACTGGGGTCAGTAAAAGGGGGCATTTTTTGTACTGGCACACTGAAGGGGGCATTTTTTGTACTGGCACACATTATAAGGGAGTGCTATTACTGTGTGGGGCACCCTGGCACACTATCAGCTTTGTATCATTATTTTTAGGGGACTTTATGTATAGACTATTAGTGTCAGGGACAGTATTTGCTGGGCACAGTTATTTTTTAGGGCACAGTGTGCCAATAATTATTAATGGGGGGCGCTATCTGCGTGGTACTAGTATTTTCAGGGGAACTGTTTCTGTATTATAGTATTGGGGAGCACAGCGAGCACGGTATTGGGGGTAGCAGGATGGGGTGTTGAGAAGGTGGGGAGGATGATGGAAAAGTAGGAAACTAAGATGTCTGCTTGTCAAACTCTGCAGAGAGAAAACATGGCTGAAAGAAATCATCATGGTGGTCTGGTCTGAATTGAGAAAATGAGGAAAGAGAACATCTACATCAAAGGAGATGTCACTGGATGTAAGAGGAATGTGGTACTGTATTACCCTGTATGTTTTGTAGCGCTGTATGGAATATTTTCCAAGTATGTCTTCTAAGCTAGGGCTACATGGCGACACTAGTCACGTCCAGGATCACAATGTAGCATTGATCCCATAGAAGTGAATGGGATAGCCGCGCCAGTCACAAGAAATCCAGCAGTTCTGGATTTCTTGTGACTTGCACGGCAATCCCATTAATTTATATGGGATACTGCAACTCTGCTATCCTGGCCACGACCAGTGTTGCCTTGCCATGTAGCTGTAGCCTAACAGTAGGGCTGGTGGAAAGAGGTTAGGTCGAGAATGTGGCGGGTGCTGTTTCAATTTTTGCCTCAGGCAGCAGAAGAGCTAGGTGCACCCCTGCCCCTTGCCCCAAAGCACTGAGGGAAGTGACTACTCTTTCCAATACAAGGGCTACCTCTGCTACACTTGGGGTTGGATTCACTTCTGGCTTTGGGTCAACAACCTGCATCAAAAACTGCCACAAAAAGCTGTATGACACCACCCTCAATTTTTTTGTTACCATATGTCCTCTTTCACATGTCGGTGAATCACACACGTGTGCTATCTGTGTTCTCCACGGACCGCTCATGTATCTATTGACTTTAATGTGTATATTCACACATCAGTGGCTTTGCATGGACCATGGGTCCGTGGTGACACCACAGTAGCATGACTAATTTTGTCTGTGATTACAGATCCCTCTTGGACATTACAGTCTATGGGTTCGGGAAAACCATAGACACAACATGGATGTCATCTGTGTTTGGTCTGTGGTTTTCATGGACCACTGGTAGGAGATGCTCTGGAAAGTATTTTTCAGCCTAGTAGTGTCCGTGGAATACAGGTGTCACATGGAGGGCAGAAAACGGGCATGAAACAAACATGGGTCCTTCAGTTTCATAGTTCTTTATATAAAATAAGGATAAAATAAGTAAAAAAGATGCATTCTGTGTTAATTTTAAAAAAAAAAGCAAAAAAAAAAACATTGTGCTGTGAACATGGCCTTATTTTCCCCTGGTGCTGGCCAACTCTGCGGTGATCACTAATAAAGTAAATACATTTACCTAGAATATTTTATAGAATGTCATAACCCTGGTGTGTCAAACACTGAAATTCAGAGAAAAAGTCTCTTAAAGCTCCATGGACATCTCCCTTGCGCATGAAAAGTGGGGTTAAAAAGGACTTTTTCTGGGATTTTAGTCCGCGCTTGCCACTTTCCATAAAGGGGGCTTGGCAACGGTGGAATGGGGGCTTGGTCAGCCGCTACAACAAATTTATCTTCATTTATGCCAGTTTTCTAGCAAAAACAAAGCCAGAGTACTACAGCAGCTCTGAGCTGTCATAGATTACTATTTAGGCGCATGAACTGCCGGCGCCTCGTCATAAATTAGGTGCATCCTCCGGTGGCGCAGAGAATATCAAGACCTTCAGCTCAGACACAGTGTTCAATGTCACAGGTTCCCTTTAAGGTATGTGTAAGTTTGTTTTCTTAGTCATCAGTTAAAAACCTCAAAAACTGATAGAATTTTCAAAACATGAAAGTCTGTGAGAAAAGATAATCTTATCTAGTTATCTACCCATCAGTTTTATGAAATGCTGTTGTTAGGAGGAGGAAGAAAATAGCCAACAAATAGCTACTTTTTAATTTGGATTCTCTGCTGATTCTTGTAGTACTCCAAAAATAGCCTGCAGGGGATAGTAAATTGCTTGGATCTTCCGCCATCTTATTAAAGATCAGTATGTGATATGCCGGCCTTTAAAGGGGTTATCCAACCCCTAAAATGCCTTCCCATACGACCGGGCCCCTGACAGAGGATATACTTACCTGGCACCCCGGCACCCACATTGCTTCTGATGTCTGCACGGCGCCGCTGCATCTCCCTGTCACGTGGATGAAACCATCCGGCGTCAGGGGCAGCCAATAGCAGGCTGGGATGGGAACAAGCGTCCCTAGCATAGCAGGTGACGCTGGGGAGGCTCAACTCCGTCGGGGCCTGCTATTGGCTTACCCTCCACCCCCGAATGTTTTCATCTCCGCGACTGGGAGATGCAGTATCGGCCGTGCGGGCGTCAGAAGCGACGGGGATGCATTTTAGGGGTTTGATAACCCCTTTAAGACTAATTTCATATGAGTGTATTCGATCCGTGTGTCAGAGGTATTTCCCAGGCTGAACGTTGCTCCCGTGACATGACCTTATGACAATATAATGATTTATAATTCTGTGTGTCCCTGACTGACCGCGGCTGTACTGAATTGTACTCACATAATGCAATCAGTACAATTCATTACAGTCGAGGTCGGGCAGGAACACACAGCATTATAAATCATTATAAAGCAGTGCGTTTGTGTCAAAGGAACAGTATTCTGCCAGGGAAATACCTCTGACACTCAGAGCGTATTTCACGGACTGAATAAGCTTGAAATTATTCTAATAAATGACCCCCACTGTTCGCAAAACAATGCCACAAAAGACACATGCAGTTATTTTGCCATTTTAACATGAAAATGCTAGTGCAAAGTTGTGTGTGTAGGAACCCATAAAGTGGCAGCGCAGGGCAAGGGAGAGCATCAGAGCATGAAATGCTCCGATGCTCCAGCCTGTCTGGGTGAAGAAAGGGATATGTCCGGGTTCAGCTGTGAACCCAGTCAACCCCTTTAAACTGGCAATAAATGTCAGCTCAACCCTCTAATTTTGATGGGACCAGCTGACCATCTAACGTGTATGGGGATCTCCCAATTCTCAACGCAAGGGCAGATGTCAGGGGAGGTAAGGATCGGGCTGTTGAAAACCACCTATGCAGTGGCCGGGTTTGGGGTGGCCCCAACGCTATGCTGGGTCCCCGGACACCGTTGAGGTGTCATTACGTGTTACTGCTCTCCGGGAGGGATGGTAAGGCGTGGTTCTCCCAAATGGGAAATAAGTCTAGAGAATCAGAGTCTGCAGGAAACCAGGGTGCTTCTTTATTGGAGGAATTCAGGTACAAAACAATACAGGCGAGGCATTTGGATGGCTTCTCCAGTCTTCTCCCTGGCAGAACAAGGGTTTGATACTGAGGAAAGGCCTGAGCTAGCTGTCCCTCTTTCTCTACAGAAGGTACCCTGGTCCAAGGCTGGTGATCCAGGGTCTGTGGCAGCGTATCCCCGTCTCAGCGTCTTCTTCTGTAGTTTGGCAGAGTCTCCTCCCTGGCAGAAGAAGGGTTTGATGCTGAGGAAAGGCCTGAGCTAGCTGTCCCTCTCTCTCTCAGAAGGCTGACATCCTGGTCAAGGGCTCACGGTCTGTAGCTCAGTAGTCCGGGTGGCTCCTTGGTCACAGGGCTAGTGACCCATGGTCTGTGGCTTAGCGTCCCCATCTCAGCGTCTTCTGGTCACTCATGCAGGCTGGCATGAGTCTCCCCTCCAAGCACTGGTCCCTAACTGCAGCACACTAGGGGCTCTGACTGCTCTCCTTATATACAGTTTTCGCTAGACTAGAACCTTCTAGTGGGAGGGGTGGAGTGGAGAAACTCAGCACAAACAGATACATTGTTTCAGCTCCCGTCTGGTATAGACTTACATTAAAGGTTCAATGATACTCAATGGCAATGACACAGCAGGTTTTCCAGACAAAAATAAGTTCACAGACATAACAACATAGCTAAAACCAGACATTTTGAAGGTCAGGCGTCTGCTTTTTGGTGGTAAACAAGTCTGAGTTTTTCCCTCCAAAACATAGTGGTAAACAACGTCTGGGTTTTTTCCTCCAAAACATGGTCTTTTTTAAACCCTATGGCAACTATGAAAATTTACCAGCTTCTCAATCAAAGCCCTAACAGTCTCTCAGTATTCATTAACCCTTTCCACAGAGCCATGTAAATACAGTGATAATTGAACAGGGTATACTGTATATCAGAACATATACAAATGCAGTTACACAGTATTAAACAGTATACCGTAAGTTAACCCTTTCAAGAGAAATAAAGTAAGAAGTTTTAACTTTGCATAGGGGATATAGGCAAATGTCCACAAATGTCCAAATGTCAAAGTACTCTCTGCTCCAGGGCACTACACCTACCCTGTCCATACTGTATCTCCCCAAGATCTGCCAACATCTTTTGATATCAGGGGATATGCTGCTGCCAGAGGTGTCTGGCAGCGGCTTTCTTCCCATTCCCTGTTCAAAACACATGCATGCTTGGCCAAGCAGCCTACCCCGTACTTACATTATACAGGCTACCATAAGCAGCAGACTGGATTCTGCTGACAGGTTTTTCTAATAACAATAAAGGTGAATTTATACAGGGCTGTTATTGGGCTGAATATCAGGAACATCAGCCCGTGTACAGATGCAGCCTATCACACGATGAATGAGCAAACATTCGTTCATTGGGTGAATTTATTGTTTATGCAGCGCATTATATCATCTTTTATAGGCAGCAGATCGTGCTGTGTGATTAGCAGTCCACCGCCCAGGAACAATGAATCTGTATGGGGATGAATGACTGCAGTAGCCCCCGCTCGTCCTCATACAGTGTAAATGCAGATCTTTACCTCCACTGACAAGAAGGCAGTTATCAGGAAGGAACAGCTCCTTCCTGATTATTGCCTACTCAGTCTGGGCGAGCAAAGCGATCCTAAGGGACAATTTTACACCACAGTAAAGCAAGCGCACATGTATAACAGATGCAAATACCTGACTAATGAACCTATCAACATCATGGCACATTAGAAACTAGCCTCAGGGTACTGCCACACATAGCATAAATGCTTCAAGAGCCCTTTACACTGACGAGAATCTGCCAGATAATCGCAAACGAGCTTTCATAGGCGATTATCTGGCAGTGCAAGGCCAATTCACACGAGCGAGATTTCCATCCAGGTGTGATGCGTCAAGCAAACACATAGCATCCGGACTGGATCCTGACCTATTCATTTCAATGTGTCTGTGCACATGAGACAGTGGTGTACCTACCATATAGGCAGACCATGCAGCTGCTATGGGGCCAGTGTGGAAAAGGGGCCAGCAGGGAGGAGAGGCCCCGCCCCCTAATTGCTCCTGTCTATCTTTCTAAAGCTAAAGGACCTTTGAGGATGTCATCACAGGTCCTATAAGGGAACTGCACAGTGTAAAGTGTAGTTCCCAGCTTAGGATCTAGCAAAGGCACTGCACCAAAAATGGTGTGGTTCTTATGTTTGAAAGGTACATCTGCCAGAATAGAGTGGTAAGAGGAGGTCCTCCACTTCTCGTCAATATCCCCCCCCCCACCCGCTCTGTTTTAACTCATTGCTCACTCATGTATAATGAGACAGTTACAGTGACCATTACCTCATGTACCTCACACACAGTGACCATAATGTATAACTGACCACATATATCTGTACACACTGCATCTATAGTATTATACCTTGTATGTCTCGCATCAATACACTGCTCTGTATATATATATATATATATATATATATAAACACCCACCCACTGCATATATTACACAGTATTATAGATGCAATGTGTACAGATACATAGTATATACAGCAGTGTACTCATATGTGAGGTACAAAGTATAATATATGCAGTGTGTATAGATACTATATATCTATACACACTGCGTATATTATACTTTGTACCTACACATATAGTACACTGCTGTATATACTATATATCTATACACACTGCATATATTATACCTTGTACCTCACATATCAGTACACTGCTGTATATACTATATACCTGTACAGCACTGCATCTATTATACCTTGTACCTCACATATGAGTACACTGCTGTATATACTATATATCTATACACACTGCATATATTACACCTTGTACCTCACATATGAGTACACTGCTGTATATACTATATATATAGAGCAGTGTACTCATATGTGAGGTACAAGGTATAATAGATTAAGTGTATACAGATGTATAGTATATACAGCAGTGTACTGATATGTGAGGTACAAGGTATAATAGATGCAGTGTGTATAGATATATAGTATATACAGCAGTGTACTGATATGTGAGGTACAAGGTATAATATATGCAGTGTGTATAGATATATAGTATATACAGCAGTGTACTCATATGTGAGGTACAAGGTATAATAGATTAAGTGTGTACAGATGTATTGTATATACAGCAGTGTACTGATATGTGAGGTACGAGCTGTAATTTATACCTCATATCTCACGTCAATACGTATTTACTATATACCTGTACACACTGCATCTATTATACCTTGTACCTCACATGTCAGTACCTGCTTTATATACAATACATCTGTATACCATGCATCTATTATACCTCGTACCTCACATATTACACTATTGTATATACTATATACCTGTACACAATGCATATATTATACCCCGTACCTCACATATCAGTACACTGCTGTATATACTATATACCTGTACACACTGCATATATTATACCCTGTACCTCACATATCAGTACACTATGGTATATACTATATACCTGTACACACTGCATCTATTATACCTCGTACCTCACATAACAGTACACTGCTGTATATACTATACATCTGTGCACACTGCATCTATTATACCTCTTTTGTGTGCCAGGGCTGTCTTGTAATCCCAATCCGGCCCTGATGGCATAAATTATAAAGCATAGTTCATGGAACAAATGGAGAGGCCTGGAATGGGTAGTGGAAGGGGCTACAAAAGGGAATGGGGGCCCAATTTAGATTCTTGCTATGGGGCCCAGTGATTTCTATGTACGCCCCTGACATGAGGCACATTTTTCACGCATCATTTCTGCGTTCAGGAAAAATCGCAGCATGCTCTATATTCTGCGTTTTTTCACACAGCACTGGTTACACAGAAGTAAATGGGGCTTGCGTGAAGAACGGAAGACATCCAGATGCAATGCGTTTTTCACTGATGGTTGCTAGGAGATATAGACTGTTATTCTTCAGTTTTTTTTTCATGCATGTGAAAAATGCATCAAAAACTGATTGCACCCGCACAGAAAAAACAGAAACACTATTGCAGACAAAACGGATCCTGACACAATCCGTATCACTCGGTCATTCATCGGGTAATAAGATCGTTTGTGCAGACACCTAATTCGTCGTTTGCCAGCTGCAGATCCACAAAAAATACGGATGACCGTCTGTGTGCATTACGTATTTTGCGGAACGGAACAGCTGGCCCCTAATAGAACAGTACTATTCTTGTCCGTTATGCAGACAATAATAGGACAAGCGTTTCAGACCTCCTTTAATTCGGGTCCTTCATCATGACATTTTTTGGATTGTCTTTGGAACAGCTAAGCCCAGGGGCTGTTGTATGTGCTCTGCATAGCAGGGAAGCAGAGCTGCCTTTTCTAATTTTTTTATTTCCAATAATACTATTATACTAGGATGTATTTCCAATAATACTATTATACTAGGATGTATTTCCAATAATAGTATTAGGCCTCTTTCACACGGGCGTCATGTTTGACACCCAGATTGAATGCGGGTGCGTTGCGGGAATATGCACGATTTTTCCGCGCGTGTGCAAACGTTTGTAATGTGTTTGTAATGTACCCAGACCCGAAGCCGGACTTCATCACTGAAGTCCGGTTTCGGGTTCAGTATTCTGGTGAATTTATTATTTTCCCTTATAACATGGTTATAAGGGAAATGTGATTGGACCATGTGATGTGACGTCATCACAGGTCATTTAGACTACAGCTAAAGCTTGAAGTGAGAAGAGAGATCGCTAACTACGCGATCAAGTGGCTAAGGTAAGTTAAGTTTTATTATTTTTAACCCCTTCATCCTCATTTTACACAGCATTCTTTATTGAGAACCATGTTATAAGGGAAAATAATAAAGATCGGGTCCCGTTGCTTAGCAACCATGCGGGAAAATCGCACTGCATCCGCACTGCTTGCAGATGCTTGCGATTTTCCCGCAGCCCCATTCACTTCTATGGGGCCTCCGTTGCGTGAAAAACACAAAATATAGAGCATGCTGTGATTTTCACGCAACGCAGAAGTGATGCGTGAAAATCACCGCTCATGTGCACAGCCCCATCGAAATGAATGGGTCCGGATTCAGTGCGGGTGCAATGCGTCCACCTCACGAATTGCACCCGTGCAGAAAACTCGCCCGTGTGAAAGGGGCCTTATACTAGGATGTATATCCAATAGGCCTCATGCACACGGCCGTTGTTCGGGTCCGCGTCCGAGCCGCATATTTCGCGGCTCGGCCGCGGACCCATTCACTTCAATGGGGCCGCAAAAGATGTGGACAGCACTCCGTGTGCTGTCCGCATCCGTTGCTCCATTCCGTGCCCCTGCAAAAAAAATATAGCATGTCCTATTCTTGTCCGTTTTGCGGACAAGAATAGGCATTTCTATAATGGGCCGCGTTCTGTTCCGCAAATTGCGGAACGGAACACGGATCAGCTTCCGTGTTTTGCGGATCCGCGATTTGCGGACCGCAAAACACCAACGGTCGTCTGCATGTAGCCATAATAGTATTATATTAGGATGTATTTCCAATAATACTATTATATTAGGATGTATTTCCAATAATACTATTATATTAGGATGTATTTCCAATAATACTATTATATTAGGATGTATTTCCAATAATAGTATTATATTAGGGTGTATTTCCAATAATACTATTATATTAGGATGTATTTCCAATAATAGTATTATATTAGGATGTATTTCCAATAATAGTATTATATTAGGATGTATTTCCAATAATAGTATTATATTAGGATGTATTTCCAATAATAGTATTATACTAGGATGTATTTCCAATAATAGTATTATATTAGGATGTATTTCCAATAATAGTATTATATTAGGATGTATTTCCAATAATAGTATTATACTAGGATGTATTTCCAATAATAGTATTATACTAGGATGTATTTCCAATAATAGTATTATACTAGGATGTATTTCCAATAATAGTATTATATTAGGGTGTATTTCCAATAATACTATTATATTAGGATGTATTTCCAATAATAGTATTATATTAGGATGTATTTCCAATAATAGTATTATATTAGGATGTATTTCCAATAATAGTATTATATTAGTATATTGCTCCAATGATTTTTTGGTTTCTTAACAGATCACGGCTTTCAGTTGTCTTAACACATAAAAATTAACCCACTGAAAGCTAAACTTGTACTGAAATAAGTCACTTCTTACAGTAGTCATGTTCTAAAACCTGGGATGAAGCCTGTTTAGGATCCGACCCTATACAGTGGTGCAGCACGCTGACATGCTGCCTTGGGCCAGAAGGAGGGGGTTAGGGGAACTACTGAATGCATTTATAAATCCTAGTAAAGGACAATATACCAGGGTGTAATCCTGACAGTCAAATGCATAGCCTGTCCCTGCGAAAAACAGATCTCTACAATGACTGACACTCGGTGTGGCCCTGATGCTGATGAGGTCTTATAGATGAACACACAAGCCTGTCACCTCAAGGGACCCTGGAGACAAGAATTCAGTTTGGCAGGTTTTATCCAGCCCCTTGAGCACTTGTGCACAAAAGCATTACACATTTCAGCATGCCGGAGCTGGGACCGGATTCCAGCGTGACTTATCAGGACTACACATCTTGTAATGATGCACACACATGTATTCAACGATAATTACTAATAAACTGTAACTGAAACGCGCCGGGCAGTGCACCAACATAGGAGTGAGATCAAGATAGCAAAGACCGCAAATGTCTGCAATATCTTCAACCAATGATGTTATAGCAGATTTACACTCCCAGTTGTTTAACCCTTATCTGTGTTCTAGGCCTGCAGAATATCTACCAGACGATGCATTATAGGGGCTTGTTCAGTGTTCACCCCAGAAATGGTGGACATGAGTGCCTCACCCTAGTAATAGTACCCCAGGGTGCACCTGCCTTTGTGCATAGCTGCAGGCTACGTAAATTAACAGGATGCATCTCAATGGGTCATCGTTTTCTGCCAGGGAGTAAAAACATATTAAAATGCTCTCCTTATACTATGGTAAGGGTGAGGAGAGAGGCACTTACCCAGGCGACAAAAGGCCTCTGAAGCTGCTTGCCGTATGTTCTGCATGATGGACACAGAGCGAGAGAGAAGAGAGGAAACAAGGAGAGAAAGAGAGAGATCGAAAGAGAGGCAGGCTGCTGTGTTCATCACTGCGCTAGCTGTGGTATAGACAGACTTGGAAAATCAGACTGGTAGTATATGGGCACGGAAGGGAAGAAAGTAGGAGATAAACATGGCATCGATTGCCGATTGAATTTACCAGCATGTCTATGATTTATTTATCATCTATTGGCCGACAAGTAATAGGGCAATCTTTACATGCTACAAGTTATTAGCTATGGAACATAAGCAGATGTATACAAGATGTTTTCCCTCCAGTTTAACAAGGGTTATTGAAACCATGGGATAGACCCTTTAATGGGATTGTCCCAAAGAGACATTTATCTTCACAGGATAGGTGAAAAAAGCCTGATCGCTGGGGGCCCCACTACTGGGAACACCATCAATCACAAGAATGGCACTACAGGAGTATGAAATGTCTTTGTGGATGATGGAAACAGTCCTGGGCTATCTCCATCAGCACCAAAGACATTAAATGGGTTATCCGAGACTAAAAAATGTCCCCCATATGCCCGGGCCCTCACACTGAATCTACTTATCTGGCTCCCTGCACCTCTCCTGGTCTCCGCACCGCCGCTGCTGCTTCTCCCTATGCGCGAATGAAAACATCTGAGGTCAGGTAGGGCAGCCAATGGCGGTGACGGAAACGAGCCTCCCTAGTATCACGCTAGGTAAGTAGATTCAGTGTGAGGGGCCCGGGCATATGGGGGGCATTTTTTAGTCTCGGATAACCCCTTTAACTGCTCCACTCCATTAAAATACCTCCAGAAAGACACACAAGATCCCTGTACTAGTGATTTTGGGGATCCAAGCCAGTACAAGGACTGGGTATAAAGAAACAAAAGTATTGTCATGTACTTACCTGTCTGCCCTCTGGAGGCGAGACCGGCCGCACTATGGCGACGCTGCTGGCATTCCTCCATGGCTACAGCAACCGGCACAGTTAACAGTGGGACAGGTCACCTGGAACCAATCAGGCTCAGCATCCGTGTCACATGCTTCCCGGGGCAGGGTATTTAAACAGGCAGGTGCTGACCACAGTTGCCTGTGATTGGTATTTCTGCCTTACTAGCTAGTTTTGTGTTTGCAACTCTGGATCGCTGACCTTTTGCCTGTTTCTCTGACTTTGTCTCTGTTATACTGATTTTGCCTCTGACGTGACCTCCTGGTATTTGACTCTGCTTGTTATTTTACCTTGCTTGATATTGACACTGTTCGGTATTAGATGTTATCTCCTGATTTCACTCTGCTGTGTATTTGACTTAGCTGTTAGATTCTGATCCGGTCCTAGTTTTGCCTGTGTGGTTTTGACCTCTTTCTTTCCGACTACTCTTTTAACCTATTAGGTTTAGGCCCCTGCACTTAGCCTAGTCAGGGACAGTCTCAGGTTGTGGGCCGCCATTTAGTAGGGACAGTGGTAGGGAGAAAGTACAGAGCTGCACTGTTCCCTACCTTTCATGACAAGTATTTCCTTTATTCTTTATGTTTACGCATGGTGGATTTAATGCAGATATACTGCCATGGAATTGTGTGAGAAAGATTCACCCAGTATTACTGTACTAGCAAAGTGGATAATCTGCTACAAAATCTCATCCAAAAGCTGTAAAAAAAAAATGAACGTGGATTTACTTATAGTGCAGATTTGGGGGTTTACACCGCAAATTTTAACCGTTACAATGAGTACGGGGGAAATCCACAGCAAATCCACATTAAAGAACATCCGTCATCCGATGACACTGGCTGACCTGTTACATGTGCACTTGGCAGCTGAAGACATCTGTGTTGGTCCCATATCCATATCCTGACGAAGCTTAATGGCAAATCCCGGGTCGGGTGATACCTACGTGTTTTATTCATTGTTGGATGTTTTTATACAAGAGAACATTCTGTAAGTAGAATAAACCTTTGAAGGAGAAGGGGGGAGTCTGTGCTTTCACTATTGTTGCGACCCTTAAATGCCTACAGGAGGTTTGGTACCCTCGGGTGAACAACTCAGAAGGCCTTTCCCCATGCCACGGAGTTGCCTGTGTTGAAAAGGGAGGAGGTGAAACCAGCAGCGCGGTTTTCCATATATGAAGATTCCCATATCCATATGTGTCCACATTGCTGAGAAAAATTAGGTTTTAATATATGAAAATGAGCCTCTAGGAGCACCGGGGGTGTTACCGTTACACCTAAAGGCTCTGCTCTCTCTGCAACTGCTGCGCCCCCTGTACTTTGATTGACAGGTGTGATGCCTTGCCCTATCAATCAAAGTGGACAGGGCATGACAGTTGCAGAGAGAGCGGAGCCTCTAGGTGTAATGGCAAGGCCCCCCGGTGCTCCTAGAGGCTCATTTGCATATATTAAAACTTTTCTCAGCAATCCGGGCACATGTGAACATGGGAACAACACAGACGCCTTCAGTTGCCAAGAGCACATGTAACAGGTCAGCCAGTGTCATAGGTACAGATCTGCTGACAGATGCCCTTTAAAATCTGCAATGAAGTCAACTATAACACATACAGATTTTGCGGCAGAGTGGCCACAGATTTTGCTATGTAAACACAGAAAAATGTGCGACGCAAATTCTGCTGCAGAAAATCCTCCCATGTTGCCATAACACTTAAGATTCCCTCCTGTCTTTGTCCTAAGTAACACAACCAAAACTGCACCATACTTCCTGTGTGAATCTGGCCATACACATTAGATAGAACGAACCATCATCTAGTGCATGGATGCTCCAACGCTCCAACTGTTGCAAAACTACAACTCCCAGCATGCCCAGACAGCCTTCAGCTATCAGTCTACAGCAGGGCATGGTGGGAGTTGTAGTTTTACAACAGCTGGTGGGCTGCAGGTTGAGCATCCCTGTTCTAGTGAATGTTCATGCAGTTACAGCCATGCAGGCTTTAGTCCAAACTGATAGTTACAGTTGTTCAAATATGTCACACGTGTCACCGAGCAGAATGCTCTTTTGCCCACAGGCGACCTTTCTTTGAATAAAAGATTTTTGTCAATCGGACAAAAACTTTTAACTCCTCCAACTTCTTTTCAGATAATGATGGTCTGCATCAGCCGGGTTAAGATTACATGTTCGGGCTACCAAATGTGCTTGATACTTCGTCCAACCGCAGTGGCCAATGGCCGCAAGGTTTTGAAAGTAAGACCTCAGCTTTACCCACAAAATCGTCTAACCACTGGTAGCCATGGGTGGGCAGGGCTTCGCAAACGGAACGGGTGAACCCAGCCTTCGCTAAAAAAATCCAGACGAATAATCATTTTGGTTGAAATCGTCCATTTAATCGACTTTAGACTTATTGAGATCTGTCATAGGATCTCAACAGCGGAAGAAAAGGCTTCTGTTTTGTCTCCATTCATGGTCAATGGGGACAAAACTGAGCTGAACGAAATGCAATGCACCAGAATGCATTCCGTTTCATTTGGTTGCGTCCCCATCACGGATAATATAATGCTGCAAGCAGCGTTTTTCTGTCCGCGATGTGGTGCGGAGTAAGACGGATCCGTCCTGACACACAATGTAAGCCAATAGGGACGGATCCGTTTTCTCTGACACAATAGAAAATGCATCCGTCCTCCATTGACTTTCAATGGTGTTCATGACGGATCCGTCATGGCTATAGAATACAACTGGATCCGTTAATGACAGATTCATGCGGTTGTATCATTGTAATGGACGCGTTTTTGCAGATTCATGACGGATCCGCAAAAAAACGCTAGTGTGAAAGTAGCCTAATGTGTATGGGTAGCTTTGGTGGAAGTGATGCAGAATGGTTCCTATTATCTTTGTAGAGTAAATTAGTAGCATTTGTATTAAAAAATGTTTTTAGGTTTTATTTTTGCCACTTTAAAGCATAACCTTAAGATAACAAGGCCAGGTCTGATTGCAGTTGTATTAACCATAAAAGGCTACTTTCACATATGCGTTTTTGTTAGGCTAGGGCTACACGATGACATGTGTCGCACGACACATAGGGCACAACTACACTGCAACATGTGTCGCGCAACAATTTTTATAATGATAGTCTATGGTGTCGCACTGCGACATGCTGCGACTGCAACGCGACAGTTGCAG
The DNA here is from genome assembly GCA_033119425.1 of Bufotes viridis. Classification (NCBI taxonomy): domain Eukaryota; kingdom Metazoa; phylum Chordata; class Amphibia; order Anura; family Bufonidae; genus Bufotes; species Bufotes viridis. The sequence continues at coordinate 104,856,258 of CM065595.1, forward strand.
AAAAATCCATCTTGGATGGATTTCTCGCTACTGTTGTGTCGCAGTCGCAGCATTTCGCATGTCGCAGTGCGACACCATAGACTATCATTATAAAAATTGTTGTGCGACACATGTCTTCGCGTAGCTCTAGCCTAATACAACCGCTGCATTATTTGAGAATGGATCCAGTTGTATTACATCGAAAATGAACATACCGTGTCCGGAAAAAACGGATCCAGCTCCATTGACTTACATGTGCGGCATGTTCAGTTTCCCATGCCGCACACAAAAACGCTGCTTGGAGGTTTTGAGTCTGGCATAGGAGCGCAACAAACTGGAACAGAATGCATTCTGGTGGACTCTGTTCTCATCTGTTCTGTCCCTAATAAAAATGAATGGGGACAAAACTGAAACGTTTTCCTCCGGTTTTAAGAGCCTGTGCCGGATCTCAAAAGCGGAAAAGGAACGCAGATGTGAAAGTAACCTAAAATGGAAACTACAACACATTCTGTAACCACAAAACTAAAATACCTAGAAAGTAAAGCACATATTTCACAGGTAAATATATGCCTTCCTGCAAACAAGACATGACGGGAAGTCCACATCCTGGAAGATATCTGATAGTTTGCAGAGCAGTGACAGGGTGTGACATTGCTAGGACTATTTTGGTTACAGCCTGTGGTAAAAAAAAATGATTAAAAAAAAAATATTTGTAGTGATGGATCTGTCTACTGATGTTTAAACCTGGACAGGTGTGATGCCTTGCCCTATCAACCAAAGTGGACTGGGCGCAGCAGTTGCAGAGAGAGCCGAGCCTCTAGGTGTACCGGCAACACCCCCGTTGCTCCTAGAGGCTCATTTGCATATATTAAAACATAATTTGTCTCAGCAACGCGGGCACATATGGACATGGGACCAACACAGCTGCCTTCAGCTGCCAAGCTCTCTGGGTGCAATGGGGCCGGAGGGGACTCCAATAACTTCTAGCAAGGCCGGTGTTCTGCCAGGTCTCTATAGATTGCCGAAAGTCTATAGCGGAAGTCACGTGGTGCGCTGCGCAAGCGCACAAGCGTACTTCCGCGAATCATTCGTGCTGGCTCCATTGCAGTAGTTCGCGCACTGCGCATGCGCACACTTAAGGGTATAGAGACTTCTTAAAGTCGCTCGCCACGCATCGGGCTCGGCCTCGATGCGCTCGGCATTTAGTAAAACTAACTCTATGCCGCCATTGATAGTAAAGAAGGAAATGGATGGTAAAGAATTTCTTTACCATCCATTTCCTTCTTTACTATCAATGGCGGCACAGAGTTTGACTAAATTCCGAGCGAAGCGAGCCCGCGAGGGTACAAATTAATGTAGATGCTGTATTTTATTGGAGATGACTGTCACTTTAAGATGTCTCTTGTGCGCACGTGCGGTGGGCGAAGTACTTCAGTGGAGGCTGCAGGGATGATTCGTGGAAGCGCGCTTGTGCGCTTGCGCAGCGCACCACGTGACTTCCGCTATAGACTTTCGGCAATCTATAGAGATCTGGCAGAACACCGGATCCAGAGAGCTCCAACAGGTTGTTCATCAGTAATTAGGATGTTATGGGCACTCACCTCTCTTCCAGGCACACACAGATGTTTCTACCCATGTCAATTCACGTGGACAGGTGAATAGTTTTTTTTTATGTTGGTGTGGACGAGGAGGACTCCTGAAATTGTTTGCTCCAAGGCCGGACAACTCCTTGAACTTTAGTAGCGTTTTGCCTCGTTCAGGGTTTTCTTATTCAGTTTTTGAAGCCAAAACCACAGATGGATTCAAAAAGAGGGAATTTATCAAGACTGGCACTTCACATGCCCATCCTAATAACCGGGGTAAGATGTGACAAATGTATTAGGAGTCACAGGCCTCTTACTAAATTTGTCACATCTTCTGGTTGTCTGTGCTCCAGAAAAACAAACCTACGTCAGCACTAAGCTATAATTTAGGCTAATTTGTGGCATAAAATTGTGGTAAATTTGCTGGGCCATGTGAGGCCACACCTCCACCCCTAAGCCCTGTACAGTCCATTTATTGTCCATTCCTGGCTTTAGCTTCAAAAACTGCATAAAGAAACTTGGAAAGTGGAAACCAGCCGAAAAAGCAGTTGAAGCCTATGTTTGGGGGAGATTTATCATCTCCCTGCCCCACTTTTTGTGGTGTTTCTCCTCTGCCCTGGCTACTTTCTGAAGAGGGGGTGTGGTGAGGGCAGGGAGTGGGCTAGGCCAGCAGGCCAGACACATTTATCCAGGGACGTAGCTAAAGGCTCATGGGCCCTGGTGCAACAATTCAGCTTGGGCCCCCATTCCCTCAGTGCTTTGTGGTCAGGGAAGCACATAGCCTTTGTGTTGCCTGAGGCGAAAATTTAAACGGCACCTCCCATGCCAAATTCTTGACCTATTACCTTCCCTCCAGCCAGAGGTGTAACTTGACCTGCATGCACTTTCTATAATACCAGTGTCCTCTTATGTGGCACGAAGGGTCTTTGAGACCCCTCAGGCTCCTGCGCCTGGTAGCGACTGCTACCTCTGCGCCCCCCTATAGCTACGCCCCTGATATATGATGAGGTCTGCACCTTGTCATAAATTAGATGCACCACCCGGCAGTGCAGGAAATGTCAATGGTTGGTGTAAAGCACTGGTTTATAATAAATCTCCTTTGTGCTAAATGAAGGAACAGGTGTTTTAGTCCAACTGTGTCCAGATTTACCCTGCTTCATACAATCTAATAAAAATATCATGGCTACATAAATAGCTGCCAAATATGACTCCGCTCTGACTCAATCTGTCAGTCCTATTCAACAGAGCAGAACGAAACGCGTTACTCGGGTTTGTTCAATGGAGCTGGACAGATTGATCCCACCTACGTCTGGAGCTGCATTGGCTGTCTATGCAAACTCAACACGTGGCTCCTGGCTACAAATTACAGCAGAGGGTTACGAAGGTTTCCCTTTATTAACACCTTCATGATCAAATCTACACAACCCCATTAAAAAGGTATTCTCATCTCGTTAACTGCCTGAACGTCCTACAGAATAACAGAAAAGACGGCACTTACCCAATATAATCTTTTTTTTTTTTTCTAAAGTACTTCGTTTATTTGTTTGGCTCCCTCTTCCCCCCTCTTAGTTTACTGTTCGTGGTCGGGTGTGAACTAGCAGTGGTGGTTGCACTTGTACAGCGCAATTCTTTTCTACGCTTACACTGGTGGCCAGGATCCTCAGAGGCGGGCCCACAGTCGCATATACACGGCAGCTCCCGATGCAGCCATCGCTCTGCAGTGTATTATCATTCACTAGGACAGCTCCAGGGCAGTAGATCTGAAGCTGTTCTACTACTGATGCTGCTAATGGAGGGCTCCAGACCAAAAAAAAATAACCAGGAGCCATTGGCTCCTAAACTGAAAAATTAATAATGTGTGTAATACCATTACATGCAGTGACATCTGAGGGACAAGGTGACTAAAAATGGCGAATTGCGTGTTTTTTTGTTTTTTTCTGTTACGTCATTCACCGCAGCAGAAATATTTTTTTAGATTTTAATAGCTCACACTTATTTGGACTTGGTGATATGTAATATGTTTATTTTTTATTGTTTGTAAATTTTATATGTAAAATTGGGAAAGGGGCGGCCCGATGGCTTTTACTATTTTGGTGTTTGTTTTAACTTTTTTTTTTATACCTTTTATTTATGAACTATTAGCCCCCTTAGGGGTAGAACCTGGGATCTTTTAATCCCTTGTCCTATTCACCCTAATAGAGCTCTATTATAGAACCTCACACTCTCCCTGCTGCCCTGTGCACAGTGCACACAGCAGCAGGGAGCTGACCATGGCAGCCAGGGCTTCAGTAGCGTCCTGGTTGCCATTGTAACCGATTGCAGCCCCAGCATTACACTTCCACCAATGATACTAACACTATGGGGGGGGGGGGGGTCGCCACCACCAATAGTTTATATAATTTATAATACTGGGGGGGCGGCACCCTGCGCCACCAACCCTGCGCCATTAATTAAAGTGTAGGCAGCGGGTGTCGGCAGCGGTATCACAGACCCAGCAGCCGGCCTCAATACCAGGGCATGCGATCCGCGGCAATTAACCCCTCAGATGTTGCACCTGAGAGGTTAATTTCCACGGATCGCATGCCCTGTTATTGAGGCCGGGTGCCGGGTCTGTGATACCGCTGCAGGCACCCGCTGCCTACACTTGAATTAATGAGTTAATTACATTCATTGGTAGCGCAGCGGCCACAGCTCCTCCCCTCCTCCTCCCTGCTATCTCTCTATTGGTGGCAGTGGCAGCTGCGTCACAGTGGGGAGGGAGGGACTAGCACACTGTGCTAGTTAAGACAACATAGCCTACTAGGCTGCGCAGCGATACACGGTGCAACCCTACAGCTACAGCGCGGCCGTCCAGTCGCAAATGGCGACAAGACTAAAAAGTCTTGTCGCCATCTGCAAATTTTAAGGCGCATTGGCGACCGTTTTGGTCGCCATCTGGAGCCCTGTAATGAAAACTTCTGTTATGGCCTGAGGAGTGGCAAGAGGTGGGATGACGTCAGGTCTGTCACTTACATATAAGGGTTTTGTCCACCAAAGTGGCAGGAAATTAGAAACTCTGGGGCTGGTGATGAACGTAAAAAGGTGAAGTGAGACAATGCCTTTAATATCATGAAGAAAGCCCTTGTCTATATGCCTCTTAAAGGGGTTGTCTCTGATGACGCAGGTTTATATACTGAATATATACATAGTCTGTCCTGTCTGTTGTTCCTTGAGTACGCAGAGGAGACTCTTCTGAGACCAGTGAAGAAAGTTCTGAGTATCCTGCAAGTGGTTCCGACCACATCCAGTGTGTGCATTAAGCCAGGGGGTGGTAGCCATGCCACCCCAGCCTGAAAAGGTGACCAAGCTATCACGGAGGACCCTGCAGAGACTTATACTGTGAGTTGCTCTCCGAGCTTAACTGAACTATACTGTCAAGTTGCGTGGCCAAACTAAGTACCATGAACTGCAACTGCCAAGCAGAGTGCCCATTAGAGACTGTACCTCCAAGCTGTGTACTTATCATCACGTTTTTTACCATCCGTTTAACATATACCAAAAAACGTATACGTTAAACTGATGCCATACAGTTGTATCTGTTAACCATAGAGTTCCATTATATAAAAAAATAAAATAAAGTATACTTTTCTTTTACCGGACTCTGAGGGATACAAAAGACTGGTGTCTTGCTCTTTTGTATCCTTTTTTTTTTTTCCAACGTATACACCAAAGGCATAAAACGTGATGTGAACCCACCCTTAGAGACTGCACATGCCAAATTGTGTGTCTATTTGTGACTGTGACTGTCAAGCTTAGTGCCACGGTTTGTAACCATTACGCTTTATAGACACCGGAGTAAAGTTCTGTTTCTTCGAACTGAGTCCATCACTGTGAGATCTTCGAGTGGGGTACTTTGTCAAAGTCAATGGCCACACACCAAAATCTGACCCTCTTGAACCTCTCACAACGACATTGCATTCTGCATGGAAAAGGAATGCCTAAGCATTGCATTCATCTGTACGGCAAATAATATGACGACACCCATCAATCACAGGTCTACTCCTTCTGCCTACAGTTGGATACAATGTGGGGAATTTAGCGCACTCCGGACTCCAAGATGGCGCCGGCTCAGGAACTCTGCAAGCTCAAGATCTCGAGGTTCTCGCGAGAACTTGAGCTCCTTCTCCCTGGCTAAGAGCCGAGCGCTGCGATTGGATGCGCTCGCAGCCAGGGAGAAGTGAAGACTGCCCAGCAGAACTAAAAGATGGACGCCTACTATAACCTAGATGCCTCATTTGCATATGAGGCGCCGAAACTAACGGGGAGCGCAGCGGGCGAACGGGGGGTCCATTTGAAGAAATAAAAGGTGTCCGGGCATCACAGGCAGCAACACTATAAGGTAGTGTGATAATTGAACTATGATTTTTTTAGGTGAAAGGTCCTCTTTAAGGAGCTAAGAGGGACAGAGGGACTTGGGTCAAAAGTAGGGTTGGCTTCTTTAACAGCAAAAAATACCGGCCAAGTTAAGCCACACCCCAAAGCGGTCTTAGGTCGCTATGTCAATAATGTGGCTTCCAGTATTAATAGTGCCCCCATTATTCCCCCCCCAAGTAATATTAATGCCTCCATTAGTGCCCCCCCAGAATGTATAATAAGCCCATTAGTGCCGTGGTAATAGTAATGCCTCCATTAGTGCCCCCCAGAATGTATAATAAGCCCATTAGTGCCGTGGTAATAGTAATGCCTCCATTAGTGCCCCCCCAGAATGTATAATAAGCCCATTAGTGCCCCGTAATAGTAATGCCTCCATTAGTGCCCCCCAGAATAAATAATGCCCCAACTAATGCCCCCAGAATTAATAATGCCCCCATTAGTGTCCCCCAATAATATTAAGGCCCTTATTAGTGCCTCTCAAGTAGGGATGAGCTATTCGCATAAAATTTAATTTCAATACTGTAGGGAGTGAGCTCTCCGTACAGTATTAGAATGTATTGGCTCAGATGAGCCGAAATTATTACTTTGCGAAGTCTCGCGAGACTGCGTATAATAACTTCAGAAGTTGATTTATACTGTAAAAAAAGATTTCCCGAACTCGGGTTCGGTTCCAAGGTACCACTTGGAACCGAACCTGAATACGGGAAATGGGTTTTACAGTATAAATCAATTTCTGAAATGATTATGCAAAGTCTAAAATAACTTCAGCTTATAGGAGCCAATACATTCTAATACTGTATGGAGCGCTCGCTCCGTACAGTATTGAGACAGTGTTTTATGCGAATCGACTTTGGATGTTTGATCCGAAGTTGATTTGCTCATCCCTACTCTCAATATCAACACCCCCCAGAAATAATAATACCCCCATTAGTGCCCCCAGAATTACTAATGCCTCCTTCTCTGTGCAAAAAAAAAAAATCTCACCTGGGAAGTTTTTAGTATAATTTGTATACTATCAGCTTGAACTAGCAACATGACTTCACATGGGTGCACGTGGGGGGAAAATTTATCAAAACTGGAGTAAAGTAAAACTGGCTTAGTTGCCCATAGCAGCCAATCAGCTTCCGCCTTTCATTTCTCAGAGCTCCTATGCACCAGTTTGATAAATCGCACCCCCATGACACTCTCTCACGTCACGTCGTCACCCTTGTACTAGTTCTTGGAATCTCCCCCTCCCAGTCCATAGCTAATACGTAAAACGCGCCTGCCTGCACACCAATGACTTCTGTCCCTCTGCGCTTTCCGTCGCTCTCCTTTTCATAATAATATTCATAACGTGGTTTCAGACCGACTCCGCCTTTACAACCTCAAGGTCTCCCCTACCCCGCCCCTCTGTAAAAACACGCCCCTATTCTGTTTCCCATGGCCCGCCCCTTGGGTCAGCTGACCCCGAACAGGCTGTCAGTGCGGCTGACAACAAGAAGCGTCGCCGGGATTCCTGTGAGGTGAGGTGGGTGCCGTGTGACTGGAGAGTTCGGGGAGTCACAGGCCTGCGTCCCCGCGTTGTTTATGAGCGGCCATGTGCCTCTGGAGCCCGGTTGTCATACGCGCCGTTGTCAGAGGTCCAGTCCGGTACACGTAATGTTCCCGGGACGGTGCACACAGGTGGCCCGGCTCTGTAACCCGCAGGCCAGGGTGCTGCTGTGTGACCGGTGCACGTCCCGGGGATGTACCTACCTCACGGCCACTGTTTCGTTTTCTATATCAGTGGTGATGGGTCGGGGAATTGACAGCTGCCTGCAGTGTACACTGTGCGGTTCTCCCACCCACATTCACACTAGTTTTGATGACATCGTGTTACTAAATGCGTTTTTAGACACAGGGGCCTCCTGTGCAGTTATATGTGGTGAGATTCCCACTCAGATGGGGCATACTGGGAAATAGGGCGACCCCAGTATACCCCGGCTGAAAGCTGGGTGACATCCAGTACGTCCACCATGACCGCCCTACAGGTGTGTTCATCCCAAAATTCTGCCTTCTCCTGTGGAGATAACCTGCTCCTGTGTCGCTGATCCCTCGCTAAAACCGGGGAGGCATTTTCTCCTCCGCTGTGATCTTAAAGGGGTTATCTAAACTATAAAACATGCCCCCAATGCCCGGACCCCTCATATAGATTATACTTACCCCGCTCCGCGATACCCCCATCGCTCAGGATCCCTGTACGGCCGCATCTTCCCGTTGCGCAGATTAAACCATGAGGGGCCGGGCATTGGGGGGCATGTTTTATAGTTTGGATAACCCCTTTAAAACCCTGTTTAAATGGTGGCTTTCGACAACGGAATTTGGCACGGATTTTGTCCGCCTCCCATTGTTTTCATTTGGAGGTGGTGCTGCCGTTCATGACACAGCGCCGACAGAGGATATGATGTGGCTGTAAGGCAAGGGTTAATGTCGCGGCCAGGATCGCAGAGTAACGATGAGAATGAATGGGATCGCTGCGTAAGTCGCAAGAAATCCTACACGGCTGGACTTCTTGCGACGGCCGTGGCGATCTCATTCATTTCTATGGGCTCCTTGCTGTGACAGGTGTTGCCATGTAGCCTAAAACATCTGCACCGAATTCCGCTGTCATGTGAACGTGGCCTAGAGGGGGATTCACACAGGGCAGATTTGTGGCAGAAATCTCTACAGCTGAAAGCTACCAGTGTTTTTTTGGCAGCAAGGATTTTTGACGTCCTGAATCAGATAAATGGGACAGTAGCAGAACGGTCTGCAGCAAATCTGCCACGTGTGATTATACCCTAAAGGGGTATTCTGGTTATGTAAATGCATCCTCTGGCCACAGGATAGGGATAACTATCAGATCGGCGGGGGTCCTACTGCTGAGACTGCCATTCATTTCTATAGGAGTTCCAGAGATAGTGAGGGGATAACTTTACATAACTGGAATACCCCTTAAAGGGATTCTGTCACCTCTGATAACACAAATTTAGCTTTTAAACCAGCCATGCTCCACAGATTACCAGCTTTGCTTTTCTGTAATGAAATCCGTCCAGTAGTTTTGCAGAAAAACAACTTTTATAAATATGCTAATAAACCGTGAAGGTATCAAGAGTGGCGTTGTCTTCTACTTTGTGTGCCTAGTAACGCCCCCCTGCAGTGCCCAAAACCGGCTCCTTACTCACTAAAAAACGCCTTCCTCCAGAATCCCTAACCGCCCACAGCGCCTCCTCCCTCTTCTCCCCCTCCCTGACGGCCGAGCGAAGTCTCGCGCAGACGCAGTACCCACTGAGGGAGGGGAGGGATGAGGCGCTGTGGGCGGTTAGGGATTCTGGAGGAAGGCGTTTTTTAGTGAGTAAGGAGCCGGTTTTGGGCACTGCAGGGGGGCGTTACTGGGCACACAAAGTAGAAGATAACGCCCCTCTGGGCACCTTTAGGATTAATTAGCATATTTATAAAAGTCGTTTTTGTGCAAAACTACTGGACGGATTTCATTACAGAAAAGCAAAGCTGATTCAAGGTAATCTGTGGAGCATGGCTGGTTTAAAAGCTAAATTTGTGTTATCAGAGGTGACAGAATCCCTTTAAAGGGGTTCTCTGGGAATTAAGAAAATGAAAATACGTAAATATTACTGTATTATAAATATATTCCCAAATACCTTTGATTAGTTATGATATATAATGATAATGGCTCGTTTTGTCTAGCGAGCAATGATTAGGAGAAACAAAATGGCCGCTGTCCTATTAGTACACACAAAACCTGTCCTAATCACACAGCAGAACAAGTTACTTCACAACACTGAGGTAAAGAGCTGCCTCATCCTCTTTTCTGCTCTACTTGTCAGGAATTAGCATCCTAAATACAGTTTAATATGATATTTACATGAAGTAGGGGTGGGCGATATGGCCTAAAATCTATATTGCGATATAATTTTAAGCATGTGCGATATATTGTTTTCTATATTTGGGGGGGTTCAAAGTTTATTTTATTTTATTTTTTTACTTTTTATTTAATAACTATTAGCCTCCTTAAGGGCTAGAACCCTTGTCATATTCACCCTAATAGACATCTATTAGGGTGAATAGGACGTTACTCTCCCTGCTGCCCTGTATATAGTACACACAGCAGCAGGGAGCCATGGCAGCCAGCCTCTGATAAGCCCCCCTAGCCTCTGATAAGCCCCCCTAGCCTCTGATAAGCCCCCCTAGCCTCTGATAAGCCCCCCTAGCCTCTGATAAGCCCCCCTAGCCTCTGATAAGCCCCCCTAGCCTCTGATAAGCCCCCCCAGCCTTTGATCAGCCCCCCCAGCCTTTGATCAGCCCCCCCAGCCTTTGATCAGCCCCCCCAGCCTTTGATCAGCCCCCCCAGCCTCTGATCAGCCCCCCCAGCCTCTGATCAGCCCCCCAGCCTCTGATCAGCCCCCAGCCTCTGATCAGCCCCCCAGCCTCTGATCAGCCCCCCAGCCTCTGATCAGCCCCCAGCTTCTCATGTGTCTCCCAACCTCTCATGTGCCCCCCAGCCTCTCCCTCTTATCAGCCCTCTCTGGTAACAAACCCTCCCTCCCTCCCCAGTATTAACCATTGGTGGCAGTGGCCACAGGGTCTCCCCATCATTGGTGGCAGTGGGCAGTGTGCCCCCCCTCCCTCCCCAGTATTAATCATTGGTGGCAGGGGCCCCCTTCCCCCCCACATCATTGGTGGCAGCAGCAGTTGGCTGCCATGGTATGTAAGTGAGCAGCATTATACTTACGTGCGCGGTGGCCGCCGGGCGCTCCTTCTGTCTGTGCGGCGCATTGCTAATGCTTATAGCATTAGAAATGCGCCGCACAGATCTATGAGAAGTAGGAGCGCCTGGCGGCCACCGGCTCCTTCTTCTGTCTGTGCGGCGCATTGCTAATGCTTATAGCATTAGCAATGCGCCGCACAGATCTATGAGAAGATGGAGCGCCCGGCGGCCACTGCGCATGTGAGTATAATGCTGCTCACTTACATACCATGGCAGCCAGGACTTCAGTAGCGTCCTGGCTGCCATGGTAACCGATCGGAGCCCCAGCATTACACTGCTGGGACTCCGATCGGAACGGCCGCTCAAGGTCATATCGCGGTCCGGCAATATAGGCGATATGCACAAAATCCATATCGTGGCACAAATTTATATCGCATATCGCCTATACTGTCCACCCCTAACATGAAGTACAGAAAGGATGGGCAGGACAGACTGCGGTAATAGAGACTGCATACAAGTGCTGCTGCTCATGAACTCAATTCCAACAGAGATTCAGCTAAAGATCTTATTATCTGTGTTCAGATCCATAATCCCTGACAAGCAGAGAGGAGGATGAGGCAGCTTTTTATCTCAGTGTTCTGAAATAACTTGTCCTGCTGTGTGATTAGGACAGGTTTTGTATGTACTAATAGGACGGCGGCCATTTTTTTTCTCCTAATGATTGCTCCCCAGACAAAACGAGCCATTATAACTAATGAAAGGTATTTGGAATATATTTATAATGAAGTAATATTTAAGTATTTTCATTTTCTTAATTCCTGGAGAACCCCTTTGAGAAGGGGGTTTTAAAGGGGTTTTCCGGAAATAATTAACTTTTAAATGAAGGCCCCCAGCTTGCACTGTCTGCTTATAGATTCACACCAGCTCCCCATGGCTGCCTGCTGGCTCCTGTTTGTCCACCTGTTGGGGCATGGACCTTTGCCACTGCAGCCAATAACTGGCTTTATCAGTGATGTGTCCACAAACAGTACCTCACCGTTGAAGCCAGTCATTGGCTGCAGTGGCACAGGTGACCATGTCCATGCCCTGGCCAGAAGATGGAGGAACAGAAGCCAGCGCACAGGAAGGAATGGCGGCGAGCTGGTAAGTGGGACTGATTCCGCAGGTGATGCAGGCTAAGGTCCTCCAGGCCATAGTTAAATATTTCCAGAAAACCCCTTTTTAAAGGGGATATCCAGGGACAGAAAATCGTATTTGGTTGTTGCACAAATGAAAATGAATGAAACTTACTAAAACACTTTCATTCTGAATACTGTCCCAATTCCCGAATGACGGTGACGTGTCTGAGGGGGTCTGGCGGGCTCATTCACTCATCAAGCCTCCTTGATAACGTCATGACACATGAATTTATCATCCCCCCCAAAGCTTTTCATTTACGTCAGTTTTCAAGCGTAAATGAAGGAATCTCTGAGCTGCCGTAAATTTTTGTTTAGGCACATGGATTACCGAAGGATGCTCTTAATTTATGATGAGGCCTGCACATCTACTGGCAGTGCAGGGGGTATCGCAGACCGGCGTAAATACTGGAGCCTACATAGACATACGGTGTAAGGGAATGATCTGCACCTGTTCTGTAGCTGCACTTGGTTTTGGCCCAAAATCACTGACCGAACATTGACTGTGTGAATAAGGCTGCATTCACACGTCCGTGGAACACGGACCGTGTGATACCGGACTGGCACCCTGCTTAGAGCAGGAGCGCACGGCGTCATTGGTCCCTATGACGCCGTGCGGTTCCTGCTGCCGCCACAGTACAGTAATACACTCGTATAGATCATAAGAGTGTACTACAGTGCAGCGGCGGCAGCAGGAAGCGCACGGCATCATAGCAACGAATGACGCCGTGCGCTCCTGCTCTAAGCAGGGTGCCAGTCCGGTATCACACGGTCCGTGTTCCACGGACGTGTGAATGCAGCCTAATGTCTTGTTCACACGAAGTAAAGGCTCCGTGCACCGACCGTAGGCCAGCCGCATGAGGATTGCGGACCCATTCATAGTGCCTCCGTGGGGTTCCGTTCCGTGCTTCCGTTCCGCACTGCATCTCTGGATTTGCGGACCTATTCAAGTGAATGGGTCCGCATCCGTGTTGGGGAATGCACACGGCTGGTGCCCCGTATATTGCGGACCCGCCGTATGCGGGACGCAATGCAGCCCTAAGGCATAAGTATGCATGCTGGGAGTTGTAGTTTGCTGATCCCTGTTTGAGGTGGTAGGTGATGGGCTATGTTGCAGTGTACCGTAACTTCTTCATCTTAAGGGCTCATGCACACGAACGTATTTTCTTTCCGTGTCCATTCTGGGGTTTTTGCGGACGGTATGCGGAACCATTCATTTCAATGGGTCCGAAAAAATACGGAGGTTACTCCGTGTGCATTCCGTTTCCGTATGTCCGTATTTCTTTTCTGCAAAAAAATAGAACATGTCCTATTATTGTCCGCAGTACAGACAAGGATATGACTGTTCTATCAGGGGCCAGCTGTTCCGTTCTGCAGAATACGGAATGCACACGGATGTCATCCGTAATTTTGCGGACCGCAAAATACATACGGTCGTGTGCATGAGCCTTTAGGCTAGAGCTACACGACGGCATGTATCGCGCAACAATAAGTCACTTGACACATAGGGCAACTACACTACAACGTGTCGCAATTTTTGAAATTATAGTCTACGGTGTGCTGCAACTGCGACACAACAGTCGCAGAAAAATCCATCTTGGATGGATTTTTTGCTACTGTGGTGTCGCAGTGCGACACCATAGACTATCATTGTAAAAAGTGCTGCATGCAAGTCTAGTAAAAAAATATAAAAATGGATTCCAAATGGAGTCTGTTCGGGTCAGTTATGTCACGTGACTATGAATTTTGCGGCGTCAGTACATCTCACATGCCCATAGACACCCATTCACCTGACTGAAGCCAAAGACTGTCCTTTTGGCCTCCATCAGGCTGGTATATGTAGGTATATCTTTTTGCTGTATGGAAGCATCCCTCAGAGCCTACATGCAGTGTGAAAAGAGGCCTAATAAAAAATAAGATTGCAGATTTGTAAGCCTCCAAGCAGAGGCAGATTGGCCATAAACTCTACAGCAGGGATCAGCAATCTCTGTTACTCCAGCTGTTATGAAACTACAACTCTCAGCATGCTCCTTTCACTTTTGTGGGAGCTCAAAGAACAGCCAAACAAGTGGTGGGAGATGTAGTTTCACAACACCTGGAGTGCCGGAGGTTGCCGACCCCTGCTCTACAGGGAATATTCTCGGTGGGCTGATGCTGCCAGCGAGTCAAGTAATGATCTGACATTCCCGGAGTCAAAGCTGCGGGAGGCAAGTAGTTATGTACCTGGCCTGCGGCCACTGGTGCGCTCCTGAATTCTACTGCATTGCCATCCTGAGGCAACTGGAATAGGAGGGCAGAACACAGGCCACCACAGAAGGGCAGCTGCTGGGGCAGTATATTGTGCTGCACTGTGGTATTTCCTTCTGCTGGGGCAGTATATTGTGCTGCACTGTGGTATTTCCTTCTGCTGGGGCAGTATATTGTGCTGCACTGTGGTATTTGGGTCTGCTGGGGCAGTATATTGTGCTACACTGTGGTATTTCGTTCCGCTGGGGCAGTATATGGTGCTGCACTGTGGTATTTCCTTCTGCTGGGGCAGTATATTAAGCTGCACTGGGGTATTTCCTTCTGCTGGGGCAGTATATTGTAATGCACTCTGGTATTTGGTTCTGCTGAGGCAGTATATTGTGCTGCACTGTGGTATTTCCTTCTGCTGGGGCAGTATATTGTGCTGCACTGTGGTATTTGGTTCTGCTGGGGCAGTATATTGTGCTGTACTGTAGTATTTGGTTCTACTGGGGCAGTATATTGTGCTGCACTGTGGTATTTGGTTGTGTTGGGGCAGTATATTATGATGCACTGTGGTATTCCTTCTGCTGGGGCAGTATATTGTGCTGCACTGTGGTATTTCCTTCTGGTGGGGCAGTATATTGTGATGCACTGTGGTATTTCCTTCTGGTGGGGCAGTATATTGTGATGCACTGTGGTATTTCCTTCTGCTGGGGCAGTATATTGTGCTACACTGTGGTATTTCCTTCCGCTGTGGCAGTATATTGTGCTGCACTGTGGTATTTCCTTCTGCTGGAGCAGTATATTAAGCTGCACTGGAGTATTTCCTTCTGCTGGGGCAGTATATTGTGCTGCACTGTGGTATTTCCTTCTGCTGGGGCAGTAGATTGTGCTGCACTGTGGTATTTGGTTCTGCTGGGGCAGTATATTGTGCTGTACTGTAGTATTTGGTTCTACTGGGGCAGTATATTGTGCTGCACTGTGGTATTTGGTTGTGTTGGGGCAGTATATTATGATGCACTGTGGTATTCCTTCTGCTGGGGCAGTATATTGTGCTGCACTGTGGTATTTCCTTCTGGTGGGGCAGTATATTGTGATGCACTGTGGTATTTCCTTCTGGTGGGGCAGTATATTGTGATGCACTGTGGTATTTCCTTCTGGTGGGGCAGTATATTGTGATGCACTGTGGTATTTCCTTCTGGTGGGGCAGTATATTGTGCTGCACTGTGGTATTTCCTTCTGCTGGGGCAGTATATTGTGCTGCACTGTGGTATTTCCTCCTGCTGGGGCAGTATATTGTGCTGCACTGTGGTATTTGGTTCTGTTGGGGCAGTATATTTTGCTGCACTGTGGTATTTCCTCCTACTGGGGCAGAATATTGTGCTGCACTGTGGTATTTGGTTCTGCTGGGGCAGTATATTGTGCTGCACTGTGGTATTTCCTTCTGGTGGGGCAGTATATTGTGATGCACTGTGGTATTTCCTTCTGCTGGGGCAGTATATTGTGCTGCACTGTGGTATTTCCTTCTGCTGGGGCAGTATATTGTGCTGCACTGTGGTATTTGGTTCTGCTGGGGCAGTATATTGTGCTGCACTGTGGTATTTAGTTCTGCCGGGGCAGTATATTGTGCTGCACTGTGGGATTTCCTTCTGCTGGGGCATTATATTGTGCTGCACTGGGGTATTTCCTTCTGCTGGGGCAGTATTTTGTGCTGCACTGTGGTATTTGGTTCTGCTGGGGCAGTATATTGTGCAGCACTGTGATATTTCCTTCTGCTGGGGCAGTATATTGTGCTTCACTGTGGTATTTGGTTCTGCTGGGGCAGTATATTGTGCTGCACTGTGATATTTGGTTCTACTGGGGCAGTATTTTGTGCTGCACTGTGGTATTTCCTTCTGCTGGGGCAGTATATTGTGCTGCACTGTGATATTTCCTTCTACTGGGGCAGTATATTGTGCTGCACTGTGGTATTTGGTTCTGCTGGGGCAGTATATTGTGCTGTACTGTAGTATTTGGTTCTACTGGGGCAGTATATTGTGCTGCACTGTGGTATTTGGTTGTGTTGGGGCAGTATATTATGATGCACTCTGGTATTCCTTCTGCTGGGGCAGTATATTGTGCTGCACTGTGGTATTTCCTTCTGGTGGGGCAGTATATTGTGATGCACTGTGGTATTTCCTTCTGGTGGGGCAGTATATTGTGCTGCACTGTGGTATTTCCTTCTGCTGGGGCAGTATATTGTGCTACACTGTGGTATTTCCTTCCGCTGTGGCAGTATATTGTGCTGCACTGTGGTATTTCCTTCTGCTGGAGCAGTATATTAAGCTGCACTGGGGTATTTCCTTCTGCTGGGGCAGTATATTGTGCTGCACTGTGGTATTTCCTTCTGCTGGGGCAGTATATTGTGCTGCACTGTGGTATTTCCTTCTGGTGGGGCAGTATATTGTAATGCACTCTGGTATTTGGTTCTGCTGGGGCAGTATATTGTGCTGCACTGTGGTATTTCCTTCTACTGGGGCAGTATATTGTGACGCACTGGTATTTGCTTCTGGTGGGGCAGTATATTGTGCTACACTGTGGTATTTCCTTCTACTGGGGCAGTATATTGTGACGCACTGGTATTTGCTTCTGCTGGGGCAGTATATTGTGCTGTACTGTAGTATTTGGTTCTACTGGGGCAGTATATTGTGCTGCACTGTGGTATTTGGTTCTGCTGGGGCAGTATATTGTGCTGCACTGTGGTATTTCCTTCTGCTGGGGCAGTATATTGTGCTGCACTGTGGTATTTCCTTCTGCTGGGGCAGTATATTGTGCTGCACTGTGGTATTTCCTTCTGGTGGGGCAGTATATTGTGATGCACTGTGGTATTTCCTTCTGCTGGGGCAGTATATTGTGCTGCACTGTGGTATTTCCTTCTGCTGGGGCAGTATATTGTGCTGCACTGTGGTATTTCCTTCTGCTGGGGCAGTATATTGTGCTGCACTGTGGTATTTCCTTCTGCTGGGGCAGTATATTGTGCTGCACTGTGGTATTTCCTTCTGCTGGGGCAGTATATTGTGCTGCACTGTGGTATTTCCTTCTGCTGGGGCAGTATATTGTGCTGCACTGTGGTATTTCCTTCTGCTGGGGCAGTATATTGTGCTGCACTGTGGTATTTCCTTCTGCTGGGGCAGTATATTGTGCTGCACTGTGGTATTTCCTTCTGCTGGGGCAGTATATTGTGCTGCACTGTGGTATTTCCTTCTGCTGGGGCAGTATATTGTGCTGCACTGTGGTATTTCCTTCTGCTGGGGCAGTATATTGTGCTGCACTGTGGTATTTGGTTCTGCTGGGGCAGTATATTGTGCTGCACTGTGGTATTTCCTTCTGCTGGGGCAGTATATTGTGCTGCACTGTGGTATTTCCTTCTGCTGGGGCAGTATATTGTGCTGCACTGTGGTATTTGGTTCTGCTGGGGCAGTATATTGTGCTGCACTGTGGTATTTCCTTCTGCTGGGGCAGTATATTGTGCTGCACTGTGGTATTTGCCTTCTGCTGGGGCAGTATATTGTGCTGCACTGTGGTATTTCCTTCTGCTGGGGCAGTATATTGTGCTGCACTGTGGTATTTCCTTCTGCTGGGGCAGTATATTGTGCTGCACTGTGGTATTTCCTTCTGCTGGGGCAGTATATTGTGCTGCACTGTGGTATTTCCTTCTGCTGGGGCAGTATATTGTGCTGCACTGTGGTATTTGGGTCTGCTGGGGCAGTATATTGTGCTGCACTGTGGTATTTGGGTCTGCTGGGTCAGTATATTGTGCTGCACTGTGGTATGTGGGTCTGTTGGAGCAGTATATTGTGATGCACTGTGGTATTTCCTTCTGCTGGGGCAGTATATTGTGCTGCACTGTGGTATTTGGGTCTGCTGGGGCAGTATATTGTGCTGCACTGTGGTATTTGGTTCTGCTGGGGCAGTATATTGTGCTGCACTGGGGTATTTCCTTCTGCTAGGGCAGTATATTGTGCTGCACTGTGGTATTTCGTTCTGCTGGGGCAGTATATTGTGCTGCACTGTGGTATTTCCTTCTGCTGGGGCAGTATATTGTGCTGCACTGTGGTATTTCCTTCTGCTGGGGCAGTATATTGTGCTGCACTGTGGTATTTGGTTCTGCTGGGGCAGTATATTGTGCTGCACTGTGGTATTTCCTTCTGCTGGGGCAGTATACTTTGCTGCACTGTGGTATTTCCTTCTGCTGGGGCAGTATATTGTGCTGCACTTTGGTATTTCCTTCTGCTGGGGCAGTATATTGTGCCGCACTGTGGTATTTGGTTCTGTTGGGGCAGTATATTGTGCTGCACTGTGGTATTTCCTTCTGCTGGGGCAGTATATTGTGCTGCACTGTGGTATTTGGTTCTGCTGGGGCAGTATATTGTGCTGCACTGTGGTATTTCGTTCTGCTGGGGCAGTATATTGTGCTGCACTGTGGTATTTCCTTCTGCTGGGGCAGTATATTGTGCTGCACTGTGGTATTTCCTTCTGCTGGGGCAGTATATTGTGCTGCACTGTGGTATTTCGTTCTGCTGGGGCAGTATATTGTGCTGCACTGTGGTATTTCCTTCTGCTGGGGCAGTATATTGTGCTGCACTGTGGTATTTCCTTCTGCTGGGGCAGTATATTGTGCTGCACTGTGGTATTTGGTTCTGCTGGGGCAGTATATTGTGCTGCACTGTGGTATTTGGTTCTGCTGGGGCAGTATATTGTGCTGCACTGGGGTATTTCCTTCTTCTAGGGCAGTATATTGTGCTGCACTGTGGTATTTCCTCCTGCTGTGGCAGTATATTGTGCTGCACTGTGGTATTTGGTTCTGTTGGGGCAGTATATTTTGCTGCACTGTGGTATTTCCTCCTACTGGGGCAGAATATTGTGCTGCACTGTGGTATTTGGTTCTGCTGGGGCAGTATATTGTGCTGCACTGTGGTATTTGGTTCTGCTGGGGCAGTATATTGTGCTGCACTGTGGTATTTCCTTCTGCTGGGGCAGTAAATTGTGCTGCACTTTGGTATTTCCTTCCGCTGGGGCAGTATATTGTGCTGCACTGTGGTATTTCCTCCTGCTAGGGCAGTATATTGTGCTGCACTGTGGTATTTGGTTCTGTTGGGGCAGTATATTTTGCTGCACTGTGGTATTTCCTCCTACTGGGGCAGAATATTGTGCTGCACTGTGGTATTTGGTTCTGCTGGGGCAGTATATTGTGCTGCACTGTGGTATTTGGTTCTGCTGGGGCAGTATATTGTGCTGCACTGTGGTATTTCCTTCTGCTGGGGCAGTAAATTGTGCTGCACTGTGGTATTTCCTTCTGCTGGGGCAGTAAATTGTGCTGCACTGTGGTATTTCCTTCTGCTGGGGCAGTATATTGTGCTGCACTGTGGTATTTGGTTCTGCTGGGGCAGTACATTGTGCTGCACTGTGGTATTTCCTTCTGCTGGGGCAGTATATTGTGCTGCACTGTGGTATTTGGTTCTGCTGGGGCAGTATATTGTGCTGCACTGTGGTATTTGGTTCTGCTGGGGCGGTGTTTTGTGCCGCAATATGGTATTCCTGGGCCGACTACTTGTGTTGACTCTGCCAGTTTGGACCCGCCTACAACAAGGGGCTAATTTTAGTTTTTTTCCAGGGCCACTTTAAGCTCCCAGCCCATCTCTGCACCAACGCTTTTCAAGTCTGGCTTGGAAATCACCCATTGCAATGTAACATAGGCATTTACCACAGTGGCAACTGCTGCGTGTGAACATGTCCTCGTGCAACAGATGGTTGGAGAAACAATAGGGTTCCTTAAAATCTCTCCTTCCATCTGTTGTCCCTCGTTCTGTGTGCTGAAGATCTCTGCCCTGACCTGCAGCTAAGGGCTCGTGCACACAAACGTACATTGGGTCCGTTTTCCATTCACATTTTTCTAAAAGTGCAGACGGCGCACGTATGGCATCCACGTGTCTGTTCTGCATGTTATAAAACACTGCCTCTTCTCGTCTGTTTGGTGGACTAGAGTAGGCATTCCTACAATAGTGCCCGCAGAGAGTGCCGGATGCGCGCCGCCAATTTCCGTAGTTTGTGAGTCCACGGCCTACAAAATGCATATGGTGGTGTGCACGTTACAGTGTGGTTGTATAATGCGATGCTGCCTGATCTTCCCCGTGTTACATGTTATAGTCTGCACAGTACCATACATAATTGATTTGCTGACTGAAGCGAGCAGTGCGGTTGGATTGACCGCTTTCCCTGCGTCTGTGTTAGTTTGCTCTGGCGGTATTTTGTACTGTCGGGTTAGGTCAGCAGTGCTAGATGGTATGGGCAGGGATGCATCTAGTGCAGCAGCTCTTATCGATCTGGTGTTACACATTCATGTATAGCAGTGAGAACATGCCGCCCTCCTCCTACCCAGCCCCGCACATGATGGCGGCATATTTTGCTCTATTATATTAGTATGCTTTTTTTTTTATCAAGAGAACAGAAATTTCCACAACTGAAAATCAGTTGCATTTATCTGAATCACCTGGATTTCTGCAGCCACATGTCCCACGTGTGCAAGCACCCCACGGGTCAGACGGCGGGGTCCATGGGCTTAGTTCTCTTAGGCCGCTCTCACACATTTCTTTGCTGTGTTTTCCTTCAGTTTGCTTCAGTGTTTTCTGCAAATCTGTTTCATTCTTGCCCTTTTTTCATCCGGATACAATCATTTGTTGATGCATTGTTCACATGCGTGAAGAAAAACTGAAGAATAACGGTCTACATCTCCTAGCAGTCCTCAGTGAATAACAGTTGGGGGACATTTACTGGGGCTACTTTCACATCTGCGTTTTGAATTCCGCTATTGAGATCCGTCATAGGATCTCAATAGTGGAAGAAAACGCTTCCGTTTTGTCTCCATTCATTGTCAAAGGGGACAAAACTTAACTGAACGAAACGGAATTCTCCAGAATGTACTCCTTTCAATTTGGTTGCGCTTCCATCGCGGACAGAATAACACTGCAAGCAGCGTTTTACTGTCCACCATGTGGTGCAGAGCAAGACGGATCCGTCCTGACACACAATGTAAGTCAATGGGGACGGATCCGTCATGGCTATAGAAGACATAATACAACCGGATCTGTTCATGACGGATGCATGCGGTTGTATTATTGTAACGGAAGCGTTTTTGCAGATCCAGTCAGACTCCTGCCAATAAGACACGTATCCCCCATTCTATGGATAGAGGGTAAGTCTTTGTAATGGTGCAGCCTCTTTAATAGGACCTGTGCAGTTGCCTTTGCACCTGTACCTCCCAGCGGGCCCCCGGCTTCTCTACACGGCCAATGTCAGACCGGGTGGAGAACTAATTTGGAGTGACAACTTAAACAGCTAAATTACCAGTAGTGGCCCCAAGCCTACGAGGATCCTGTGCGGCTGCACTGTCTTCTGATCCTCCATTGCTCTGTTCTTTTATCAGCCTGTTAGTTATGTCTTCAGAACACCGAGGGGTGTGCCCAAGCCCCTTAGAGCACCAGAGCTTGATTGACAGGCCTCTCACCTGGGTTGTAATTTTCTGCGTGTGCCGCAATTTACACCGTCTTCACATGTACAGTAGTCCTCTTCGCTGCTGGAGAAGAAGAGGCAGATGTTCTGCGCATGCGCTGATCATGGAAGCTATGGTTCAGGCATAGGATTACACAGCCGTGTGAGATGCCTAGTCTTGTCAATTAAGGGGACAAGCAGAGTGGATGTAAGTGAGGGTGGAGGAGTTCTGATGCTGTGAGGAACTTGGGTGGCCCCTCGATGCTCTGAAGACCTAATTAACACATTATTAAAATGTTATTTTTTACTGGAGTAATGGAGGATCATAAGACAGGTATCAGTTTACTCAGCAGGGTTAACCCTAGCAGGCATTATTCCTGGGTTAATAAGGCTACTTTCACACTAGCGTTTTAGTTTTCTGGTATTGAGATTGGTCATAGGGGCTCAATACCGGAGTAAAATGCTTCAGTTTTGTCCCCATTCATTGTCAATGGAGACAAAACGTAACTGAACAGAACGGAGTGCTCCGAAATGCATTCTGTTCCGTTTAGTTGTGTTCCCATACCGGAGAGCAAACCGCAACATGTTGTAGTTTGCTTTCCGTCCTGGGATGCGGAGAAAAACGGATCCGGCATAACCCACAATGCAAGTTAATGGGTCCGTCCCCTATTGACTTTTAATGGAGTTTATGACTGATCCGTCTTGGCAATATTAAAGATAATATAACCGGATCCGTTCATAATGGATGTAGATGGTTGTATTATCGGTAACAGAAGAGTTTTTGCTGAACCCTGCCGGATCCAGTAAAACCGCCAGTGTGAAAGTAGCCTAAGATTGATCCTGCTGACAGATGCTCTTTAAGAACCACTCTCTGCAGAGGTCCGTTCTGGATGAAGGAAGTATGGGGAGATGAGAAGTCCCGAGTCATTTCTGCAGCTCTGAGTATACGTGATACCCCTATAGTCTTTCCGTGTTAGCTGAGAACATTATGATGCTCTTACCCACCACGCCACGATGGCATCGGTGATTGTTTAGGTTTTAGTCACATAACTTCTACCTCTCAGGATCTGTTCACGGGTCACTTACATGTTCTGTGGCTCCACATAAGGAGAGTTGATTATTTAATTGCCAGAGGTTCACATATCGTTCAGCAGATGTTTCCCATTTACCTGCTTCTTTTTGGGGTTCGTAATAGAGCCAGCCACCGCACCTCCTCAGCAGTATCTGTGGGTATCCCGTATCTCCTCATCTCCGGGTCTGCTGCCAGTAATGCGTCCATGTCGGTGTACAAGGCTGGCAGCCGCGTCTGTTTACTGTGTGAGTGATTTCCACTGTGCTGCCAAATACTGCGCATTTTAGCTACGGATTCACTATTGGTTTATGTTCTTTTTTTTTTTTAGACAGATATTTCAAGGACCTCAATAGAAGTAAGACTGTGATGGATTTCAGCTGCTAACCCATGGACGCACAGGCGGGAAGGTAGGTATTCTGTGAAACACTCTGCCGACCAATATCTAGAATACACAGATTTCTATAAAATAAACTCACTGTTGATTAGAGGGAATCTGTCGCCATGATTCTGGACTATTATCTGCGGTAGTTCATGAGTACAGCAGCATATAGAGTCCAGATCACCATTTCTTATTTCCCCTCTGCCCCCGGTTCCCATGCTGCCAGCTCTCACTTCTTGAATGGGAGGCTATGGATGATGCATGCTACTTGATGCCCTGGAAGCTGGATGCCTGAATATCTCAGCATTGTGTAGCCCTTGGTAAATTATATTGTGAAGCTTGAATACATTGGCATACTAAGGAGAAGATGGCAGTCCATGCCGGGAGATGGCACACTAACCAAAAAAATAATAATGGCAAATGTGGTATAAGCCACTTTTATTGATCTGTAAAACAGCCAAATACGACACCGCACCCACTGACTGGGGGCACACTTGCCTTCTAGTCCTGCCATGTGCAGTAGTGCCCTGCCTGGTACAACTGCCCCACCACACATAGTAAGATGTCCCCCTCCTCTGTGCCCACTTCCAGGTGATCTATCTACACCTTAAATCCCATTCTCCCCATAAGGCTGGGTTTTGTGGTGCAAAAAACTGGAACAAAAACTGCACGCGTTTTGCCTTTGCAACTGTACCTCCAAGCAGGCAGCTGGCACCTGTCATGTCGGACTGGGGGAAGAATTTAATTGGAGGGACAATTTAAACAGCTAAATTTCCAGTAGAGGCCCCCCCTACAAGGATCCTCCTTTGCCCGTTTTCTGATACAATTAACATTTTATCAATGTGTTAATGGGATAAAGCTGGCGCAGCTGGCACAAGCGCAGTTCTTTCCATTAGGCTGATGCCAGCACAGGGATGGGAGACTGAGCGGGCACTTAGGTGACAAGTAAATGCTCATGCGCAAGATTACAGTGCGGCCTCAGAATGACGTCGGAGGGGACTTGAGGATGAGGGGAGGTAATGGGCGCGGCTGGGCGCCATTGACGATTAGGACAGCCCCTTTGGCTCTTTTCACAGGTGATTTGCATATATAAAATAGATTATTTTTTTTAGCAAAACTACTGCAATCATAAGTTACAGGAAACCTCCAATACCATGTAATCAGGTCTATATACATAATATTGCTGACATTCCCTTAATGATGTCTTCAGAGCAGCGGGCTGAGACCTCTTAGAGCTCTTCTGCTGTCCCTTACATCCCCTGTCCTCTTGATTGACAGTGCCAGGCATCTAATCCGACCCTGTAATTCCGTGCCTGTGCCGTGATTTACACTGCCGTGGCATGTGCAGTAGTCATCTTCACTGCTGGAGAAGCAGATGTGGAAACTGTGGTGCAACATGTTAGATAAATGTGATTTACCAGTAAAAACCTTATGAGAAATTGCCATATCACAAAATCGTGGCAATTGCGAGAAAAACAAATCCAGTTTTTGTCCTTTTCTTTTTACTATGACATAAAAACCAACATGTAAACCTACCCTAACCAGTATAAACATAGTAATTGTTAGTCACTGTCCCGTCATCCTGGACTCGATGACCATGCAACCTGCTGAATCCTGTTATGCCCTGGCCACAGGCTCCAGGATCATCTTGTCCTTAGTATCCTGAGCTCCTGCCCCCACCTTCCCCATCAGAATTATTCTTTTATCTTGCTATTTTGAAAGAGGCCATAAAACGGTAAAAGGATGGGATTTATTTTGTTACCTTCCCTAATTATTGATGCAAATATACTCATGCCTTCATGGTACATGAGATATTTCACATCGCATTAACACTTGCTGTGTAAACTGAATACATTTCAGTCTGTCATGTCTTCAAAAATAATTCCCAACCACACACAAAAACCTTTTGTTAGTTATATTAGTTTTTTTTTTTTTTATAATGTGCATTTAGGATCCTCATACACATAAATTTGTCACTGGCAATTTTTGTTCCTAATAGCGCGTATTATGGGACTTCGTATGGAAAAAATGCCATAATACGTGCTACAGGGTTTTATTTTCTTTTACTGCCTGTTGCTTTTTGTGGCACTTTTTGCACAGTGTGTCTCTGGTGGTTTTTTTCGTGGCATTTTTTCCCTACGAAGGTGGGTGTTGTCAGAATGCCTGAAAAAAATACCCAGAGCTCCGACATGCTTAATTTTTTAAAAGAAGCAAGAAATAACAAAACAAACACCTAATTAATAAAAACTCCACTAGCAAAAAAGCACGTGTGTGCCCTGTGTTTCATATTTTCTATAGACCTAAAAAAAAGTGCAAAAACTATGTGAAATCAGCCTTAGTAGACCTCTTAAGGATAAAGACTAGTTATTTGTTGTGCTAGGTGACAGGAGATACAGTATTTTTTAGTAATTTTGGGGTTTATTTTTTCAAATAATTTACTAAAATCTGTGACTTATGTTAAAAGGAACCCCCATTTTTCATCAGCCTTCTGCTGGGTTTTCTAACCAAATTCAGCATGCATAGCTCTGTAATAATTCACGGGGGCTTGCTTCAGCTACCTGACTTGGAGAAGGGAGTGAGTGTGTGTGGGGGTCTTGTGTGTCCTGGAATACAATGCTAAAAATACAAAAAGGATTACTTGGGCATTAAAGGGGTTCTCCAGTTTTTGTTTTATTTTACTAAAGTGCCCGGATCCTGGTATTAAAAAAACGTCCCTACCTGCAGCCGCTCTGCTGTCATCTCTGAGCTGCAGTCAGTAATGTGTGGTTTGGTGGTTAAAGGGAATCAGTCACCCACATTTTGGACTATTATCTACATCAGTACATGAACAGTACTACAGATATGGAGTCCAGATCACTACATTTAATTTTCTTACTGTCCCCTGTTCCCCCGCTGTCAGCGCTCAGAGCTGCATTGAAATACATTGTCAGGACTGCTGTGCATGTGTACACGAGTCCTCTCTATTATGGTAGAACAGCTCAGCAGTCCGGACTGTGGATTTCAATGCAGCCTTGTGTGCCTGACAGGGGGGGAAGCATCGGGACAATAAGAAATAGTGATCTGGACTCCGTACCCGCAGTGCTAACCATGTATTACTGCAGATACCAGTCCAATATCGGGGTGAGAGATTCCCTTTAAGGTATTAAAATGAATCTTCTGAAGCTAAATTGCATAAACATAGCAAATGCAACATGTTTTGTAGTGTGACTGTGCGATCTCGATCACACAATTTAACTATATAGCCAGGGGCGGACTGGGAACTTAGTTGCCCTGGAAAAAATACTTAAATTGACCCCTTTTTGTAGGTAGGTCCAAATTGATGAAAGGCTGGCAATAGCATATTGTGGCACATTATACCACCCCAACAGAGCCAAATACTGCCAGCAGCACAAAATACATCCTCAAAAACTTCTGCTGACCGGCCGTGGGGAGGGCCCAGGCGGCCCACCGGGAAATTTCCCTGTAAGGTCTATGGCCAATCCGCCCCTGCATATACCCTAAGCTTATAGGGGTTTGTACAGATTTGCTTTTATACAATTTAATTTGGGATTTTACCAAACTCTCTCATTAGTTCAGAAGAATCGGAAGGCGTTCAAGAACGAGGTGCAACCTATGTCTGGCAGGGGGGGTCATCCCCTGTTACACCAGTAAGATTTCATGGACTGGGAGGAAGAGCTGTGCTACACGCCAGCCTGGGAAGAAATCATGGGCTGTTGCTCACAAGTGGTACGTGGCTTCTCCGTTAATGTGTTAGCTTTATGATGGTCAAAGGATATATGTCCTTCCTACTGGCCTAATACGTCCGTTATAACCAGTTTATTATTGCTGTAGTGTTCCTTTATCTTGTATCCTTGGCTCTGCAGATGTGTCTTCCAGATTAGTCACTCACTGATTACTAAACCTAGTAATAAATTAAATATATTTGTCTGCAGCATTTTCTGCCTGAAAGAAGTAGTCTTGTAGCAGTCCTGCAGTGAACCCAGGGGTTACTCTTCTGCTGATCTATTCCATCTTGGGCAAGTGATCAGCAGTGGGAGTGTGCTTAACAAAGGTGGCAAGGGAAGAGGAAGGGGGTTCCTACCCCCAGCCAGTTGTCTTACAGCCAGGCGCAGGACTGTGAGCTTAGAGGAGGGGAAGGGGGACAGAAGATTTCTTAGTAGGACCAAGGGAAAGGTGAAAATAAAGGAGGGGAGAGAAGTGCTGGAATATTGTTTTATGTTTGTTTTTTTTTGCACATTTTCTGTGTTTAGAATTTTTCTCATTTTCTTGCTACTTGAATGTTTTGTAAAATGTACTTTATGTTTTTTTTTTTAGATGGCGAAGTCTTTAGCTTTGGAAAGCAGCCATGGAAGGAGACTGCAGATGACATTCCTTGCGATGTCCCTTTAGTAGAGAAAGCGCTGAGTGGTCAGCGTGTAATATGTGTTGCCGCAGGAAGTTATCACAGTGGAGCAGTGACGGAAAATGGCATGGTGTACATGTGGGGGGAGAACACTGCTGGGCAATGTGCAATTGCCAACCGCCCATCTGTCCCAGAGCCTATACCAATCACCATAACTGACCAGGAAAGCACACCTCCTCTGTGGGTGCGAGTTCTGCAGCTGTCATGTGGAGAAGAGCACACACTTGCATTGTCCACCAGCAGGGAAATCTGGGCCTGGGGAAGTGGCTGTCAGCTTGGATTACTAACGTCAACCTTCCCTGTGACTAAACCTCAAAAAGTGGAGCATCTTGCAGGTCGCGTTGTCCTTCAGGTGGTATGTGGTGCTTTTCACAGCCTGGCCCTGGTGCAGTGCCCACTTGCACAAGATGTAAAGCCTGTGCCGGAGAGATGCAATCATTGTAGAGAGCTGCTAATAACTATGACTGAAAAGGAAGACCATGTCATTATTTCCGATGCTCACTGCTGCCCCCTTGGGGTAATGTTAGCAGAGTCCCAACCTGACGCAAGGACTATCAAGTCCCCTCTGTCCTCAAAGGATAAAAGGTCCAAAGTGGAAGAGGTTTCATTTCCTTCTGATGCGTCAGAGGACAGGAGCAGTTGTGGTTCCAAACTGACAGACCTGGAGACAGAGGTTGGCACAGATGTGGCCAGTATGTGTGAGAGTGAGATGGGTGGCAATGGCGACAAGCCAGTAAATGACAATGATGTACAGTCTGACACTAATGAATGCGCAGAACAGTCCTCTCCACAGAACACAGCCTCAGATCATGCAAAGGTACGATATTGTGTCACAAGTCACGTTGTTGGTTTGAAGCCAGATGCTAAAATTGAATTTTAGTGGGCTAACCCCTTTAAGGACGAAGCCCCATTTTTTAAATCTGACATTTGTCACATTATGTGGTGATATAAAGCCTCCGTTTGTATACATTAGGAAAAAAGGATACGCAAATGCAGCGCACCACATTCTTGTATCATGTTCGGTAAAAAAAACAAAAACGTATATGTGTTTTAACAATGGTAAAAAAGTATACTTTTTTAACAATAGAACTCTATGGTGAACAAATGCCATGGTATTGCATCAGTCTGAGGTAACCGTTTAAACTTTTTTGTATACGTTAAGCGGATGAGAAAAACGTGATGTGAATCACTCCTTATATTCACCTCTCTGATTCCGACAGTGCTCAGGTCTCCTCCTCTGCCCATCACTATTCTCTACACTGCAGATACTGGCTGGAAACGCTGCCCAGCCGATCCCTGGCTGCATCGACGACCTTCCTCATCCGGTGATTGGCTGAGCGGCATTTCCAGCCGGGAACGGAAAGCGGAGCTCCATCTGGACCTGAGCACTGTCTGAACAGCAAGATAAGTGTAAGATTATAAAAATTTTTTAACCATTTGAAAACTAAGGAACATTGAGGGGCATTTACTAATGACTTTACTCCACTGCTATAAAAGTCGCAAATGATGGCGCAGGTCATAGTTGTGGAATAACTTCTGACTTTTGAAGCTTAACTTGCATCCGAAACTGGTGACATAATTGACACGCAATGTATATCAAGTTTGCAGCATGTGGATGACGTGTTTATAATCTTATGCACTTTGCGGCTATGTAAGCACTGCAGACTTTACAAATACAGGACATTTTTATAGATGTTTTGTATCTTTTTCTCTAATGTAATAGGATTTATAGGGCAATTTGATGCGTTTTTCTCATGCATTTGTTGTGCTATGTCCGCTGTAATGTTATTTTATTTAAACTGAAATTGGATTTGCGAGATCAGTCAAAGCATACAAGTTAAAGACTATGGATAAGGGATGTTGGATGGAGCTTGAGGGATGGCACAGTGACGTTTTGCACAAATACAGTTCTAAGGGCTCATGCACAAATTGCAGATCCACAAAACACGGATAACGACCGTGTGCGTTTTGCATGAACGGACCGCTCTGCCCTATATAGAACTGTCCTATCCTTGTCCGTAAAACGGACAAGAATTGGACATGTTCTATTTTTTGGCGGGTCTGCGAAACGGACATATGGATGCGGACAGCGCATCATCTTTTGCAGCCCCATTGAAGTCAATGGGTTTGCATCAGACTCTCAAAAATTGTGTATCAGATGTGGGCAAAAAACACCTGTCGTGTGCATGAGCCCTAAGGGTGAATCTGCTCCAGTTACTGTGTATATGTGCACTGAACTTCGGACCACCGCTACTTGCCAGGCTGCTCCTGTACATGCTGTTTAAAACAAGTAAATGTACAGGTGCTGCCTGGCAAACGGCAATTGTCTGCATGCGGATCCCGCTGCTGGGCTGCACAATGTGCGGGTAGTCTGAGATTATCTTCACGTGGAAAAATCTGCCACTGACTTAGCTTCAGAAAAGGGGCATTTTCTGCTGCATAAGGCTACAAGCACAAGACCGTATGTGTTTTGCGGTCCGCAGATTGCGGATCCGCAAAAAAAACAGATGGCATCTGTATGCCATCCGTTTTTTTTTTTTTGCAGATCTATTGTAACAATAGAAACGGACAAGAATAGGACATGTTCTATTTTTTTTGCGGGGCTACGGAACGGACATACTGATGGGGACAGCACACGGTGAAAAACAGTATAAAAGCGACATGTTCCTTTTGAAGCAGATTTAATGGTAGTACATATCCATAGGAGCGAATGGGAAAGCAGAGAAACCAGAAAACCACTCTCTTAAAAAAACGAAAAAGACAAAAAAAAACTCTACTAAAAATGCTTGTTAAAACAACTCTGAAACCACCACCAAAGTACAAAACCGGAACCAAAACTGTTTTCCGCTACTGATTCTGCTCCTTATCTGCCACTGATTTTCCATGCTACCTTTCTAGCCCATTCTTGGTGCCGTCACAGCATAAGGGCTCGTGCACACGAACATATTTTCTTTCCGTGTCCATTCCGTTTCTTTTGCAGACTGTATGCGGAACCATTCACTTCAATGGGTCCGCAAAAAAATGAAATTTACTCCGTGTGCATTCCGTTTCCATATGTCTGTATTTCCGTTCTGCAAAAAAATAGAACTTGTCCTATTATTGTCCGCATTACGGACAAGGATAGTACTGTTCTATCTGGGGCCAGCAGTTCTGTTCCGCAAAATTCGGAATGCACACGAATGTCATCCGTGTTTTTTTGCGGACCCCAAAATACATACGGTCGTCTGCATGAGTCCTAAGTCTCGGCTTCCCATTGAAAACAATAGGAGGGAAAATTTCAGGTGGCTGCCCGGCGGCTTTTTACAGCAGAATCCCTGCCAAACTTTGTCTCCAACAGTCATGTGAATGTTCCTTTTGGGTGCTGCTGCACTTTGTTTTTTTTATGCGGTTTTTGAAGCCGGGTGTGGATCATACAGGAAGAGTAAGTATAAAGAACAGAAACTATCTCGCTTTTTTTTTTTTTTTATCCACTTATGGTTTTGGCTTCAAAAACTACATATAATAACCCGAACATGTGGCTCCACTCTTAAGGTACGATCCCATGGTGTGGCTGGCTGCATACGGCCAAGGCGGACTTGCCCATGGCAGCCAATGGACGCACGTTTGTAATACAAAATCATGCAAGTATTGGCTGCTGTGGGTGGGCATGGCTTGGCTTCATGTGGCCAGCTGCACCATGGGATCTTACCCAAAGGGGTTGGTTTATTATGTCACTATGCTGGTTTTCTGGCCAAATAAAGTTGCAAACACCATTGTGACAAAATTTTGCTCCTGTTTCGCTCTCACCACTTTTCTGAAAAGGGGGTGTGGTGGGGGCAGGTAGGGTGTGTGCGGGCGGCCATCAGGCCTGTCACATTTATATTGTTTTATGTCCGTTTTCTTTTTTCTCTTTTCCTCCCCATGGGCTGCAGAGATTACTTGTAAGTTGCTTGTATTGCATCTGTGAATGAGCTCCAAATTATCAAGCTTTACCTATGCTGTGTATTTTTCCAGAAGTTTTCTGTTTGGCATTAACCACCGTGCCTTCTCATTTAGATAGACCATTTGTACATGGGTTTCCTTTTTCTTTTGATCTAGAGTAAAGAGCACACCTTAACGGATGTCGTTGACTGTCTTTTGAGTCCTGCAACTACCACAACATCATCCCTCAACAGCCTCGTTGTGTCCTGTGCGTCAGCTGTCGGCGTCCGGGTAGCGGCTACTTGCGAAGCTGGAGCTTTGTCGCTCAAGAAAGTCATGAACTTTTATTCTGGCTCTCTGTGTGATGCGGGAGTCCAGAACCCTTTAGGCCCCATCATACAAGAGGGGCTGAAAGACAGCAGAGAAGAGCAAGTAAAGCTAGAGTCTATGCAGGGCAAGAAAAGCTCCAGTCTTGTGGACATACGAGAGGAAGAGGCTGAAGCCGGCTGCAGAAGACTCTCCTTACCGGGGCTTCTATCTCAAGGTGAGCAATGCACTAGTGCAAAATCAGGCCTTGCTTTTAGCAACGACTCTGCCTAATATTATTAGTAATTATTATAATAATTATACGTCTTGACGTAGTGAAACGAATAAGGCAAAAACAGCATACAACTCAGGTCACACATACGAAAAAAGTATAAAGTAGGTACATAAGCTGAGAGAAAGAGTTAAATTGCCTAAACAGGTTGTCTGGGCTACAGATATTGGTGACCTATCCTCAGGATAGGTCACCAATATCAGATTGGTGGGGGTTTGGCACCCGTGGCGCAGGAAACTGTTCCGTGAAGGGAGCTCTTTTTTCGGCACTGGCCTACCACAGCTCAACATCCATTCACTTAAATAGGACCTGAGTTGCAGTCCCCCGACACGGCCAATACACAGTGTAAGGAGCTGCCTGCTTCCAGCCCCCTTCACTGTATAGTTTCCGGTGTTTACGCTGCCCAAAACAGATGATCGGTGGGGGTTTACAGGTGTCTGACTCCCACTAATCTGTTAATGATGACCTATCCTGAGGACAGGTCATCATTATCTGTTGCCTGGACAATCCGTTTTTTATGGCAAAATTGTCGTACACTGGCTACATGGGCAGCAAAATGACAAATTTGGTTCAATCTTGGTAAGGTTATACATTTTAGGGCTAGAAATAAAGTTGCTGCTTGTACCCTGAATGGATTACTCTTGGGAGAGTCTACAGCGGAGAAGGATTTGGATGTTATTGCTGATAATAAACGAATTAATTTAGCTGCAATGCCAGTCTGCTGCAGAGAGCTCAGGGTCACTTCTTGTGTTCAAAGAAAGCAACATTTCTTTATAAATTTCAAAAACATTATTTTACTATTCAAATTGTAAATTTATGGCACATTGCCCCTCAGGATCTGGTACTGGCTGAAAGCGTGGACAAATGTAAGAACTTTCTTGTACGGCTACATACACACGACAGTGGGGAGAAAAAAAAGGCCATTAAAAACGGACACACTGTCAGTTTTTCATGGCCATTATTCAACCATTTCTGCTTCTGTTTTCTGTCCGTCTGTCCATTTTTAATGGCTGTTCTGCATCCGTTTTTCATAGCCGTTAAAATTGGCCATGAAAAACTGATGAATTTATCTGGCTTTTTTTTTAATTTGAAAAATAATAATAAAACTACTCCCGTCTTCCACTTTCACACACCGAGACGGTCGCTCCTCTCTTGATTGAAAAGGACCTGCGGAAGGATCTGCGTTAATCTTGATGACGTTACTGCGTGCTCCCAGGTGAGTGCATGTCCTTGTCAATTAAGAGAGGAGCGACTGCCTCTACACCTGCAAGTGGATGAGGTGGATATTTTATTTTATTTTTTAACCATAAAAGGCCATTATTGCACTGGTGTACTAGTTTTTAGCAGCCGTTAGACTAGTGCACTCCTGTCTAAGTGGCCGTAAAAACAGACCCATTGATTTCAGGAGCAGCCTGCTGGGAAACACTCAAGGCAGGCTTGAGACCTACCCCAGGTCCCAGCCAGCCTATACACACATTAGCGATCACATTTGCGGGGTGCTAATGGGAGACAAAGGGAGTCCGCTCCCTCTGTCACTGCTTACATTCGGTGGGAGCCATTGCCCGCGGCATGTAAGGGGTCAAACAGGCCAGATCTGCACTCCTGCCAGTCCAGACTGTTAGAGCAGGAGTGCAGCTCTCATGTGAGAGCCGAGCCCCCGCTGCACAGGGGACACGTGCAGCACCTAGACCGGGCTACCGTGAAAAGGCAGCAGCCCAGCCTAAGGCCCCTTGTGACCACTGTATAAAGGCGTATGGGTGGTCACTAAGGGGTTAAATCAGTTGTCAAGAGAAAACCGAACAACTCAGGGCATCAACCTGTAATTAAAAAAATATATATATAGAATTTAGTTACCTGACAGGTTCTGCACCACCACTCCAGTTCTCCCGGCAGGTCTCTGTTTTGCTGGCTGCAACAGTGATGTAATGTTGACAACACGTGACCACTGCAGCCTATTACTTGGCTTCAGCAGTGCACTGTTGAAGCCAGTGATTGGCTGCAGTGACAACGTGACATCTCTGCTGCAGATGGAAAAACAAAACCCTGCTGGGAGAACTGGAATGGTGGTGCAAGACCTGTTGGGTAACTAAATTCCATTTTTTTTTTTTTTTTTTTTAATTACAAGTCAATCCCCTGAGTTGTCTGCTTTCTTCTTGAAACTGGACAACCTCTTTAAGGCTGAATTCACACTTCCTCTGACCAAATAACTGAAATGTGAATTCTGCCTAACTCTGCACCATTCCTGGAACGGGGGTGAAGCTAAATAATGCATTGTTACCAAAGTTACAGATTTATTCTGTCGCATAACATCATAATTGAGAGATTAAAAAATTATGTTCAAGTAAATTCAAGTATTTTCTTTACAGTTTCCCCGAGATTGCTGAGGAAGGTTGGGAGGGCAAAAATGAGAACAGTTGCCTTGACCCCTACAAACAGCGGTGAAGCCGACCTATTGCTTCCCTGCCTAAGGACGGAGGTCTGGAGTTGGGGAAGAGGTAAAGAAGGACAGCTGGGGCATGGAGATGTTTTGCCAAGGTAAGTCACCACATTACATTTCTTATCGAAAACTAAACATTTCACCTTGTTTGGGCCACGTTTGTTTATAAACTATCATTTATTTTCTTAACTATATGAGCCTCTATTTCATTATGTAGGTTACAGCCTTTGTGCGTCCGCAGTATGGATGGCAAAGAGGTGGTTCAGCTGGCAGCTGGTAGCCACCATTCTGTTGCCCTCACCGCCAAGTCTCAGGTACTGTTTGTGCTCTGTAGCTGACTTTTATAATGTGATTAAAACCTATTATTATCCATCTTAACCAACTGCTAACTGGGCTTCACACAATAAAGACATCGTGTGGATAATGTTTTTTTCTTGTTAAATTACAGGTTTTTTCTTGGGGAAGTAATCTTTCAGGACAACTTGGGCACCTGCAGTCACCAACAACTATGCCGCGTCTTGCTAAGGTATATAATTCCTGGTAAGGGGTTGGCTCACCAACAACGTTAAATACCTGTCCACTGGTTTGATCGCTGGCTTGCACTGACAGCGAGGGTCCCAAGTTCCCCATTTAAATTAAGCAGTATTCATGCCTACGCGCTGTGCGCCCTATTCTCTCCAGTCTATGAGACTGATAAGGATAGCTTAGTGCTGTACACTGCCGTCTCTATCAGTCCCAACGACTATGAATGGAGCAGCAGTGCACATATGTGACCTCCACTTATTTCAGACCGTGTACTTGGGACCCACTTTCTCGTGATCAGTGGGTCCCAGCGATTGGATCCCCATCTATCCTGTGGACAGGTAGTAAATTTTGTTTGCGGCCTGCCCCTTTACGTCGTGATAGCAGTTGTCAAGTGTGTGGTAGAGTTTACACGACTGATGCAAGAATATAGGTTCTGCATATGTAGCTGGAGATACATATACATGATTGCCATTATCCGCTATTGGGCCCAGTAATATGACGTCTGCCTTGGGGTAGGTTGGATTTTAACTTTAGCTGTTAGCCAACAGTCTTCAGATTTTTGCGGTCAGCTTTATTTGAATCCAGCTGTAGTTCTTGCTTTAGAATCCACAATGAATCCACGTCATCACGGTAACAGCTAAGGTGCGTAGCATAAATGCCTAATTTTCAAATTTTCACAATGTATTGGGAAATATAGACGCATATTCAGTTTCAAGAAAATAATGGCAGGAGCAGCTTCGGAGCTGTAGCATCTCAAACATTCTTTTGCTTCCTTTTGGACTAATCTGCTGTCTTCCGTTTTTACAACCGATTTCAGCTGGATAATGGGATTTCTTGCTATTGCTGCAATATGATCGGCCAGATCTGTAGTCAGGGAGACCAGGCCCATGTAAAGATTTTGAAATGCATCTAATCTGAGATTTGTGCTGTCCTCTACTTATGTGTTTGAAAGAAGGTAGATTGGGAAGAATGGAGCTCAGAGATGGAGCCACATGTTAATATCCGGGTGTGTTGTTTCTAGTTGAATTATTAAGCAATGTGTTATAATAGTATTTCCTGTTAATGGCACTTGATTTTAGGTATACGAAGACGGCACTGTGTGGAGCGTAGCTGCTGGGCAGGATTACTCTCTTTTTTTAGCACATGGAAAAAATGAGTACCAGCCTATTGTATGTTATAGTGGACCTGGAATAGCTGATGTCTCCAGCGGGGTAGACTCGGGGCAGTCACCAGTTCAGCTGACAGAGTGCGCCCAGGTGAGTACATCCATTAAGAAAGCTTTGGAGTTCTGTTGACTTGACCATATCAAGGGTGTGGAAAGGGGGAATAAGAGTGCCAACATCCCGTAAATAATATAGGGTTAAAGCCTTGTCCTCTGTGTGTGTAAAAATATATATATATATATATATATATATATATACCAAAAATGCGACTGCAAATAAAAATGTAGCCTTTTGTCACTACAAAGACCACAGAAGGAAGAAACGATTAAATAAGTGGAGATTAAAACATTTAAAATAGTCATAACACAGTGTACCCCACAATATGGGTACAAAAGAAAATCTTGTGGAATGGGAAAATATATACTCCCTATACAGCTGTCTTAAAGGGGTTGTCTTACTTCTGCAAATTACATTTATCATGTAGACAAAGGTAACACAAGCCACTTACCAATGTATTGTTATTGTCCATATTGCCTCCTTTACTGGCTTGACTCCTTTTTCCATTACATTATTTACTGCTGGTTTCCATGGTTATGACCACCCTGTAATCCAGCAGCGGTGGTCGTGCTTGCAAACTATAGAAAAAAGCTCCGGCCTCTCTGGTGGCCAGGACCGTGGGAGAGCGTATAGGCACACATGTGCCGCAGCTCCTGTCATGGCCACCTTGTATCTGCGCTGCGCTTTCTACATGATAAATGCCGTTTTCTGAAGTGAGACAACCCCTTTAAAGAGAAAAAAAAAGGAAAGATTCAATGTGGACCACATCTGCGTGTTAGCTATATATGAAGTGCTAATACTTTGGGACCTTTTGTACAGGTTAGTGATTCCTATTTTCCCATGTGAAAGGTCTGATGATCTGTCGACAAATGAGAAAACGCTGATCGCGTGTTTGATGCGGCTGCAAAAATGATCATTTGTCAGCAGCACATCTCCCCGTGGTCATAAGAAGGGAATGATTGTTTATGCGGCCTTTTGTTCAGGCAGTTATCTGGCAGTTAATTGGCACTTGTTACGTAGTAGAAATGTGAAAAAATACCTTTACAGTCAGCTTAGAGGTGAGGGGGGCATCTTCTCTGTAAAATATAGATGTCCTAATGATAGGCCAATAACGTATTGCAGCCTCAGAAGATCCCTTTTAGTGTAGAATAGTTTCTGATCAAACATTGTCCACACCTTCCGATGTAGAACTTGTCTTAAGGCAGATCTCTTTCTCTTGTTTTAGCTGGGGTACATCTCCAGTATATCGGCCGGGTCTAGTAGCTGCTTGGCACTTGTAGACCTAAACATGATGGGTTACATTGGGAACCTCCATGAACTGGCGTCCACTGAGAGGAGCTTTTATTGCCACCTGAGTGATGTGAAGTCCCAAATTCTTAGGCCTCTTTTAGGCCTAGGTAAGTCATTTATCACAGTGTGTATATTCTACCTCCATGTAGTTATATACAGTAGAAATATTTCTAGAATCAGGCACTTAATACTAGATGATAATTTGTTGTGTAACTTCCTTGGAGCTATAGGAACCGTGTAAGGGTCTCTTCCTATTTCCATCAGTTCTTTTTCTCAGGCTTCTGTAAGGGCCTCGTCATAGCTTATGTTAAAACTGAAGTGCAGAACACTTCTTCAGTCTTATATTGGCCATTTTGTCAAAGAAAAACATGGGTGCCTTATTTGCACTATCCCATTTTTGACATGTCTGTTCACCCCCCTTCCCCCTCATTTGCCGACTGAAGTCAGTCACTTTTCATATTGATGGATGCACTTGCTCATGGCTTTATCCATTGTAGTTTATGGGAATTTGGGAAATACAGAAAGAAGCCAGCAAGCAGCTGGTGACCATTTTGAATTGGAAAACGGGTGACAGACTGATGATATCTATTAATATGCCACTAATTCTTAATCTGGAAATATTTGAATACCCCAAAAAGACCCTTTTATGTTACATTTACAGAACCAAGCAGAATGTAATAATCTTATTGTGTCAGGTAACTTTATCGAAATACATGCTAGATTTTTTTTTTAAGATCATATGATATTTTTTTTTTAATCCAAAGGTCATTCCGTAATTTATTATTTACTCAAATCTTCTCCTTTCTTGTTTAAGACAACCTGGGCTCTGTAACCACTGTTCAGCTTCTACAAGACGTGGCTACAAAGTTCTGCAAACTCTGCTACCTGATCGGCCAGCATGGAACGTCACTCAGCCATTTTCTCCGTGGAGCCAAGGATGCACTAAATCTTTCCATCTTGGAGCATTCAAATATCTTCTTGGATAGTTATACAGAGTCAGTGTGCTGCTTATCTTTACTAGTGCAGTATGTGAAGGCCACACTATGTTGTCACCGTGGTGGGAATACCCCTTAAATACAAGTTATAATGTGCCAGTTGACTACTAACTGTTTGCAAACGAGCTGCTGCTGTACAACTATTACTAGTATACATTTTAATATCATTTTGTATAATTTGTCTTCTTTTAGGTATTGTTCATCTCTCTCCAACTTCCTGGTAATGGGAGGATTTTCACTTCTCTCCAAATCAGCAATGTAAGTGTTGTGGTCATAGTTCACCACACGGATTTACATCTGCGTCATGTTTTGACATCTTGGAATAGTACCTGGATACCTGTGATTTGTCAACTTACATAAGGCCTCATGCACATAAGCGTCGTTTGAGTCCTCATCCGAGTCGCATTTTTTAAGGCCTTTGCGTTTAATGGGGCCGCAGAAGTTGCAGACATCACTCTGTGTGCTGTCCGCATCCGTACCGCGACCCCGCAATAAAATAAAACATGTCCTATACTTGTCCTTATCACGGAATGTATCCGTTCGTCAAAATGCGGAATACACACGGCCTGTATCAGTTTTTCTTGCTTGTATCATTGGGGGGACACAGAAGACCATGGGTATAGCTGCTGCCACTAGGAGGCAACACTAAGCAAAACAGTGTTAGCTCCTCCTCTCAGCTATAACCCTCATGGTGACACTGGGCTAATCAGCTGAGGAAGGTGAAACTGCTGGAATCAGGGTTGGCAGAAACCATCTGGGTAAGTATATTACCTACCTGTGCCTGAGCCCCCCCATCTTCTCCTGTGTTCTCTAACTGAACACAGGAATATAAGTTTTTCTGTAACTGGTGACTCACCAGCCCTCGGTTCCACCTCCGGTCCCTAGCCCCCTCACTTTTCTCCAGGCCCTGCGGGGCATTCCGGCGGTCGCATGTCTCCCTCGGCGGCCGCTGCTTTTCTCCTCTGGGCATCAGTACGCATGTTCCCAGCCTCCTTTGTTCCCCATTGGCACTCCCTCTCCCTCCCTCCATTGCCGTCCCAACTGGAAGTTCATCTGGTCTGCCCCGCCTGCACACAAGGCCCCGGCTCTGTGGCCTACTAGGCCGCATCTTCCAGAGTGTTTAGGAGGGGGGCTGGGGCGGGAACTGTACTTTCAGAGCGCAAAAATTTCTCACCCATGTCTTCGGCTCACCACCTGCCCCTTGAGCTCCGCCCCTACCTACCACTTAACCCCTTCCTTGCCTTAGAACTCTGTGGCTGGGGAAAATAATTACTGGGCTCTATGCTAAGTGGTTAGTGTACTGGTCATTAGTGCAGAGGGCCATGGGTTCACATCCCCTAGTTCTGTTTTGATAGGATTGGGGCTGTATGTAATTAAAAAAAATGTATATATAATATATATTTTATTAACCCTTGGAGCTATCTGGTCCTATTCTGGGCCTAGTTCCTACCGCCATTCTGTAGGCAGAGTTTCTTTGCCACTACAGCCGGATACATACGTTCTGTAGCACTACCCTTCTTCCATAGGCGGAGTACTCGCACTACCGCTAGATACATACATCCTATACGACTACTCTCCTTCCATAAGCGGAATACTTGCACTGAATACCGCGCTCCCTGTAGCATTACCCTCCTTCCATAGGTGGAGTAATTGCACTTCCACTGGATCCTGTACTTCCGGTAGCATTGCCCTCCTTCCGTAATAGAAGTATTTGCACTTACACTGGGTATTGTACATTCTGTAGCATTAGTACAGACTATCACATTACCCTCCTTCCTGGGCAAAGTAATTGCATTTCCACCTGATACTATATGTCCTGTCGCATTACCTTCTCCGCAGGCGGATTAATTGCACTAATACTGGATATCATCTGTCCTGTTGGATTTCCCCCTTCTATAGAGGGATTAGTTGCACCTCAATTGCATACTGTAGATCATGTAGCCTTACCCTCCTTCCATTGACGGAGTAGTTGCACAACCAGTAGTACTTGCACTACCAGTGGACCCTGTACATCTTGTCGGGTTACCCTCTTTCCATAGGCGGAGTAATTCCACTACCACTGGAAACTGTCCATCCTATTGCATTATACGTTTTTCTTAGGTGGAGTAATGGCTTAAATATTGACTACCGCGACTACTCTCAATTCTTTCTTGTCGCATCGAATCCCGTTCCATGGGTGGCCTATTTGCTAGACATCTAGAATCGCCTTATTCCCCGTCATACGTGGTCTTTTGGCACTACTACTGGAGACTGTGACTACTTCACTCTATAGTCATTGTATGCATAGGTGTTGGGCACCTACGTGGCAGCCTCTGTCTTCCAGGTATACCTGTGGCTGACTGATGGGGTGTCTGGTTTTCATGCAGTATCCTAGGGTTCGAGACCCACTAATGGACAAGACATAAAAGTCCTTGGAATTTTTTAACAGGGTATTGGCACACCACATACCTTTCCTCGTGCCTTAAGTCCCTGTGAGTAGCATTCTCATTTTGTTGATTGTCATTGGCACACTCAGTGTCCACACTCCTTCAGTAGGTGGAACGTCTGCACTGATTGCCAGTTTTACTTCCTTCTCAGGTAGAGTATTGCGCTAGCACCAGTTCATGGTGCCTACTACTGTTTGACCTCATTTTCAGGTGGAGTCTTTCCTCTGGTCCTAGAGGCAATAGTTGCTGGTATGGCCTCCCCCTATGAGGCAGTCTTTGCACTGGCCATAGATATTATGGCTACTCCTGTTCCATGACTGCTACTGTGTGACCCATTCCCAGGAAGAGTATTTGCGTTCATCCTTCAAATGGCAACAGTCACTGCATTCTGGCTTACATGACGCATTGGTGGGGGGCACTGCATCTATGGTTTTTACCGCATCCCCTTCCTCCTTGTGGAATATCAGCCCTGGTATTTTGTGCGGCATCTACACAGCATTCCTCCTTCTAGGGGTGGAACCTTCTCGCTAGTTGTAGTTGTGATTGTGCCTACATTTCCTTCTCCCACAGGTGGCACTATGCTCATGTTCTGCCATCACTGGGTGCGATAGAGCCACCAGTCCTTATATGTATGGTGTACCTGATGCGCTGGCTGACAGGTACATTTATTCCTTATGGGACTGGTCAACTGCCCATACCATGGCATGCTGCAGCTGATGGGTTTGCTCACTTCTGGTGGGCATTAGTACGGTTTTCTGTACCTGGTATAACCTACCGATTTCTATAGCGCTGGCTTAGCGCCTTGTTCCCTTCGCATGTAGTGCATTGCCACTATCATCTACTATGGTGACAGCATCAGCATTGCCTCCTTGGGTTTTGGGTATGCACTTATTCAGTTTGCATATGTAAGTTGTCTGCATGGCTCCCCTCCCCGGGTAGAGCGGTCGTACTGTCCTTGTTGTCACCCCTAAGTTCTGGTTCCCTACTGAGCCGCATCAGCCTCCTCTACTTCTCCCCTTCGCAGGGCGAGTAATTGCACTTCCCCCAGATACTGTTTCTGCCTGCTCAGCCAGTTTCCATAGCCATTGGGTTCTCGTATGCCACCTTTCTGCTGAGGCGTGCCTGCACGGGTGGTATTGGTTCTGTTACCAGTATTTTTTATGGGACTTTGTTGCATTCGGCGTCCACACTCTCTTCCTGGCACAGTATTTATGTCATCTCGGTTTCCTGTCTGGCCGTTTTGTAGACTTCCTCTGATTACCCCACTCTCTTTCTTCTTTAGGCGGGGATGTTCCGCAGTGGCGGTCGATAGTGTCCGATGGGTTTACACAACCTTCATATTTTTGTCCTTTTGGCCTAGGTGTTTTTTTCTTCAGCTTCCAGTCAGGTCTGCCTGTTCAGGCAGCCTTCCATGGAGTATCAGACGGCTTCATTCCTCTCTTGTTATGGAATTAAAGGTCCTCCTCAACATGCCTCTGCTTACCACATTGCTATTCACCTTGGGGAACACTCTTATGATGCAAACCCCTTGGCTGTAGGTCTGAAGCGGACGTTTTTGATCCCGGAGCTTCCTACCAGGTTACTTCCTAATTTTTTGTGGGTTTTGGGTCGGTTCCACTGCCTTGTTCCCATTGAGTTTCTTGTGGGCCATTGTCATGCCTGACATCCAGGTTCTCTAGCCCTGACTTGTTTGTCATGGTTCCACTGGAGTGTTCTCTCCTGCATGGTATGGAGTTGGGGTTTTTGGCTTCTGGCACCCCTACTTCTTCCCCCATGGGGGGCAAGCCTGTCACATCTGCAATTCTCTGGCCCCTTGATAACCAGACACCATTTTTAGTCCTTCTAAAAGTGGTTTCTTTTTGCGCCGCAACTTCACACGCTGCCTATTAACAACTTTCATAGAATTCCCTTTTTTTTTTCTTCTCAAGCCATGTTGTGACTGTTGATGACTGTTTTTTCCTGGGTTTCTGATCCTTGGGTATAACTTAGAAGTCTTCTGGATCCAGGCTATGTTTCTCTCTCCTGTATCTTCTGCAGTCGCTCTGTTTGTTCTGGTGCCTGACTTGCCTTCGTTCTTGTCTATCTTGTGGATATTCTGTGTGCTCTCCGCTTCTTCTGAAGTCTCCTAAGCCGTGACTTATATTTCCTGGGCTGTTCTTTCTTCTGCCCAGCCGGAGCCTCTGCGTATTCAGCCGCTCTCTGGCTGGCCTTCCTGGGAATGGTTCTTCCTGTCCCTTTTCAGGGTTCTTGTGGTGTCCTTCCCCCACATTTTTGTGCAGGGCATTATGACCGGCCTAGGATTCGTTCTGTTTTTGTTCCCTCCCCATGGTGCTGTTCTTAAACGTCCTATAGTCTTCTGGTCCCCCAATGATACGAGCAAGAAATAGGATTTTTTGTGCTTACCTGTAAAATCCTTTTCTTGCTGAGTTCATTGGGGGACACAGCTCCCACCCCGTAAGTACATTGCTGGCTCTCCTTAATGGGTCCCCCCGGTTCTTGATTCTGACCTATCTTCGCCTTTCGTACTTTTTATTGTTTTCTGTTGGCTTCTCCTGGCTGCTCCTATTGCTTTCGTACAAACTGATTAGCTCAGTGTCTGCAGGAGGGGTATAGCTGAGAGGAGGAGCTAACACTTTTTTCCCTAGTGTCGCCTCCTAGTGGCAGCAGCTATACCCATGGTCTTCTGGGTCCCCCAATAAACTCAGCGAGAAAAGGATTTTACAGGCAAGCACAAAAAATCCTACTTTTGTGGATCTGTGAACTGCAAAACACTGTAGGGCTATGTGCACGAGGCCTTAGAGGGCTTAGGAAGAGGCATTGTGGGGTGGGGTTCATTGAGATATTATGGTTAGAAGTGGAATGCCGGAGACAACTAAGCACTGTAC